>CM014278.1:21187164-21229419 GCA_004135705.1 Alloteropsis semialata | reverse complement strand
GGCACCGGTGCTCACCGGCCGCCCCCTTCCCCGGCCGCCTATAAAGAGACACCTCCCCGCGCCTCTCAGCCCTCACCCCACCTCCACCTTCTTGCCACCAAGCTCCAGCGCCGCCTTCCCCCCCTTCCCAAGCCGCCGCCGAGCTCTACCACCGCCGCCGCGTCCTCGTCCGCCTGCCGCCCGTGGAGCTGCCATCCCGCGCCGCTCAAGCCCGAGGTGAGGGCAGGGTTGGCTTCCCCTCACTCCCCTCTCGCTCCCCGGCCCCTCCCTGGCCGCCGGCGTGGCCAGGAGCCGCCGGCCGAGCCGCCATGCCGCCGGCGCCCCCGATTCCCCGCCTTTCTCTGTCGGCCAAGGAAAGGAAGAAAGGACCGGCCCATTTAGCCCATAACCCCCTGCCCTCTTTCTTATTCCGAAAAGAGCCCCTTCCCCCTTTAGGATATTCCAAGAAAACCCCCTGAATTCTATAAATATTTCTATATAGGTCCCTGACCAGTTACCAAGACCCCACATACTTTCCAAGATTTACAAATAAGTCCTTCCACCATATAAACTTATTTACAAGAAGGCCCTTGACTCTTTATAATTATTATAAAGAGGTCCTAAACCCTTCCGTTTAAGCCCTAACCCTCCCTAAACTCGTCATTTCATGCGCCAAACTCCGCCGGAATTCCACCAAACTCGAACACGCCTTCCTTTCATCTATTCCGGCCGAGCTATACACAAATCATCCCAAAATAACCTCCTTTCCTATTTTATTTTATCGTTTCCTATTTCGAGCTCATCGGTAAAGGTTTGATTGTTTTCTTTTATGTGTTTTGTTGTGTATGCCGTAGACGACGGTATAATCGAGGAGGAGCCACCGGAGTACGCAGGAGAGTACCGCGAGCCCGAATCCGACGACCCGTACCGCGAGCAGGACCTCCCGGAAGCTTTTGACGGCAAGTCCAATCCCATCCTTTGATGCATGTTTATCCCAGTTTTATAAACACAACCTATTAGCCTTTGATAATTGCATTGTCGTTATTACAAACCCGGTTGGATAGCCACTCCTTGATTGTTATAACCATTCCTTGATAACCTAGTTATCACTAAATATGATTTGCTCTGTTTGGTTGATAACCTTTGCTTAGAATGCTTAGGACCTGTTCTAGTTACTTAATCAATCATGACAATTACTGGTTTTATAAAGAAGAAAAGTGTGAGTGTGTTGAGTAAAGAGTTGGGTTTTGGGTTTTGAAAATAGAGAAAGTGTTGGATAAAATGGATGGGTATTTCTTTGTGAAATACCATTCGGTGGCTTGTACCTTTGTGGTTAAGCAAGTTGGGAGATATCCATTTTGTCCGGTTTTAAACCGAGGTGATGTGTTCATCTTGCCTAACCCATTTATCTCGTACAACCACTCGACTCTTGTATGGTGCAAGGGCTTAGTCCAAATCCCACTAGCCGTGCTGTTAGTTGTCTGGTGGCAGGTGTGCAGCGAGAAAACCAAGTGTCGTCTTAGTGACATGGTTGCCGACTTGGTGTCATAAACCCTCTTGGTGATTTTCTCGTGATGGCTAGGCAGTTTTGGCTATGGTGGGTAATGGCTTCGATAGGATCCGCGCTGACACTAAGGTGATCGTGTTGCGGTACCCTACTTGTGGTGAAAGTGTACACCTCTGCAGAGTTTCCAAACTATTCGAATAGCCGTGCCCACGGTCATGGGCGAGTTATGGCTTGGTCACAATACCGAAGGTTTTGGGTTGGGTTGGAGTGTGTGTTTTGGAATTGTGTTCGGCTTTGTGCCAAGAGCTACGGCGGATGGGAAATCCGGTAGCATTTAAAATTTGGGATCCTTTGTGGATCAACCCCCACTTACTTAGTTGTGTTACTTAAGCTTGCTTTACTAAAGTTGTTCTTGATAACCCATTGCATGAGTAAAATTAGCTTTATTGCAAACTTAACCATTAGCCTTATTCCTTGATTTATCCTGTGCATAATTCTGTGTTAACCCCTCCGTGGGTGTGGTTGGACTTGTTGAGTACTTTTGTACTCACCCTTGTTGTTGTCAATCCAGAAGAAGACCCGGACTTTGTCGTTGAGGACGCCGAGTAGGTGGTCGTGCCCGCACCCGACTTTGCCTGTGGAGTTTGGCCCCGCCCGAGATGCTGTCGCTGTCGCATAACTCTGATCCTTTTGTTGAACCGGTCTGGTTCATCATTTGGCTCATGGCCGTAGTTTATCTTTTGGTTGTCTTAGCTTGTATCAAGTTTCCTCCCCCTCGGGGAGTGTAAGGTTCTGAACTATCTGTTGAATAAATGTGTATCAGCCTCCTGGGACTGATAATTGTATCACATTTAGTCTCTGCTTAGGCAGGGGCGCTTCAACACACATGCACTTGTAGGATGGGTATGGGTTCTTTTATCTACTCTTTTATGGTTGATATTTGTTTGTTCCTATCTTGATGTTGTGATACTAGTACCTTGCGCGCGCCCATGCGCGCCTACTATATTTTGTGATTGTATTTGGTACGAAAAATAAATTTGCATTGATTAAATTGGTTTGAATGAAAATGTATATAATTTTACAAAATCTGCAGGATATTATGTCAGATTATTAGAAGTGATGTTAGAGCGGGCAATGATGCATAGTAAAAAGGTAGATACTCCCTCGGTTCCAAATTATAGTTCACTATTGACTTTTGTAATGCACATTTGACTATTCATCTTATACAAAAAATCATATTAATATAATTTATTTTGTTATTACTTGTTTTATTACCAAAAGTACTTTAAGTACAACTCACATTTCTATTTATTTGCACTATTTTTTTGAATAATATGAATGGTCAAATGTTGCATCTTAGAAGTCAACAGTGAACTATAATTTGAAAAAGAGGGAGTTGATACATAAATATGAGGATAACTATAGATATATACTATAGAAACATGGAAACTTTTATTCTTAGTGACGGATATACTCACTTAGGGCTACTGGCCTACAATTTCAATGATCATGTTTTTTTCTCATAGTAAGCTGCTGACCTTGTTCACACAATTGTATCTAATTTTTTTTTAAAAAATGTTATGTTCTATGCTTGGAACATCTAGTGTTAAGTTAAAAATCTGACATAAATGCCAAAGGGATTATATTTGAAATGTGGAGGCCAAAAAATAACCTCATTAGAAAGCTAATCATTTGAATAGATGACCTTTACTAATGCCGTACGCTCAAAATACACATCATATCTATTAAATTTTGAAAAAATTAACATGTTAGTTAATTTGTTTGGAGGGAAAATAACAGAGAAAAATAAGACGAAATTTACAAGACTAGCATTCGAATGCACACCATGGACCGCGACATGGTGATACATGAGGTAGATAAGGTTGGCCCAAATTAAATTTATATGGTCACATTTGGAGTGCGGGTTGATTTAGTAGGGAAATGATGATCTTACTTCAAAAATTAACATAGATTGTGGATTGCAGGTTGATATCATACAAAGTCGAGGGATTCTTTAGAAAATGGTTGTCACATGAATTGGAGCACGAGTTGATTTCACAGAAGTGGGAGGATATTTTTGGAAACTATTGAGGGCTATAGATTGCGGGTTGATATCATATGAGTTTAAGGGTTTTTTTATAATATTGCTAGGACAGGTGGGTAATATGAGCCGTTGGATGCGGATCGAACGGACGATATTTAATGGGCGATGTGGCCACCCTGGTTGCTCACCGAGCCTAGGGGCTTTCATATATAGAAATTTGTTCGATGTTGTGTTGTTATTGTTGTGTGGGTTGTAGATAGCTCTTGGTCAGACCTATCAATGCGTAGACCATTCCCTTGAGAATCCTTTTGCCAATGTGAACATGGTTGCAGTTTTAGTGAAGATGCAAGCAATGCGAGTAGAGATTAAATATTTCCCGTCATAATGCTGAGGCTACATGTGGTAGCGTTGCTTCTAGTGGAGAACTTTTAGTGGCCCCTCAATGTCGATTTGAGTTGAGAGACTGGTACGGTTTGTAGCTAGATAGGTTTTGTCAATACTGGCACTCCTATTGAGGCTACGACTTAGCTGGCTGCTGTGATCAAGAAGCTATAGACCTTTCAGGTTCTTGATGTGGACTGGGTTCATTATGCTCATCTTCTACTGAAGCATGAGGCTCTAGTGTGGTGAAGAAATATGTAATTATCTCGTCCTCCTATGTGTGGTCCCATCACTTGGGTGAACTTCGTTAGTCAGTGGAGTATGTTCTACCCAGTTGCTTTTTATGGACAAGATGAAGACTCAACTTGAGAGATGTCATTAGGTCAAGAGGACTATCATAGAGTACGAAGTTGACTTTAACCATATTATGCGCTTTGTGCCTCATGTAGTGCATGACGAGTACGAGAAGACAAGGATTTCAGATAGGGCTTAAAGGCTCATATGCAACATGTTTTGTGTGACTTTGTTTTGGTGGTTTTTCACTTCACTGTTGAGAGGGATTTGAGAGTTGTAGTCCAGGATGATTATATTGAGGAGCTCAAAGGAGGAGATCACTCTTATGGAAGTAGAACCAAAAATGCCATTTTGTTGGTCCTATTCAGAAAATGTCAAGCACACCATCTTTGTCATGGTAGTTTTTCCCAAACTCATTGTCCTCTATGTGGTTCTAGAGATGGATCAATTCAGTGTCAAGCTATCGCCCGGACAAGGCTAGGACTGCTATGTTTCCCTTGTGGTGATGCTCATCACCGTGCGGATTGTCATTGGACTTGCCAGTGCTCTAGGTGTGATATGGATCATAAGTGATGTAGTGTTCCAGGGTAGTGCTCCTAAGTTTTCCCTTGCACTACTATGCTACATGTTTCCTGGTTGCTGGTTGAGGAAGACAGGTCTTTTGTGGTCTATGGTGGAGGTTCCTGAGGCTGTCTTGCGTGTTGAGGATATTCCAAATTGTTTGTCAATATCCAGATGTGTTTCCTACTGATCTTCCAGGATTGCCTCCTGAAAGGGGGTCTATCTTTGATATTAAGTTGGTCCCTAGGACTCAGCCTATTTTCAAGTCGCCGTATAAGATGGCACCTATTGAGCAAGTGGAATTGAAGAAGCAAATCGATGAGCTTTTAGCAAAGGGATTTATTAGACCAAGTGTCTCACCTTGGGCTGCTCCTGTGATTTTTGTGGAGAAGAAGGATGCCCCAAGAGATTATGTGTTGATTATCGAGGGCTTAATTAGGTGACCATTAAGAATAAGTATCCTTTGCCTCGTATTGATGCATTGTTAGATCAGTTAAAGGGCACCAAGGTATTATCAAAGATTGATTTGCAATCTGGTTATCACCAATTGAGGATTAAGGAGGAGGACATTGAGAAGACGGCTTTTGGCACGAGGTATGGACATTATGAGTATGTGGTTATGTCTTTTGGTCTAACCAATGCTCTTGTTGTTTTCATGGAAGCCATGAACAGGATGTTGCACCCATATCTGGACGTATTTGTGGTGGTGTTTATTGATGATATCTTGGTTTATTTAAAAACCAAGGAAGAGCATGAGGTGCATCTCAGTTTGGTGTTAGATAAGCCGAGGGAGTATAAATATTATGCTAAGCTGAAGAAGTGAGCATTTTGGTTTTCTGAGGTTGCTTTCCTTAGACATGTTATTAATTATGATGGTATTACTGTTGATTCAAAGAATGTTGCTTCTGTGGTTAAGTGGCAGAGACCGACTACTGTTACAGAGGTTCAGAGTTTCCTTGGTCTTGCTGGATACTATCGTCGGTTCGTTCAGGATTTTTCTTCCGTTGCAAAGCTAATGACGAAGCTGGCGATGAAGGGTGCTGCATTTGTTTGGACTGAGGATCGTGAGGCGAGCTTCCGTACTCTAAAGGAGAGCGAGTGCTCCTATTTTGGTATTGCCTGAGAGTGGCATGCGCTATAGAATATATATAGATGCTTCCCGTACTAGTCTTGGTTGTGTTCTCATGCAGGAGGGTAGAGTTATCACCTATGCATCTCGGCAGTTGAGGAAGCATGAGGAGAACTATCCTACACATGACTTAGAGTTAGCACCTGTGGTTTTTGCATTAAAGATTTGGAGACATTATCTCTATGGTGAGTCATGTGACATATTTATAGATCATCAGAGTCTCAAGTATATTTTTACTCAGAAGAAATTAAACATGAGATAGATGAGGTGGCTTGAATTGATTAAGGATTATGATTTGAATATACAGTATCACCCTAGAAAGGCGAATGTGGTTGCTGATGCACTTAGTAGGACTGGTGTTCCTAAGACTTGTATGCCACTGACTATTGACTTGGATCGTATGGGTATTTCTCTTTGCTATGCTTGTGTTGCCTGTGAGGAGATTGAGTTGGTTATTCGATCACCGTTGCGTGAGCAAGTGCGTGTGGCACAATTGCAGGATCGCTTGCTTCAGACGGTTCGCAAGTGCATTGAGGCGGGAAGGCCCCGTGATTTTAGTATGGAAGAGGATGGTACTATTTATTTCAGAGGTCGCCTCTGTGTACCACATAAAGGTGCAGTTAAGATGGAGATTTTGAGGGAAGCTCATTGAACCCCATATACAGTGCCTCTAGGTGAGACGAAGATGTATCAAGATTTGAAGCAGAGTTTCTGGTGGAAGCGGATGAAGGTAGATATTGCTAAGTATGTGGCTTCTTGTGGTATTTGTCAGAAAAGTAAAGGTTGAGCATCAAATGCCTACAGGGTTACTAAAACCATTGGAGATCCCTATGTGGAAATGGAAGAACATTACCATGGATTTTTTTGGTTGGATTACCTCGTTCCCCTAGAGGTAAGAATGCTATTTGGGTTGTGATTGATCGACTCACTAAGGTTGCACATTTTCTTCCCTTGAAGACCACTAATTCTGCTTTGGATTTGGTTCCATTGTATATCAAGGAAGTGGTGAGGTTGCATGGTGTGCCTATGTCCATTGTTTTGGATCGTGATCCGAAATTTGTATCTAACTTTTGGATGAGTTTACATAGTGCTTTGGGCACTGGATTGAATCTTAGCACTGCTCTTCATCCTCAAACAGACGGTCAGTTAGAGCGTACCATTTCAGACCTAAGAGTATTTGTTAGAGTTCATGTGTGCTCTCTTGGAAGGGCAGTTGGGAGGATCATTTGCCATTGGCAGAGTTTGCTTATAATAACAGTTATCAGGCTAGCAATAAGATGGCTCCATTTGAAGCATTGTATGGCCGCAAGTGTATTTCCCTACTCTGTTGGGATGTCGTTGGTGAGAGATCTTTGGTTGGTCCGGATTGGGTACAACAGACTCATGATAAAATACGTCAGATCTGTCAGAACCGATTGGCTGCTCAAAGCCGACAGAAGAGCTATGCAGATGTGAGACGGAGGGATTTGGAGTTTGCGGTTGGTGATGAGGTTCTTCTCAAGGTGTCGCCCACAAAAGGCATTTTTCAATTGGCACTAGAGGGAAGCTTAGCACGAGGTATATTGGACCTTATTTGGTTACTGCTCGAGTTGGTGCCTTGGCATATCGTTTGCAATTGCCAGATTCAATGAGTGGAGTGCATCCTGTGTTTCATGTATCTATGTTGAGGAAGTATTTGAAAGACCCAGAGCAGAAGATGGAGGCTGAGCCAGTGATCATTGAGCAAGATTTGATGATGGAGTGTCATCCAGTGCGTATATGGGATCTCTTTCAGCGTGTCATGTAGAATAGGACTATGAAGTATGTGAAGGTTTTATGGACTAATCAGTCGGAGCGGGAAGTTACATGGGAATTGGAGGAGCATATGCGCTAGAAATATCCAGAGCCCTTCGAGACTGGTAAGTAATAATTTGGTTACATGTGGTTCTATTTCTCCGTTATCTCATTAGCAATGGTGAATTCAGGGACGAATTCTTTTAGGGGGGAGGGGAGGGAAGGAGAATGTAACACCCAAAATGCGCAAAAGTAAAATGCTTTGTATGTGGGAATACGTAAAAATGATAGCCAAAAGTTGACTTTTATATCCATCGCTCGGATGGACGAATGGGACCAGGGTTGCGTAGAGCTCATCGAATCCTTTCCATTTGACTACTCACATGCATCATTTGGAGTTTGGATCACAAAGTTATGCTTGCTGCTAGTTTTTTTAGGAGTTGCTACAGTAACCACAGCTACAGTGCCAACTCTTTTTTTTCCCTTTTCCCTTTGGTGTTTTTCCTTTGACCGGCCCACCTATCCTTTCCAAACCCTATATAATGTCTCCTACCCTGTGCGCCGCCACTTCCCTTTTGCCGTGATCCAGAGAAAGGAGAGAGGGAGAAGAAGAGAAGAGAGAAGAGAGAAGAGAGGGGAATCAGGGCACGCCGGCGTCCGCCGTCGCCGTTCCTCTCTAGAAATCGCTCGGGCTTTCTTTCCTCTCTCCATTTCTCCCCGAATCAGATCTTTTCCTCGCTGTTCATGGTGGTGCCGCCATGTGTGGTTCAGCTCGGAGCCAATCCATGGGTTGCCGCGACCCTCGCCGCTAGGAAAACGGTGGGGAATCATTGTGGTGATTCTCGCCGCCACCGTTGCCCTTATTCATTTCAAAGGGAAACCCTAGGTAAACCCTCGTCACTGTTCTTGGCACATTGTTGATCTGTGCAGTTTGTATTGATAATCAGTTTACGTGATTTGAATAGCCTCAAAAAATAACAAACCTTTATAAGCGTTGTCGAGAATTTAGATCCCGTTCCATAGCAGTAATGAACTCCCCCATTGGATTTACGATCTGGGAGATATCGAAGTTTCATTCAAACATTGTTTCGGCCTCGTAATTTTGTGCAGATTATGTTCCCTTCATGTTTAGGCACACTAAACGTCAGAACTAAATATTATGATCCATTAAAAAGTTGTAGAGAATTTCATAATGTTTTCAGATTGGTAAATTACACATTCATATGAATTTTGGAGCTCCATTTATGTCAGCTCTTTGACAGATGTTCTACCGTGGCTGGCTGTCAGATTTTCAGTGTAAGGTTTATTTGGTATTAGCCCATGTTAATGATTTTTCCTCTTGTTGTGGACAACTATAAAGTTGTAGTTCTTGAAGTTAAATTTCAGATGATAGAAGATGAGAATTTTTGTCCATCAGAATTAAAGTTTCAAAAAACAGAAGAAACAGTGCTGCTGTTTTCACTAGAATTGCAAGTGTTGATGTGATGACGTTGGGTTCGGGCGCAGCCATGATCTTCTCGATGTCTTTATTTGAAGTGTGTTTGTTTTGGTGATGAGCTATGTTTGTGAACAGGTGGTGCACCTTCAGATTGTGCTTAGCTCACGTTCTTGATCTTCGGTGAAGGCAAGTAAACGTAGCGATGTGGTCTACTCGCTTTAAATTTGTCATTTGAATTGCCTCCATTAAATTTCAGAAGCTCATACTTGCGAGATATATCTAAAATTTGGCTTTACTTTGAGCCATATGCTTATTTATTTGTGGCATTACTCTTGAAGTTATAAATTTTGGAGGTATATGAAGTACATGCATTGCAATCATACATTTGCACTCTCATATTGAATATGCATATGAAGAAACCATAGCCGGATTGGTGTGGTAAGTACCGTTACAGCAACGCATGTTGATATATAGCAATGTGGTTGCAGCCCTCATTTCCTTCCTTGGGATTTGTGGGTAGAAGTGAAGTCATGCATTGCATTGCACCATTTGCATGTGTATTGAAGCATTGCATTGCACTTACATAATGTCTCATTATGAAGCTTCTTTTATATTAAATTATTAATCCAATGTTTAATCAAATTGTGATTTAAATGGCTTGGTTAAAGCAGATTGCTTGCTGAGGTTTTTTCCAAAAACCTCATACATTGTCCCCCCTTCGCAGGTTCTTGAGTTGGAGGGTGCAGTGTTGGATGTGTGTAGTAGCACGTGTGCATACATTTATCTTCATGTTTTCAACACATTGTTTTTATAATAAAATCCTTTGATGTGAAGTCTTTATTTTTTTCTCTCTTGTCGTTCCCAGTTGTAAAAGATTTCATTCGCTTCTATGAACTTTAATTTTTTTTCATCTATCAAGGCGATTTATGTTGCTTCCGCGTGCTTTGTTTTAAATCTGTGTGCTTGTAATAGCTGTGTCGTAGTATGGTAATGCTCCAGAATATTGCTGCTGTTCTGGGGTGTTACATAATAAGGCTATGTATATATAATAATATTTTATATATAATTATATTTCCTTGTACATTATCATTAATATTAGTAACAAGTACATATTTATGTAGGGGAAATACAATCGACTTATCTTTATCGGGAATGAGAGCTCTGGAGTTTGATGGTGACACTGACCTCAAAGTTGGAGAAAAAAATCATATAATTGCTATCTTTGTTGGTACCTTGATGAAAGAGTACAAAGACCGAAGGAAATTCCTAAGTGGAATGGCAGCTTGCCGCTGGTACATTAACGAGAATGATATAACTGCGATAAAGACATTTCAGAGAAGGTACTCACTCTTTGCCTTACAGGTTCTTAATCAATCTAAACTACTCCTAACTCATCTTGCCTACCTTTTGCTCAAGCAAGGTATTAATAGATAATCAATCCTTATTCACTCTCAAACTATAAAAGAAATATACATCCAACAATCGCTATTCACATAACTATAGTTTGTCAAGTGCTACACTCAGCATCCTTTGATTTACAAAAGGCTATGTTGTCATGTTAAGTTAACAGCTGGAATCAATTGGTTTATATATTAGATTGTTGGAAATATTATTCTCTCTTTCCTTACTTTCAAAGCTGCACCTGCTACAACAATCAGGTTGTCCAGAAAGCTGAGTAACAATCTTTGTTTATATTTCAGCTTACCAGCCCAAGCAACTGTTGTTGAGAAAATAGACTTACCAAATGGAGATCAGACACAAATAGCATTTGAACAGAAGAACCTACTACAGCTAAGTCAAGTTGATCCTTTTACTGAAAAGGTTGTACTGTATGATTTTATTTTCCTACACTATTTCCTTGTTTCATATCATATCCAATGGATCTAAACAATAATACATGCATACACCGCATTACGGGTTACCGGCTACTTTACTTCTTTCTTAATACCTTCCACTTTATAGAATCAACGATACCAGAGCACAGTAACTATCATTGGAATAGCAGAGAAACACCATTGGTGCTATGGAGCTTGTAGTGTATGCACATAAAAAATGATAGCAGCAGCCAATGGATTCCAGTGCACAAAGGATGGGGGTTGCCCTTCGACACAGTTTGACTGGAAGTAAGAAATAATAAGATTAAACATACCTCTACATGTCTTATTCATCTACTATATTGAATTAATAAAAACTACTTTTAATGTTTCATCAACAGATACAAGATACCATTTATAGTTGCAGATGACACATATAGTCTTGAGTTCATGATGTTCGAAAAAAAGGGGCTGAACTTATTGGTAAAAGTGCTGAAACATTGCATAAACACAACAATCCAGCTTCAGTTCTAGAGGATATATCACAATAGATGGTGGTCGTAGTCGTCGTCGTTGTCCTCCAGTGGAGCCTTGGAGGACGACGGCAGCAACTCTAGGCGCGCTGGCTGCGATGGCGGCAACTCCGGACGCGGCAATGCTGAGCCCGACGACTCGTCGACCGGGTCGGCTGCACCCCAAACCCGCTTGGGAGACGGCGAGCGCGAGGCATCATTCCAAAATTTGTTTCACTTTGTCCCAGTGAAGGCGTCTTTCCGAAATACGTTTTCACTTTGTCCCGGTGAAGCCGTGCCAATGGAATTCGCTTTGTCTCGGAGAAGGCATCTTTCAGATAATACGTTTTCCTGCTTCCTAATTATGAATTATTTTTTTGTCTCACTAAATATGTCGATTCATGCAGTGTAATTTGGTAAGCATTTGCACCGATATACTCCTCCACATTCAGTAATTTTTTGGAATTTTTGATAAATTTCATCTCATGTGGGTGCATTGATTTTGTATTCATGTGATGAGTATAACATGACATGCACATGGACATAAATATCCTAAAATTTCTAAAACATTAATGTAGATTGGGGTACATATGTTGCACCTCTACATCAAGTTATAGCTATAGACTCATGTTTTTTTTGCAAGATACAAAAAAGGATGTTTTTGCAATATTTTTCACATTTTATATCCCAAAGTATAATGAATTGTGGGTTCAAATTTGGCACAGGTCTTTTCCATGACCCAATAAACATGTACAAATTTTGTTACATTTTTTGGAAACTTTTAACATTGCATGTCTTTTGAAACCTAAGAGTGATCTTCATGTGATATGGAGTTTGAAAGCAACTTCACACTAAAGTGAACACATGTAAGTTTGAATTATTGTAAATATCTCAGCAATATTCTAACATGTTCAGGTGCATAAGATGTGCATGTTCACAAAATTTGGTCACGAAATTCATTTTGGTGTGATCTATGCAAATTTTTTTGAAGGTAATGGATATTAATGTTAACTAGTTTACAGATTTGAACTACCTTATCATAATGAAAAAGATAAACGATGATTTTAGAAGAATATAGAAACAAAAATCAACTCTTTTGGACCTTATATGACCAATCTATACGTGTTTGAGTTGTTAATTGCGAATCAAAAACAGAAATGTACTGTCTATCAAGAACTGGAGATGAACTCGGACACTGCATGACATGTGGGTCCAACAAACATTGGGCGCCAAACCGGGAGCCAAAACTTTCAGACACCAAAATTTTGAACTTGAAAGGATAGTAATACCCCTGAGTCCAAATATAGTGCCTCTGAGTATTCAAGGGCATATTTGCGAACTCATGCTGGGTGCCTCAATCCAATATATTTCCTCCCGTCCTGCTCCTGAAAAATTAACTCATTTCTCCCCACTGTCGCCCCGTATCGGATCTCCTCCTCTTCCTCGGCCTCGTCCATGCTGTCGCCCCGGATCTCCTCCATGCCGTCGCCCCACACCTGATCTCCTCCTCCTCGGCATCGTCCACGCCGTCGCCCCGGATCGCCTCCACGCTGTCGCCCGCATTGGATCTTTTCCTCCTCCTCGGCCTCGTCCACTGTGTCGTCCCGAATCTCCTCCACGCCGTCGCCCTGTACCAGATCTCCTCCTCCTCCTCTGCCTCATCCACACGCCGTCGCCTCGCACTGGATCTCATCGTCGTCGTCGTTGACCTCGTCCACCCCATCGCCCCGCACCGGTTCCGCACCTCAACTCCTACCTTGCCTCGCCGAATGGGAAGACACGGACACCGAGGAGGCCATGGAGGCGGTGTAGGCCAAGGTAAGATGAGTAGGGCTAAGGATATTCTTGGGTTACAGATTGTTGAATTATTACTCATAGTAGTGTCAGCAGTTTAGTGTAGTACAATCTAACACATAAAATTTGTTGCCAACTTTAAGAACCTCCAATATCTGATTATGAGCGGAAGCGTGAGGCCACTGTCAAGGATAATCTTAGAAGAATGGCTGAATTGGGGGTTTGTGATATAGCAGCATATCTTAGACCAGCCTCAAATCCATTACCAGATCACGGCACCACTTCTAGTCCTATCGAAGGATCTGATTCATCAAATTATCTCCCTGAAGCTGAAGAAAATATTCAGGAGGGTGGTGATACAGACTTAGAGGAGGAGGAGCCCCAAACCCTGGCAATTGAGGTCAATGTTATTAGCATGCATTACTGTTGGATGATACACTTGTATGAGATGGTAACAAATATACTTTTCCTACAGCAGGCTCCTCCTAAACAAACTAGGCATCCCAAGGTTTGTGCAACACAGTCGAGAGGCAACAACAACATGCTTGGTCCTGGAGGAACTCGAACAAAAAGAGTGAGGCTGTATGGACCATCAGAAGCCGTTGGTGCTGTCAGAACAAGGTCATCCAAAAGACTGCATACTGAACACCATTGGCAAAGAGCACGACCCTGAATCAACAATTCAAGATTGGTAAATATCATCAGTATTCTCAATCTTTGATACCTGTAAGCAGAAATATAACAATTGAATGTGAACTTCGCAGCCTCAAGGAATCCTAGGCTGCTAAGGGGCCCAACCAAGGGAGTCATGCTAGACTACATGACTAGTTCCATGGGAGAAGGCTACATATCTCTGTACCTGAGGGCTTGCCAAGGCCCCATCAACCTACACAAGCTGCAAAGTTTGCATCGGAGGCTAGAGTTATTGTTAGGGATCAAGTTCCTATCTTGCCCCACTGGAAAGATTACAAGAATACTGAGCACTTTGATGGTTTTGACATGAGGCTTTCTGTAAGTGCCTATAGTACACCCTGTATTTTTAAATTCAACTATGGTACCAATGGGTGTAACTCAAACAATTTCAATTGACATGACCAGGGGAGGTTGGCGATGAACAAGGATAGGGCAACAGATAATGTCTGTTCTAGTGAGTTCAAATCTGAGATATGTCAGACGCGCTACAAGTTGAAGCAGAAGTACTTCAACAATGTCCCTATTGATTAGATCAGAACTACCTCTCCTGTTGATGCTATGACTGATGAACAGTGGGGCAAGCTTGTTGAGAAGTGGTCAAATGCGAAGAACAAGGTATTGTTCTTCGTAAAGTCTCTTTTTACATTGTATTCCATTTTCCACTGGTCACGTGGTCTCTCTTGACGTTTTGTTTTAGTTAACTGCTGAGAAGAACAAGATAAACCCTGCCAAAGTAAAGTATCATCAGGCTACTGGATCTCGCTGTTATGTTGCACACATTCACAAATATGTTAGTCTAACTTTGGGCCATTGTCAATGCTTCCCGTGTCTTAGCCATAAGTCAGTGCTTCATTTGCCATCAGTCTGACAAGCACTTTTGTACAGACTCAGCAGACCAAGAAGGATGCACGGGCAGCACGACTGCGCGAAGAAGGTCTGGAAGGACTAGATGAAGGAGGAAGAGAAGAAGAAGAAGATGATGATGAAGAGGGGCTCAATGCGGTCTAACTGTTCAAGGTCTGCCATACCAGCAAGAAAAAGGGCATTAGTGGGGTGGCAAGAGAAGTAGTGGTAAGGCTCGTTACAACCATATCTGCTTCTCTATGTGCGTTGTCAAAGATGTCCATTGCAATTGTCCCTCTGCTCATTTCATTTTCAGTCCTTGACACTGTCGATAAACTAGTTTTCTCTCTAATTTGCAGTCTTCTATGGAGACTATGCAGGCAGAGGCTGCTGCTGATGGGGAGCCAGCACTGCATAGTGCTGAGGTTGTCTTGAAGGTTTTGTCCTAGAGCAGCAGCAACAGCACTTTTCTGAGGAATGCTGGTATACCACTGAACCATCAAGAGACAGAGGCTGAGGGGTACTTCGCGAACAACTTGCCGCTGAAAAAGATGGTGCAGCTGCCTTCGCTGTGGAGCTGAATGCACTGAAGCAGAAGGCCGAAGCTGCTGATGAAAAGCTGGAGAAGGCCCATCAGGAGTTCGAGGAGTATAAGAAGAGGGCGGAAGAGAACAATGCCATCCTTCAGCAAATCCTCAACTTGAATGCTGCTGGCAACTCCTTTCAACCTACTGTTGCTCCATGATCATGTCTTGTGCTGCCTACTGTTGCTGTTGGTACCAGAAACTTGTGTTCTGTGGTGATCTCTGATTGTTGAACTCTGATGCATTCTGATGCATCAAATGTGTATGTGATTCATGTGATGGGTGAACTCTGATGCATCAAATATGTATGTGATGGGTGAACTATTATTCTGTGATGTGTAAGTGATTCTGTTGATGCTGTTTCTGATGCATCAAATGATGCTGATGTGATTCTGTTGATATTTCTTTCTGTGATTCTGTTGATGCATCAAATGGTGTTGTTTCTGTCAATTTGATAGCTAAAACGTGGCCCTCTGGGAAACGCACACGAGGTCCAGTCACAACTGGACACGTGGCGGCTTCACGGTGTAACACGCGACAAAACCAGAAAACAAACATGCGGTGCATTCACTGCAAAACACATGGCGCAACCAAAAAGAGACACATGGCACGACGGAAAAGTGACACATGGCACAATCGCGAACTGACATACGACTCTTTACGAACACGACACGTGTCACAACCACGTGACGACACGTGGACAAACCCGAGCGCAACACGTGGCGCAATTGAAAAAACTGGCACGTGGTACTTCATGGAAGCGACACGTGTCACAGCCCCTTGATGACACGTGGCTAAACCTTAGCGCAACACGTGGCGCATTTAAAAACTGACGCGTGGCACTTCAGGAACGCGACACGTGTCACAACCTCATGATGACATGTGGCTTAGCCTGAGCGCAGCACGTGGCGCAATCTGAAATGAAAACGTGGTACTTTAGCAACACGACACGTGTCAAAAACCCATGCTGACACGTGGCTATGCAGGAATGCAATGCATGGCGGCCCGCTGAGGTGACAAGTGGCGCACTGGGAAGACGACGCGTGGACGGATACGATCTCAACACGTGTGCAGCCATGTGGACAAGCCACGCCATCTGACAGCGTGGCTAGTGCCACATAGACTTACCATATCATCACAACGATGGTGTGCAGCGACATCAATGACGTTTTTCTGCGGTGTCATAAAACACAAATCAGTTCTGTGACGCGAATACATTTCATCATAAATGATAGGTCTTCTATGACGAACATGACGATTCGTCACCTTACATCTTTAGCAACGCGTATACTATGACGAATCCAATTTTGTCATAAATTCGTCACAGAAAACCTTTTGTGATGAATTTTCACTCTGCTGTGACGAAACTGAAACGTCATTGATTTGCACATTTCTACTAGTGCGGCCAGATTCCTTGCCCTCCACGGATCTTGTGGATCCGGCAAGAGCCTCGAGTGATTCGTCCACCTCGTGCCCACTTGTGGCGCGCCATGGAAATGACAACCATGGATGTTGTCGTCGGATCCATGGATTCACCGATCCGAGCTCCTGCTCCATAGCCGAATCTCACCACTATCAATCAAAAAGAGATAGTGAGTGTGAGAGAGAATATGAAGGAGAGGGCATTGATGGTTATTGGGGATTGTCTTACCAAGCACATCCATTCATTGGAGATGGAGATCTTACCTTCACTTTTACCTTCGTTTCATGTTCTCAACAGTAGGTTTTCCTCTGAGTTCAACCTTGCCTTGATGAGGTGCTATTCCTGTCCAGAAGGAGGGACATAGATCAAGAGGGTGCAAAGGCAAGGGCACGTAGCAGAAGGAAGATTAAAGACGTATTTACCTTCGTCTGCCACCTCCTGGAGCAGAGCCACTAATGGAGATTCTGCGCTAGGATGTGGAAGCAAGAACGGAGGGAGCTGAGAAGCCGAATGAGCCTCAATAGCTCAGGCAAGTCACGAAGGCAAGGGACGAAGGCAAGAGAGACCAAGTCGTACATGGGACCTCTTTTTGTATATTTATCCTTGTACCCTTAGGACTACTATGCCTTGGGATCACATGTATTATTCCTGCATTTTGAGGGGTAGTTTGGGGATGAAAAATGTCGTTTGGGATCCTTATAAAAGGGGAGCCACCCCCCACATGTAAAGGGAGATTGATCGAATGTACAGTGACCCCGTAAGTCCCATCTCATTGAGTTGCTTCATTCTTCATTTCTTACTGTCTGTTAATTGCCTTGGCTTCATATTACAACAGTTGGCGCCCACCGTTTGTGCGAGTATGATAGAAGCCCGCGATGCCACCTAAGAGAGTAACGAGGAAGCCAATCAGAGATGACAATCAAGTCAACTCAGATAACCAAATCACCACTTTTACCCAAAATACCATAGATTCAAAAACCGAGATGGTAACTGAAGACGAAGACATTGACGAAACCACCACCACAACCCAGGAAAAGTTATGCAGAGTCGAAGAAGGGCCACGTCAAATAAATTTAGCAAAACAGAGAGAACAAGAAGCCGCTCAAAGAGATTTGCAGCAAGAAATGGAACAATAGGAAGAAAAGAAACAACAATAACTGATTCAGATACAACGACAGTTAGGAGAACTAAGGCAAGCGAAGCAAAGAAGGCTCAACACATCAAATGGAAGAACATCCCTCCTTCGTCAAGAGCTTCAAAGAGAGCTTGAAAGAGCACGAAAACACGTGGAACAGCTTCAGGATAAGCTTAATGCATACCTTCACCCACAATCAAGTTGCAGGCGACCATGTCTTAGCTTCAGGCTCAGGGCAACAAATACTGCATACTCGTCTAATATACTTTGCATGCCCATTATCATAAACACTTCAATTGGCAAGATGGCCACCTTCGTACAAGCCCATTGCATTACTAAGATATAGTGGCTTCACTGATCCCAAACAATTCCTTATGAGTTACGAAGCTGCCATAGATTCAGCCGGAGGAGATGACATAGTGCTCGCCTAGTCTTTCATCATTTTTTGTGATGGAGCAGCAATGAGCTGGTATACAAAGCTCCCTGGTGTTGGTATTTTTTAACGTTTACATTATTCTGCAAGCGCACAATAGTATGTTGTAGTATTTCACCCGGGAGTATTCCAGTGTATCGTTATTTGTATATCCATAGGGAAAGCGTTTAGGTAAAGAGAGATGCCATCCAATGCATTTACTTACAACATTATCAATCAACCAAAGTCTAAGCAAGGGTAAAGATATAACATTATAGGGGGTAAAGTGACACATAGAAGTTCATTGCTCATCAATAAACAAGTCTTAGTTAGTGAATATAATATTAGTAAGATCAAAGAGAGTTCATAAACATCATACATATGGAACTTGGATACACAACCTTATCCTATACAAGTTCAGTCAAGGGATATATGTTAGAGGACATATCGAGGTATCCAGAGGGTTCCCTCATCAAGGGACGACAACCAAACGTCTTATCATAAAGGCCTAATATCATCTCCTGAACATGGAGGATTACAAAGGATGGATAGGACTATCACCACCTGCCGCCTACCTCTACTAATCCATGAGGTAGCGATACCCTCAATGGTATTTCTTGTATCAAACACCATGCTTGCATAAAGAAATACAACTCTATGTATCACGTTAATAGACAGAGCAACCATAAGGCACATTGAGCCAATGTCGTAACGTACGTTAGCTTGAATAAGGTGCAAGACATAAGATGTATATGCTAAGTAAGTAGAGTAAAGTTGAGGCATACAACATAAGTATGAAGATAATTCCATTAAGATCAAAGTCTTACAAGTAAGTAAAGAGATACAAAAGCTGAACTCTAGAGCTTACCAAGACTCCTTCGGAAGCCCTTCAGAAGATCAACTACTAAGACTATCACTACTAAGATTAAGACTAAGCATGTAGCAAAAGAGAGCTCATCTTCTGGTGTGTGTCGAATGCAGAGGCTCTTGCAGGAATTCATGGCATCCATAGGCAGTGTAGAGCCGGCCAGAGGTGGTTGAGGCCGTTTGGCCGTGGGCCTAGGTCAGCTAGGGGGGCATCGGCCGACCCTTGGATGCACCACCTCGAGCTATGCATGGCCTAGATGCATCCTTGAAGGCGGTTGTGAGGTTCTAGTCAAGGGGGGACTGAGTCGGGCGTGTGGCCAGGTCGACCAACCTGGGGGGTCGGCCGACCTAGCTCCATCGCCTCTCGGGCCCACCTTGCTCCGGGTGTCTACCTGGTGGGTCCTGATATCGGTTCCAGGTGGGTGACATCATTTTGGGTGCACGAAACTTCGATTATGGGCCCTTCAATCCATGTGATGGTGTTGAGGCTAGATCTTGTCCTTTGCTTTCAACCATTGAATCAGTGGTTGGGATGATCCAATGTTGTGCTTCTTCACCTGTGAGGAAGATGGGCTAGATTGGGTGCCAGGCTAGGTCGCCCGACCTAGCCAGATTGGCCATCCTGGGCCTAGGCCCAATCTCCTCCTTCATTTGCCCAAATGTCCCTGTACTCAAATATATTCCAGATATGCATGCTACAATAATATTTGAATACAAATGCCTAAGTTATGCTTAGGCTTTATTCATTTTCAAAGGCTATTGACGGTCAGATTTTCTATTATAAAGACCGTCAACAACTCCCCCAAGCTTAGCCCTTTGCTCGTCCCGAGCAAAGACTAGAACATAGGCTCAGTGGATCAGGAGCTGCTTCCTCATTACTTCCAAAAAGTACCAGTGGTTCAACAAGATATTCTTCCAAGAATTGAATAAGCTGGTTTGAAAAATAAACTTCCCTTTTTACCTTGGCCTTTATAGGGCTTGTAGCTTCTCCTTGTCTTGGGCGGTTGATAGCCAGAACGACTTAGACCAAGCACCTTGCTTTCTACCTTGCTTAATCATCAAAACGGAGGTTTTGGGGATTTTTCAAGAAAACAAAGTTCCTTGGGTGATACTCTCAAATCACTCAGGGTGTATTCCATACCAAGATCTTCTCTCAATTCTCATTTCACTCATTGAAGTGGGGTTTGTGCTAGGAGAGTTTTGTAGCTTACCTGTGGTGCACATATTGTCAAGTCAAAACAAGGATTCAAAGAGAATTAAGTCATACTCTCAAATCAAGATGTGCGTATGTGTAGATTGCATGTAAATGGTAGCTTCTTTTCGTATGTTCCTCTTCCCTATAGAAGTTGCTTTGGAAACATGGCCATGTTTTTTTAACAATGAGCCTTCATGTGCTCATATATTTTACATACTTGGACCTTCATGTGTCCATAAATATTTTTTTTCATTAGGCCATGTCTCTTTTTGTAATACTGTTTTAGGGAAGAGTACCATACTTTTTTTGTGGAGCATTTATTTGGTGGATGGATGTGTGTTATGCTTACTTCCAGAGTAGAAGTATGGCATATATGAGTGTTGTGTACGTGATCTTGATTTTAAAAGCATGAAGTAAATCTCCTAAGAATGACAAAGATCTTGACAAAACTCAATGCAACAACAAGTAGCTTTTGTAGAGGTTCAAACAGTATAGGCTTTGGTAGGAATTTGAATCACCATAAGGAGCTCTTTATTTTATTCTTTTAAAAGAAAAACTCCAGTTATCAAGTCTTACTTGGTATGAGCTCAGGGTAACTAAGATCTTATCATATCATAGCCATCAACAACCTAGACTCGAGCTTGCATGTGCTACCCACAATTTGACAGGATAACAGAGAAAGAACATGCTTAAACCAGCAAACTCAAAACTTAGGATAATAGCAGGATGAAACATAGGTACTGTTGACGGTCTTTATAACGAAAATCCGACCATCAATAGGCTCAGAAAACCAATAGAGATCAAGCATAACTTAGACATTTGTATTTAAATAATGTTTGTGCATGTATATATAGAATATATTTGAGTAGAAGGACCTTGACGCAAAAGGTTGAGGAAAACAGGCTCAGGCCTAGGTCAGCCGACCTGGCTAGGTCGGGCGACTTGGCCTGAACCCCGTTTGGGTCAATCTTCCACACAGGTCAAGAAGCACACCAAGGGATGATCATGGATGCTGAATAATGGTCGGTTGAAGTCAAGGGTGAGGGATGAGCCACGTGTCACTCCCATGGATTGAACGGCCCACACCTCAAGTCAAATGCACGTAAAACGAGTATACCCACTTGGAACCGTCATAAGGACCCACATGGCAGTCAACAAGAGAAGAGTGGGGCCGAAAGGCGGCGGTGCCAGGTCGGCCGACCTGGCTAGGTCATCCGACCTGGCCCTGCGGCCGTTTCGCCCCTTCCTTGACCAGTACCTGTAAACCGCCATTAGCAGTTCATCTCAACCATGCAATGCTCAAGACGGTGCATCCAAGGGTCGGCCGATGTGCCCACTTTGGCCGACCTGGGCCCACTTCCAAACTGCCACAACAGTCTCTGGCTGGCTCTCCACGGCCTATGGATGCTATAAATACCTGCAAGGGGCACCGTGCTCAACACACACCAGAAGAAGAGCTCTCCTTTGATACAAGCTTAGTCTTAGTCTTAGTAGTGATAGTTCTAGTAGTAGAGCTTCTAAAGGGCTTCCGGAGGAGTCTTGGTAAGTTCTAGAGTTCAGCTTTTGTATCTCTTTACTTACTTGTAATACTCTGAGCTTAATGGAAGTATCTTCATACTTATGTTGTATGCCTCAATTATACTTTACTTACTTAGTATATACTGGTTATGTCTTGCACCTTATCCGAGTTGACGTATGCTATGACATTGGCTCAATGTGCCTTATGGTTGCTTTATTTATTAACGTGATAGATAGAGATGTATTTCTTATTGCAAACATGGTGTTTGGAATACGGGATACTGTTGAGGGTATCGCTACCCCACGGATTAGTAGAGGTAGGCGGCAGGTGGTGACAGCCCTGTCCGTCCTTTGTAATCCTCCACGTTCGGGAGATGATATTAAGCCTTTATGATAAGACGTCCTCCTGTCATCCCTTGATGAGGGAACCACTGGACACCTCGATATGTCCTCTTGCATATGTCCCTTATATGAGCTTGTATAGGATAATGTTGTATATCCAAGTTCCATTTGTATGATGCTAATGAACCCTTTGCTATCTTCACTAATGTTCTATTACAGAGGAAGGCGAGATCCCGGAAGAAGATGATACCGAAGATGCTGAGTCTGTCGCTGATGAGACTCTTGAAGATGTGGAAGCTGATGTGTCGGATCTCATGGATCCGAAGAAGAAACCCCGCACAACTATCTTTGGGAAGTCTTTCGTGAGCGTAAATTTAATCAAGTTTTATGAGGAAAAGGGGAACTTTCCAGTTGGTCACGGTCGAGCCCCTGGTGACGAGGTCGTTCCTGCCCCTGAACCTGATGAAGCAGTTGTGCTTCGTGATTTTTTCACTGCTAGGCTTCGGATGCCGATTCACAATATTATTGCAGATATGCTTGGGAGGTATGGGTTACAACTTTACCATCTTACACCCAATGGCATTACACATCTTTGATTTTTCTGGGTAGTGAAAACAAATGGTTCAGATGTCAATATTGAGGGTTTTATTTGTTATTTTGAGGGCCATCGTCAGACGAAGGCAGTAAAGATTGATGGTGTTGAGTACGAGCCCGATTATGGCAGTGTTAGCTTCTGCGCTTGTAGCCGGGCTACCGAACTGGAGAAGGTGGAACTTACCTTCTACCAGCGCAACGCCTGGGATAGAAACTGGCGCAATTATTGGTTGTATGTGAAGGTGCCTTCCATTGAGGTTACTTTGGATGATGGTACTAAGCAGTTAGCTTTCCCTCTTCATGGACAAGTTTTGCCAAGTGAGTTCATTTCTGGTCCTAGCTTTAATTCGAAGGCGCCTGGCTACAGCCGATGTGAGAGCGCATTTTTTAAAGCTAGTCGTATCAGCAGCAGCCATGATCTCATTGAGGAGGGCCTTACCATGGGCATTAATTTTCTCTCGGCCGATTGGAAGCCGTTTGTTGTTGATGTGAGGGCATACCGTGGATTGCCCCATGTTTGCTTCCCTCGCTTCAGGGCCAAGAAGCCGCCAAACATGTCTAATTATGCCTTCGTTGAGTCCATCGAGCTGATGGCCAACTTAATTCTTGGAAAATATACTTCGAAGGAGCATGAGAGTTGCGTGGCTCTGTTAGACGGTCATCGTCTGAGTTGGGTTTTTGATGAGATGAAAGTGAGTTATCCTCAGTGTGCTGCCCCCTAAGCCTAGAAAGAAGTTTTGGCTTCTGACCATCCTAGCGTGCTGCCCTCCCCCCTCCCCGAAGCTGAACCGAGGTCGCGGAAAGAGGGGCCGTGCCTCCGGTCGTGCTATGGGCAGAAGGTCTGATGGTGGTGAGGACGAAGCTGGGGGTAGCAGTGCGATGGCTCCTTCTAGCCGTGGTGGGGTTCAGACAAGGCCCCGAGGTGTTAAGGAAGTCCAAGTGGTGAGGTTTTTAACGAGGCAGTGCTAACTGTAACTCGTGTGAAATATATGAGCGATCTATTCCCCAAAAAAGTTGCATCGAAAGCGATTGGCTTCGACCAAATCGCTGGTATTCGATAAACCAAATAGAACTAAATTGACCCTACCAAAGGAAAGGCCAATTCAGATCTACAAATGCTTACTCCAAGGAGTAAAAGGGGCTTCGGTTCAATTTGTTTTTAACAACAAAAATGCTTACTCCAAGGAGTAAAAGGGGCTTCGGCTCAATTTATTTTTTATACATCCAAAATGCTTAATGCGAAGAAAATTCCTCATCAAACTCGTCAAAATGCTTGGCACCTGAGTTTGAACGAAAAATACAAACTTGCTTTGGGGGGAGGAGGCGTTTCTCTTAAAAGCGAAGGTAAATCGAGTTTAATCTTTTTCGTTCAAACACAATAAATATTCATCTACACACGCGGCTTCGCACGAGTCATGAAGACACTCGCCTTTGAATGAATAAATACAAACTCACTTTGGGGGGAGGAGGCGTTTCTCTCAAAAGCAAAGCCTAAAATGAGGTCATCTTTATTCAGACAAAGTCGCAATTACATCATATGTTACAGACTTTTATGTCATTCTCAAAACATTTCAAACACATATCCATAAAACTGCTCACCAGACCTCCTAAAACGAGGAGCATTATAAACGCATGCAAAGTCCTTGTCAAGACTAACTTCCAATGGCTCCATCTTGGGAATACCCAGGGAAACAACTTCAGCATTCCTCTTCGCAGCGAGCTCAACTCGATCTGAGCCATGAGCAATAAATGCAGTGAAAAAATCAAAGACGCTGAACTCGGTGCAACGATAAAACTCATGACAATACTCCAAAAAGTCGCCATGACTAGAGTTTGGGTAAAGTCGACAAAATTCCTTCCAAGCGAAGCCAGAAACACAAAGTGGCCCGTCACGCTTGGCCAGTGGAGTTAGTTCAAGCATCTCTTCATCCTGAATATACACAAATATACAAGTTCAAAAGGATCGCTCACGCAATAAGTCCTAGTTCTAATTACAATCTAAAAGGTCCTTAGACCTGAGGGTTCACTCCTGCAGCCCCTTGGCCATCATGCTCCTGCGAAGAGGAAGAAGCACCAGCTTCGCCGGTAGCAGCACCAGTCGCAGTAGCACCAGAGGTGGCACCGGCTTCGGTAGCCTCCTTCGCAACGGCCTCTCTCGCGGCGGTTTCGGCTTCGGCCCTCAGCTTCTCTTTCAACTCCTTTGACTGAGAATACATAAGCTATCAAATAAAACAAATGTAAAATTAAGAGCAAAATGAATAAAGCGTGACCGCCATGGCAACTAACAAAGTACCTTCGCCAGCCGATCGTAGATAATATTCCGAGCCGCCTGGCATCCACTGGCAACCCAGAAGTGCTTCAAGAAAAGTGCCTTCGCAATCAACATGTCTCTCGAAAAAGAACTTTCATCGGCAGGATCCTTTGGCTCCGGATAAGGATAGCCTTTCCGAATCAAAGCCTTATAATGATCACAACTGTTGTTAGAAAGAATCTTCAGTAAGTTGCATGAACAGAGGTTGACGGCGAAGTCACTAACAGACTGAATGACATTGGGAAGCGAAGCAAATTCATTGTCAATCTAACCAAAAAGTTTGTCCAAGCTATACTCCTTATTGGGGAAGGCAAGGGGCTCTGCTCCAAATTGTCGTAAGGCCTCCTTGTATAAGCGATATAGCTTCAAGCCACGCTCCCAAGCAACATTGATCACATCTTCATTTTCCTTGCAAAGGGAGATGGTAGAAGTGCGTAGCGACACGACCTCACGCTCAAAGTTCTCGCTGCGAGACCGGTAATGATTCGGCGTCGCGCGAAAGCTTTTCCTTAACAGTCGTGAGGGTGTCTAACTCACCTTTAAGGACGAAAATCAAGTCAGTATCTTCGACAACTTTCTTGCGAAGGCCCTCCAGGACATCATCCTTGTCCACAATCTTAGCCTCCAAGGCAGCAACTTTCTCCTTAAGCAAGCTGGCTTCGCCGGCTTGAGCTTCCAAAGCAGCAACTCTGTCCTTTAATGATTTATTCTCATTAACGATGGACTCTCGGTCCTGGTGAAGCAAATTCTTCTCGTTCTCAAGATCTTGCTTGATTCGATCAACATTTGCCTGAATTTGGAGTAGCTCAGTCTTCTCCCTTCGCAACCTCAACAATTTCTCGCGCTCAGCAGCTATTGAGTTGAGGTTGGGAACTTGAGCATGCAACTCATTGATGGCTAAAACAACCTATGAGAGGAAATAATCTCCTCATTCAGTACTACGGGATCGGCAACACGAAGCCAAGGTCAATAATAAATTTAAGGGCGAAGGCGTAAAATCCATACCTTCATTCCCGAAGCCAAAATGTTAGAACTGATGCTTTCAGGATCCAAAGTTTGCACAAGTTGTTGATATTCTACAAGTACTCATAACACCGTTATGTTCGTAAAAATAGCTAAGGGAAAAAACTAGCTAAAACCCTGATCAAATAAAACACCTTCCCAAGCAAAGTCTTGGAGAGGCCCACCTTCGCGCATTCGAGCTGGCCCCTCCTCTTCGCCACATACTAAACAAATCTCCTTCACACTAACATCAAATAGCACAATAACCATTGTCGCTAAAGGAAAAAATCAGGAAAAGGCAACATCATAAGTACCTTCGGAAGTAGAAGGAAAGCCCGCACCCATATCAACTTCCATATCCGCCCGAGAAGCAGCAGCCCTCTCAGCGGCATCGAAAGTTTTGGCTTCGGCAACTTGCTTTCCTCTATCTTGAACGCCAATATCAGTCGTGGTAGCATCGGCCATAGCTTGCAAAGAGTCATCAGCCCGAGGGGGAGAAGCCAAAGTCGGCGGAGGAATGTCAACTGGCGCATACTCCATTGGGGCTTCGGTGATTGGCTCCTCAACATTTAGCGAAGCTAGCTTTTCAACAGCTTCGAGACCAGCATCAGCATCACTAAGATTCTCTTCAACAGTCAAAATAATGGGAACATCCCGAACAGGGGTATCCTCAAACTGGCTAATATCAATACCATCGTCAAAGGGATAGGGCACTCGAGCACTCCCAGATGTCTCGGGAACTACTTCACAAGCAATATCAATATCAACAAATGGATTCTCCGCTAAGTACCTTCCTAGCAAAGGAAGACTTGTGCCCTGAAAGTAATTCCCAAAGAGAGCAATCTCACCTAAGAAAATATCGTCCCCACTCCGAGGAGCTGAGCTCGCAAAACCAGTAATGGGCGAAGCTGTCAACTGCGCTGGAGCCGAAGCCGCCGGTGGCGCCCGAGGAGGAAGAGGCGGAAGACCACCACGCGAAGCCGAAGAAATAACTCCAGATGACGAACGGCCACCGCGCAAAGACGAAGAAGCAGCCCCAGTAGCTGGAACCGCAACTGACAATGGAACAACAGCAATTGGCGGCTCCTGACGGTGCCTTTTTTCGGCAGACTCATGAGAGCTACAGCTGCTGCGCTTGGCCGAAATAGAAGAAGTTGCCTTCGCAACTCCACGCTCGCGACCTTGGCCACGGCCTCCACCACGTCCAGTCCGACTACCTCCCCAAGGAGCGTGCGAAGACGCAGAGGCATCTTTGCCTTTGCCTTCCCTCTCTTCTCTTTCTTATCCTTCTTCTTCTCCTTGGTCGAAACGGGAACCTCACGAGCACCGTCAGAAATTCCCAACTCTTCAAAAACTCTATTCAGCCTAGTAGCAACATAGTTGTCTTCGCAACTACGATGCTCCTTTGTGGCGTACGGGCCAAGAATGTCAATCGCCCGTTGCTCCACCAAAGTGACTAAATCTGCCGCAGACATGCCTTTGGGAAGCCTAGCCCCAAAGCGGGGGAAGGCAACCTTAGTGTGTTCACCAAAAGGTTTCCACTCAACCTTGAAAGGCGCCCAGTCGGCGGATAAGAAATAAACTCCAGCAGCAAGATCAGCTGCGATGCCTTCCTCAATAAGGTCACGACTGCAGAATGTTTGCGAAGCTGTTCTGAAAGCTTTCCAGCACCTAGTGAATCCAGCGCTTTCCGCGTTAAACACCGGACAAGAAATAAATTTAAGCCAATCAACCTGGCTGCGTAGAGGGAAAGTAACAGATCTAGTCCCATCTGCCAAAACAATCTCCTTCGAAGGTACCCTCACATAAAACCAGTACTTCTGCCAATCCTTGGTCCATTTATTTCTCTGAGCGAAGGAAGGCTCCACCTTCGCAAAGTTGGAACCGCGACGACGCCGGTGAAGGTAACACAACCAAAGTCTGGAGTGAATAGCTCGCCTTCGACTTCAGCAGACTTGCTCTGATTGTGACCTTCATACAAGCGAAGGAACCCATCAATTGTAACCTGTGACTCATGCGTCTTTACAGCCCAGAAAAACTGAAGAAGATGGCTGATGGCATTGGGCGTTAGATGATGCAGCTGTAAGCCATAGGGCACAAGCATCTTCGCAATAATGTTATCAACTGGCATCTTCAGTCCCGCAATAAAAAATCCATGAAAACTACATCTTCGTCTTCACGAGGGTTAGGGGTAGTATCGGCACCGGGAGCACGGCCCCAACCCTCAGGAAAATATCCTTTTTCTTCATAGAACTTGATATCATTCTCACCGACCTTGGACTTGCCAAATACAAGTGTCTTCGCCCTTTTAGTGGGATCCACTAGATCCTCTACGTTGGCCTCCACATCATCCAGATTTTCTTCTTCGCCAGCCTCATCATCCTCGGCATGGTCATCACCAGATGTCTCATCCACAGTCGGAGTCGCATCCTCTAACTGCTGAGCAAATTGCTCAGCCTCAGTATCACTCATCTCCTGATGAGGAGACCTACCTGCACTTTGTGCCTCGGGGCTGCCTTCGCCAGCCATGCTAGTTAACAAAGAAGTCTGTCTGATGTGTACCGTTGCAAAAATGACAACAATTGTCATTTCATTAGCGAAGGAAATCAGTGAAAACAAAAATATTCTGATACAGGTACAATGCGAAGACAAAATTCAAATAATAACAAATTTTATACAAAGGTAAAAATAATGAATACCTCAAAGCCTGACAGCAGAGGGGTGAAAACCAATTGCCTTACAACGCGAAGAAGCTTCAGGAGCAGAAAGCGATTGATAGCGAAAGCAAGGAAAGGTAAAAGGGGGACCCCTTCGGTCCTATTTATTGGGCAGTAAAAAATGTGACCATTACTGCATCTCGAAAGTCAAAACAGCCCGGATAATTCAAAAAATAAAAATAAAAATAAAGTATAAAATGAGAATAAAAATACAACACACGAAGACAAACTCAGAGCGAAGTCATCGACTCGGGTTTTTCTCCAACGGGAGGAGGCGTTTCTCTAGGACAGGCGAAGGCAATCCTGAATTTTCGAGGGCATCGGCCTGTTGGAGAAAGCCCTCGTCCGCGAGGGGCTACTGTTGGGGGATTGGCCTGCCAAGAAAATGCCTTCACCCGCTTTACATTTGAGCTATAGGCATTTGCCTTCGCTCCAACTAACTGAAATGCCATTGCCTTCGCTAGACTTTTAGACACCGAGAGGCGATCTGTTGCTCCCGGTGCTAAAGGTCGTCTGGAAAAGACGCGAAGGCATTGTGAGGCGACCTGTTGCCTTCCCTTCCCTGGTCCGTCCGGTGCAAGTGTGAAGGCAATTCCCGGATATTATCTATTTGTACATAGTTTACCTTGTTATACAGGCTCAAGACATGCTCGGGTGATGGTGCGGCGGTCTGTTCCTCTCTGGGCATGAGAAGGCGTAGCGCGACCAAAGGTACCCCTGGTGGTGAAGGCGACAAAGGTCATTAGAGGCATGGTGAAGGCAGCATGGACCAGGTCCAAACCAAGTCAAAGACGGAGTTACTGGTCTATGCATTCACATGGAGACACGCAAATGTACCCTTATGCCCCGAGATAACTTAAGTTGTATAGTCTAGAGGATGATGCCTGATTTTTAGGGGCATAAGAGGAATGTAAAATGTGCCTCTTGACCTCTCTATAAAAGGGGACCTCCCACCAACGTGTAAAGAGCTGATTCCCAAGAACACCATTGATAAGTAATTTACTGTTGCTTGTCTCTGTTCTCTGTCTTGGCAATTGTTTGGGTTTATTAGCTTCGGCACTAGCCCAACACTGGTCTTGGCTAAGTAAAATGCACAACTTTAACTAGCAGGGGTTACCGAAAGGCGTTAGGGGGGGACCGGTGGTTGAAGTATGAGCCTGATCTGCTCGGGGACGGACTCATGTTGCGCCCTAATGTCCGTAGGCATTTTGTTCACGTTGCGCCCTGAATGCCATCAACCCACTCACGTTGCGCCCTGGGTGTTTTATTGATCCCGGGAGTTGGGTTCATGCGCCCATGTTGAAACCTCAGCGGCCCTTAGCTTTTTAGAGGGACTTTTGAAATGTCTCGTAGTGAAACCCAGCCGCACACCAAAGGAAGTGTGAAATGGGTTTGATCCACCTGGGCATCACGTGAATCACGACCAGTGGGGAAAGTGTACAATCTCTGCAGAGTGAAAACTGATATATCAGTCGTACTCACTGTTACGAGTGGCCTGGATCCTTTTTGAACAGTGACTATTACCCTGGTGATGTTTATGATGGAACGATGATGGAATGATGTTGGAACGATGGTGAACGTAATGATACTCCTATATACACTTAATTTGGGTTACAACTGGGTTACCTATTACACTATAGTAATTTGGTTAATGTTAAAATTGAACAATTAAAAATGCTTACCGCAGTTAAACCGTGTCTGTCCTTTTGAGCCTTCATACCTCATGTTATCCTTGTTAAGTAAGATGGTTTACTTACACTTGCACTATTCAACAAAATCTCGGATGGGTACTCAGATGAGGCAGCAGTCAAAGATTTTCCAGAAGAGTTCTAGGTTGTGATTCACAAGCCGGTGTCCCTGTGGAATGGAGACTTCATCGTGAGAGATAGTAAATAGACTTCCACTGTGGTTTGTTTAAGACTCTTGTCTTTTGTAATAGTTTTAGTTTGTAATTCAAGCACTGGTTTACTTTGATTTACCTTATTTTGGAGCTATATGTGTGTTTAAGACTTCCTGGGTACTCATATAGTAGTATTCGGATTTCCTTCGTAAATCCGGGTGTGACAGAGTGGTATCAGAGCCGTGCTGACTGTCAGATCGCAACCTAGATAGAAATGGTCGATGTTAAGGTTATAAATTCTCTTTGTTTTGCAAAATTTCACCCCCTTGGCTTTTTTGTCTCTCTTTTGGGCTCAAAAGCAAAACAAGGGTGAAGGCGTTTCTTTGACAGGCCAATCCCCCAATAGTAGCCCCTCGCGGACGAGGGCTTTCTCCAACAGGTCGATGTCCTCGAAAACTCAGGATTGTCTTCGCCTGCTCAAAGAAACGCCTCCTCCCGTTAAAGTAAGTCCCGAGTCGATGACTTCGCTCTGTGTTTGCCTTCGCGCTCTGTATTTTTTTCTTATTTTCCATTTTATTTTTATTTTTGTTCTCATTAATTCTTTGAATTTTTTGGGCCTTTTCGATTCTCGAGCCACAGTAACGGTCACATTTTTTACCGTCCTATAAATAGGACCGAAGGGGTCCCCCCTTTTTACTCATTCGCTTTCGCTGTCAATTGCTTTCTGACTTGCGAAAGCTTCTTCGCTTGCTCAAATCATATCCTGTTGTCTGCTTTCGCTGTTGTGTCGGTTTTTTCTCTTGCGATACTCACTTTGTTACAAGTAAGGTTCTCTCCCTGAAGTTTATCTCTGTTGATTTCCTTCGCTGAGTTATTGACAATTGTTGTCATTCTTGTAGCGGCACGCATTAGGCAAACTGCTGTACTTATTGACATGGCTGGCGAAGGCAGCCCTGAGGCACAACAAGGGAACGGATCTCCTCACCGTGAAATGGATGACATAGAGGCTGATCAATTTGCTCAGCAGTTGGAGGATGAGACTCCGACTGTGGAGGAGACTTCTGGCGGTGACCATGCCGAAGATGAGGAAGTTGGTGAGGAAGAAGATCTGGATGATGTCGAAGCTAATGTAGAGGATCTAGTAGATCCCACTAAGAGGGCGAAGACACTTCTGTTTGGCAAGTCTAAGGTTGGCCGTAACGATATCAAATTTTATGAAGAGAAGGGGTACTTTCCTGAGGGTTGGGGCCATGCTCCCGGCAATGATACTACCCCTAAACCTCGCGAAGACGAAGCTGTAGTCTTCACAGATTTTTTCATTGCAGGCCTGAAGATGCCCATTGACAATATCATCGCGAAGATGATTGCACCTTATGGCCTGCAATTGCATCATCTGACGCCCAATGCTATCAGTCATCTCCTTCGCTTCTTCTAGGCCGTAAAGACGCATGACTCGGCGGTCACGGTTGATGGGTTCCTTCGGCTATATGAGGGGCACAATCAGAGTAAATCATCTGAAGTCGAAGGCGAGCTATTCACTCCAGATTTTGGATGTGTGACATTTACTGGACGCTGTCGAGGTTCTCATTTTGCGAAGGTGGAAACTTCCTTTGCTAATAGGAATAAATGGACCAAGGACTAGCAGAAGTACTGGTTTTATGTGCGAGTGCCTTCGGAGGAGATCACTCTAGCTGACGGGACCAAATCTTTAACTTATCCTCTACACAGTCAAATTGATTGGCTTAAGTTTATTTCTTGTCCGGTGTTTGACACAGAGAGTGCTGGATTTACTGAGTGCTGGAAAGCCTTTCGAACGGCTTCGCAGATGTTATGCAGCCGTGATCTTATTGAAGAAGGTATTGCTGCTGATCTTGCTTGTGGTACTTATTTCTTATTTGCCGATTGGAAACCTTTCGGTGTTGAATGGAGACCTCACGGTGATCATACCAGAGTGGCTTTCCCTTATTTTGGGGCGAAACTCCCCGAAGGCATGTCCGCATCGGATTTTGTTGCTAGTGTAGAGCAACGAGCTAATGATATTCTTGGTCCGTACAACTCAAAGGAGCATCGCAGTTCCAAAGACAAATATGCTCATGTTAGACTGAACAGAGTATTTGAAGAGTTAAACAATTTCCTATGGTGCTCGTGAGGTTCCTGTCTCCACAGAGAAAGGAAAAACCAAGAAAGAAAGGAAATTGAAGAAGAAGGCGAAGGAGCAGGATGAGGATGATTCTGCGCCTTCGCGCGCTCCTCGTGGAGGTGGTCAGACTGGAAGAGGTAGAGGTCGCGGCCAAGGTCGCGGCGAAAAGATTGTTGCGAAAGCAACCTCTTCCACTACTCCAGCGAAGCAGGGCAGCAGCAGCTCTCATGAGACTGCTGAGAAAAGACGTCGCCAAGAGCCGCCCATTGCTGCTATTCCTGTTTCTGTTGTGGCTCCTCCCAGGGCCACTTCTTCGGCTTCGCGCGGTGGTCTCCCACCTCGTCCTCCTCGGGCAGCCCCATAGCTCCGGCTTCAGCGCAGTTGCTGGCTTCGCCTGTGACTGGCTTTACAAGCTCAGCTCCTTGGGGTGGAGACGATGTTTTCTTAGGTGAGATTGCTCTCTTTGAGAATTACTTTCGGGGCATGAGACTTCCTTTGTTAGGGAGCTACTTAGCGCAGAATCCCATAATTGATATCAATATTGCTTGTGAAGGAGTTCCTAAAACATCTGGGAGTGTTCGGGTGCCTGATCCTTTCGATGACGGTATTGATATTAGTCAAAGGATACCCCCGTTCGGGATGTTCCCATTACTGAACATGTGCACGAAGAAGTTAATATTGAAGATGAAGCTGAGGAGCCCATCGCCAAAGCCCCTATGGATATTAGGCCAGTTAGTCCTCAATCACCTGCTTTGGCTTCTTCCCCCCTTGCTACAGATTTTTTGGAATTTTTGGCCCATGTTGCCGAAACTGAGGTGAATGCTCAAGCTAAGGGAAAGGAAGTTGCCGAAGCTGAGACTTCTGAGGCCGCTGAGAGGGCAACTGCTACTCACGCGGACATGAATGTTGATGTGGGGGGTGAGCATTCCACCTTTTCCCGAAGGTACTTGTTATTTTGCCTCTGGTTTTATCTTTAGCGACATTAGTTATTCTGTTGTTTGGTGCTAAAGCGAAAAGTGTTTTTCTTAGTAGGTGGCGAAGAAGAAGGGCCAGCTCGCATGCGCGAAGGTGGGCCTCTTCGAGACTTTGATTGGAAAGGTGTCTTATTTGATCAGGGTTATAGCTAGTTTTTTTCGTTTAGCTATTTTTTGCGAAGATAATAATGCTGACATTATTTTTTGTAGAATATCAACGTCTTGTGCGAACCTTGGATCCTGAGAGTATCGGTTCTAACATTCTGGCTGTGGGATTAAAGGTGTGAATTCCATGCCTTCGCTTTTTATTTTATTACTGACTTGGCTTTGAGTTGCTGATCTCGTAATACTGATCAAGGAGATTGTTTTTTTCTCACAGGTTGTTGTAGCTATCAATGAATTGCATGCTCAAGTTCCGAACCTCAACTTGGTTGCTGCTGAGCGCGAGGAGCTGATTAAGTTGGGAAGAGAAAAAGCTGAGCTTCTCCAGATCCAAGCGACTATTGACAGGATCAAAGAGGATATTGAGAAAGAAAAGAATCTGTTTCACCAGGACCGAGAGTCCATTATTAGTGAGAACAAATCTTTAAAGGATAGGGTTGCATCCCTGGAAGCTCAGGTTGGCGAAGCCAACTTGCTCAAGGAAAAGGTTGTTGCCTTGGAGGCTCAGGTTGTGAACAAGGATGATGCCTTGGAAGGCATTCGCAAGAAGATCGTCGAGGATTCAGATTTGATTTCTGTCCTGAAAGGTGAGGTAAACACCCTCGTGAGTGTTAAGGAAAAACTTTCACGCGACGCCGAGTCGTATCGGTCTCACAGCGAGGATTTTGAGCGTGAGGCCTTGTCGCTGTGGACTGCAAATCTTTCCCTTCGCAAGGAAAAAGAAGATGTGATTAATGTTGCATGGGAACGCGGTCTGAAGCTATTTCGCTTGTATAAGGAGGCCTTGCGACAATTTGGAGCGGAGCCTGTTCCCTTCCCCACCAAGGAGTATAGTTTGGACAAGCTTTTTGGCAGGATTGACCATGAATTTGCTTCGCTTCCCACAGTCATCGAAACAGTCAGTGACTTCGCTGTCAACTTGTGTTCTTGCAATTTAATGAAGATTCTGTCAGACAACGGCTATGATCATTATAATGCCTTAGTTCGGAAAGGCTATCCTTATCCAGCGCCTAAGGATCCTGCCGACGCTGATTATTTTCCAAGACAAGTGTTGCTTGCGAAAGCGCTTTTCCTGAAGCATTTCTGGGTTGCCAGTGGACGTCAAGCGGCTCAGAATATTATCAGCGACCGACTTGCGAAGGTACTTTGTTAGTTACCATCGTGATCGACCTTGATTTTTTTATTTTTTATTTTGTAATGTTTTATTTGATAGTTTATGTATTCTCAGTCAAAGGAGCTGAAGAAACAGAAAGCTGAAGCCAAAGCCGCCGCAAGGGAGGCCGCTGAGAAGGAAACTGCCAAAGCCACTGCTGCGACTAGTGCTGCCTCTTCTGGTGCTGCTGCCGGTGAAGCCGGTGCTTCTTCCTCCCAAGGGCAAGGTGGCCAGGGGGTCCCCCGGGTCGATTCACAGGTCTAAGGACCTTTTGAATTGTAAATAGAGTTGGAGCTTATGGAGCGGGCAGTTCTTTTGAACTTGTACATTTGTGTATATTCAGGGTGACGAGATGCTTGAACTTACGCCGCTGGCCATGCGTGATGGGCCTCTTTGTATTTCTAGCTTCACATGGAAGGAGTTTCGGCGACTTTATCCTCACTCTAGTCATGGCGACTTTTGGAGTATTGTCACAAGTTTTATCGTCGCACCGAGTTCGGCGTTTTTGATTTTTTCACTTCATTTATTGCTCATGGCTCAGATCGAGTCGAGCTCGGTGCGCAGAGAAATGCCGAAGCTATTTCTCTGGGCATTCCTAAGGCGGAGCCATTGGAAGTTAGTACTGATGTCAAAGACTTTGCGTGCGTTTACAATGCCCCTCGCTTTAGGAGGTCTGGCGAACAGTTTTATGGTTATGTGTTTGAAATGTTTTGAGAAATACTCGATTGTAAGGAAGTGCTGTAATAACATCTTTGTATGAATGAATATGAACTCAATTTGTCTTTGCTTTTGAGAGAAACGCCTGCTCCCCCCAAAGCAAGTTTATGTTTATTCATGCGAAGACAAAATATCTTCGTGTGCTTTGCGAATCTGATCGTACAGTATGCAATGTGTTTGAGCGAAAAAGATTGAACTCGTTTTGCCTTTTCCTTTGAGAGAAATGCCTCCTCCCCCAAAGCGAGTTTAGGCTTTTCGTTCAAATTCTCAGCGAGAGAGCGTTTTGCATGTGGGAGTTCAGACTGAGCTGAAACCACTCTTATTCCCCAATAAAAGACAACTTGAGCCGAAGCCCTTTTTTACTCCTTAGAGTAAGCTTTTTGTATGTATAAAAGGCAATCTGAGCCGAACCCTTTTACTCCTTAGAGTAAGCATTTTTTATGTATAAAAGGCAATCTGAGCCGAAGCCCCTTTTACTCCTTAGAGTAAGCATTTTAGATCTAAATTGGCCTTACCTTTGGTAGGGTCAATTTAGTTCTATCTGGTTTATCGAATACCAGCGATTTGGTCGAAGCCAATCGCTTTCGATGCAACTTCTTTTGGGGAATAGCTCGTTCATATATTTCGCACGAGTTACAATTAGCACCGCCTCATTAAAAACCTCACCCCTTGGTAAGGGTTCCCCTGTGAGGAAAAGAGTACGGGCTTTTTTGAAGGAAAAATGAAAATCTACTCTACAAATTGACTTCGTTTATAGATTACGAAGCCAATTGTTACATGGTGTTCACAGGTAGTACCTTCGTAAGCTATCCGCATTCCATGAATGCGGCAGCTCATTGCCTTCACGATCACTTAGGTGAAATGATCCTGGTCTATTGCTCTTGATGACTAGGAATGAGGCCTTCCCATTTGTTTTGCAGCTTCCCCGAAGGCATATTTGGATTCTTCCTTAGCACCCAGTCACCTATCTTTATGTCTTTTCTTACCACTTCCTTGTCACGCTATTTTCTTGTTTCTTCTTGGCACTTGGAGATGTTTTTGGCTGCTTGCATCTATACTATTAAGAACGAGTTCTTTTGAAACACATTTTACCCAAAAAAATTCCCGTACCCCCTCACAGAGGACCCACCTGCCAGGCCGGGGGAGGAGAAAGTTTTTGAAAGAAGAAAAAACAACACTTTCTAAAATGTTTCTTCACGTTTTCCCTCTTCTTTTTTCACCCAAAATTTTCTTTACCCGCCCGCCTGTACCCACCCGACCCGCCTCCATGAATCAAGGTCCTGACGATCCTCGTTTCCTCAAGTTTCCTATTTTGCTCCGCGTGCCTTTAATCCCCGCGTCGCCTCCAGTGTGGTCCAAGGCATTTGCCAAGCTGCGCCTGTCTCACTCTTCCCACACGGCCGCCATCCCCACATTATTGCCTCCTTCAGATTAGCCTCGTTTCCGGCGTGATCCAAACAGCCGCACCACGCCGCCTTCATTCCCTCCGGTGTGTTGCTCATCGTCGAAGTCGCTGGAGAAGGTAAACAGACACCCGAGAGTTACTTCTACTCGGAGCCGTCTTCTTCCGATCCGTGTGTAGTGGCGCTGCTGCCCTAGACCATCTCTCGCTGGCATCACCCTACCTGGCGGTGGTCTGGTGCTGGATAAGCTGTGCTTCATCATCACCGGCGTGCTGGCAGGCTGCCCGGCGGAGGGGTGCAGTTCTGCACAGGAGGTTCGAGAGCCGAAGATCTTTCCATCGTGTCATCTTCAATTTTGGTACTGGTTTTAGGGTTTTATGTATCTTCATGTTTTGAACAAAGTGGCCTCTCGAGGAGGCGCTGCTGCCCTAGACCATCTTGCCGGCCATCTTCCTACGTTCACCCGTGCGACTCTAATCTCCAGAACGGTGCTGCGTCGTCCATCAGGTCGTCCCACTCGTGCCTCTCTGCCCTATTGACTGGACTCTGCCTGGAGGCTCTCACAATCATCATCACGTAAGTGCTCAAGGTACGTGAAGGTCTCTATGGGTTCCAGGCTTTCTTCTCCCCCCTTCTTTCTCAATTTCGTTAGCATGCAGGACACACCTGGCCGTGAATGTGCATCAAGCATCCCAGCCTAGCGCTATCACCATCTATAAAATATGCATATCGTAGTAACACACAATTAGCAAATTCTATTTTTAGGATCACTGTTTACATATGCTGAGCTCGATTATGTTTTTCTTTTGGAAGAGAATCAGTATATATATGTTTGCAGTGCAGTCGTGAGTTTTAATGTGAGTTAGATACTATAGCTGAGCCACCAATCATGCAATATAATATGGATCGTTTTGACTTATGTCTATACAGTATTGATTGATCTAGGGGAAACGTATATATACTGATGAATCGTTATGGAGAACTCCAAGACATCTCAAATATTGATCAGTTGCAGGGAGGACGTGGGTGTGGTCGTAAGATGCCAAATGTACCTGCTGGTGAAGGTATTGTGTTTTGATTCCTTTTTTCCAATGTTTTTCATTTACCAAGCACTTCAATCTCCAATGCTTTGCAGTTGCATAGTACTTTCTTTCGGATGCTTTAATCTCAAATTCTTTTCTTTTCTGTCCATATGTTGATGTTGAAGGCTCTGAGAATCTTGACCCTTCTGAACGAGAACGGTCAAGGAAGAGGGAGAGATATGCGAGTTTGTCGGTGGACGATGAAGAGAAGACGCGTGCTAGGTCTAAGAAAAATTATCGTCGTCGCAAGGTAGGAGGTAAACCTACCACAATTCTTAGTGACTCTTCACCCAGTAATGTTTTTGGTGCAGTCCTGGTAGCATGTTCATCCACTCCAATTTGTGATGTAACCAACATTACGGCCGGTTGTCATCAAGCTTACACTTTGTTGGTTCTTAGGTGAAGAATTTACTATTTTTTTCTGGATGGACCTGTTCATTATCAAATATCTAATGAAAGTTCTTTTGTTTTCACATGTTTGTTATTGCTCTATCACATAACTGTGCCTTCTCTATATAACCTGGTAGCTCTTCTTACTTAACAGATTGATATCAGTGATACCTGATCTGATCCTGCTGACTCTCAGGTGAGGGGTGGTCTGTGTTGAATTTTTCCCTCCCTGTACTCCCTCGTACTCATAATTTTGTTGCCTATTTTTTCTTTTATTTATGATGATTTAGCTCTGTGTCGGATGTCAATATCCGACCCTCTCACCGATGGGTGGGACCTCGCTGTTTTGAAGGGAAACATGCGTAAACAAAACCCATAAACAAGGAGGACATCATGTGGGAGGGAGGCCGACCTTCCTCCGCCTCGGCCGACCCAGTTCCGCCTCGGCCGACCTTCCTCCGCCTCGGCCGACCCAGTTCCACCTCGGCCGACGGCCCCGCCTCGGCCGACCCTATCCCGGCTCGCTCGGGTTCGTGCCGGGACAAGTGTCACGAATCAACAGGAGGGACCCGGAACGAAAGCGAACTGGGAGGACGTGTCGCCGCACATCTACGCCGTGGCCTATCAGCATTAACGAGCCTCGCCGCGCCGCCCGCCGGGACAGAAGGATGCGACTATTCCAGCAGCCCCGCATGCGCCGCAGAGCGACGTGCACGACCTTAATAAGCTCGGGATTAGGACCTACTACAACAGCGTTCACAGTGTCCTACAGGCGGCAAGGCTTCTCCAGCAAGCTTCTTACTACCCATCATTTTTGTTAAACACGTCTTGTACAGGTCTCCGGGCCCCAGAGGTATAAAGGGAAAAATAGGGCCTCAGGGGAGGGGGACGACCGATAGAGAACACTCACTCTCCCATACTTAGAAACTCACAGAGACTTGAGGCTCCTCCTCTCCCTCGACCGCTTGTAACCCCTACTACGAGCAACGCGAGTAACACGAGCTGTCTCACACTGGACGTAGGGCGTTCGTGCCTGAACCAGTATAATCCCTTGTGTCCTCTCGCGAACCACCCGGAGCCCAAACGCGCTATCCACTAAATTTACTAGTTGGTCATTTCTTACACCGACAGTTGGCGCGCCAGGTAGGGGCCTTTGCGCGTTTCGACGATCACCAGGCTTCGGATGGCCACCCACGGTTCGAGCTGGGCTCCCGGGACGCAGCTGCGTCTCGGAAGCCTAAATTTCATCATCACCACTGACGGGGACCTGGCGACGCTCGCCCCCACGTCTCCGGTCAGCGCCCCTGACACTGACGTCGCGACCGCCACCGAGGCCCTCGCGAATGTCAACATCGACACCTCTGACGACGAGGCCAGCGACCCTCGCCCGGAGGCCAACGAGGCTCTCCTCCTGAGGCAGCTGGAGACCTTCCTAGGGCCACGGCCCTCGCAGGAAGACACTCGCTGCGTCAGGTTCGCACTGCCGAACGTCGCCACCCAGCTCACGGGAGGTGCCCCACTTCCCCCGGGGATGTTGGACTCCCTCCCGCCGTATGCGGCCCCATACGGTTCACGCAACGCGGCTGAGATCGTGTCACGACTGGTGACACGCCTTCTGAGCCGCGCCCCGGCGAACAGCGAGTTCGTCGGAATGATCGACCACGTCTCCGAGTCGGTCTTCGACCTCCTGAACGATTCCGTCTCGGAGACGTCGGACACTGAACTTGTCGGGGAAAGCCATCACCCGTCCCGCGAGTGTTTCATGGCGGACACCCTCCGATGGGGCGGTGGGAGAGGCGAGCCAGAGCGGCTTGGGCCCGGCGGCCCCGGGAGACGGCCTCCCGGCTCATGACGTGCCTGCAGCCGCCCTGGTCGCAAACCAAGCCCCGGCGCCGCCGAGGCAGCCGGCCCCGCGAAGAGCGGCCACACCGCCACGACACTCTCACGCCGACAACGCCCGGCAACGCCGGGAGGAGCTCCAGGAGGCCCGCCGCCTTTTGGAGCAAGAGCGCGCACGGGTCGAGCAGGAGCGAGCGCGCATCGAGAACAAGCTTCTGCAGATCGGAGACGTGGCTCCGGCCCGAGGACGTGCCCGGGACGTGCAGCGCCAGATCATCGACGATGGCGGTGCCCCGCCCCCGCATTTCGCCCGCGCCGGGCAGAACATAGCCGCCGCGGCTATGCTCGTGCGAGGGCTTACCCCGCCGGTGACACCGGAAGCCCGCAAGGCGCAGCGGGAGCTCGATGAACTTCTAGAGCGAGCCGCGGCTCAGCAGGCCGAGAGCTCGCAGTCGCGACGACGAGCATCGCAGATGAGCCACCGCGAGGCCTCGAGGCAGCCCTCCGGCGGGCACGCCGGACGCGCGCAACAAGGGGTCTCGGTGCATCAGCCCCGGCCCGCCGGGGACGCGGCTCCGATCCTGAAAAGGGTCGGCCCGATTCAGGACGCTCGGAGCATCCTGAACGCCCATCGTCGACGGCTCCCCGAGGTCGAGCCCGAGCGACGGCGCGGGCGCGCTCCCCGTCGTGGCGGCCGGTACGACGACGACGATGAGGAGGGTGAGAGGACGCCGAGCCCGGACACGCCAGGGCCACGGGCCTTCAGCCCGCGGATCCGGGTGGCTCCTCGCCCCGCCAACTTTAGAGCCCCGTCGAACTTCTCAAGGTACGACGGGGAGACCGATCCAGAGCTCTGGCTCGAGGACTACCGACTCGCCTGCAGAGCCGGAGGGGCCGACGATGATGATTTCATCATCCATAACCTGCCCCTTCATCTGGCCGACTCGGCACGGGCGTGGCTCCAACATGTCCCTGCGGGACAAATCGGGAGCTGGTCCGACCTGAGGGAGGTCTTCGTGGGGAACTTCCAGGCGACCTACAATCGCCCTGGAAACCCATGGGATCTCAGGAGTTGCAGGCAGAAGCAGGGGGAAACGCTCCGGGAGTACATCAGACGCTTCTCCCGGCAGTGTAACGAACTCCCCAACCTCGCTGACGCCGACGTCATCGGGGCGTTCCTTACGGGGACGACGTGCAAGTCCCTCGTCCACAAACTTGGGCGAAAGAGCCCTCGCACCGCGAAGGAGCTACTTGACATCGCGACAAGTCACGCGGCCGGCGAGGAGGCAGTGGGGGCCATCTTCCACCAGTCTGCTGACCCAAAGGGTAAGCACACCGAGGAAATGGAAGGAGGCCCATCGGGGCCCCCCGCCAGGAAGAAGAAGAAAGGCAAGGGCAGGCGGCACGACGACGAGACCGCCATGGTGGCCGCCGCCGACCCGAAGCCGACCTTCAAACCTCCGACTGGGGAGGTTCCCGACCACTTCGAGAAGAAGTGGAACGGGCCCTGCCCGAATCACGAGTACCCCGTCAAGCACCTGTACAAGGATTGCTCCCTCATGAAGAAATTCATGGCAGGGGGCTCCCGCAAGCCGGCGCCCCGGTCGAAGAAGCCCGACCCGGCCCCGCAGGAGCCGGGGGCGGACCAGAACATGGACGCCGACCCCTATCCGGAGCCGGACGGCTGTCTGAT
>CM014278.1:21109543-21186164 GCA_004135705.1 Alloteropsis semialata | reverse complement strand
TTTCAAGGGAACCTACACCGCATGAATCTGAGACCCTTCTTAAACAGGGTGCGGGAAATGGATTGCCCGATTTCATTTCTTGGTTCAAACATAAGGTACTGCTCCAATTTAGCTGTCCTATTTAATTTCTATTACAAGTTTCTCGCCCGAGCGAATAGTATTCAGCCAACTAGCATGCTTGAACTTTTAGGGCCAAACTGATGCATCTATGGGTGCCGAGTTGAGACAGGTTGCCGATGGTTGTGGCTATAGGGTCAGGTCTTTTTCTGGTTACGACGTGAATGGATATCGTTTTCACACAACACGCTACGAGCAGAGTCGGCCCAATCGAAGAACCACAAATTCTGGTGTTTTTACGCCAGGCCTCGATGGGGTCGAGTATTATGGCAAAATTGAAGAAATATATGAACTCATGTTTCATGGTTCAAAACCCCTTAATCCTGTCATATTCAAATGCCATTGGTTTGATCCCGAAGTGGTGAGACGGACACCTAACCTTGGGCTAGTAGAAATTCGTCAATCAACCGTCTTACCAGGAGACGATGTCTATATTGTGGCTCAACAGGCCACGCAAGTTTATTATCTTTCATACCCGTGCCAAACTGACGAGCGTCTTAAGGGGTGGGATGTTGTGTACAAGGTATCGCCACACGGTAAGCTGCCTGTCCCAAACAATGAAGATTACAACATAGATCCAAACACATATGATGGAGAGTTCTTCCAAGAAGATGGGCTAGAAGGGAGTTTTGAGATTGACTTAACCGATGCGATCGGAATGGAAGTAGACAATGAAATATGTGTGGACGAGGACGCTGGAGATGAGGTTTGTAATGCGAAGGATGTAGAGTTACTAGAGCGATTACATTTAGGCAATAACAGTGATGAGGACATTCCTCCTCCGGAGCACGGGCATGAAAATTTCGACTTGCGTGATAGCGATGATGAGGACATTCATCCTCCGGAGCACGGGCATGATAATCCCGACCACGATGATTATTTTTAATACATGTAAGATCTGTATTTATTATTTGCAATACCATATTATTTCATAATTTGGTTTTATTTATTTTGCAACTATTTCTAATTACTTTATGTTTATCTGGGCTGATTGGTTTACTCTTTTTTGTTGCAGATGGTGGGCGGTTTCAAGAAGTCGGTACAAGAGCTTTACCAAGCCGTGACCCGTGGAGGTGGTGGGTCCGGGAGTGGTCGAGGGAGGGGTGGAGGCAAGGGTCGACAGGGAGGGAAGAAGACAGGAGGCAGGGGTCGAGGGAAGCAGGCTCGGGAGCCATCCCCTGTACCTTCGTCGTCTTCCTCTGAGGAGGAGGAGCAGGTGGAGCAGGAGCAGGTGGAGCAGGAGGAGGAGGAGCAGGTGGAGCAGGAGGACGAGGAGGAGGAGGAGGCGGAGGAGGAGGAGGAGGAGGAGGAGGCGGCAGAAGGGGGTTCCTCTTCCTCTACTTCTAGTGTCTGGTTGCGAGGTCCCTCGCTTCTCCCTCAGCGACCGATACCTTTGGAGAGGCGCCCGATGATTCGCCCCATAGGGAAGCGGTACGTGATTTTAGATGTTATCACTATATTTTCATTTGATATGTTTATAATCACATTAGAAACTAATAATTTATCTTAATCACTTGGGCAGGAATTGGTTGATTGTCGCTCCAGGTGATCACGGCCGCCTTGTCAACGGGATCCTTGGAGTTCTGTGCAGGCTACACTTCCCTGGCTTCGTTCAGCATGCCAGCAGGACAGAGCCGGCTTACACGTGGGACCACTACATGGCCTTCCCTGATGCACTTGATCGAGAGGGCAGGTCGTTCCAGAACAAGGCGGAGCGGGTGAAGGGCGAGCTGTGGGTAAGTCTTTCTTTAATAAACTACATTGCTCAATACATCGCATTCATTGGATATTCTTTAAATAATAATTGCGTACATCTCGTCTATATACAGGATTTCTACAGATGCGAGCCGGGATACGAGCAAAAGGCGGCTGCTGTGGCCCACAAAGCATGCTATAAACTCGTGAAGGACATGCATTACGAGGCGCGCGTCCAGTCAGTGGTAACATACTACGCGTCGTTTCTTCAAATGAAGGTTTCAAAAGCTGATGCAAGAAACATCAGGCTGACCCGGGAACAACACTTGCAGGTATATATAGAACATTAAAACTTATTGTTTTCGAGATTAACTACGCTTAATTTGATCTTCTTATATGTGATGTCGTTGATGACGTGTAGGCGCCTCCGTGGTGGTGTGCCCAGCATCTCCAGTGCTGGGAATACATGGTGGACCAGTGGTTGACGCCCGAGTGGGAAGAGACGCACAACGCTTGCCGGGAGCGACGTTTGATGATGCCTGGTGTATCACACCACCAAGGCAACCTTAGCGTCGAGCAGTATGGGGCTAGATGGGTACGTGAACTGATTTCTTGGTCCTTACGCTCAATTCTCTATAATTTGTAATCAAAGTGTTGTTTCTTTTGCAGACCTCGTCACATGAGGGCCGGCCATGCGGCCAGTTCAAGGCATATGCTATGGCCCACAAGGGCAAGGCGACGTCCAACGTCGACTACAACCCGGACGACCCGCCCTCGGCTTACAGCAATGCGAGCATCCATAGTCGCCTCAATGCATACACATCAATGGCAAGGGAGGTCCATGGGCCAGAGTTCGATCCGGTCACCCAGCCCCTTGATGGAGAAATCGTCATGAGGGTGGGAGGAGGCAAGAAGCATGGGCGGTACTATCTTGGCGATTCCACACTCGACACGGCCACTACTCCTACTCTGTCCCAGGTTCGAGCAAAGAGCACGAGCTCGAGCCCCGCCATACGCCCACGGCCGGACACTACATACTTCCGGATGGAGACACTCCAGGTAATTTCTGTTTTATTCGTCGTTCATTTGTTTGTACATACGTTTGATTTGCATTGTAACTTTGGGATGGTATATTGTAGACCCAGCTAGAACAAGAGAGGAAGGAACGGGAGGAAATGGAGGCAAGACACAAGGCCGAACGAGAGGCCGATCGGGCAAGGTACGAGGCCGAACGGCAGGCCGATCAGATGAAGATGCAACAGATGTTTGAGTACATGCAGAGTCTTTCTCAGAGGATGGGTCAGCCTGCACCGCCACATATGGTTTTCGCTCCAGCGCCGATAGTACATACTTCTCCTGTGAGTCGCTTTTGACAATCTTATAGTTTAGAGAACTGACATTTTTTACTGGGCTTCTTCAAAAATTAGTATCACACAACATTAGAACAATGTAAGCAAATATTGGTAGCAAAGGTAAACAGAAGCTGATGTTTGAATGGGAAAAATAATAGCTTGCCAGAGTTACTTGTCTTATTAACAAAATAATACCTCACAAAAATTAGGATTTCAAACAGTGACATCACTCTAGCACAAACTGAAACTCTATTGGCCTTCCTTATTATATATGTTCCCCCAGTCATGCCAGTGTGCTGCCATTCATAATTTTCTACAAATACTTCTTTAGAATTCCCCCTAGAATAAGCAGAAAAATAATTAGTTATTAAATACTGAACCTAAGAGAGAAAATTGTTTCCAAATAATCCATATGGGGTAGTCATGAGTGGTTAGTTAAAATATCACATGCTATCTTTCTTCGAGCTAGTCTGAAACAATACAGTTTTATTTCCACACTAGCTTGCACCCTTCGATCATCTCATGCCATTTTCAACTTCTATAATTATCATGTGACCTTAGGAAAAGTAAGGAATGATATGATATATATGCTTCTCTTTCATTAAGTTCTTTTTTACTGGATATGAACAATGTAGCACACACAAGATATCACATACCAAACCAATAAACCAAGCCATAGAAATGCAATATAGGAGGGAATAAAATCAAAACGAATAATAAATTGAGATAACAGCAATAAACCTTGGGCAATATTTCCTCCTCCCCTAAGGTTCAGTTCTGCAAAAACTGAACACAAGAAAAGCAATTCCAATTCAACTGCTAGCTTGGAAGGCAAACATCAAGTCAAGGACAGATAAACCATGAAGTGGATCCACATAAAAGATTAAAACATGCTCGACAACGTATTGCTTCTTGACAAGGGTTGTCTCAGAACCTGAAACTGACACTTTTTTAAACCTTACACTACCGGAAAACTTAGAAAACTTTAGATGATAACTTGTTTCTGACATAAAACTTGTCTCACACATGCAATGTCTTCTCCTTTGTGCAGATTCAATCCGCGGCATCGAACCAGCTCAATCCGGACGTCGATTTGTCGCAGCCATGGCAAACACCCCCACCTCAGTGACTTATCATTTTACCTTCATTTGTGGTTGTCGTACTTCTGTGGTTGTGATACTTATGTGGTGGTGATACTTATGTGGTTGTGAATTTGTGATACTTACGTGGTTGTGATACTAATGTGGTTGTGACTGACGTCTTTATGATATTAATGTGGTTGTGAACTATATGAATTGCCTATGATATTTGTGGTTTTGATGATACTTATTGTGATATATGTGATGCCTGTTATGTATGTGAGATTGGGGTATGTTATACGTGACCGAATAAATAAAAAAGGTCATGTTGGGTCACTTTGCCGAGTGTTTTTACCATAGCACTCGGCAAAGTGACCAAATCTGTCATTTTTTATAGGGGTTTGCCGAGTGCCAGGGTAAAAACACTCGGCAAAGTCCCCAGGTTTGCCGAGTGTTTTTACCCTGGCACTCGGCAAAGTCCCCAGGTTTGCCGAGTGCCGGGCATGGGGCACTCGGCAAAGTCCCCAGGTTTGCCGAGTGCCGGGCATGGGGCACTCGGCAAACTTTGCTCCGTCATCGTCAGCTTCACCGTCAACGTTTGCCGAGTGTCACGTTTTGCCGAGTGTCAAAATGCACTCGGCATAGGGGTATGCCGAGTGCCCGACAGATGGCACTCGGCAAACCCTTGGTTTGCCGAGTCAGCCGCTGCCGAGAGGGGTATGCCGAGGGCGGCCGACGTCATACCCTTTGCCGAGTGTATTCGAAGTTTTGCGGAGTGCCCCAGGCACTCGGCAAACCATGCGTTTCCCGTAGTGCCTGGCCGGGCAGGATGCCGTCGACGGCGACGTGGGACGCGCTGCTCCGCTTCATGCGGTTGAGCTGGTAGGGGTCGATGGACACGTAGAGGTTCCTGACGAGCACCTCGCCGGAGTCCGGCGACCACCGCGCCGTCTCCTCCCTCACCTCGAAGTCGGCCTCCGTCGGGGCGCCCTCGACGTGGTGCCGGGTGGCCACGTACCTGTTCACCACCTCCATGGACGGCAATGGCGGCAGAGAATTGAACAACAGTACAGCAAATGCTCGGAGATTCCGCCAGACAATTCGATCAAGCTGTTGGGTCGCCTAAAATATAGGGAGGCGGGCAGTTGCGCGTTGGAACCGACGAGAGCAGAGCCGGACAAGACGCCGGCGAGCAGAGCGAGATGCCGCCGCCGCCAGTTTTGTCACGTCCCACACACAGCCACGTCGTATGCGTTGCCTCGATTGGTACGTCCCGACTATCAGGTAGTCAGTGTCATGACGATAGCAAGAGCTCGCCAAACTACTGTGACACGCTAGTGTTTTTAAGCTTTCGATACTACTACGCGGCGAGGCGAGGAGACTGACCCGGCGGCCGGCGACCGGCGGCGGCGGCGGAGCGGAGACCCAGAGGACGGCGACGACGAACACGAGGCAATTCGGCCACCCGCAGCTAGCGTGGCGAGGAAGAGGTGCGGCGGCTGCGGATAAGAACGGCAGGCAGGACGCAAGGAGCAACCCTAGGCGAGGACGTCAAGGCGAGCCCTGAGCCACGGCACACAACGCACACGGCCCAATCCCATGACCGGACACGGGCTAGGAAAGCGCCAACGGGCCAAAAACGGCTATCACGCGGCCCACTCGCGAAAAAATAGCGCGCTACAGTCGCGATAGCCCTGGCAGCGCCCGCATTCTTTCCGGGATATGAACTTTCTTATTCTTATTGCCCTATCACATAACTGTGCCTTCTCTATATAACCTGGTAGCTCTTCTTACTTAACAGATTGATATCAGTGATACCTGATCTGATCCTGCTGACTCTCAGGTGAGGGGTGGTCTGTGTTGAATTTTTCCCTCCCTGTACTCCCTCGTACTCATAATTTTGTTGCCTATTTTTTCTTTTATTTATGATGATTTAGCTCTGTGTAGCTCCCCATTATTCCTTTGTGACTCGGATTAACATCTATGTAGTGTCATATACATCTAAAAAAATCAGTATATGTGTTAGTGCTCAAAGGCTATGGTGATAATTGAAAAAAGTCGTTCTTATTTTTGTGCATATATATTGCTAGATTGGTTGCTGCAACTTGCAAATCTATTCATTTTTGCTATACCAGTGCATTCTCTTCTCTAACCTATTACCTGTACTTCTTATGATAGTTTTCTATCTTCTCCCACATTTCGAACTAAATTGTTTGTTGCTAATAACAATTAACTTTCTAATTTCAGAATACACTTCTGCTATGGCCAAGTTTTTTTTGCCAATTCTGATCCTATTGTCAATAAGGTATTTAAATTTGCATTTCATTTCAAACTATTGAAGTTTACGCTGTACTTTGTGTTTCAAACTATTGTGTTTCATCTCTTTCTAAATATTTTATTAGCAAACTATTTGTATAGGTAGAAAGTGGCCAATCGGTTTGCTATTATGATAGTGAATGTTGAATCCTTTTATGTCTAAACGACATTTTATTTGTATACTATTCGACATCAAAAAATTTGTGAACTATTTGTACAAGTATAAAGTAGCCAATCTGGAACTGACTCACAGGCGGCATCATCCTCCATCCATCCACGACCACGATGCGGCTGCTGACTCACAGGCGGCCCACGACACCAGGAGGAAGAGAATGGGGGCGCCAAGATGGACAGCGGCCGGAAGTTCAATGAAGATACATGCAATAATCCAGTGAGTGCCTCATTCTTTTATCTTCTTGAAAAGTTCTGGATGTGAATGCTCGGTTACTTGCTAAATTGATTTTAAATCATGTATCCTGGTGCACCCCATGGTAATGATTTTTTTAAAAAAATCAAGATTGCCAATTGCCGATTGCCGCCTGACTCATTATCCTGACTGCCTATGTCCAGGTTGATTGCCTGTTGCCCCTCGGTTGATTGCTCTACAACGACGTTTGGTGCTGGCTGCATGCTGGTGTCATTGTTGGCGGCGAAGCTGTGTCCAGCCAATTGTTCCAACACGAAAGAGAACAGGTGCAGTTGATCTCATGTCACCAAACCAATCTGAATGCGTGTAAAAATGCATGTTAGCTTGTGCCCCACATTGAATTGGCATATTTTGAGCACATAAAAATGATCAACCGAACAATTCAATTTGGAGATAGTGCTGCATTCGGTCAGCCACTAGAACGCTTTTGAATTCCTACAGAATATGTTAGTATCTTGTATTGACCTCTAGACATATATACCATGAACCTTTGTACATTAGTTTTAATTCATGCTGATATTGTGTGCCAGTTGTAACTTCCCAACTTATGGTTCAGTCTTTCTTGCTTCTTGCTTAAACAAATGGCATACAGATTTGCAATTGCAAAGGATTCAACCAGCGAGATGACAGTGTAACCAATTTTCATGTTTGCAAAAGTTAGTAAGGGCTCCATTTCATCTAATTTCAACTTTGTTGGATTCATCCTAATCTTGTATACTGGTGGTGGTTTCCCATTTGATCTGAAATATGATTGTATCATATAGATTTTTTCTTGTAATGCTGGCATATTTTTTTTTTGGTTCACACAGGTCTGGTCGCAACAGACAATAAGATATCAGCGGTGTTCAAGGATGAGAAGAATTTCAGTAGCTTTATTGAAGTGGGAGCTTCAAGTTCCTTGGGTCATTGGAAGATGTAGTCCATGATAGGATATGAGTGATGAGAGGTAAATATCTCACTATCTGGTTAATAAATATAGATATTGCTTTATTTTTGTTTGGAAATCTAACATGATATACCTGTGAAATGCAAGGCTAAAAATCAACACACTAATTCTATTGCGGCACTATTTCCACCACACCTGCTACATGCTCATTATGCTTAGAAGTTATACATGTATTCTTTGTGAAAAGGTCACAGCTGAACTAAGACACAGTTAGTCTATTTGTTATCATCAGATTTGAAGAAAGATTTCTGAGTTGACCTTTTTTATGCTTCTTTTATATGAGAAGGAGCACAACGGTGACACCGAGGCTACAAGTATTCATGGATTTTACAAGGAAGATAATGGGCCTTTGTTAGATTCAGTTTTTGAATGTAAAAATGATTATCAACAAAATGAATTGTTTTAGTCAGGAGTCAATTGGGACAGAGGAGTAACCATGGTAGATAAATACTGACATTTGCAAAAGAGAGCAGCTACCAATCTACCAACAGTTGCATTGCATGTTGTACTGAATTGACCAATTTACATCGGCATGTAACAAAAATTTCCTCTTAGAATCTGTTTGCTAAGGTATCGGATGCAACTAACAATATAATCGCTAATTGATCTAAGAAATAATGTATCCTTTAGCACAAATTGATTTCTCTTCTGGCTTTGGAGCATTGCATAGTTTTTTTTACACACCCATAGTGACATAGCTTTGCCAGCTTTCCACACTAATTATATACTTTTTAAATTGTTGTCTCATATGCCTTGTTCTCAACTTTTCAGGTGTTGATTTCTCTTCTTGCTTCAGAGCATTGAGTTGTTTGATCATTTGCTCTAGATAGAGGGGAAGAACTTAAATGAAAAACTTAGGTAAATCTTAATTTCCATGAAGCATAGAACTTCGATTTTGTTACCTGATGGCCGTGCTTGTCCTCGGCACCGCAAGCTCACTCTTGTCATGTCCAAGGAAGAAGCATACGATCACATCAAAGTTTGATACATAGAATTGACGAGGAAGATGGAAGTGATGTGATTGAAAATGTGTAGAATGGAAGGGAAGGAGTGAGAACCTGCTATGACGTAGTATCTGCTCAAAAATTTTGTTGCTTGTAAGTGAAGGAGCAGGCTCCAAGGTAATCCTCCCTCGTTATCATATATATTTCATCACTGTTCTACTGCTTGCTCAGTTTTTACTTGTGATCAGCTTTTGAGCTGAAAATGATGTAAACATTTGGCTGTGTGCGGCGGCAGAGGCCGGATTATTTTCCTTTTTCTAAAAAAAAACTGCTTGCTCAGTGGAAAAAAAAGATGGCTACAGATTTTTAGTCTACCAAATTGATGGCCAATGGTATTGAAAACTAATTTCCAATCATTCTGAGCTGTGCTACACGTTAAAATATCTGTCTCTTGTCCATTGCTTCAAACATATAGCTCATGTTTATCATGACTTGGCATTGCAGACAATGAAAAATATTATTCTTTTCTCCTAAGAAGAAAGGAACCAAGATTATTTAAAAACCTAATTTTTCAAACATCTCTTTGATGCATGAAAGCTCCGTAATCAACATGGTAGTAGTTAACAAAAGAGATGTTTTCAACTAAAGAAATGGTTAGTTGTTGCTCGTTTTCTTAGCTCAAGGTTGTTATTATATAGCATTGTCGGGTTGCCTCGGATTTATAATAGTTAGTGCACTCTTTTTGGTAGTTCTATTCAGGTGGAATAGGATCATATGCTATTCTCATGAGGCTGATCACACATCTATAGGTGAAATAAGCTACATTGACTTGAGCTATCTAGATTTGAATGTTGTAAACAAATCCTTAAAAATGGTTCGATGCATGATAAGGTGTTTTTTTAGATTTAACTTAACACACATCAAAGTGCATACTCTATTGACTTTTAAGAAAATTGTCACAACTTCCATACTTTTCTTGTAATGTCATTGCAAAGTATCCATGCTTTTAGATATATTATTTATCACCAAGTAATTATTCTCTTTGTTATTTGAGGTTGTTATAATAGTACACATCTGATCATATGCCTTAATAATTTGTGCTAGAGATTGGGATGCTTAAAAATGTGATAATATTGTAAGGATACAAGTTTCCTATTGTATCCTTTCAGAACTTATTATAATTTATAAAATCTGATGGTTCCTCTGTTATTTCTTCAAGTGAGCAGAGAATGTGAGGTTTCGGTTACAGTTCTATAGTTGCAAAATTTGTTTCAGTGCTTCTTATTGACCCTTGCTGCACCACATTTGCTTAGGTGCAGTAGAGAATTCAGGGATACAGAAGCTTAAGTTGCTTAATAGTGTTTTAAGAGAATTTTATGGCATTAAACATGAAATTGTCTTGGAAAGAAGCTCAAATATAAACTGGCTCTCTATCTTCAGATATTGGTGAGGATAAACCCTGCACTTTTTAGAACCACTTGTGGGGAGTGGGATGAAAACGGAGAGCAAGTGCTTTCCTTGTAGGTAAATACTATTCTTCTAACTAAAGAGAGCTCAAATATGTGTTAAAACATAACATTACTTTCCTTACTACCATTTTCTGCCACTGTAGTCAGTCATGGGATACATCTGGCCTAATTTTAGTTGATGCCTACATGTACTTTTAGTAGAATCTGTTATTTAGTATAAAAACAGGCAGTTTTTTAGTTTATTAGCAACTACATTATCTTCTCATACAGTCATTTGGAGTGAATCTTCAGTAGGTTTAGTGGAATGATGTGAGTTGTTCAGATAAGATCTGGCATGCCAATTGTCTGTGTGGCAGATAACAGCTTATTTTCTCTACAACTGCTGAAGTGTTTTTTTTTCAACAAAAGTCTGCAGTTTTGCAGCTCAGAATGGGTATGATGAATAATTAATGTGTTTCTCTCCCTATAGCAACATGTGGGGACGGTCGGACGGACTCAATATAAGCCATCTGGAATAAATGGTTAGTCCAGATGCATCTACAGCGAGTTAGAAAAAAAATACTTCAAACGTTGTTTCATGTAATATGTTTTTCATTCCCTTTATCTGCCTTTAATTTAGTTTTTAGATGTTAAAAATTTGCATAAAAATAATAATTCGCTCCGTGTCCACTAGCCGTGCTGATCTTGGGTGTGAAATGTCTCTGATGGTGAGAAAAGTCTTGTGCATTGCATAAAACTTATGTCTACCAATTATCTTGGTAAATAATAGTGGATTTAATGACAAGTAAGGTGTTTCTACAGGCAGTTAGTTCAGGATGTTAAGAGGGAAATTTGCACTTCTTTTCTAATGTGCGTCTTTGAATGAAACTACATGTCATTGTTGGTATTTTTGTCCATGCAATATTATACACTGTCACCTCTTTGTGCCCTTCCATGATCATGTCTACAGCAACAAATATATCATCTATATGTAATAAAAATTTTAGAACATGGATCAAAACTCGGCACCCATGTACAGGTCTCTCGAGCCATTGTTTGGCAGCTTATTGTGCAAATTCGAGTCAAAATAGAGTTGTGGACCCTCAAAATTTTTGTTAGAAGGTAATTTGAATGACTCGGTCTAATTCATAGGTCTACATGAAGCTATTGACTATGCCATTAATCTAAGGCCATTTAGATTGGCAGAAGTTTAATAGTGAATCAAATTGTTATTGTATCAACACTAGGTTCATGCCCGCGCGTTGCTACAAGTAAGAAAAAAATATATTTAAAACAAATATGGAGCATAAACAAATACGAAGCATAAAAAACACGATGATCTTAGAAACAAAAATTGTTATTGTAAAACCAAAAGTTTTGGTCCAGATACATTTCATGGTATCTATGCAGACAAAAAACTATGCACTCTTGTGGCATTAAGTATAATTGAGACACAAAGGAAATAGGAGAAATTGATGGCAATGCACAGTTTTTTTATAAAAATCACAAGTTCTGCAAGCAAAATCAAAGATTAAAAAACATCCATCCGGATCGTTCCTTTGCGGGCGACCGAGAAGTTGCCTCGCCCTTGATGCTGCCGACCAGGCTGTGGCCTAGCCCTCACGGCGGCCAGCCGGGCCCTTGCATCGGCCGACCGGGACAGTCTACGGCCGACTGTGGAGATGGCCGCGACGTGGCTGGCTGTTGCTGTGGCCGACAAGGGAGATGGCCGGTGCGGCGTCGAAAGAAAGAGCTGGTGAAGGAAGGAGATCACGTGAGGGGCGTCGCGAGGGTTATCGGTGGGAAGGGGGGCGTAGTGATGGGGGATCGGTGGGGAGGAGGGCGTGTGGGTGATCCAACGATGGAAAAAGAAAATTGATTTTGGAAAGAAATGATTGAATAAAAAAAAACCATGACTCATTCTCAGGAGAAATTGATTTTGTACATCCGTGCTTAGGAGCTCAGGTGCCTAACTAATGTTTGTTTATATTCTTTTCCATGTGCAGGGCTTTTGCCAGAAGTTCCTCCTCATGTCCTGAACTAATGGTCACTGAGCATATCCTGGACGCCAGAGGGAAGGAGGGACACACTAGCGGGTGGGTTGAACTCACGGCCCCCTCCAATCAATCAGGCTTCGCCACGGTGTGCGTATTCTAGCCGAAGAATATGGAGGAGACACCATGGACAACTCAACCCCCAAGGGCATCCAGGTATAGTCTGTTCCTTGCTTGTGTGCATGCCATGCCTTATGCCCTCTACTTTTTTGTCGTCAATTAGATTATACCAGATTAGCAACACCCTGCCAAATAATGGTATACTTTACTACACTTAAATTGTAAAATTGTGATTTGCCTCTGTTATCTTCTTGCGGTTTACCTCTATTCTTAGCCAACAAATTAGTGCTTAAATGCTTGGTTTAAAAATTATCTGAGTTATGGTTTAGCAGCGGCTGCCTTTCCTTTTATTTCATGAAAGGTATGATCTAGAGTGTGATTCTGATCGCGTGATTGGGTGCTTGGCGTAGAATGAGTGGAGCATACTAGGAGTGCCGAATGCTCACTCAGGGAGGGAGCTCTGTTGGACAAGAGTGGGTTATGCTATTTGCTCAAAGGGTCTGAATTGAATCATTTGCTGAGGAATAATTATTACTGATGTTTTTAGTGACTTCTGATGCTCAGTTTAACCATATTCTAAGATCTCATTACTATATATATTAGCACATATTAACTAGAATCAGCTACTACAAATTTTTGTATCGTTCACTGTTTTGTCTCCTAGGAAAATACATCTATACTATTAAGAACGAGTTCTTTTGAAACACTTTTTACCCAAAAAAATTCCCGCACCCCCTCACAGAGGATCCACCTGCCAGGCCAGGGGAGGAGAAAGTTCCTGGTGGAAGAAAAAAAACAGCACTTTCTAAAATATTTCGCACGTTTTCCCTCTACTTTTGTCACCAAAAATTTCATTTACCCGCCTGCCGTACCCACCCCACCCTGCCTCCTTTTGTTTCCTGTCTTGCGCCGCGTTTAGCTTTCATCCCCGCATCGCCCGTTTGCCTTCCTTTCTAAAGCACCATCATTTCTTTCCTTCTTTTCCTCCTTCCATCCGCATCAGCGCTGCCCCTTCCTCGCTTGTCAAATGAGGCCTCCTGCACCGCGCCGCCCTGGGATCTGGATCAATACCATCTCCGTCCTTGGTAGCCAAGGTGAAAAAGAGGTCGCCGACCAGTTCAGAAGTATCGGCATCACAGGTAGGGCTTGCTCAAGCAGCTGTTAAACGATTCTTCTCCTTCCTCTTTAAATCCCAGATCACGAGTGGGAGGTGTAGATCAGGAGGCGACGCACAACAAGGTGAGTTTCTTGCTTAGTGTTTGCAATCGATTTTTTTTCTCAATCCTTTAGATTAATAGCCTGCACGCAAGAAATTAGATTAACAGCATGTTTTTTTGTTGTCGTGTTTGATGCAGTTAAAATCGTTTTAGGAGGAGGAGGCGCCACATACCATGGCGAGGGATCGTCTCTGCCATGGCCGCGGCTGCTATTATCATACGGCAACACCACACATATCTCACACACCCCTCCTGTTCTATGCTCCTTTGTTTCAGTAGCTCAGTAACATGTTTTTAGCAATAGTATTACTAAATGAATCTGTCATTTTTTTTCCTTTTGCAGTTGTGAAATAAAAAATGGCTACAACATAGGTGAGTAACATAGCACCTTTCCTTTTTTACTTGCCACATGTGTATCCTACGTCATGTAATCAGTTCAGTAACTCATATCCTACGTGCCTACTAAGTGCCTTTGTCAATGTTTAAGAAAATATTTAGTTCAGTAACATATGTAACTAGCAGGGGCGGAGGCAGAGGGTATTCCTGGTATTCCCAGGAATACCCAACTTATTTTGCAAAAGAACAAGTATGTACACAAAGTATATACATATGTATAATTTATGTTGGGTCAAATTAGACTATTTTAAGTCTAATGAACATATTATCTAGCCCACCACATCTGTCTCAATATCACAATCGCGGTTTCCTTCGACCTCCCTATTACTTCTTATGGTGTTCTAGGTCAGTAATCATCGATTTTCATTTTCCTTTGTCCTCTCATTATCTTAGGGTGATTGTCGGATTTCAGTTTTTCCTTGCAGGTGTTTGTCTTCATGGAGATCCCCTTTGTGAATTACTTAATTGATGGGTGGTTTATTGATCTGCATAGCCAATTGAGTAACGAGGGACATTGATTTGTGTTGGCAACAACATATACTGAATGGATGGGCATGTCATAGTAGCTTTAATTTCAGTACAGCTACTTTAGTACTCTGATTTATATAGCTGAGAATGTAGGCTACTGCAATTTTCATCAATTGATTGAGTTAATCAGTACAGCTACTTTAGTACTCTGATTTATATAGCTGAGAATGTAGGCTACTGCAATTTTCATCAATTGATTGAGTTAATCATCGGTTCAGTACTAAATTCAGATTTCAGTTCTATTACTCTATTCAACTACTCTGGATTCAGTATTTCAGTTTGTAANGCCTAATTTTAGTTGATGCCTACATGTACTTTTAGTAGAATCTGTTATTTAGTATAAAAACAGGCAGTTTTTTAGTTTATTAGCAACTACATTATCTTCTCATACAGTCATTTGGAGTGAATCTTCAGTAGGTTTAGTGGAATGATGTGAGTTGTTCAGATAAGATCTGGCATGCCAATTGTCTGTGTGGCAGATAACAGCTTATTTTCTCTACAACTGCTGAAGTGTTTTTTTTTCAACAAAAGTCTGCATTTTTGCAGCTCAGAATGGGTATGATGAATAATTAATGTGTTTCTCTCCCTATAGCAACATGTGGGGACGGTCGGACGGACTCAATATAAGCCATCTAGAATAAATGGTTAGTCCAGATGCATCTACAGCGAGTTAGAAAAAAAAATACTTCAAACGTTGTTTCATGTAATATGTTTTTCATTCCCTTTATCTGCCTTTAATTTAGTTTTTAGATGTTAAAAATTTGCATAAAAATAATAATTCGCTCCGTGTCCACTAGCCGTGCTGATCTTGGGTGTGAAATGTCTCTGATGGTGAGAAAAGTCTTGTGCATTGCATAAAACTTATGTCTACCAATTATCTTGGTAAATAATAGTGGATTTAATGACAAGTAAGGTGTTTCTACAGGCAGTTAGTTCAGGATGTTAAGAGGGAAATTTGCACTTCTTTTCTAATGTGCGTCTTTGAATGAAACTACATGTCATTGTTGGTATTTTTGTCCATGCAATATTATACACTGTCACCTCTTTGTGCCCTTCCATGATCATGTCTACAGCAACAAATATATCATCTATATGTAATAAAAATTTTAGAACATGGATCAAAACTCGGCACCCATGTACAGGTCTCTTGAGCCATTGTTTGGCAGCTTATTGTGCAAATTCGAGTCAAAATAGAGTTGTGGACCCTCAAAATTTTTGTTAGAAGGTAATTTGAATGACTCGGTCTAATTCATAGGTCTACATGAAGCTATTGACTATGCCATTAATCTAAGGCCATTTAGATTGGCAGAAGTTTAATAGTGAATCAAATTGTTATTGTATCAACACTAGGTTCATGCCCGTGCGTTGCTACAAGTAAGAAAAAAATATATTTAAAACAAATATGGAGCATAAACAAATACGAAGCATAAAAAACATGATGATCTTAGAAACAAAAATTGTTATTGTAAAACCAAAAGTTTTGGTCCAGATACATTTCATGGTATCTATGCAGACAAAAAACTATGCACTCTTGTGGCATTAAGTATAATTGAGACACAAAGGAAATAGGAGAAATTGATGGCAATGCACAGTTTTTTTATAAAAATCACAAGTTCTGCAAGCAAAATCAAAGATTAAAAAACATCCATCCGGATCGTTCCTTTGCGGGCGGCTGAGAAGTTGCCTCGCCCTTGATGCTGCCGACCAGGCTGTGGCCTAGCCCTCACGGCGGCCAGCCGGGTGGTACTGGCCACGCCCTTGCATCGGCCGACCGGGACAGTCTACGGCCGACTGTGGAGATGGCCGCGACGTGGCTGGCTGTTGCTGTGGCCGACAAGGGAGATGGCCGGTGCGGCGTCGAAAGAAAGAGCTGGTGAAGGAAGGAGATCACGTGAGGGGCGTCGCGAGGGTTATCGGTGGGAAGGGGGGCATAGTGATGGGGGATCAGTGGGGAGGAGGGCGTGTGGGTGATCCAACGATGGAAAAAGAAAATTCTTGCGGACTATCGGATTCGACGAAGGAAAACGGCACAGACAGAGGCTCGCTCGCGCCGTACGATGGGGAGGCGGACGCTCGTGCGGAAAGTATGATGGGAGGGGAAAAAAGTGGCAGGAAAAATTTGTCTACACTTTCTTCTTTTTAGTTGCAGAGATATAGGATTTTTTTCTATAAACAACTTAAAGTAGCTAACATTTGGTACCTATCATGTGAGACGATGTGGTAAAAAGCAACGTGCGACTTGAAGGACATAATCGATTGTGGATTTTGTTATCCATCATTTTCCATAGTAATGAAAATGCTCTTGGCTCGACATAGTCTGATTTATTCGTCTCGAACCAAATTTGTATTGGGTTGTTTGTAAGTAAATAGTACATGATCAAGCTCGTGAGGACATAATTTCTTTTTTATCAAGGAAAAGAATCCAGGGTTAGTGAAAACTAATTAATTAGGCCAACTTTGTCAGTCTATCCTTAATATAGAAATCAAAAGGTTAAAATAAGAAAAAAGTCCAATTTAAAAGATTGGAAAAACTTTTTCCATAGAATACGAAGTGATAATGCACTAATTTATGTTTCTTTGATGAAGTTGGCATCATGGTCCGGACTTAATTGTATGCATGACTTCCTATGTTTTTTATTCTTTTTCTATTGCATGTTAATTTGGTTGTATTCATGATTTTTTTTCCAAAATATGGCACGTGCAGTTTACAAAAAACTTCGGATTTGTTCAATATTGTATCGAGCTAACTTGTTCACCATGTTTTTTTGAATGAAAAGACACGAGATTGTGTCACCATGTTTTGTTGAGATGCATATAGAGATGATATGTAGAGCTAACTTGCACTGATACAGAAATGGAGAGTACCGGTTTTTTTAACTATATTTTCATATGTTACAAAATATCAGTTTGGTCTTAATTATATATCGGCATTAATTGATGTTAAAATAAGTATGCGATTTCCATCGATGTGTTCAGTTTCATGGATGAAAATTCTGAGATATAGATGATAAACAGGACTTAAGTAAAGGACTGAAATTGTTCCTTTAAAAATTGTTATTGCTTTTCTATCTTTCCCACTGGACCTTATTATTGATTTTTATATCTTTTGACAGTATAAAAAAGGTTGTTCAATTATATCAAAATTTCATTTATTATCGTATCAACATATAGCACGCGCGTGGCGCGCGGGCATTGCTGCTAGTCCTGTAAATTTCTGTGAGATCTTTGTCTATAGCTTCGCTATCTTTGGGCGCTTCCTGTTGAGTGCGAAGCCCCTTGTGAAGGATCTCCTCCGGACATACTGCCTCTTCGCCATATAACAGCTTGAAAGGTGTGAATTGGGTTGCTCTTGAAGTGGACGTGTTATGAGCCCAGATTACCTTCGGCATTTCCTCCACCCATTTACCTTTTTTCTTACAGTTTGCCAGGCATTTTCTGATGGCGGTGAATATGATGCCATTTGCCCTTTCAACAGTGCCATTGGACTGGGGGTGGTATACTGATGCGAATCTTGCCTTCGTCCCTATGGTCATGCAATATTGCCTGAATTCATCGCAGTCAAATTGCTTCCCATTATCCATTGTGATTTCCCTTGGGACTCCAAATCTGCAAACGATTTGCTGCCAGAAGAATTTGATGACTATCTTCGCTGTGATGTTTGCTAATAGCCTTGCCTCAATCCACTTAGTGAAATATTCCACTGCTACTATTGCATATTTCAGGTTTCCTTGAGCTGTTGGAAGAGGACCCACCAGATCGATGCCCCATCTCTGGAGCGGCCAGGTTGGAATTATCAGCTGTGATAGCTCCGTGGTTGTTACGCACTTCGCAAGTCTTGACTGTGTTGGTTGCATCATTGATGATCGAAGGCCAATAGAACCCTTGCCTCATTGCCTTCCCCACAATTGCCCTCACTCCAAAGTGAGCTCCGCATAAGGCACTGTGTATCTTTTGTATCAGCTCTCTGCCTTCGCTTATCGACACACAGCGAAGCCAAGGAGCCATGACTCCTTTCTTGTATAGAATGTTGTCAATGATTTGATATGACCTTGCTCTCTGTTGCATAGTTTTGAGGTCATCTTCGTCAATTGGTTCCTCTAAGATATGCCATTATGGATGACCGCCAGTCCTCTGAGTTTATTGCACTGATCAATTTTGGTTGCTCATCAAGATCTTTGATCGAAGGCGTTGTCAATGTCTGAAAGAAGACATCGGGTGGCAGTTTGTCCCCCTTTGCTGCTGCTTTGGCCAATGCATCAGCTTCTTCATTTTTGGCCCTCGGGATGTATTCTATTGTAAAACCCTTGAATTTTTTCTCCATTGCTCGAACTGTAGTCAGATACTTGATCAGCTCTGGTTGTTTTGCCACACTTTCTTTTTCGATATGATCTACTACCACCTTCGAATCAGTTTTCACAATGAAGTGCTGAGCCCCCAGCGCCTTCGCTTTTTTGAGCCCCAATAGCACAGCTTCGTATTCAGTGACATTGTTTGTACTTCTGTCGCTGTTTTTGCAGAACTCAAGATTCGCTGCATATCTCATTTGACGCCCGAAGGCGATTGTACAATCGCTGCGATGCCAGCTCCTTTGTCTCCCCAAGCTCCATCACAATGTATTAGCCAGTTTTCTTCTCTGGTCGGACTTTCTGCCGAAGGCGATGTCCACTTGGCTATGAAATCAGCCAAGACCTATGATTTCACTGCTGTTCTTCACTCAAAATCGACCACATATTTAGACAGCTCTGCGGCCCATTTGAGTATTCTTACCGAAGCTTCTTTGTTACTCAGCAGCTCTTTTAGTGGTTGATCTGTGAGCACCTTGATGTTGTGCCCCTCGAAATAATGCCTTAGCTTTCTGGATGCCATCACCACAGCATAGATCATTTTCTCGACAGAGACATAATATACTGGCTGCTGTATCTTTCTACCTTCAATTAGCTTCTCCGTAATGAGTGCAGCACTAGCGGCTGATTGCGAAGCTGCGATGTATAATAGTAAAGGTTCCTTTGGGTCAGGTGTTGTCAGCTTTGTGAGCTGCATCAGATATTGCCTTAGCTCATGGAATGCCTTCGACTACTCTTCTCCCCATTCAGACTTTGATGCATTTCTGAGAGTTGCGAAGAAGGGTAAACTGCGTTCGGCTGCCTTTGCAATAAATCTATTAAGTGCTGCGATTCTGCTAGAGAGTTTCTGCACATCTCTAATGCATTTGGGCTCTTCCATGTTGAGAATTGCATTGATCTTTTCAGGATTGGCTTTGATTTCATTGGCTGACACCAGGCAGCCTAGAATCTTCCTTTTGGTTACTCTGAAGACACATTTCTCCGGGTTGAGTTTGAGACCCGATTGTCTCATTCTTGCGAAGGCAACTGCCAAGTCTAATACATGATCTTGCTTTTGAAACTTTTGACCAAGATGTCATCAACATATGCAAGTATAGTTTTGTAAAGTTCTTCTTTGAATACGGTACTTGACATGCGACAGAAAGTGGTACCAGCGTTTCGGAGCCCCTCGGGCATTCTGATGAAGCAAAATGTGCCAACAGGAGTGATGAAGCTGGTTTTTTCTTCGTCTTCTTTCTTCATCCATATCTGATGATAAACGGAGAAGCAGTCTAGCAGAGACATCATCTCACTTGCAGCAGCTTGGTCAATGATTTTGTCGATTCGTGGAAGTGGGAAATCATCCTTGGGGCATGCCTTATTGAGGTCGATGAAATCAATACACATTCTCCACTTGCCATTTTTCTTTTTCACAGGCACCGTGTTGGCTAGCCATTGAGGGTATTTTACATCGCGTATGACATTTGCGTCTAGCAGCCTTTGCACCTCAGCTTTGACTGCACTCACTTTTTCTTCGGACATTTTCCTCAGTTTCTGCTTCTTCGGCTTCATCTCAGGGCTGATTGCAAGTTTGTGCTCAATTATGCTCCTGTCAACGCCTGGCAAATCTTTGCTTGACCAAGCGAAGACATCTTTGTTATTTCTCAAGAACTCGATGAGTCTTTCTTCTTCGTCAGGCTCAAGATCAGAGCCAATAATGACTTTCCTGTCGAAGACATCAGACTGTAACTGCACCTCTTTTGTTTCCGTTACGCCTTGCATGCTTTTATCTTTCTCAGCAATCGGCTTCTCCTCAGGATAGATAGGTTCTTTTTCTTCGAGCACATGTACCTTTCGCTGGCCTGGGGTGTTGGCATATTTGATCTTCCTTGCTTCTGTTTGGTCTCCAAAGACGGTCATGACCCCTTTGAGAGCTGGCATTTTCATGCATAAGAAAGCTTGCCTTATAATGATGTCGAAGGCATTTATGACTCGTCTGCTGAAGATAACGTTGTCGTCGAAGAACATGTCAACGACGTCGAAGGTGATGTACTCCGTTCTTGCATTTGATGTATCGCCAAAGGATACTGGCAATGTGATTTTCCCCAAAGTTACAGTGCGCTGCCCCCCGAAGCCAACCAAGGGTGTATCTGATGGCTCTAGATTGTCTGGGTTGATGTTGGTCATTGACCTGAGTGTCTTTGCCAAGATGATATCTGCAGAGCTGCTTATGTCCACTAGCACTTTCCCGATTGTCCAGCCAGCAATGTTGGCTTCAATCGACATTGCGTCATTGTGTGGAAAGTTGTGGAGCTTGAGATCTTCCTCAGTGAATGTAATTGGCATGTGAGACCATTCTGATTTCTTGTAAGGACCGTCAACTGAAATGTTGTTGACTTGGTGAAAGTAACTCTTTCTCTGCTTCTTCGTCTCAAAGGCGAGTGAGGATCCTCCAGTTATAGGCATAATGAGGCCATAACTGGGCAAGGGATTTGCTGTGGTTTGGTCTTGTTGTTTTTGTGGTGGTGGAGGTGGAGGTGGCAATTCCTCTACCTTGATGTCTTTGTTTGGGATAGGCTGGCTGTTTTGAGTGTAGAATTGTGGGTATAGGGTTTGTGGATAGTAATGCTGGAAAGTTTGCGGTGAAGGCGAAAATTGAGTCGCCACCACTGTTGTAGGATGGACAAAGTTTGAAGTTAGGGAGGGATACACTGGGCAATATGGTTGGATAGCTTGGGTTTGTGTTTGAATTTGGGTGCTGGGTTGCGAAGCCGAGAATGGCTTCGTTTGGGTAGATTGAATTTTGTCTGCCTTCAACTTGTCAATGGTTCTCTTGATGTCTCGGCACTGCTCTGTGCCATGGGTATGATTTTTGCCATGATATTGGCAAAACAGCTCTGGTCCCGAAGGTGGACCCCTTCCTTTTCCTTGGCCTCTGCCGGTTCTTCCACCCCTTTGGGTAGGCTCATTTCTTTGGCTCTGGTATTGGTTTTCTGGGTAGGTTGGTTTGTTTTGTGGGAGCGAAGGCGGGCTCTCCACACTCATGATGGTTTGGGATGGGTAGTTTTGGTAGTGGTTTTGGTTGTAGTGGTGCTGCTTGTTTTGGGAGTCATATTAGCTTCTCAAAACAGCTTCTCTAGCAATTCACATTCGGTTGTCATTGTCTGATCGACAGTATTTCTTGAACTCCTCATATAGATCTCCAAGGGTTGCTGGTGTTTCCCTTGCAATATACTGCGCAAAAGGACCTGGCCAAAGCCCTTGTATTGCTGCAAATTTGGCGGCTTCGTCAGGAATATGAGGAGCTTGAGATCGCAGTCCCACAAACCTGCGAAAGTAGTCCTCCAGAGATTCCTTCGGCTGTTGGTGTAAGGTTAGCTCTGCATATGAGAGTGCTTGGTCTCCCATGATGCTGAAATTCTTGATCAGCTCTCTTTTCAGATCATACCAGCTGGTGATGGATAACCCTGGAAGCTTGGTGTACCAGTTCATTGCGGTGCCATCGCAGACGATGATGAAAGACTTTGCAAATACGACGTCATCTCCTCCTGCCGAAGCTATTGCAGCTTCATAGCTCATGAGAAATTGCTTGGGGTCGGTGAGGCCATTATACCTTGGTAGGGAGATAGGCTTGTACGAAGGCGGCCATCTTGCCAATTGCAGATTTTCTGAGAGAGGGCCATTGTGGCCGATGGGACGAGTGTGCAGCACTTGGAATCCGGTTTCAGATGTGGACATACGATTTGGTCCCGTATTGGCGAAGGCAGTTGAATCGTTGAGTTCTGCTTGTAGTTCAGCAACATGTTTCTTGGCTCTTTCAAGTTCTTCACGGAGCTTCGCAGCTCTGGGATTTGTAGTGTTCAGTCTTCTTTGCTTCGCTTGCCTCAGCTCCTCCAACTGCTTTCTGACCTGCAGCAGCTGGTGTTGTTGTTGTTGTTCTTCTTCTTCCTGCATTTGCTGTTGCAGCTCGAGCTGAGCAGCTTCGAGCTCTCTTTGCTGCTCCAGACGGTGAAGGCAGAGCCTGTCCTCCACCCTACGCAGCCTTTCTTCGGTGGTGAGAGCGTCTTCATCGACTTCCGTTTCCTCAGTGACGGTTTCGGTTATGGGTGGAAGTGTGGCTGGTGGAATTAAGGCTTGAGCGTCGAGTTCGCTTGTGGTGGTTGTGTCTTCGGTGGTATTTCTGGGGTTTCTGGTAACTCTTTTTGCTAGTGGCATGGTGGTGTTCGTGGGTTGTCTTCGCGCATAGCACAAACGGTGGGCGCCAGTTGTTGGGTTACTAGGCCAAGCCAATAAGCCCAATCAACAGTCAAGACAGAGAACAGGGACAAGCAACAGTAAATTACTTATCAACAATGTTCTCGGGAATCAGCCATTTACATGTTGGTGGGAGGTCCCCTTATATAGGGAGGTCAAGAGGCACTTTTTACATTCCCCTTACCCCTGAAAATCAGGCATCATCTTCTAGACTAAACAATTTGGACCTTCCAGGGGTATAAGAGTACATTCACACGTCTCAATGTGAATGCGTAGACTAGCAACTCTGTCTTTGACTCGCTTTGGACCTGGTCCATGCTGCCTTCACCGTGCCTTCAGTGACTTTCGCCACCTTCACCTCCCGGTGTACCTTTGGTCGGGCAGTGGCTTCTCCCGCTCAGAGAGGGAAAGAATCGCCACGCCACCACCTGAGCTCGTCTCGGACCTGTGTAACAAGATGAACCAAGTATATGCAGGTAATATTTGTAGGTTACCTTCGTAGCTGCCTAAAATCTGACCAGGAGGGCGAAGGCAATAGATTAGCTCATAGTGCCTTCGCGTCCGTTTCTGGCGCCATTTAGCACCGAGGGCAGTGGATCACCCCTCGGTTCCCAATCTCCTTGCGAAGGAGAGAGAAGCGAAGGTAATAGATCACAACACAACGCCCAATCAATAAGCAAAGGCAGCGAGCTTTCATGTACATGTAGCGAAGGCAAATGCCTGGGGCTCAAAAGCAAAATAAGGGTGAAGGCGTTTCTTTGACAGGCCAATCCCCCAACAGGACCATTGCAGCCATTAGCTATATCAGGATGGAAATGGGAGGACATATCCATGGATTTCATCGTAGGGTTACCTACTACCTCCAAAGGTTATAACTCCATTTGGGTGATTGTTGATCGGCTTACCAAGACAGCTCACTTCATTCCAGTAAAGGTGGCATATGCAGTTCGGGAGTATGCAGAGTTGTATTTATCCTGTATAGTCTCTTTGCATGAGATTCCCAAGAATATTGTGTCTGACAGAGGCTCTCAATTTGTCTCAAGATTTTGGGAGCAGTTACATAAGTTGTTGGGTACTACCTTGATCAGAAGGTCAGCCTATCACCCCCCAGACAGGAGGGCAGATAGAAAGAGTTAATCAGATACTAGAAGATATGCTTCGAGCTTATGTTCTCACCAATTCAAAGAGGTGGGATGAATGCTTGCCTTTGGCAGAGTGCATACAACAACAGTTATCAAGAAAGCATCAAAATGGCACCATACAAGGCATTGTATGGATGAAGGTGTAGAACACCATTAAATTGGTCAGAATCTGGAGAAAGGACCATCTTTGGACCTGACTTAGTAAAAGAAGCTGAAGATATAGTCCATCAGGTTCAAAACAATTTGAAAACAGCCCAGTCACGGCAGAAAAGCTATTCAGATAAAAGAAGACGACCACTCTCTTTTCAGAATGGAGATTTTGTTTATCTCAAGGTCTCCCCAATGAAAGGAGTGCACCGTTTTGGAGTAAAAGGAAAGTTAGCACCCAGGTTTATTGGACCTTTTCAAATTGTGGAGCTCCGAGGCCCAGTTGCCTATCGTATTGCCTTACCAGAGCCTAGCAGGGGTGCATGACGTGTTTCATGTATCCCAGCTCAAGAAATGTCTCAGAGTGCCCAAAGAAGCTATCAACAAAGCAGAATTGCAGCTTGAGTCTGATTTGACATATGAAGAACGCCCGATCAAGATACTAGATCAGAAAGAGCGAGAAACTCGAAGAAAAAGCATCAAATTCTATAAAGTTCAGTGGAGCAACCACACAAAGGACGAAGCCACCTGGGAGCAAGAAGAGTATTTGGTGTCCAAATATCCAGAGTTGTTTGTTAACTGAGTTGCAATATAGTCACCACTGTTTTCTTATGAGATATAAGAGAAATTATGTATGTGACACATTTTCCTTACCGCTGTTTCAATAGTTGCTTATAATCTTGCTAAATCTCGGGACGAGATTTCTTTAAGGGGGGGGGGGAGGCTGTAACACTCCTATGTTAATAAAAGTCCTAAATGCTGTTTTGGAAACATCTCATGGTCATTAAGAAGTAATCAGTGACTACTAAAGTTAAACAAAAGATAGAAAAGGATTACACGAAGATATGCTTGAGTTGGATTTTTGGCCAAGTTTAAGGTCTTGTAGTTTCCAATCTAAGCCAAATCAGCAAATGAATGTATAAGAGAAATTGAAGCTTAAAGTACCAGCAACAAAAGTTATATTTGGAGTTTTGACAGTACACATGTGAGATATGGAGAAAAAGTGGCCTAAAAATGGTAGGTTTGAAAAAGGAGTTAGCTGAATTTTTGGGGAATGGATGATTGAAAGGATCAAGTTTAGAATAGAATACCTGATGATCTAAACAAATTCAGCTCAAGGTCATATCGAAGAAATTGGAGCTCTTTATTCAGGCTACAATTTTGGTAATTGGAGCTCAAAGAGTTTCCATGCGAAATCTGGAGAAACTCAGGTCTGAACCCGTTGCTGTCAAAGAGATTCAGAAAAGTTCAGAGTTTTGGTCTGAGTTACAGGCCTCATATCTTCTGATTCTTTGAGAATTAGGTTCCAATGTTTATAAGTGAAATGTAGCTCTATGATTCAGCTACAACTTTTGTATTTGGAGTTTGAATTGTTTACAATCACAATATGGTGGAAAATCGATCTGAACCTACTGGTTCGCACAGGATTCAGAGAAATGCCGAGTTTGGGGGACAGGACATTCAGTGGCCGATATCTCAAAATCTATTGAGATATAGGCCAAGGTTATATTAAGGAAAATGAAGCTTATTGTTTGGGCTACAACTTTCGTTATTTGAGCTCAACGAGTTTACATACATAATTTTAAGAAAAAGCTGAGTTAAGTGCTAGCCTGGATTAGTTTCAGGAAGAACAAGTTCAGTTATAAATCCATTTACAAGCTGATGTTCAGAGCTTCAGATCTCTTGATTCTTTGAGTTTTAGCAACAAATCTTATAATGAGTTTTGCAGCTGGATGTGCCCTCTATAAGTTTTGTTTTGGGCTGGTTTGGTCGGCAAATGAAATGGAGAGATCGAGAGAGGGTTTGCGGGCTGGTTCAGGTCTGCCGGCGCGTTCAAGCTCAGTAGAGCATCGCCGTCGCCGCTGCCCCACTGCTCATGGTCGAGCGCCAATTTTCGCGCGTGCCACACGTCGGTGCAGGCGGGGAACAGAGCGGGAGCGGCAAGCAGCTGCTAACCTGCCGCCGCTCAAGGCCTGGGAAAAGGCCAGCAACGCCCGTTTTTCCTTTTCCTCGTCCTTTTTCGCTCTCGCCGCCGTTTACTGCCCTCACCGCCGTCGCCACCGAAATCCATCACCGTTGTCACCTCTCCATTCAATTCTCTTCGTGAGCAAGTATCCTAGGCCGACCTTTGTCCCTCCAGCCCGTCCGTGCTCGGCATCATCGCCCGCAACCGCCGCGCCGCTTGTCCTCTGTTTTGCAAATGCCGCCGCCGACCGAGCCCGCGGTGAGCCACTACCTCCGAATTTCCACGTCGTCGTCTGACTGCTTAGTAGTGCCCTTAGGGTCCCCGCGGTGCTTGTGTGGGAGCTTGTTGCCCTGGTACGTGGCAAACCAGGCCGGAACGTGGCCGCGCCGTCATGGGCGCCGCTCGGACCGCCGCCGCTGCTGGAAACTGTCGTTCCATGCCCTAGTGCCCTTAGGAGCTTAAGCATCGCGTGTCCTAGGTGTTTTAGAACCCTTTTGTGCCGCATGTTGCCCTAGAGTTTTGCTCCCTGAGTCGTTCTGGTGTTTCGCCGTCGTTCTCAGGGGTGTCGCCGCCGCTGCTGCTTTTGCACCCTGGAGCGGCTGCGCTGGGAACGTCTGGCTGTGGGGTTCGTGGTGTTGAGGGCCTCGCCATCGGCGAGTTGGCCGCCTGCAGGGCCGGTCCTGTCCGCGCGAGCGCGCGCGTGTCTGTGCGAGGAAGAAGAAAGGGGGGAGAGAAAGAGTTGGGCCGGGCCTGTTTGTCGGCCTGAAGGAAAAGAGAGCAGAGCAGATGGGCCGAGCCCTGTTGCCGGTCAGCAGTAAAAAAAAGAGAAAAGAAGAAAAGAGATGTGGCCGGGCCCGTGGGTCAGTGAAGAAAAGAGAAGAGTGGACCGCGGGTTGGAATATGGAAAAAGCCAGGGGGTTTAGGGTGAAAGGGTTTAGGATTTTCTGTTTTAGGTTTTAAGGTTTTTAGAAAATACATTTCAATAGGATTAACACTTAGAATTACATATCTTTTTGTAGGAAGCTCTAAAATTAATGAAATAAATTTTGTTGCAGTAGTTGCATTTTTCTTTATGCATCTAGATTAGAGCATCTCTGCCACCTTTTCAAAAAGATAGAGTAGAGTGCTTAGACCTGTTCATAGTAGTAGAAGTCAGGTGTTATCCCGATCACCTGCACACTATGTAGTGCTTGCTTTAGAGAGATAAAACTGGTTTAATAAGTCTTTGAAAGTGTTGGGCAGGACACGTGGTTGTTGATGATGGAATATGTTGGGCGCTTTGGTTAGTATGAGCTAGTCCGGCCCACTTAGTAAATGTAGGTTTTGTTGTGATCTACCTGTGGTCAAGCTTTGAACGTACTGGGCACATACCGGTATAGGGAGCCGGGAAACTGATGTACTTCTATGGTACTAACAGTTGAACTGTGACTCACCATGTCTGGCGAGGAATGTGGGCGGGGTCGTAGTCAGTAACCCACATGCCTTTGCCTGGGCACTGTGTAGGGAATGGGGATGCGACCCCGGGCTATGTGGGCACAGTTCAGGCAATGGTGGCCGCAGCGGGAAAAGTAGCTTCGTGTGGCCTTTCGAGGGCGCACACACGGTGTGTGTCCCAGGTTTTCCCCTGCAGGGTTTGAAATCGATTCGAATCGCCGAGTGTCACAGTTTTGATACATGCTTGATCCTAACAGATACTTGATGTGTGTTTATTTAATGATTAAACTCTCATACTTGCTTTATTTTCGCTAATCCTATTGTTTTCCCAATACTTGGTTGGCTCACCTAGCTGCATAGGGTAATATCATGGTAGTCTAAAATAGGGCAATTAGAGTAGTAACTTAGTGTAGCGTCCCGACCCCCCGGGTCCAGGCCCAGGGGGTCGGGACGTTACAATTGGTATCAGAGCCGACTCTCGCGGTTTCACGGGCACGTGGGGTCGCAGTTGCGCAGGCATGGTGCGCATGGCTGGTGTGAGCCCAGAGTGGTCACACAGCATGGCACATGCGCTGGCACTGGGCACACGGACGTGGCCAAGAGAGGACGTTCCTGGCTTGGGGTTGACCGACGAGGACGTCGGTCTTCTAAGTGGGGGAGGATGTGACATCCTGGCCCAAGGCTTAATAGGATTGATAGAATACTCATATCAACAAGTTGCAACTTCTTTTCCGGGAGCTCATCTCGAAAGAACTCTGAGGTTAAGCGTGCTTGGCCTGGAGCAATTTCGGGATGGGTGACCGACCAGGAAGTCCTTCCCGGGTGCGTATGAGTGAGGACAAAGTGCGCAGAAAAGACTCGTGTTGGTCTGTGAGGGCATTCTCGAGGTCCCAGAGAGCTGCCAAGCGTAAGCGGGCCCGGACCCGGGGGGTCGGGACGTTACGATACCAGCTGTGGCAGACCGCCCCAATTAATCCGGCTTAAGAGCATGGGACCACTATCGCAGCAGTGCTCCACGCCCCTAAACCGAGTTAATCGTGCAATCCGTCGGATTCCTTCTCGATTACACCACATTTTTCTCTCGACCGAAACGAAATAGCAGCAGTCCCACTCAAAGATGGGCTCAGGCAGTACAACTCATCACAAATTTTACAACATGCGGTTCACATAGATAATTATACAAATAGAGTGCATATGTTTTAATTATTACAAACCAGAGTTATAAAACAGCGGAAGTCTAAACGTCGATTACACAAACATCACACAGGAGCCCTCATATGACATTTAATCCCCGCGGCCTGAGTCGAACTCAGACGGCCCCCACTCGACTGTCCAACCATCAGGGAGCACACCAGGCCAAGTCAAAGCAGCAACAGGGTCATAACCTTCAACATTATCTGAAAAAGAGAGCCACAAGCAAGGCTGAGTACTAATTACTCAGCAAGACTTACCCGACAAGGTTAAGTACTAGACATGCAAGGCTTTCTGGCTGTGGGGTTTGTTTTGCCGAAAGCAGCTACCAGTTGATCCCTATTTCAACATTTTAGCCAAGTTTTAAAGTGAACTAAACATTGCTAGATTTGCCAAGCTATCCAATAACATTCAGTGTTGAAAAACAATTGATTAACATGGTACCAATTTTTCTCATCCAAACACCCTTCCTAAATCCATTGACCAAGCCACTGATGTGCGACAAGCGATCAAGCAGCTTCATATAGCCGCGAAGGACGGACAACTCGAGTTGATTTTCACCATGCATGGGACAACCTAATCGCACGACCCGTGAGAGACACCCCGGGCCTCACGAGGCAACCGTTCCCATCTCTCCCTGCCATCTGCCATCGGGGACCACTCCACTCGAGTGCACGCCCCAACGAACCCCAGGTGCCCGAGGCAAACCTGTGTCGCGGCCACTGCTACACTCGCCATCATCCCCCTCGCTCAATGGAGTGGATATGTCCGTCAGACGTCAGTTTGAATCAAGTACTAGGTTTACCAGTTTACCACATTTTTCCGGCATACGATTAGTACCTTCAAAAGCTTGACCAACAACGCCACACAAGCAATGCCTTGCCCAACAATCCTCTGTGCAAGCGGGGTGTTCAATCAAACAGGAATATCGCACAAGCCCCGCTTGCCGAATCTGATCAACTGATAAATAAAGTAAAACCTATATCTCGCGAGTGACAAGGCAATCACTCGACTTCTACCGATCCTAATTAAGCATGGCAGTCTAAACGACCTACACATACTAGTATTAGGACATAGGTACCTAGGGATCATGCAACTAGGGTTTCATTCAACTCCTCAAAACTTAAATGCACAAATTCAGGCACAAAGTAAAGAGAGTCAGTTGTAACAGTGGTTTATGCTCCAGTGCTTGCCTTCTTGATCACCGCTGGCCTTGGGCCCTTCCGAACTTTGGTTCGGGTCTTCTGTAGCAGCAACGTTCAATTCGGCAGTAGTGGGATCGTCCGCGGGCTCGACCTCGATCTCGTATATCCCGTCGACCAAGATTTGATCTACATAAAATGCGGATGCATGAGATGCAGTAATGCGACAAATCAATTACAACATTACTGCAACAACTCACTAATACATCACTGGACAATCATTTATGGAATATAAACAAACTAAGAACTCAAAAAGAAAGCTGGGTGGGTTGCTTTTAATTGCTTATTAAACTTCTGAATAATATATAAAGAAATCTTATTAATTCTTTTTAGATGGGTTATAACCACTTACTTACTACATAATTTAAACAAAACATCTATAAATAACCACTTGTAATACAATGGAGTTTCAATTGCCAAATCTAACATTTATCATTCCTGGTTGCTGTACATGTTTGAAAAATTATTTTTACCACAAGAAAACTATTTATGAACTAAGCATTTCCTAACTAGTTCTTACCAAATAAAGCCTAGAAAATACATTTTCATAAACACAACTTAAGATAATCATGTTTCTGTGTTCTTGACAGTTAAACATAATTTTCAGGAATTTTTTTAGCATTTTACCAATTTATTTTCTATTTTTCTTAACAGCCAACATTTAGCACCAATCAGAAAATCGTAATAAAATCTACAAAAATGTTATGCAGCTGAAATTTTTACTGAAACTACCATTCCAACAGCGGCATTTTATGTGAATTTTTCAGATTTTTCTGAGTTGTATAGAATATTTGGTGATTTAACCATTCTCAACTAGCTATAAACAACTTAAATCCAAATCTACCAAAATCATGCACAAACTGTGGTCAACAGATACTCAACTCAACTTTACTGATCATAACAGATCCAACAGAAGTGGTTTTACATTTTTAGCACATTCCTATGATTTATAAAGCAATAAACATCCTCTCAAGCACATCTTCACACATTCAAAAATACATTGGGATTCACACAGATTATACATACATATGATACACCATTGGAAAGATAATTTCTCAAGGATTCCAAAAAGTCCAAGTTTGTGATTTTACGATTTTCTTGTGATTTTTGGTGATTTATTGAATCTCAGCCGAATTGAAAAGGGAAACACTTGTGAATAGTAAAATCAGGATTTACATCCAGGCCCCCGAGGATCTGAAAGTAATTGCAGATCGGTCCTTTCCTTGCGAATAGGTCCTCCAAAAATTACAACCAAGCCCCTGCAAGATTCCACTCTTCAACATAACTCCAAAAACTTTATGAAACACCACCTGAGGTTTTACAAAATCGCACCTTGGATCCTTCTTCTTCTACCTCTGTTCTGTTCGAACAGAATCGAGTTCGAGCAGGCAGGAGCTCCGGCCGGTGGGAAAGGGGGGCCGGCGCCGGCCCTCCTGGCCTTGGGCGAGCGACGCAGAAGCTGCAGCACCTCCCTCGGCCACTCCTGGTCCGCAGCAGACGACCGGCCCTCGCCTCCTGGCCCCTGGACGCGGGCGCCGGTGGCAACAGGTAAGGGCGGCGGCTGCTGGGGTCCCTGGTGGCCGGTTTAGGTGGGGAAAGGGGTCGGGAAGAATCACAGGGCCATGGTGATTGCGTCTTGAGGGTTGGATTGGAAGGAGAGTGGATGTATTGCTACGATTTTGGAAAATGGTGAAGCTCGGCCGTGACTGTAATGACGGCCGGAATGTCTCCAATTCCTCGGAGTATAGGCTATGGCAAAGAATGGGAAAGGCTCTGGGGCGGAGATGGCGAGGTGATAAGGCCTTGGGTGCGGTTAATTGCTCAGTGGGCGAGTAGGGGGGGTCGAATTTGGCCGGTCTTTACTGAGCTCGGTTTTGACGCCGGTGAGGTGGCCGTCCGGCCGTTCAGACGCCCTCGTGGCTGGCCAGCAGGAGGGGGTGGACCACTGGCAAGGACCAAGTGGACGGAGCAATGACGGACGCGTGGCCGCCAGCTGGGAGTACGGCGAACGGCGTCGACGACGCCGAGGCGCCCTCTGTTCAGTGTCGAACTGAACGCTTACGGTTCAGTTTCGTGGTCAAGCGACACAGCTGCAATTTTTCTGATTTTTCACTCGATTCCGTGTAGAAACTCAAGGAGCAACGAATACCAACTTTGTAGAGGATTCATAGGGCTACAATTCCTACAAAGACACTTATACCATTTGCTCAACGGTTTGGAAGTTGCAAGGCTTTGAATCTCAGCCAAAATTCGAAATTTCAAAAAATTTCAGAGTTTTGGCAGCTCACGGGCTCAACTTCGTCGGCCTTAAACTCCACTTTTTGTACATGAAAAGTTGATCCAACCAATACGAAAGTTGAAGATGGTATATCAGGCTACAACTTCTACAAAGGGAGTTATAGTATTTGATCAATGGTTTGAGAGATAAATCGAGGAGAATCCGGCCAAAAAAAGCTGTTAACTGTCGGACTGAATTCCTAAGGCTGATTCGAACGATTTTTACCCGACTTCGCTGACCTTTTTCTCTAAGATTTACATACAAACTTTGAGATCGTCCAATACAAAAGTTGTAGCTGGTACATTAGGCTACAACTCTTACAAAGAGTGTCACTACTTTTGGACCACGGTTTGAAAGTTACGGGGCGACGAATCTGGGCAAAAACTCGGTATTTATGCCCAAGCTAGATAAGTTTGTGGTCGTATTCATTGATGACATCTTGATATACTCCAAAAATGAGGCAGAGCATGCTCAGCACCTCCGCATTGTGCTCCAACGCCTCAGAGATCATCAGCTCTATGCAAAGTTTAGTAAATGTGATTTTTGGCTGTCCAGTGTAAAATTTTTGGGGCACACGGTTTCAGCCGAGGGAATTGCTGTTGATCCAGGAAAAGTGCAAGAAGTACTGGATTGGAAGCATCCTAAATCAGTTCATCAGATTCGGAGTTTCCTGGGATTGGCAGGGTATTATCGCCGCTTTATTCCGGATTTCTCCAAAATTGCCAAGCCTATGACTGAACTTCTCAAGAAAGGAGAGAAATTTGTGTGGAGTGAGAAATGTGAGCAAGCCTTCCACACATAAGAAAGCTTCTAACCTCAGCACCGGTTCTAGCTCAACCGGACACATCCAAGCCTTTTGATGTTTATTGCGATGCATCTGGCACTGGTCTTGGTTGTGTGCTTATGCAAGAAGATAGAGTTATTGCTTATGCTTCTCGAGCTCTTAGGCCTCATGAAATAAATTATCCCACGCATGATTTGGAATTAGCTGCTGTGGTTCATGCCTTAAAGATTTGGAGGCATTACCTTATGGGCACGCATTGCAATATTTACACTGACCATAAGAGCCTCAAATATATCTTCACCCAAGCTGATCTGAATATGCGTCAAAGAAGATGGTTAGAGCTAATCAAGGATTATGATCTTGAGGTGCATTACCATCCAGGCAAAGCCAATGTGGTGGCGGACGCATTAAGCCGCAAAGCTCAATGTAATTGTCTCACCACAACATCTTTCAATGAAACTCTGTGCCATGAAATGTCCAAATTGAATTTGGAAATTGTTCCTCAAGGCTCATTGAGTCATATGGTGGTAGAGTCCACATTGAGGGAAAGGATTATTCTGGCCCAATCAAAAGATAAAGGAATTGCTCATATAAAGCAAGGGCTAGCTCAAGGGTTGCCCAAATATAAATGCTTCCGGCAAGATTGGAAGGGTATTCTCTGGTTTGAGCAACGACTTGTGGTACCTAAAGACCATGAGTTGAGAAAACAAATTCTTGATGAGGCTCATCTATCCAAATTCTCTATTCATCCAGGTAGCAATAAAATGTACCAGGATTTGAAAGAGAATTTTTGGTGGACAAGAATGAAAAGAGAAATTGCTAAATATGTGTCTGAACGTGATACATGTCAAAGGGTGAAAGCAAGCCATCTCAAGGTAGCTGGAACATTGCAACCTCTGCCTGTTCCATCTTGGAAATGGGATGACATATCCATGGATTTTATTGTGGGTTTGCCCAATACCTCTCGTGACATCCTGGCCCAAGGCTTAATAGGATTGATAGAATACTCATATAAACAAGTTGCAACTTCTTTTCCGGAAGCTCATCTGCAAAGAACTCTGAGGTTAAGCGTGCTTGGCCTGGAGCGATGGGTGACCGACCGGGAAGTCCTTCCCGGGTGCGCATGAGTGAGGACAAAGTGCGCAGAAAAGACTCGTGTTGGTCTGTGAGGGCATTCTCGAGGTCCTAGAGAGCTGCCAGGCGTAAGCGGGCCCGGACCCGGGGGGTCGGGACGTTACACTTAGTAAGCTATGGCCTTGCAAGAGTCCGTTTGTTTCTCTTTAAACTTCAAAGCCTTGCATGCCCTTGAACTCCCTTTAGAATAGTTTGTCGGGTAAGTCTCGCTGAGTACTTTTGTACTCAGGGTTGTTTGACCCTTGTTGCAGTTGAGCCTGAGGAGTAGCTCTTGTCGCTGGCGTCGTGGTGGTCCGAGGACTCAGACATGTCTGGGCATGACATGATCTGTTGTTAGTTTGTTTAATTACCTTGTAAACCTGTTGCTGAACTTAGAACCTGTGTTATGTTGTTTAAATTTGAGCTACCCTGGTTTGTATAACTCTTATCTATCTGTGTTGTATATATTTGCCTGTGCAATGTCTGTGATGTTTCCTCTGGTGTTGGGATCCTGAGTATTTGTGATGAGAAAGCTGAAGGTGAATGATTCGGGTTGCCTCGGAGACACTCGATGGAACTCTGGACTTATGCTGACCCAGGTGTGTGATGTGTTAGTATTTTACACTACAGATCACACCTAAGTCAGTTTAAGTAGGACTGTTCCATCACAGTTCCTTCACCGAGCAGAGCTACAAACCTTGTGCTCCACCAAATTAACCCGGCCACAGCCCGCCATTCTCCAATTCCTCGCAAGAATGGCGCCCTCACACCCTCCTCTACACCACTGAGCAACCCCAAGACCGAGCCAACCGTCCCCCTGCCGAGAACGCGAGCTGTTCCGGTCGCCGTCTGTTCTGAACTGACCGAGCAGAACCTCCACTGTGGGCGGCCCTCTCCGGCGCACCTCCGCTCGAGGCAACCCCAAAAACCGATTCCCGGTGAGTCACTGATGCTCCCGCACTCGTTTCCCCCCTCCGTTCCGCTGCCGGATGCCTCCATTGCTGGCCGCCGCCACCCACCGGCCTTCTGGTGGGCGCGGGACGCCGGCTCAGGTAGCACCTATCCGTGCGCCATGGCCGCCCGCTGCGACCTGGGCCAACCCCCGGCCGCCCATGCCGGTGCCGGCCAACCCCCGGCCGCCCATGCCGGTGCCGGCCCTACTGAACCGAGCCGCGCAAGCTCTGCATGCATGTATGTTCTGAGGAGGAAGAAGCACCCTTTTGTAATATTAAAAGCAACATAGGGGGTTATGGGTAATATCCAGGGACTCTTTCACAATTAAACCCTAGACACAAGGACTTTCAAGCAAATGTATTACAGATTTATGTTTATTAACTGGTTAAATCGACTAAAAATGGTTTAATGCATATAAAATCGTACAAAAATGCTAAAAATATGAAATCACTTTTGTTAGCTTCCATATGAATAGATCTACGCAGTGGTGTGGCTTGAACTCATGGAATCTTGGCCTATGATTTTATATTCTTTTGTGTAACGAAAATGCTAAAGGAACTAAAGAAATGCATAATAATCATTCTGTGTATAGGAAAAATATGGAACCCCTTGTAATAGCATTGCTTTGATCAGTAGAGCTTTCTGGGCAGGTTGTTCAACATATCTTATATATGTTTTCCTATAGTTTTTGTGCACCTATGGTTTAAGCAAGATAAAATCTAATTAATGTATCTGATATTCATAAAATGTTATAATCTTTATGACATAGTCCTCTGTGGTATAGGAACATTCTGTAGAAATTTGAAGTACCGAAAGCATGTGTAGATTTAATTATGATTTAATTTTATTACTAGCTGTTTTATAGTAAATAAATCTTTAAATATTCTGTACACCTCATAAACATCTGAAAAATTCACAGTAGCTCCCTCTGTTATAAACCTAACTATAGTAAAAATATTAGCTTCTTTGGATGGTTGTAGATTTAATTAAACTTTTCCAACAGTAGCAACTAATGGCTGTCCAAATAATTATAAAACAGTAAATTAATATATGACTAACACCGTGAAAAACATGTTTTATTTTTTTATACTTCAGAACCATGCTCACTGAAAGTTTTGTTCAAGCAAATATATTTTGTATGCTTTAATCGCTAAACTATGCAAGAAAAAGGCTTAAAAATAATTAAATAAGTGCTATCACTGAACACTTAATTCTAATACAAATATAACCAGTTAATTTCTGCCACATGTATAATTGAGTTGCTGCAATCATAAGACTAATGGTTATGCTGGTGAAAACACTATGAATCTTATGCATATGCATCGCGTGTAGATAACTCACTAGCCGACAGGATCTACGAGCTGGTGGTCCAGTCCGAGAGTGAGCAGCTTGAAGGCCGACGCTACTCCGACTCCACAAGACCACCAGGACCGAGTTCCGGGTAGTGCCCCACGCTGTGACAAAGGCAAGCACCAGAGCATATGACCCTTATGTTTTGAAATGCCATTACTTTTTCTATGTTTACCTTGCATGCGCATTTAAGTTTCAGGAGTTGTTTGAAACCTTAGATGCATGATCATAGGTACCCAAGTTCTACTAGTATGAATAGGTCGATAGCTTGCTTTGCTAAAATAGGAATTGGTAAAAGTTGAGTGATTTCCTGTCACTCGCAAGATATAAGTTCTTTACCTTTATGTTGGAATCATAAGGATCGGCAAGCGGGGCTTGTACGATGTTCCTATTTTGGGGATGATCGTCCCGTTTGCATAGTTGAATTTTAACTAAGGCCGAGCGTGTGGCGATGTTGGTCAAGCTTTTGAAAGTACTAGTCGTATGCCGTGAAGTAATGGAAAGCGGTAAACCGATGTACCAACTGGAACTGACATTTGACTTTTCCCCACTCCTTTGGGCGTGGGCGAAGATGGCGGGTGTAGCAGTGGTCACAGGCCAGCTCTGCCTGGGGCATCTGGGGTTGCGGGGCTTTGCACCCGATTGGAGTGGGCTCTGCGCAAACGACAGGAAAAGGCGGGAAAGGTTGTTGCGTGAGGACCGGGGTGTCGCTCACATGACGTGCGATTAGGTTGTCCCATGCATGGTATAAAACCGACTCGAGTTGTCCGTCCTTCGCGGTTACATGAAGCTGCTTGATCTCTTTTCACACTGTACTAAGCAAGAAGAACTATGAAGAGCAATAATTAAAGTTGGCTGATGAATATTATTAATTGTTTGCTACTACCATGGTTGCTTTAGCTAGTTGCGAACCTAGTTAATGGTTAGGCTCATATTAACTTGAGGCTAAAACTTTGAAAGTAAGGATCCACTCTTAGTCACTTTTTGGCAAAACAATCCCCTCAGCCAAAAGCCTTGCATGTCTACAAGTCGGAATATTCTTATTCCAGTCAGGTAAGTCTAGCGGAGTATTAGTATACTCAGCCTTGCTTGTGGCTCAACTTTTAGATGATGATGATGCCTACAACCCTTTTGATGCTTTGACTTGGCCGTGTACCCTGCCTCCCGGTTGGACCGTGGAGCTGGAGTCGTCCTCCCCAGGGAGGGAGAACAAGGAGTGATGTCGTGTACGAGCTTCATCATGGCACCACTAGTATCATCGTTTAGAGTTATCGTTTTATTTTTTTTCCACTGTGCAGTGAACTCTAGTCTGTAATAATGAAGTACTAAAACTTGTTTTACATTATCCATGTGAACAATTGTGATATAATAAATGGTTACTTGTATCATCTGTGCGCACCATCGAGTGAGACTTGCTGCTATCGGGTTTCTCGATCAATGATTACCGGTAGTTTAATCGGGACGATACCCGACAAGCTAGCACGATTAACTCGGTTGAAGTTTTTGAGGACCTAAAGAATTGGTCTCATGCGCTTGAACCAGATTCATTGGGGCAGGTCTGCTACACCTTCGGCCGAAACCCTTCATGGTGACAAGAACAAAAACACTAGTTCACGGTTACATTAGTTGAAACGAAATGAACAACTCGTGGACGCGAACCGTGGAGAGCTCGGGCAAGACGACGGCAAGAGGGTGCAGCGTACTTGCACAAGCGAGTGCGAGAGCGAGAGCGAGCACGAGGGCGAGAGCGAGCGTGAGGGCGAGAGCTTGAGCAAAAGTGATAGAGGGGATGGAGAAGAGAGATTTTGAGGGAGAAGAGGTCCTCCCAGGCTCTATTTACAGAGCCAGGAGCTCAAACGGTCGGGAGAAAGGGAGAGAGCAACGGCTAGTAGCCGTTAGAGGTGGGCCAGCCCGAGCAACGGTCGGCCTAGGTCGGCCGACCCGTGGTTCAGCCGAACCCAGCCTGGGCCCACCTATCTGCCTCATTTTCCTACTCCTTCCAATGACTTTTTTGATCATGTGTGCTTGATTAATGAAGACAGGAAACTTTTGTAGGGGGTTAGGAGAGAGAATATTATATATTTTTTGAGTTTATAATTTTTTACATTTTTCATGCAAGGTTTTTGATTAATTAAATTGCTGAAAGTGAAATTTTATTATCCAGGCATTATTTACACAAGAAAGTTCAGGATGAAAATTAATATTAAGAAGAATTAAATATGGGATAACTAACAATTTACCTTTGTCAAGGACTCACCGGTTTAAGTCTGGCGGTCAGACTCTCCTCGCATCGATTATTGTAATGCATCTGGGCTCGGAGGAGCGGGTGCAGACGTCTTGACTTTCCACACCTGCTTGATCTTCTTGCGCTTAGCAGGTGGTGCGGGAGGAGTCGGTATGGACTTCGGGGCTGGAGTCTTCTTCTTCGGTTTTTGGTTCTTCCAGAGCCCCAGGTGACCCTCGTTTCTTTTCTCCTCCTTTTCCCAGAAGGATATTTTTATGAAGCTGTCCATCTGTGGGGGTTGCCGTGAAACCTCGGCCTTCTTTGTGCCTTGCTTGTACCCCCATGCTTTATGTTGACCATGGAGCATTGCTCCTGTTTGGGGCAAAACACGAACTTCTCCTCTGTGCCACTGATGTTGAAGTAGATTTCTCTAACTCCCACATCAATCTAGTCACCCAGGGTGCTCAGGAATGGCAGCCCAAGGATGAGCGGTGAATCCTTCGCCACGTCCATGTCAAGCACCACAAAGTCAATGGGGATAAAGTAGTCCCGGACTTTTACCGGTATGTTCTCAACCATCCCTGTCGGGTAGCGAACTGACGAGTCTGCTAACTGGATGCACATTGGTGTAGGCTTGAGATGTGAGAGGTTAAGCTTGTCGAAGACGATTTGGGCATAATACTAACGCTAGCCTCAAGGTCACACAAGGCGTGGTCAAAGCCTTGCATACCAATTGTACAAGAGATCATCGGGCACCCTAGGTCTGACTTCTTTTCGGGCACATGGTTGAGTATAGTTGTTCTACACTCTTCAGTGAGCCGAACCACCTCCGTGGTAGGTAGGGATCGCTTGTTGTTGATGATGTCCTTAATGTACCAAGCATATGTCGGTACATGCAGTACGTCCAGCAAGGGAACGTTGACATTTATCTTCTGGATCATCTCAATGCAACGGTTGAACTATTCGTCCACCATCGGCTTCCTGTTACGAGTGGGGAACGGCAAGAAATTTGTGTCTACAAATTCTTGTGATGTCATTCCCCTTTCGGCTTCCCTGGGTTCTTCTGGAATTGAAGGCCTTTTGCTTCTTGCTATCGTGAGACTTGTCTTGCAGGGTTAGGATATGGTGGATCACGAGTGGTCTTACCACCCCTCGTGGTCACTGCATTCACTTTAAAAGGAGTCTCGGGTTGCCCCAGGATCTCTCCTGGATTAGGACAGACTGCGGCCAGCTGAGCCAATGGAGTTTCAATCATTTTATTGAAACTCAGCTAGTTTTTGAAGGCAGAAGTGAGAGTTTTCATTTTTATATTTATACTCTCCAGGGTTTTCTCATTAGAGGCAAGCTTTTTAGTGAGATTTTCTATAATTTTAACCTACCCAAAAACAATATCTTTCAAGGAGGGTTGATTGGAGTTAAAACCAGAGTTATAGTTACCTCCTTGATATTGTGGGCATGACTGGTTCTACCCATGACTTCCTTGAGTACGGCACCCGTTGTTGTTGTTGTTCATGTACGCCACGTGTTCACGAGTCTCAGGGCAGTCGTTCCCCGAGTGGTCCTCGTTCCCACAGACTTCACAACCAAGTTGTGAGTCTGCCATGTTGACGGCGTTGAAGATGGGCTGCTTCGCCTTGGCATTGTCGTCCATCTTCTTTAGTAGGAGATCCAATGTTGTTGCGAGCATGTCTGTCTCCTTGACGGTGTGCATGCCGCGAGCATGGGGTTAGAGTCGTTCTTTGCTCCACCCCTGGTTGGAGACCATCTTCTCGATCAGGGCCGCAACCCGTGTGAGAGTGAGATCGAGGAAGGCTCCTCCAGCAGCAGCGTCGAGGTGACAATGAGAGTTGGTGTTCAACCCATTGTAGAAGCTCTGTAAGATGAGCCAGCCCTCCATATCATGATGGGGGAAAGCAGAGATGTACTCCTGGAGCCTCTCCCACACCTCGGGGATGGAATCCATCCCCGACTGCTGGAAACAAGTGATCTTCCCATGAAGGATGTTGGTTTTACCCAACGGGAAGAACCTGGCGAGGAACGCGACAGCGCACTTGTACCACATGTCAACAACAGCCTTGTCCTTATAGAACCACTGCTTCGCCTTCCCCAAGAGGGAGAAGTGAAACAGACAGAGCATGATTGCGTCTTTGGTGACACCGCATATGGTGATGGTGTCACACATGCTAAGGAAGAGTTGGAGATGCGCGTTTGCATCCTCATTTGGCTTGCAATAAAATGGGCTAGCCTGCACCATGTTGATTAGGCTGGTCTTAAGCTCAAAGTTGATGTCGCCCACGGTAGCAGTGGGTCCCTTGGACCCATTCTCCATGGATGGAGCAGAGTACTCGTGGAGCGTCTTCTCAGCCATGGGGATGATAACGACTGGTTCTTCTGCCGGGAGAATGGGCTGAGGAAGAACCGCGTGAGCGCGGTACCTTCTCAGGAGGGTCTCGGGATCTTCAATGAAGTTTGTTGGCAGGGAGAAACCGGTCATGCACTGCCCTGTTTTCACCATAAAGGAGAAAACACAGCAAAGTTAGCCTGTATAAGCAATGACCATATCTTGTACATAAACCTTAATTATGACTATCTTGTAAATTCTTTTTCACCATTGCCATCCCCGGCAATGGCGCCAGAAATGCTTGTTGGCATTTCTTAACGTCGCCACCGGGTTTGCTAAGCCCAGCAACACAGCTTAGAAATGACTCGGGTATCTCATTACGTTACGTTTCCGCAAGCGCACGGAAATAGTAGCATTTCACCCGTGAATATTCATGGGTATCATTATTTATATTTTCCCAAAGGATGGCATTTGGTGTCAAAACATTTACAAGATGATCATACTTAAGATTTTATGATATAAGTTCTAGACAAAGTCATACAGGGGTAAATGATAATAATGAGGTAATGCAACACATCATCTAAGAAGCCAATCTCAAGAATAAAGAATGAAGAATAAGTCCAAAGGTTAGATGGAGCAAGGCAAAAGAATCCTCTGGCATTATGTAAGACAGCACATGTTATACAAGATATGCAAAGAACTTAGTTCTAAGCACCCAGGCACACAACGGGGAGACTAAACTGCACTAGTCTGCCAGCAAGCGGTAAGGATTTATATACAACCTACACTGTACCCGAACGTGGGGGAATTACAAGGGACAGACATGGCTGTCACCACCTACCGTATACCCCCTCCATACCGTGGGGCATAGTCATATTCACAGGCTCTCGTCATGCCCGAGCACCACGCTCGTGCATGAGAGAACTACCCTAGCCCTCCCAGGAAACATGGAACTAGAGCAATCCCGAAGGAACAACAACCGATGTCGTAGCTTAGATCGACTAGCCTATAATAAACAATATATAACTCAAGATATGGCATGAATATGAAATAAACACTATTGAGATAGCATTTAGATCAAACTCCATACTTATATAAATACTGATAAAGTATACAAAGACCGTACCGAAGGCCAAAGGTCACGTCCCACAACGGCCCAAGGACGACTCCGGATACTACTGCGCTAAGCCTAGCCTGAGCTCCACTAGCCTAAGGATTACAAAGGTACAACAAGAGAGAGAGGGAGGCTCTTGAGGAAGAGTGTGTGTTGAAGAAGGCCTCCTACCCCCTATTTATACTTTTGGAGGACGGTTCCTCGGGGTCCTCAGATGGTAACTCTTCTTGGTGCGAAGCAGGAGACGTGGGAAGCGTTGGCGCCAAAGATTGGCGCCAACCAACCCCGTCCAGGTTCGGCCGAACCTGGGGGTCAGCCGACCCTGGGCGGTGGATTCTCCCGCGCTTCTTCCTCTGGTGTATGACATGTGGGTCCAGGGTCTCATCTGTGGTTGGTTCCCGTGAGTTTGGCCCATGTATGACTGATGAGTGGGCCCTCTTGATATGAACCTGCTAGGGTTTGTGCCCGATCTTTCGATGAGAGGCATGGAGAGAATTCAATTCGAGGAGACGACGTTCACGGCCCGACTACAACCTTCCAAGAAAGTTGTGCCTTAGCAACCGATACACAACCTTCTATGGCTACCGTGGTCTTGTGGAGCGCGTCACCCGGCCACTAGGGCACCTGTCCTACGAGCAATCGAAAAACTAGCAAGAACAAGTATCGAACAAGTACTGAAATTACTAGATGGGAATGAAAAGGTTTCAATCTCAAATACGGCGGGGTTCCGAAGACAAGAAGATGGGCGGCTGATCCAGCACGCGCGCTTACAAGTAAGTAGCGAAGGCTAAACTTGATCTAATCAAAACCCAAGTGTTCTCGTTGGTGGCTAAGGGGTATATGACAAGAGAGTGGTCGACCACAGGGGGCTGGGGTTGTGCTCCAACCCTAGGATGCATCCCTATTGGACCCAACTTGATACACGACCCAATGGGCCAAAATAAGGTGGCGCAGCACCTGCACAGAAAAACCTCCCATCAATGATTTGACGATTGCGGACGCCTCAGAAAAGATATGGACATAAGTCTGGATCCATATGAAAGCTTATTTCATCACGGTTCCAGGAAGTACTTGAACGCCCCAATCCGAGTCCGTATGCGACTGTGGCATCCGTCATAAATTGGTGCTGTGCTGTAGTCCGAATTCAGTCTGCAAAACAAGAGTGCACGCGTCTCCATGGTCTAAACATGATGGACATGAACTCAAGAGAGAACTCACCTGATGATTAAGTTGTCAAGAACGGGCACGAGTAATAGGACCAGCAGGCGTGGATGTGTTGATGTCCTCATCATCCTCCCCTTCTTGCATTTGAGTCGTCCTCGACTCAAGCTCATCTTCTTCTCCCAAGTATGGCTTCAAATCTGCAATGTTAAATGTGGGACTAACCCCAAAACTTGCGGGCAGATCTAGCTTATATGTATTATCATTAATCTTTTTTAGCACTTTAAAATGGTCCATCAGCCCGAGGTAATAATTTAGATTTACACAATTCAGAAAACCTGTCCTTCCTCAAATGCAACCAAACTAAATCTCCAGGTTCAAATATTAATTCCTTTCTACCTTTATCACCTGCAAACTTGTATTTAGCATTCATGCGCTCTATGTTTTCTTTAGTTGTTTCATGCAGCTTTAACATCAATTCAGCACATGTAGTAGCATCAAAATTTAGTTTCTCAGAAGATGGCAAAGGCATTAAATCAATAGGAGCACGAGGCAAGAAACCATATACAATCTGAAACGGGCACATCTTTGTAGTAGAATGCAACGAATGATTATACACAAATTCAATATGAGGCAACCATTCTTTCCACATATTAATGTTCTTTTTTAAAACAGCCCATAACATAGTAGACAAACTTCTATTCACAACTTCAGTTTGACCATCAGTTTGGGGATGACATGTAGTAGAGAATAAAAACTTAGTCCCCAATTTAGCCCATAAAGTCTTCCAAAAATGACTAAGAAATTTGCATCACGATCAAAAACAATTGTATTAGGCACACCATGCAAGCGAACAACTTCTCTAAAGAACAAATCAGCAATATGAGTAGCATCATCAGTTTTATGACATGGTATGAAATGTGCCATCTTAGAAAATCTATCAACAACCACAAACACACTATCATGACCCTTCCTAGTCTTTGGCAAACCCAACACAAAATCCGTAGAAATATCTTCCCAAGGAGTACTAGGAACAGGTAGAGGCAAATACAAATCATGTGGATTTAACTGTGACAAGCAAGTATGTCCTCCGTCTTTTTGGCTCCATAATGTCCCATCAAGCCACCTCCATGCGCTTCCTGCAACAACAACAAACGAACAGAGCTAGCTGAAATGCATAGCTTGTTAGCTCTAAACACAAACCCATCACTAACGATGAATTTGTTCCACCCTTTCCCATCTTTACAATGCAGCAACACATCTTTAAAATCAGCATCATTAACATATTGGTCTTTAATTGTTTCTAATCCAAAGATTTTGAAATCAAGTTGGTTCATCAAAGTATACCTTCTAGACAATGCATCAGCAATCACATTTTCTTTCCCTTTCTTGTGCTTAATAGCATAAGGAAAAGATTCAATAAATTCAACCCACTTAGCATGTCCACGATTCAGTTTTCCTTGACTATGAATATGCTTCAAAGATTCATGATCAGAATGAATAACAAACTCTTTAGGCCACAAATAATGCTGCCAGGTTTCTAATGTTCGAACAAGAGCATATAATTCTTTATCATAAGTGGAATAATTCAAAATAGGCCCGCTCATTTTTTTCACTAAAATATGCAACAGGTTGGCCTTCTTGCAATAAAACACCACCCAAACCAACTCCACTAGCATCACATTCAAGTTCAAAGGTCTTATTAAAATCAAGAAGTTGGAGGAGAGGTGCATGTGTCAACTTATCTTTCAGCATGTTGAAGGAGTTCTCTTGTTCAATCCCCCAACTAAAAGGCACTCCCTTCTTTGTAAGCTCATTCAAAGGTGCAACAATGGTACTAAAGTCCTTCACAAAACGTCGATAGAAACCAGCAAGTCCTAGGAAACTCCGCACCTATGTGGTAGTCTTTGGTACAGGCCAACCCTGTATAGCTTAAACCTTGGCTTGATCAACCTCAATTCCCTGTGGAGTCACAACATAGCCAAGAAAAGACACTCGATCGGTGCAAAAAGTGCACTTCTCAAGGTTACCAAACAAACATGCATATCTTAAAGCATTAAAAACAGCACGTAAATGATCAAGATGTTCATCCGTTGACTTGCTGTAGATCAATATATCATCAAAGTAGACTACAACAAAATTCCAAATGAAGGCACACAAAACCTCATTCATTAATCTCATGAAAGTGCTAGGTGCATTAGTTAACCCAAAAGACATTACTAACCACTCATATAAACCGAACTTAGTTTTGAAAGCAGTTTTCCAATCATCTCCCAAATTTCATATGAATCTGGTGGTACCCACTACGCAAATCTTTAGAAAACACAATGGCACCACTCAGTTTATCAAGCATATCATCTAAGCGTGGAATAGGATGTCGATATTGAATAGTGATATTATTAATAGCTCTACAATCAACACACATATGCCATGTTCCATCTTTCTTAGGCACCAAAATAATCGGAATAGCACAAGGGCTAAGTGACTCACGCACATAACCTTTGTCAAGTAGATCTTGCACTTGCCGCTGAATTTCTTTTGTTTCCTCCGGATTTGTCCTGTACGGTGCACGGTTGGGCAAAGAAGCATCTGGAATAAGATCAATTTGGTGCTCAATCCCTTGTACAGGTGGCAGCCCCGCTGGTATCCCACTTGGAAAAACATTAGAGTAGTCCTGCAAAATGTTAGCAATAGCAAGAGGCAAAGATTGCTGCATATCTTGAATTGAAATCAAAGCATCTTTGCATAACAAAGCGTAAGCAACACAAGTGGAAGCAACTAATTCAGTAAGATCAGATTTAGTAGCAAGCAAGCAATGTCCTTTTAATTGTATCCCCTCTTTCTTATTACCATCAGATTTCATATTTTTATTGTTCTCAGTTTTAGCTTTTGCAGCTTTAGCAACATCATCATGCACAATAGCCTCAGGAGGCATAGGAAGCAAAACAATTTTCTTATCATGGTGTATAAGAGAATATTGATTTGATTTACCATGATGCATACAATCGGTATCAAATTGCCAAGGTCTACCTAGCAGAATATGACAAGCTTCCATAGGCACAACATCGCATTCAACAACACCATAATATGAACCAATAGCAAAATTAATGTGTACCACCTTTGTTACCTTTACCTTACTACTATTGTTCAGCCATCGAATGTGATATGGATGTGGATGGGGTTTGGATGTAAGTGCAAGCTTCTCCACCATGTCGCTGCTAGCCAAGTTGTTGCAGCTACCTCCATCAATGATCAAGCGACAAGAACGCTCTTTAATGACACACTTTGTTTGGAACAAAGTATGCCACTGATTTTGCTCCACCTTCTCCATTTGTGCACTGAGCACATGCTGCACAATTAGTCTCTCATAATGCTCAGCATCCTCTGTACCAATCTGTTCATCTGGTTGCTCCTCACTACCTGCTCCTCAAAAGTTGCAACTTATGTAACAGATCACATGCATAGTAAGACGAAACAAATCTAATTCGCATGACCCGTTTCAAAGCATCCCATGTTTGTGGAACATTATTAGGATTTTTCTTACCATGTTTAATCCACCAAACAGAATCAAAATCAGTAAATTCACTAGTAGCAGCCCTAACACGTGTATTCTCAAGAAATTCATGACATGCAAACTTTTGATCAACATCAATCCCCCAAATAATGTACGCATCAGGATCATATTTACCATCAAAAGAGGTATCTTAAATTTAATCTTACTAAAAGCATCATTGTTACCATGTACCTCACGTCGGCGGAAACCCCCCATACCTCTATGATTATGACATAGTCGTCGGCGTTCAGGAGCTTCTCCATCATCTAGTTCAGTATCAGCAACATATGCATCCCAATTATCCTCGAAACTCTCATTCTTCTTGTTTTCCTTGTTGCCATCCTCCTTCTTGTCATCCTCATCACGCCCACCAGTGGTTTTAGCATGCATATCATCAAACCTGTGCAAAAGAGCAGCAAGACTCTTGTCCATGCGAGCAAGTGACACCTCCACCCCTGCAAGCTTAGTGTTGGTGGCGATCTGTGCGGTCTCCAATTGCCCAATCTTGTCATTCGTCACCAGCAAGTCATTATCAATTCCTTCATTGTGCTCCCTCACCAACTTTTCGATCTGTGCGGTCTCCAATTGCCCAATCCTGTCATTCGTCACCAGCAAGTCATTATCAATTCCTTCATTGTGCTCCCTCACCAACTTTTCAAAATGTTGTATGATTCACTTGGTGCGAAGAGACTGTGGCATATGTTGTGCTGACGCATCATCATCTTCTGATCCTGACATGGTTAGGCCAACAGAGACAACAAAGAAACAAGTGAAGAGATAAAGGCCCTAAGACTATTAGGATGTAGCTACTACAAGGCGCTCACTCTCAACCTGTTATACAAGCTCTTACCAATTCTTACCTTGTTCAACAGGAGGGGACAGCCACCAACAAGTCCGCAGTCCATATGAACTTGTCTTGCTTCTTGAGGAGCTTGAAGAAAGGCAATCCTCTATCATCGAGTCTTGAGATGAATCTATTGAGAGCCACCATACACCCTGTCAGCTTCTGGACGTCCTTGAGAGACTTGGGAGGCTTCACGGATGTGATGGCAGTAATCTTCTCGGAATTGGCCTCAATTCCATGATAGCACAGCAATTTGCCTACGGGCACGCCAAACAAACACTTGGTTGGATTGAGCTTCCATTTGAACTCCTTGAGATGTGAGAAAGTCTCGGACAAGTCGGCGATGAGACTGTCTGGGTTCTTTGTCTTGACTACGACGTCATCAACGTAGGCTTCAACATTATGGCCGATCTGAGCCTTCAAACAACTCTGAATTGCACGTTGATGTGTTGCCCCTGCATTCTTGAGCCTAAAGGACATCGTTGTATAGCAGTAGGCACCGAACGGAGTGATGAACGTCATCTTGATCTGGTCTTCTTCTTGCAGGCTAATTTGATGATAGCCTGAGTAGCAGTCGAGGAAACAGAGTAAGGAGCATCCGGCTGTTGAGTCCACCACTTGATCAATGTGAGGTAGCCCGAAAGGATCCTTTGGGCAATGCTTGTTCAGGTCGGTGTAGTCGACGCACATCCTCCACTCGTTGTTGTTCTTCTTTCGCAACAAGACAGGATTAGCAAGCCAGTCGGGGTGAAACACCTCCTTGATGAACCCGGCTGCTAGTAACTTTGCCAGCTCCGTGCGGATGGCTTCTTTTTTGTCCTGGGCGAAGCGTCGTAGACGTTGTTTCTTCGGTTTGGCGGCTGGATCGACATTAAGTTTGTGCTCAGCCAGCTCCCTTGGAACTCCCAGCGTGTCAGAAGGCTTCCATGCAAAGATGTCACGGTTGTCCCTGTTGGGTCAATGCCGAAGCTAATAAGCCCAAACAATAGCCAAGACAGAGAACAGAGATAAGCAACATTAAATTACTTATCAATAGTGTTCTCGAGAATCAGCCCTTTACACGCTGGTGGGAGATCCCCTTTTATAGGGAGGTCAAGAGGCACTTTTACATTCCCCTTTTACCCCTGCAAATCAGGCATCATCCTCTAGACTATACAACTTAGGGTCTCCAGGGGCATAAGAGTACATTTGCACGTCTCAATGTGAATGCGTAGATCAGCAACTCCGTTTTTGACTCGGTTTGGACTTGGTCCACGCTGCCTTCACCATGCCTCCAATGACCTTTGTCGCCTTCACCACCCGGAGCGCCTTCGGTCATGTAATGCCTTCTCACACTCGGAGAGGAAAAGACTGCTGCGTCATCACCCTAGCCTGTCTTGAGCCTGTATAACAAGATGAACTGCGTATATACAGGTAACATATGGGAATTGCCTTCGCACCTGCACAAAATGGACCAGGAAAGCGAAGGCAACAGGTCGCCTCATAATGCCTTCGCACTTCTTCCAGACGACCTTTAGCACCGGGAGCAACTTATCGCCTAGCGAAGGCAATGACCTTTCAGTTTTTTGTAGCGAAGGCAAATGCATGGAGCTCAAAAACAAGGTGACGGGTGGAGGCGTTTCTTTGACAGGCCAATCCCCCAACAGTAGCCCCTCGCGGACGAGGGCTTTCTCCAACAGGCCGATGTCCTCGAAAATTCAGGATTGCCTTCGCCTGTTCCAGAGAAACGCCTCCTCCCGTTGGAGTAAGTCCCAAGTCGATGACTTCGCTCCTAGTTTGGCTTCGCATTCTGTATTTTATTCTCATTTTCAACTTTTATTTTTATTTTTATTTGTATTATTTTTTGAATTATCCGGGCCATTTCGATTTTCGAGACGCGGTAACGGTCACATTTTTTACTGCCCTATAAATAGGACCGAAGGGGTCCCCCTCTTTTTACCTTTTCTTGCTTTCGATGTCAATCGCTTTCTGTTGCTGAAGCTTCTTCGTGTTGTAAGGTATTTGGTTTTCACCCCTCTGCTGTCAGGCTTTGAGGTATTCATTATTTTTACCTTCGTATAAAGTTTGTTTTAATTTGAATTTTGTCTTCACAGTGTACCTGTATCTGAATATTTTTGTTTTCACTGATTTTGTTTGCTAATGAAATGACAATTGTTGTCATTTTTGCAGTGGTACACATCAAACAGACTGCTTTGCTAACTAGCATGGCTGGCGAAGGCAGCCCCGAGGCACAGAGGACGGGTAGGTCTCCTCGTCAGGAGATGAGTGATACTGAGGTTGAGCAATTTGCTCAGCAGTTGGAGGATGAGACTCCGACTGTGGAGGAGACATCTGGCGAAGAAGAAAATCTGGACGATGTGGAGGCCAACGTAGAGGATCTAGTGGATCCTACTAAGAGGGCAAAGATTTTACAAGATGATCATTTGGTGTCAAAACATTTACAAGACATTTACAAGATGGTCATACTTAAGATTTTATGATATAAGTTCTAGACAAAGTCATACAGGGGTAAATGATAATAACGAGGTAATGCAACACATCATCTAAGAAGCCAATCTCAAGAATAAAGAATGAAGAATAAGTCCAAAGGTTAGATGGAGCAAGGCAAAAGAATCCTCTGGCATTATGTGTCGGGGGTAGAACCCCAGGGGTACCCAGAAGACGGATTGGCCCAACCAGCAAGGGGCGGCCCAATCCGAGTGCTATCGGGCCGGTTTGTCAGACTGGGTAGCCCACCACTCGGGAGGCCCACCAGTCGGGCGAACCGGACGACTACGACGGCGCGCGCGGCAAGGAAGCAGACGGTGTATCCCGCAAGAAGCTTGGAGATCGAGATAAACTAGCCGGAATTATAGGGAAGGATATCTGTAATCGTTATAGGATCGTATCCTTGTATTTCGGGTAGGTTATGATCTCTAGCCGACTTGTAACTCAAGGCAACCGGACTATATAAGGTGCCTTGGGAGCCCCCTCCAAAACACGATCAACAACCACACGCATTCATTCAACCTAGGACAGAACCCAACTACGGAGATCCTTCAGGAACTTCATACACATCAATCCATACACCCAACACAGGACGTAGGGTATTACGTCATCTTGACGGCCCGAACCTGTTCAATCCTTACGTCTTGTGTTACCATCGTCTTGTGATCCTCGATCTGTCCCTCAACAAATCAACCACGTAGGCTACCCTGTGTGGACTGCCGGGCTCATAAATCTGACAGTTGGCGTGCCAGGTAGGGGTTGATCGACGAGATCAATCTGCAAGCTCGATGGCATCTACTTCCGCTGTCATCATGCCGGCATCCACGAAGATATCCATCACTGAGGGGGCCATGTTCTTCTTCGGATCCATGGTCTTCACCGCTGGACCTGAGGGGGAGCTCTCCTTCAGCCGTGATGCCACCCCTGAGGAGACAGCGCCGCGACTTGACGCTACGCCAGACGGGATCGTCACCATCACCACTCTGTCGCCAACTATCGCCAACAAGTCGGCGATCACAACAGCCAACATCGCTCTCCCGACACCCGAGGGGAGCGCGCTTCTGCCCACACCGCCGACTGCTTCATCCACTCCGCCTCCGTCGCGCAGGGCGCAGCAGACGCCCGAGGAGCGAAAGCGTCGCTGGGCCGCACGCCAACGCCAATTTGAGGCGGACATGGACCACGCCATCACCTCCATCGGCGAATGTATCGAGCTCGCCGAATCTGCTCGCCAGGGCATCACCTCGCCGACACGACTCCCGTTGGGACTCAGGAACAGCGGGGCCATCTACCAAGAAGCACTCGGCGAACGCCTGAGCGCCGACTACTCCCCAGATGCGATCAGGGTGGTCGACCCCATCACGACCACCTAGATCGGATCTGCTCCGGACGTTGCGGCAGCGCAACACCCTCGTCCTCAGGAAGCGCCGACTCTGCCTGAACAGGAAACAACTCCGACTTTTCCGCAAGTCACACATGTCCTCCCTCCAAACAAGAGGATCGTGCCTGCCAAGCGGGAGACGTTCGTCTCCGACATATCAGCCGATGAGCCGACGGTCCAAGGGGAAGATCAAGCACATCGTGACACCAGAATCGGATGCAATGATGAGAAGCAACGGCGCCGCGACGCGCGACGGGATCGCCGAAACCCCAGGGCCACGCGTAACCTCCATGACGACTTCATCCAAGAGGTCGGCGGTGTGGGCGTCTATGCTACCCCGTCGGCTAATCTCGCCGCCGCGCACCTTGAACTGGAAGGGATTCCGGAAACCCCGGAGCTCAACCGGATCAAGACCAGGTTGACCGCCGCTGCGGGCATGATCAACGCCCAAAAAGCTGCCGTTTCATCGTCTCGCCACTCCAAGTCGGCCAGCCGTCGTGAAGTCGATCACGACATGGTCGACCAGCCGGACCTCCGCGAACAACTCCGCAACCATGACCTCCGCAGGAACCTCGACGGCCGCCACCGGTGAAGAGACGAGGAGGAGCTCCGACGGCGCGCCGAGTACAACCGCGAACACGGCGCCCTGGGGTTGGACCGCGACACGCGCCTACGCCGAGAGCTCGAAGCCAATGAGGCCGCACGTCGCCGCGAATTCGACCGCAAGTACGGACCTCCACTCGGACAAGATAGGCCACCTCGGGCTCGCACTCCTGAAGACCACTCCGCCGACTCGGGGCATGAGGACATGGAGAACCTCAATGACTGCGACGGCTTCCCGGCGTTTACCGCTCGAGTAAGATCTATTCGAATGCCTGCTAACTTCAAACCTACAGGCATAGAAAGATGCAACGGGAAGACGGACCCTACGATGTGGCTCCAGACGTACAGCATCGCCATCCGCGCGGTCAACGACGACCACGACTCCATGTGCGCCTACTTCCCCGTCGCCATGACCAAGGTGGGGCTGAGCTGGCTCCACAGCCTCGAGCCCGGCTCCATCGACAGCTGGGACACTCTTTGCCGCCAGTTCAAGAGCTACTTCCAGGGCAGCTCCATCCGGCCAGGCACAGCGTGGGACCTGGGCAAGGTGAAGCAGAACTGCGGGGAGAGCCTTCGCGACTACACCGACCGATACATGGAGAACCGCAACCTGGTTCCCGGCTGCTCCGAGTCCGAGATCATCAACTACTTCCTCGACGGCCTCGGTGACTCCGTCGTCTTCGAGCGCCTCTGCGAGGACATGCCAAAGACCTCTGGCGAGTTCTTTGGGCGAGTAAACAAGATGGCGAACGCCAAGGAGGCCGCTCGCCTCCACTACAACAAGAAAAGCACTCGGGACGATGATCGTCCGCCTCGCCGAGAGGACCGGCCGAAGAAGGAGGACCCGCGTCGTTCCTGACCTGAACCGAGAAGGATGGGCGACCGAAAGCGCTCGAGAGACTTCACCGTCGCCGCCATGGATCGCAGCGGCCCTCGCCCGCGGTCCAACTTCAACGCCAAGTTCGACAAGATGCTCCAAGGACCCTGCCCCATCCACAAGCAGTCTAAGCACCGCATGATCGACTGCATGGGACTCGCCGACACTTACAAGAAGAAAGAAGGGAAGCTGCCACCGCGCGATGACGACAAAGGCGACAAGGGAAAAGGGGCCCTCGCGAACCCCGCTTTCCCGAACGTCGAGAGGCAGGTGAACTTCATCCTCGGAGGACCACCGCCCGTGGATGATAAGCGCAGGGAGAAGGTGCGCGACCGGGAGATATTCTCCTGCTACACGTCACCGGTCCAACCACTCCGCTGGTCCGAGCAGCCGATCACCTTCTCCAGGGAGGACCAGTGGTTCCAGATCTCCGACGTGGGCGAGTACCCCCTGGTGCTCAGCCCGATCGTCAACAACGCCCGCCTCACCAAAGTACTCGTCGACAGCGGTAGCGGGCTTAACATCATCTTCGCCCAAACACTGAGGGACATGGGCATCGGCCTCGACGCTCTGACTCCTTCTCTCCACCCGTTCTACGGGCTGATCCCGGGCAAGGGCTCCAAACCACTCGGGCAGATAGCTCTGCCCGTCACCTTCGGCGATCAGAGCAACTTCCGGACCGAGTACCTCAACTTCCAGGTCGCCGACTTCACCACCGCCTACCACGCCATACTCGGAAGGCCAGCGCTCGCCAAATTCATGGCGATCCCCAACTACACGTACCTGCTGATGAAGATGCCGGCACCAAACGGCGTCCTCTCCGTCCGCAGTGACGTCCACACCGCCAAGGGCTGCGACAAAGAAGGGCTCCACCTCTGCACCGGCATCGAGCGCAGCGTGCTCCAAATGGAAGTGGTCCACGAGGCGAGAACTTTCCAGGGAGACCCGGGCTCCATCCCCGAGTCCTCCAAGCGAAGAGCCGCGCCGACCACCATGCAGCCAGCTGAAGAAGTGCGCCCCATCTCGCTTGGGCTCTCCGACTCCTCCAAGACCGCCCTGATTGGTTCAGGGCTCGACCCCAAATAGGAAAGCGCGCTCGTCGCCTTCCTCCGGGACAACGCCGACATATTCGCATGGACTCCATCGGATATGCCGGGTGTTCCGAGGGAGGTGGTCGAGCACTCCTTGAAGGTTGACGCGAACGCCAAGCCAGTTCACCAAAAGCTCCGTCGCTTCGCGCAAGACCGCAAGGAGGCCATTAGGGTAGAGATTACAAGGCTGTTAGCTGCCGGGTTCATTAGAGAAGTCCTTTATCCCGACTGGCTCGCTAATCCAGTCCTTGTAAGAAAAAAGAATAATGAATGGAGAATGTGTATTGATTACACGGATCTCAATAGGCACTGCCCTAAGGACCCCTTCGTCCTGCCCCGCATCGACCAAGTCGTCGACTCCACCGCCGGATGCGTACTTCTGTGCTTCCTTGATTGTTACTCCGGCTATCACCAGATCACCTTGAAAGAAGAAGACCAAGAGAAGACATCCTTCATTACTCCGATTGGCACTTACTGCTACACCAAGATGACGTTCGCCCTCCGCAACGCTGGTGCTACTTACCAGAGGGCCATCAACCTCACCCTAGGCACACAGATCGGCCGCAACGCCGAGGCCTACGTCGACGACATAGTCATCAAGACGAAGACCGAAGCTGAGTTCATCGCCGACCTCTCCGAGACATTCACCAATCTCCGCAGGCTCAACTGGAGGCTAAACCCGACCAAGTGCGTCTTTGGCGTACCGAAGGGGAAACTACTCGGCTTCATCGTGAGCAACAGAGGCATCCAAGCCAACCCCGAGAAGATAGACACCATCCGGAGGATGAAACCGCCGACTGGGAAGAAAGAGATCCAAAAGCTGACTGGTTGCATGGCGGCCTTGAGCAAGTTCATCTCCCGGCTGGGAGATAAGGGCTTGCCGTTCTTCAAGATCCTCAAGAAGACCGACAGGTTCGAGTGGAACCAGGAGGCGCAGCAAGCTTTCACCGACCTCAAGAACTACCTCTCCAATCCACCAGTACTCGCCGCCCCGCATAATGACGAAACACTGCTCCTGTACATTGCTGCCACGACTAATGTGGTGAGCACTGTCATCGTCGTGGAAAGGGAGGAAGAAGGAAAGGTGCAAAGAGTGCAGCGACCAGTCTACTACATAAGCGAAGTACTCAGCGAATCTAAGGCCCGCTACCCTCAGGTGCAGAAACTGCTCTACGCACTGCTGATCACATCAAGGAAACTCCGCCATTATTTTCAAGCACATCGCATCAAGGTGGTCACGCAATTTCCACTCGGCAAAATCCTCCACAACAGGGACATCACCGGGAGGATCATCAAGTGGTCCGTCTAGCTCGTCTCCTTCATCATAGACTTCGTCCCGCGCACCGCCATCAGGTCACAAATCCTCGCCGACTTCGTCGCCGAATGGACCGAGAGCCCGGATGCAAAAGAAGACACCAGCGGCAAACATTGGAAGATGTACTTCGACAGCTCCTTAATGATCGACGGCGGAGGCGCCGGTGTACTCTTCATCTCGCCGAAAGGGGAACTGCTCTGATATGTCCTCCAAATTCGCTTCTCCGTCACCAACAACGCCGCCGAGTATGAAGCAATCCTCCACGGGCTCCGCATCGCCACTTCACTAGGAATAAAGAGGCTCCTGGTTTATGGTGACTCCGCTGTCGTTATAAATCAGGTGAACAAAGACTGGGATCGCCACAGCGAGCGGATGAATGCCTATTGCGAGGCAGTGCACAAGCAGGAGGGAAAATTCTACGGAGTTGAGTACCACCACGTTCCACGGGAGAACAACCTCGCTGCTAATGCACTCGCCAAGCTGGGGTCAACCCGCGTGGAAGTACCGGGGGGAGTATTCGTGCAAGGCCTCCTCAAACCCTCCGTTAAAGAGATAGGGGACGAACCAGAGCCTGCTCCTGAACTTTGCGAGGTGTTGACGATCGACGCCGAAGAAGATTGGATGGCCGAGTTCATAGATTACCTCGCCCGTAATAAGGTGCCACAAGACCCCACAGAACAAAAGATCCTGGAACGCCGAAGCAGGAACTACGTGGTGGTCGGTGACGCCCAATACAGACGAGCCGCCACAAATCAAGTTTTCATCAAATGCGTCACGAAAGAAGTCGCCCTCCAGATCCTTGACGATATCCACTCGGGAGTTTGTGGAAGCCACGCCGCCGCAGGGACACTAGTCGGGAAAGCATACCGAGCCGGGTTCTTCTGGCCTACCGCTGTGTCCGACGCCAAAGCACTCGTCCGCCGGTGCCAAGGGTGCCAATTCTTCGCCAAGCAGAAGCATCTCCCGGCCCAAGCTCTACGCACCATCCCGCCCTCGTGGCCTTTCGCTTGTTGGGGGTTGGACATGGTGGGACCGTTCAGAGCGGCTCCGGGAGGTTTCACGCACATCCTTGTCGCCATCGACAAATTCTCCAAATGGATAGAGTACAAGGCCATTGTCGGAACTCCAACATCAAAGCAAGCCGCCGCCTTCATCGAAGAGATCACACACCGATTCGGGGTCCCCAATAGGATCATAACCGACTTGGGGACACAGTTCACCGGATCTGCCTTCTGGGACTTTTGCGAGAGCAGGTGCATCGATGTATACTACGCCTCCGTCACCCATCCCAGGTGCAATGGACAGGTGGAACGAGCCAATGCCATGATACTCCAAGGCCTTAAAGCAAGAATCTTCGACCCGCTGAAGAAATTCGCCGGACGATGGCATCAAGAGTTACCATAGGTCATCTGGGGACTCAGGACTCAGCTGAGTCGTGCAACAGGTCACACTCCTTTCTTCCTGGTCTACGGCTCCAAGGCAATCCTCCCCACCGACATCGCCTTTGGCTCACCGCGTATCGACAACTACGAAGAAGGTGAAGCAGAAGCAGCTCGTGAGGTGGACCTCGACTCCATCGAGGAACACCGAGTCAACGCGCTCATACAGCACGCGCGCCACCAGCAACAACTCTGACGCTACCATGACAAGAACGTCCAGCAACAGGACTTCAACATTGGTGACCTCGTCTTACGCCGAGTGCAATCCACAGCAGGGGTTCACAAACTCTCCGCCCCATGGGAAGGACCGTTCATCGTGACCCAGGTCATATGTCCGGGTACTTTTCGTCTCCAATACGAGGACGGCACCGAAGTCCCACACCCGTGCAACATAGAACATTTACGTCGATTCTACCCATAAAAGCTATGTATCATAGAGTTCAATAAAAATATATGCTTTATCCATTTCATATTTGTTCTCCTTGCAAAACCACTCGGTATTACCTTGTTCCCGAGTAGTTCCTAACTAAATGCTGTGTAATCGGGCCTGGAACGACGCCTAAACCTTCTACACGTGCACGGGATCCGCTCTCGACGTTATGAACTTAGGATAAGTGAAGCGAATAGAAAAGCACATTTCAGCAAAAGAACTACTCGGGCAACCTTAAAATATAAAACAAAATATCCAATATACTTGTTTTACTTGTTTCTGAATGCTTGTATATACAAAGTCTACTCTACCCTGCTTCAGCTTGCAGGATCCTACTCAAACTTGAGAGCCTCGCCGACCTTCTCGGCGATTGGGCGAGTTAGAGCCAGTGCCTCGTCGACTTACTCCATTGAGGCGTCCGCCGCCACCCCATCGCCAACCAGTGTAAGGTCGATCCATGGTAGAGTGTCCGAACACACGCGAGAGCGTCGTTCGCACACACAACTGCCGACTCCTTGACCAGATCGGCGATCCGAGCCGGCGCACCGTGCAGACGAGCGACGAGAGCTGTCGGTTCACCCTCTTCTGGGGCCACGGCGTCCAGCAACTCCACCGCCGCCTCGTTGACCTCTGTCAGGGCCAAATGCGCCGATGCCAGATCTTGCTCCAAGCCTGTTATGATTTGAGCGTTATTCTGGATAGTATACATTCCCTGGAGCATCGTCATGTCCGCACCTTTCCGGAACTCCTACTCCGTCTTTAGCTTCCCCGCCATCACCTCCTCCGACTGCTGTAGAGTTGCGTTCGCAAAACGCAACTCCTTCAGTTCCTGGATGTGGCGGTCCATCTCCATCTCCTTCTCTGAAAAAGCAGGGAAGCACCCGGTCAGGATGAAAAGAACACGGCAAAATCTGACGGTTCAACAACTACTCGGGAAGTACAAGGACAAGGCCTTACGGTGAAGACTCGATCGATGCTCCACAATGGCGTCATTCAGACTCTTCCGGGTGGCGTCACGCTGACGCTTAACCCGTTTGAGCTCCGCCTCCAGCTCCGCCTCGCGCTGCCGCGCCGACTCCACGTCACGAAGCTGCTGCAGGCGTGACTGCCGGAGCGTGGCCAATTTCTGCACCAATCAGCGGAAAACAGACAAATCAGGCAAAATACAATAAACCACAATGAATAAAACAAAGCAGAAGAAAAGATGTACCTCCACGCAGCGCCGAGATTGGTCGAGTGCGAGCCCCAGCTCGGCAAGCACCGCCTCCTCCTCTCCTGCGCCGGCATCAATCGCGGAGGCCATCATGGTCCCCGGGTCCTCCGACTGCTTCTGGAGAACCTCTCCTTGAGCAGCGGCATCTTCGCCCGCATGCAGGGCTGGCACCGAAGGGTCCACCGCAGAGTCGTCAGCTCCACCACTCAGGGGAGCCGCCGCCTTCTCCGCATCGCCCTGCGCATCTTCCGCCCCAGGCACCACCAGACTTTCCGTCCTGGGCGCCATCGCGTCCTCCGTCCCGGTCCCCACCACGTCTTCCTCCGGCGCAGACCCGGCTGGCACCTGCTCCGGCCTTGGCGTCATCGACCCTTGGGCTGGGTCCGTCGCCCCAGGCACTACGCCTGAGGGAGGCGTGCCGACAGGTGCAGCCGAGGGAGAACTCGGTTTCTGCGGGGTAGTAGTCGACGACCCCGCCCCACCGGCCGCCACACCATCAACGTCGGAAGATTTGCTGGAAAAAGTAGTCAAAAATTAAAACAAGGACTCGGAGATAATGGTACATACAAGAAACGTGAAGACCGAGAACTTACTGAGTACTTTTCACCACCACGACTCGGGGCCGCAAGATTTGGAGCTTGGGACGCCGCTGCGCTGAAGCCGTCATCAGGATCGGCCTGGTCCCCAAATCGGAGACCGGCCTTGCGTCCGCGGCGGCCTGCACAATCGTCTCCGCCATCATGCGCCGCCTCTCCTCCACCGACACGCCCATGGCCCGGGCGTGCTCCTGCTCCTGGAACAAGGAGTCGGGCACTGCCTCGTCCTTCTCCTCTTCCACCACGACGGCCGGAGATGGATTCCTCGGCTCGTCAACGTCGGCGTCCGAGCCAGCAGCCGGTTGGTTGGTCGGCTGCGCAGCCGACTTCTTCGCCGTCATCTTCCTCGTGCGCTTCCGCTTGGGAGGTGGTGGCGGCGTACCCGCCACTGCCTGCCGGACGGAGGGCGCTTCGTCCGACATTGTCGCCGAGTCGTCCTCGGCTGCCTCACCGGCGACGGACGCCGCCAGCTTAGCAACGCCGGTCCTGCGAGACCCGACCTTCGCCACGGTCCCCCGGCGCTTCCGTGGGCGTTCCTCCTCCACTTCTTCGTCAGAAGGGCTCAAGGAGCCCTCCGTATCGCTAGGCGCCCACACCAGAGGAGGAGGAGGATCAGCCGCTTCCGCCGCTGGAGGTATGACCTGGTCAACTAGGGGCGCTTCCTCCAGGAACACCTTCCTAGGGAGATCCTCCGGAAGCGGGGCAGCAGAGAAATAATCGAAGACCCGATCCTGCGCCAAAGAATTCGCAAAATCAGACGGCCAACGGACGGTTACATCAAAAACCAAAAAATTACATCAAGAAGAACATTCAAAAGCACTCGGAACAGAAGCTTACCGGTGGAGCAGGCCTCTTCAAGGAAAATGGGCGCGGCTGGCCCTTCTCCGACACGTGCCCGAGGAAGAACCCGCCTACGCGAGCCTTCATCTCCTCCTTGCTCACTGTCCGGCGAGCTCCCCGGGTGGGATCCTCCCGGCCCGAGTACTCGTAGCCCGGGTGCTTCCGCTCCTGGATCGGCTGAATCAGCCGCCTGCTAAAGTTGCAGGCAACGCCGATCGCCGTCAAGCGTCCAACCTCCTTGAGTTCCTTGATCATCGCAAGGAGCTCCTCCACTTCCCGCATTTGAGAACCGCTGGGAAGATCATTCCAGCAGTCCTTCACCTTCGGGCGCTCTCCGGTGTGGCAGGGAATCGTCGGCGCGTGGTTCCCAACATAGAACCACTCGGCTTTCCAGCCCTTGTTGGAGGTGTTGAGGGTGATGTCGAAATATTCATCCTTCCGCCCTTGACGCAGCATGAACCCGGCGCCTCCCACTACCACCATCTTCTCTTCGCTCGGCTGAGGCTTCAGCCAATACAAGTACCTCCACAGGTCGAAATGGGGAGTGATCCCCAGATAGGCCTTGCAGAGATGGATGAAGATGGAAATCGCCATGATGGAGTTGGGATTGAGGTTGATGGCCTCGATCCCGTAGTAGTAAAGCAAACCTCGGAAGAAAGCCCCCGTTGGCAAGCCGAGTCCCGCCTCGAAGAACGGCTTGAACAGGACCAGCTCGCCGGAGTTCTCTGACTGGAACGCCTCCCCGGCGCTCGGCCGCCATTCCGCCACGGCCTGAGACGGGAGGATGCTCTGCTCCACCATTTCCTCCAGCATCTCCGTGGTCACCTTCCCCCGCGCCCACGCGACGGCAGGGGAGGGGATCTTGTCAGACTTGGGGACACCAGTGAGCTTCCTCGTCGGCGCCATGGATCTACACGCAGGGGACTTCGTCCGCATCAACGAGCCCACGCTCCCCGTAGTGGCTAAACCCGCGGGGCGGATCTAGAAGCAATGAGGATTCTTTGGCGGCGGCTGGCTGAGGAATGAAGAGAAGGGGGAATGGATCTCGCAACAGTGAAACCTAACCCTAGCCTTTTATGGCGCTCCACAACACCGAAATTACCGCGAGATGGCACGATTAACGGGACCGGGAACAACGGTAGAAAGAGCCGTTGGACGCTCACGCGAACCGTTACGCCCGGCGAGTCAACGCTAAAAAATGACCCCATGCACTCGGGCAGGACGAAGAAGTCGGCGTGCTGCTAAGGCTCGACCAGCACTCGGACTCGGGGGCTGGGGCCGCATTGAAGTCAGTGTGCCTCTCAGGCTCGATTGGCCCCGAACCACTCGGGAGCCAACACTGCAAGCCAAGTGGCGTGCCGCTAAGGCTCTAACAGCCCTCGCACTCAGGGGCTGGCGCCGCATCAAAGTCAGCGTGCCTCTCGGGCTCGATTGGCCCCGAACCACTCGGGAGCCAACGCTGCAAATCAAGTGGTGTGCCGCTAAGGCTCGAACAGCGCTCGCACTCGGGGGCTGGCGCCGCATCAAAAACAGTGTGCCTCTCGAGCTCGATTGGCTCCGAGCCACTCGGAAGCCAACACTGCGTAACAAACGGTGTACCGCTAAGGTTCGACCGGCACTCGCACTCGGGGGCTGGCGCCACATCAAAAACAGCGCGCCTCTCGGTCTCGATCAGCCCCGAAACGCTCGGGGGCTGACGCTGCTAACGAGTTACAACAGTTGGAGAAGCGCGGCCAAGCCCTGACAGCTCGGGACTTGCGCTGCCGAGAAGCTTCCTCCTCAAGACTATCATACAGTAACATCTTTTTGCAGGTTATGCAACTACAACGAGGCCGGCCGCACGCCGGTTACAAAGACCAAACACATCAGCCGTCAAGATGACGGCCTGGGGCACTCGTCCCTGCTCCTAGTGCTACATCCGAAGCAAGCTTGGCCCACATGAGCTCCTCGCAAGCTCTCTTGTAGCACCACTGCAGCCATCGACGGGACAGCACCCTTCGAGGGTTGAGAGCGGCTGCTCCTGGTGTCCCTTGGTTGCCCAGAGCCTTATGCTCTGACAGTCCTGGACCAAAGGCAAGCCAAGGAGCCGGCGGAGCAGCATCCAGACGCTGATCAACACCTCAACTACATCGCAAGCACTCTTCTAGCACCATGCCCTGGAAATTCCATGAACTTCCCCCGGTGGATGAACCCAGCAATGAGCCTCCGGCATATTGACTGTAAGNAAATCAAGTGGTGTGCCGCTAAGGCTCGAACAGCGCTCGCACTCGGGGGCTGGCGCCGCATCAAAAACAGTGTGCCTCTCGAGCTCGATTGGCTCCGAGCCACTCGGAAGCCAACACTGCGTAACAAACGGTGTACCGCTAAGGTTCGACCGGCACTCGCACTCGGGGGCTGGCGCCACATCAAAAACAGCGCGCCTCTCGGTCTCGATCAGCCCCGAAACGCTCGGGGGCTGACGCTGCTAACGAGTTACAACAGTTGGAGAAGCGCGGCCAAGCCCTGACAGCTCGGGACTTGCGCTGCCGAGAAGCTTCCTCCTCAAGACTATCATACAGTAACATCTTTTTGCAGGTTATGCAACTACAACGAGGCCGGCCGCACGCCGGTTACAAAGACCAAACACATCAGCCGTCAAGATGACGGCCTGGGGCACTCGTCCCTGCTCCTAGTGCTACATCCGAAGCAAGCTTGGCCCACATGAGCTCCTCGCAAGCTCTCTTGTAGCACCACTGCAGCCATCGACGGGACAGCACCCTTCGAGGGTTGAGAGCGGATGCTCCTGGTGTCCCTTGGTTGCCCAGAGCCTTATGCTCTGACAGTCCTGGACCAAAGGCAAGCCAAGGAGCCGGCGGAGCAGCATCCAGACGCTGATCAACACCTCAACTACATCGCAAGCACTCTTCTAGCACCATGCCCTGGAAATTCCATGAACTTCCCCCGGTGGATGAACCCAGCAATGAGCCTCCGGCATATTGACTGTAAGGAACCTATACATACTCGCTCTTGGGTAGCAGCTCTGGCTCCTCGGTGGGTATTTATAGCCTCAGATTGCCGGAGGACGGGATACTTCCTCCACATCGACAGGCGCGTGAGCTCTGAGCCATGCGTCCCTCCTTCCGCCCAAGCTGCACAGGTCATCCTTATCGCCTCTGGCTTTGCTTGCCCACGGGAGCGTCCTGTGCAATCACGAGAAGACTGTTACTGACGCCGCGTCTCAGAAACGACACCTCTCCGCCCGCTTTCTTTTTGGCACATCTGACAAAGAAGGATTCCTCTAGGATCCGAATCGTTCGCCAAGCTAAGTATTAATCAATTAACTTCGTCAATTCCGTGAGCTTTAAAACGAGTTGCTAAAGTACTCGGGGAGCACATGCCTTAATCCGTGAAACCTCGACTCTTCCGTACGCCTACGTTCCTACGCGTGCACGCGGCCTAGCTCTCTGCGCTATGGACTATGGCTATCGGGGATCAGGTGCATAAACGTAACAGGCTAACTGCCCGAAGAAATTAAAAGACTTAAAAGCAGGAAGCGGAGTTCGTCAGTATTTGAATCGCCAAGTACTTTCTCCTCTCGAATTCGTGCTTTGTTGCAGGGTATGGATGACCACTCGGCGAGCTCCGGCCCTCACGCTCGGGGGCTGGCGCCGGGACGACCACTCGGCGAGCTCCGGCCCTCACGCTCGGGGGCTGGCGCCGGGACGACCACTCGGCGAGCTCCGGCCCTCACGCTCGGGGGCTGGCGCCGGGACGACCACTCGGCGAGCTCCGGCCCTCACGCTCGGGGGCTGGCGCCGGGACGACCACTCGGCGTGCTCAGCCCTCACGCTCGGGGGCTGGCGCCGGGACGACCACTCGGCGTGCTCAGCCTTCACGCTCGAGGGCTGGCGCCAGGACGACTACTCGGCGTGTCTCGCGGGACTCTGCCGGTCCTCACGCTCGGGGGCTGGACGCCGAAATTGACGCAGGATAATTTAGTCAGATGCTCCTCGACTAACCCTTGGACCGATTCCTTCGGAATCGCTTCAAGGCTCGGGGGCTACGGCCAACGGACGCACCTCGCGGCGCATCCGTTGATTGTCTGGCGACCTCAGAACAAGGCTACTAACCCTTGGACCGATTCCTTCGGAATCGCTTCAAGGCTCGGGGGCTACGGCCAACGGACGCACCTCGCGGCGCATCCGTTGGGAAACGGCTCTCTTTTTCTCTCCAGTATCACGCGGTTTCGCTTCCAACTGCAGCAAGCTCGAAGCTCATCAGATGGCACGACCTCGCCGACTTGTCGCTCAACCACGTACTACTCGGGGGCTTGTCGGGGGTAGATCCGAGTGCTATCGGGCCGGTTTGTCAGACTGGGTAGCCCACCACTCAGGAGGCCCACCAGTCGGGCGAACCGGACGACTACGACGGCGCGCGCGGCAAGGAAGCAGACGGCGTATCCCGCAAGAAGCTCGGAGATCGAGATAAACTAGCCGGAATTATAGGGAAGGATATCTGTAATCGTTATAGGATCGTATCCTTGTATTTCGAGTAGGTTATGATCTCTAGCCGACTTGTAACTCAAGGCAATCGGACTATATAAGGTGCCTTGGGACCCCCCTCCAAAACACGATCAACAACCACACGCATTCATTCAACCTAGGACAGAACCCAACTACGGAGATCCTTCAGAAACTTCATACACAGCAATCCATACACCCAACACAGGACGTAGGGTATTACGTCATCTTGACGGCCCGAACCTGTTCAATCCTTGCGTCTTGTGTTACCATCGTCTTGTGATCCTCGATCTGTCCCTCAACAAATCAACCACGTAGGCTACCCTGTGTGGACTGCCGGGCTCATAAATCCGACATTATTTAAGGCAGCACATGTTATACAAGATATGCAAAGAACTTAGTTCTAAGCACCCAAGCACACAACGGGGAGACTAAACTGCACTAGTCTACCAGCAAGCGGTAAGGATTTATATACAACCTACACTGTACCCGAACGTGGGGGAATTACAAGGGACAGACATGGCTGTCACCACCTACCGTATACCCCCTCCATACCGTGGGGCACAGTCATATTCACAGGCTCTCGTCATGCCCGAGCACCACGCTCGTGCATGAGAGAACTACCCTAGCCCTCCCAGGAAACATGGAACTAGAGCAATCCCGAAGGAACAACAACCGATGTCGTAGCTTAGATCGACTAGCCTATAATAAACAATATATAACTCAAGATATGGCATGAATATGAAATAAACACTATTGAGATAGCATTTAGATCAAACTCCATACTTATGTAAATACCGATAAAGTATACAAAGACCGTACCGAAGGCCAAAGGTCACGTCCCACAACGGCCCAAGGACGACTCCGGATACTACTGCGCTAAGCCTAGCCTGAGCTCCACTAGCCTAAGGATTACAAAGGTACAACAAGAGAGAGAGGGAGGCTCTTGAGAAAGAGTGTGTGTTGAAGAAGGCCTCCTACCCCCTATTTATACTTTTGGAGGACGGTTCCTCGGGGTCCTCAGATGGTAACTCTTCTTGGTGCGAAGCGGGAGACGTGGGAAGCGTTGGCGCCAAAGATTGGCGCCAACCAACCCCGTCCAGGTTCGGCCGAACCTGGGGGTCAGCCGACCCTGGGCGGTGGATTCTCCCGCGCTTCTTCCTCTGGTGTATGACATGTGGGTCCAGGGTCTCATCTGTGGTTGGTTCCCGGGAGTTTGGCCCATGTATGACTGATGAGTGGGCCCTCTTGATATGAACCTGCTAGGGTTTGTGCCTGATCTTTCGATGAGAGGTGTGGAGATAATTCAATTCGAGGAGATGACGTTCACGGCCCGACTACAACCTTCCAAGAAAGTTGTGCCTTAGCAACCGATACACAACCTACTATGGCTACCGTGGTCTTGTGGAGCGCGTCACCCGGCCACTAGGGCACCTGTCCTACGAGCAATCAAAAAACTAGCAAGAACAAGTATTGAACAAGTACTGAAATTACTAGATGGGAATGAAAAGGTTTCAATCTGAAATACGGCGGGGTTCCGAAGACAAGAAGACGGGCGGCTGATCCAGCACACGCGCTTACAAGTAAGCAGCGAAGGCTAAACTTGATCTAATCAAAACCCAAGTGTTCTCGATGGTGGCTAAGGGGTATATGACAAGAGAGAGGTCGACCACAGGGGGCTGGGGTTGTGCTCCAACCCTAGGATGCATCCCTATTGGACCCAACTTGATACACGGCCCAATGGGCCAAAATAAGGTGGCGCAGCACCTGCACAGAAAAACCTCCCATCAATGATTTGACGATTGCGGACGCCTCAGAAAAGATATGGACATAAGTCTGGATCCATATGAAAGCTTATTTCATCACGGTTCCAGGAAGTACTTGAACGCCCCAATCTGAGTCCGTATGCGACTGTGGCATCCGTCATAATTTGGTGCTGTGCTGTAGTCCGAATCCAGTCTGCAAAACAAGAGTGCACGCGTCTCCATGGTCTAAACATGATGGACATGAACTCAAGAGAGAACTCACCTGATGATTAAGTTGTCAAGCACGGGCACGAGTAATAGGACCAGCAGGCGTGGATGTGTTGATGTCCTCATCATCCTCCCCTTCTTGCATTTGAGTCGTCCTCGACTCAAGTTCATCTTCTTCTCCCAAGTATGGCTTCAAATCTGTAATGTTAAATGTGGGACTAACCCCAAAACTTGCGGGCAGATCTAGCTTATATGTATTATCATTAATCTTTTTTAGCACTTTAAAATGGTCCATCAGCCCGAGGTAATAATTTAGATTTACACAATTCAGAAAACCTGTCCTTCCTCAAATGCAACCAAACTAAATCTCCAGGTTCAAATATTAATTCCTTTCTACCTTTATCACCTGCAAACTTGTATTTAGCATTCATGCGCTCTATGTTTTCTTTAGTTGTTTCATGCAGCTTTAACATCAATTCAGCACATGTAGTAGCATCAAAATTTAGTTTCTCAAAAGATGGCAAAGGCATTAAATCAATAGGAGCACGAGGCAAGAAACCATATACAATCTGAAACGGGCACATCTTTGTAGTAGAATGCAACGAATGATTATACACAAATTCAATATGAGGCAACCATTCTTTCCACATATTAATGTTCTTTTTTAAAACAGCCCATAACATAGTAGACAAAGTTCTATTCACAACTTCAGTTTAACCATTAGTTTGGGGATGACATGTAGTAGAGAATAAAAACTTAGTCCCCAATTTAGCCCATAAAGTCTTCCAAAAATGACTAAGAAATTTGCATCACGATCAAAAACGTATTAGGCACACCATGCAAGCGAACAACTTCTCTAAAGAACAAATCAGCAATATGAGTAGCATCATCAGTTTTATGACATGGTATGAAATGTGCCATCTTAGAAAATCTATCAACAACCACAAACACACTATCATGACCCTTCCTAGTCCTTGGCAAACCCAACACAAAATCTGTAGAAATATCTTCCCAAGGAGTACTAGGAACAGGTAGAGGCAAATACAAATCATGTGGATTTAACTGTGACAAGCAAGTATGTCCTCCGTCTTTTTGGCTCCAAAATGTCCCATCAAGCCACCTCCATGCGCTTCCTGCAACAACAACAAACGAACAGAGCTAGCTGAAATGCATAGCTTGTTAGCTCTAAACACAAACCCATCACTAACGATGAATTTGTTCCACCCTTTCCCATCTTTACAATGCAGCAACACATCTTTAAAATCAGCATCATTAACATATTGGTCTTTAATTGTTTCTAATCCAAAGATTTTGAAATCAAGTTGGTTCATCAAAGTATACCTTCTAGACAATGCATCAGCAATCACATTTTCTTTCCCTTTCTTGTGCTTAATAGCATAAGGAAAAGATTCAATAAATTCAACCCACTTAGCATGTCCACGATTCAGTTTTCCTTGACTATGAATATGCTTCAAAGATTCATGATCAGAATGAATAACAAACTCTTTAGGCCACAAATAATGCTGCCAGGTTTCTAATGTTCGAACAAGAGCATATAATTCTTTATCATAAGTGGAATAATTCAAAATAGGCCCGCTCATTTTTTTCACTAAAATATGCAACAGGTTGGCCTTCTTGCAATAAAACACCACCCAAACCAACTCCACTAGCATCACATTCAAGTTCAAAGGTCTTATTAAAATCAAGAAGTTGGAGGAGAGGTGCATGTGTCAACTTATCTTTCAGCATGTTGAAGGAGTTCTCTTGTTCAATCCCCCAACTAAAAGGCACTCCCTTCTTTGTAAGCTCATTCAAAGGTGCAACAATGGTACTAAAGTCCTTCACAAAACGTCGATAGAAACCAGCAAGTCCTAGGAAACTCCGCACCTATGTGGTAGTCTTTGGTACAGGCCAACCCTGTATAGCTTAAACCTTGGCTTGATCAACCTCAATTCCCTGTGGAGTCACAACATAGCCAAGAAAAGACACTCGATCGGTGCAAAAAGTGCACTTCTCAAGGTTACCAAACAAACATGCATATCTTAAAGCATTAAAAACAGCACGTAAATGATCAAGATGTTCATCCGTTGACTTGCTGTAGATCAATATATCATCAAAGTAGACTACAACAAAATTCCAAATGAAGGCACACAAAACCTCATTCATTAATCTCATGAAAGTGCTAGGTGCATTAGTTAACCCAAAAGACATGACTAACCACTCATATAAACCGAACTTAGTTTTGAAAGCAGTTTTCCAATCATCTCCCAAATTTCATATGAATCTGGTGGTACCCACTACGCAAATCTTTAGAAAACACAATGGCACCACTCAGTTCATCAAGCATATCATCTAAGCGTGGAATAGGATGTCGATATCGAATAGTGATATTATTAATAGCTCTACAATCAACACACATATGCCATGTTCCATCTTTCTTAGGCACCAAAATAACCGGAATAGCACAAGGGCTAAGTGACTCACGCACATAACCTTTGTCAAGTAGATCTTGCACTTGCCGCTGAATTTCTTTTGTTTCCTCCGGATTTGTCCTGTATGGTGCACGGTTGGGCAAAGAAGCATCTGGAATAAGATCAATTTGGTGCTCAATCCCTTGTACAGGTGGCAGCCCCGCTGGTATCCCACTTGGAAAAACATTAGAGTAGTCCTGCAAAATGTTAGCAATAGCAAGAGGCAAAGATTGCTGCATATCTTGAATTGAAATCAAAGCATTTTTGCATAACAAAGCGTAGGCAACACAAGTGGAAGCAACTAATTCAGTAAGATCCGATTTAGCAGCAAGCAAGCAATGTCCTTTTAATTGTATCACCTCTTTCTTATTACCATCAGATTTTATATTTTTATTGTTCTCAGTTTTAGCTTTTGCAGCTTTAGCAACATCATCATGCACAATAGCCTCAGGAGGCATAGGAAGCAAAACAATTTTCTTATCATGGTGTATGGGAGAATATTGATTTGATTTACCATGATGCATACAATCGGTATCAAATTGCCAAGGTCTACCTAGCAGAATATGACAAGCTTCCATAGGCACAACATCGCATTCAACAACACCATAATATGAACCAATAGCAAAATTAATGTGTACCACCTTTGTTACCTTTACCTTACTACTATTGTTCAGCCATCGAATGTGATATGGATGTGGATGGGGTTTGGATGTAAGTGAAAGCTTCTCCACCATGTCGCTGCTAGCCAAGTTGTTGCAGCTACCTCTATCAATGATCAAGCAACAAGAACGCTCTTTAATGACACACTTTGTTTGAAACAAAATATGCCACTGATTTTGCTCCACCTTCTCCATTTGTGCACTGAGCACATGCTGCACAATTAGTCTCTCATAATGCTCAGCATCCTCTGTACCAATCTGTTCATCTGGTTGCTCCTCACTACCTGCATCGTCAGCCGCAAGCAAAGCAAGTGTTTGTTCATCAAAATCACTAGCAGAGGAATACTCACCGTCATCCTTTACCACCAAAACATGCTTGCTAGGACAGTCACGCTGCACGTGTCCATAGCCCTTGCGTCGATGGCACTGAACATCTCTTGTTCTACCTGTGGAGGCAACTTGCCTCCGGCTGGTTTTGGAGCAGATTTGGTTGCTGAATTTGTTGGAGTAGCACGTGGTTTGTCGCTGGAGGAAGGTGTACGCCCGGTCAAGGAAGTAGTAGTGCGCTACTGCCATGATGTAGACTTTCTTGCAGAAATGTTAGACCTTGAACCAATGCATCGTCCCTGCACTTCCCTTTCAGCTTTGCAAGCAGGATGAAAACATTTTGTTATGGTATTATAATCTTTATACTCAAGGATATCTCAAATTTATCTATTCAAACTACCCACAAATCTAGTAATAGCAGGCTCCTCACTCTCCTCTAAGTTACAACGCAGCATACCCATTTGTAATTCTTGATAATATTCTTCTACACTTTTAGTACCCTGTCTCAAAAGTTGCAACTTATGTAACAGATCACATGCATAGTAAGACGAAACAAATCTAATTCGCATGACCCATTTCAAAGCATCCCATGTTTGTGGAACATTATTAGGATTTTTCTTACCATGTTCAATCCACCTGTTGACGCGGAAAATCGGCGGTCGTATCTCCCGCGTGCAGCACACGATGACCGGGGAGAGTCTGCTTCGCTCCAGTGCCAGTCTACACTCCAGTTCAGGTTCACAGCGTGCCAGTCAATTTGACCTGAAATTGACAAGGGGATAAAACAGTTAAATTGCTTTTTGATTGTGCCGGCTTTATTTCAGACGATGGAGTAACGTCGAATTTTAGCCAAGACCCAATCAGACACGTATCGGCCGATACTGATCGGACCTCAAAATCGGACCTTACTGATGACGTCAATCGGACCGAGTGATCGGACCTCAATCAGACATCAGATCGGACCTCAGAATCGGACCAATCAGGATCGGACCTTGATTGATATTACAGACTAGCCTTTGAATAATAAAATAAAGCATAAAACAAGGCCAATATGTAAAGTAATGGACCAGCTATATCTTTAAACAAGATATTAAATAAGCAAAGTGTAAGCCGATACATTGTCCATCTTGCTTGATTGCCAGTTTGACTCGTCTTATCGGACGATCTAACTACCGATCGGACTATAGCCTTTGCAGAGAAATCTAGCTCCGATGTAGGGAATCTAGATTTCTCCAACTATGATCAGATCGGATAGCTAGATAATCAGACTCAACTCATCAACCTGTCAATTAAACAAGATGCTCGCACAGGTGTTGATCAGATTAAGCAAATAAGCAAGTAAAACATTAACAGATTCGTTCTGATTCTAAGATATGCTACCAAATAATTAAGCAAGATCCAGCTCCGACGTAGGGAATCTACACCACACTTAATATTCAAATAGCAATAAGGCATAACCAAAGCTTCCTTTAACTAATCAAGATGAATCTAGCTCCGACGTAGGGAATCTAGACCAAACATGACAATCAAAGATTAATCTAATCGCATTGTAAAGATCCAGCTCCGACGTAGGGAATCTACACCAGTACAATACTCAAAGAACAACCAGATTAAACCACAAAGCAAGATCGGACCTAGAACGATGCTGTAAGATAAATATTGCTTAAATCGGATCAAGACCAATGCTCAAAGCCGTCGAAGAAGTAGAATTGATTCACATGGCGTAGATCTAAACCAATCTAGCAACTCCGACAAACCGCAAAGACTATCTTTAGTAACCAAGATTATTCTACCTCCGACGTAGGGAATCTAGACTAATCTTGATACCTAGCTCCGACGTAGGGAATCTAGGCTTAAAGTATAGTCCGATAAACGATAATCTGTTGAATAATCAATATTGATCTAGCTCCGACGTAGGGAATCTATATCAATCTTGATTATCCAGAGATAAATCGGTTGAACAGTATAAACGAGAAAGGGCGATGCGCCTCAATTCAAAGCCTATACTAGTTCGATAAATTGACTAACTTACTGGTAAGCCGGAGATCAGAACTGATGCAGCCCGTCCACCAATGAGCTTCGTCGGTAACTACTACTAGGGTTTTGGCGTGAAGCCGGATTGTATTGATTGTGAGAATAGTTTTTACAATGGACGAGGGTTCATATTTATACCCTGGTCATGGAGAGTCCTGATCGGACCAAACTAACTAAATAAGGTAAACTAAATCTAGGATAAAACGGGACTCCCAAACGCCTTCTGAAAAGGAAATAGTCCCCGCATCTGATACACTTCCTTCTTTAGCCGACGCGCCTTCCTTCTTGTACTTCGTCATTGGATCGGACTCCTGCTTCATCGGACTCCTCTTCAGCATCGGCTTCCTTCTCTGCCACCTTCGGCTTTGATCAGTCAATGGGTCCACTGCGCAGTCTCAACCTCACCACGTCATCATCTGACTCAGCATGTCAGGTGCGAAAATCTGGTGTCAACACATGCCCCCCAATTTTGGAATAAAATATCATTTTGTTCCAAAATTCGTATCGGTCACCATAACTCCCTCACCGATTTTCGCGCCGAAGCTTTCCATCCCTGCAGAGCTTATCTTCTCCTTCCTCTCTCCCGAGTGATAGCACCCCTGACAATGAATAGTATATGGAACCCTGCATTTACCTCACTGGTATCCACGCGTCTATTGACCCAGATGAAACGACTCTTCAATGCAGCTCCTCAAAAGACGCTCCTCCACCAGCTCTGAATCAATGCCGTTTCTTCACGAGAATACTGCTTTTCATTTGGACGGTTTCCACAAGCATCCCTTGGATTCCATTTTCTTTTAATGCTTCCATTGACCGCCGGCTATAAATACCTGCCTCAGCCCTTCTTCTTCCATCATCCCTTAGCCATGGCGCAGCAAATATTCATGATAGAGCACAAACTCCTTCTGTTTGATGTAGTATCCGACCCTTTCCTCCTCTTCTGCTAGAAGAATTCTTATGAAGAAGTATAGGGCACTCCCCCCCCTTTTTTGATCCTACAGTGAATCCATGTGGAACTTCTGCTAGAAGAATCCTCGTGAGGTTCCTTCATGGTTCACCAAAGGGAAGATTTTTAGAGGGGTGTAATAGAGTGCCCTTTACAAGCTGAGGCAAAGCCAACGGTCCACCGGCGCGCTCTTCAAGGGACTGCATCCAGAGCGGATTTCTTCGACTTAAGGAAGAAGATATCTCCTCAAACTTGCGCTTCCTTTTGCCCTTCCTTTTCTAGTCCTGTTCTGGCAATGATGAACAAAGTACATCGGCGCCTACTAGATCCTTTTATCTTCTGAAATCCTTCTGTATGAGAATATATGAATATATATGCAATCCCTTTTCAGCAATCTGCTCCGCCATCGAGCGGCCTGATGATGTAATACATTTTTTTTCTATTTGTATATAGCCCTTAAGGCCTTGCATATCGCATCGGCTCTTATTTTTGTTCTTGAGGCGATTTTTCATCGGCTTTCAAGCCTGACGCATAGCATCGGCTTTATGAGTTTACCCAAATGCTAGGGTAATATTTCTTCAGATATTTCCCGTTTAATGCCTTAGGAAACATTTCTCCTTCAAGTGTTTGTAGAATATAAGCATTTCCAGGAACACATCGGACGACTCGATAAGGTCCTTCCCAATTTGGTGACCACTTGCCGTACTTGGGATCCTTAGAACCAATCGGCAGAATAACTTTCCAGACAAGATCCCCCTCTTTGAATTCTTTCCCTTTAACTTTCTTATCATAATGCCTCGCAACTCTGAGTTTGTTAGCCTCAATATTTTCGAGAGCACGCAGCCGACGAACAGCCAAGTCATCGGACTCACTATTCATGAGATCCATGTATTCGCCGGCCTTTAATTTATCCTGAAGTTCGATGCGCCTTGACCAGTACGAATCTCCCATGGAAGAACGGCCTCATGTCCATAAACCAGTTCATACGGAGAAACCTTGATCGACCCATGACAAGCCATTCGATAGGCCCACAGAGCTTCAGGAAGCACAATATGCCATTTTCTCGGATACTCTTCAATCTTTCTATCAATCAACTTGATCAAACTTTTATTGGAGGCTTCAGCTTGACCATTGGCTTGTGCATAATATGGCGATGAATTAAGAAGCTTGATACCCATATCAGCAGCAAAATTTTTGAACTCGTCCGATGTAAACATCGTACCTTGATCTGTTGTGATCGTCTGTGGAATTCCAAATCGGTAGACGATGTGCTCTCTAACGAATTCAATAACATTCTGCGATTTCACCTCCTTCAAAGGAATAGCTTCAACCCATTTAGTGAAATAATCTGTTGCTGTTAATATGAATTTGTGTCCTTTACTTGAATGTGGAAAAATTTGGCCGATCAAATCAATTCCCCATCCTCTAAACGGCCATGGCTTGATAACAGGGTTCATGGCCGATGCTGGAGCCCTTTGAATGTTTCCATATCTTTGACACTCTTGGCATCCTTTATAATATTCAAAGCAGTCTTCCAAAATCGTCGGCCAATAATACCCATTTTTTCTTATCATCCATTTCATCTTAAACGCCGATTGATGAGCCCCGCAAACACCTTCATGAATTTCTCCCATCAAAACCTTGGCTTCTTCAGGTCCGATGCATCTCAACAGGACTCCATCAATCGAGCGAAAATAAAGCACTCCTTCAACCAAGACGTGCCTGATCGACTTATAGCGTATCTTTCTGGAAGTCTTGACAGAAGGATCTTTCAAATACTCCACGATTTCTCTTCTCCAATCCCCTTCTGGTATCTCTTGCACCATCACATCGGACGTAGGCCGATAGCCAGACGCCTTTTGCGCCAGCCGATTTGCTTCTTCATTATGATGTCTCGGAACATGCTTAAGAGTTACCAAAGCGAATTGACTAATCAAATCTCGGCATCTTTCGAAATAAGATAACAGAGCATCCATCTTACAATCATATTTGCCGAGTAACTGATTGATAATCAACAAAGAATCTCCAAATACCTCAACAAACTGAGCACCAATTTCTTTAAGAATCTGGAGACCTTTCATCAATGCTTCGTACTCCGCCTGATTATTTGTGCATTTCTCAATTGGAAAAGCAAATTCAAACCTTGCCCCCCGAGGTGAAATAATAACCAGGCCGATTCCACAACCATCATTGCAAGAAGAACCATCAAAGAATATAGTCCATGGAACCGCGTCAACCACATCGATCTTTTTCATCGGACCAGATACATCAAGCTCCATAGTGCCTTGCTCAACAGCGTCACTGTTAGGTCCACAATGATCAGCAACTAAATCAGCCATTATTTGTCCTTTTACCGCTTTGGCCGATTCGTATCTGAGATCAAACTCCGTCAGAGCAAAAACCCACTTGCCAATTCTTCCTTTCATGATTGACATCGATAACATATACTTGATCACATCCTCTCTACAAATTACAGTACACTCGGCCGATAGCAAATAATGCCTCAATTTTGTACAAGAAAAATACAAACAGAGGCAAAGCTTCTCCACATATGAATACCGAGTTTCAGGATCTAGCAATCTTCGGCTCAAATAGAATATAACTCGCTCTTTCCCATCAACCTCTTGAATCAAAACAGAGCCGATTGCATGATCAAAAGCCGATAAGTAAAGCTTGTACGGCTTACCCTTCTGTGGTGGAATAAGAACTGGCGGATATGCTAAATACTGCTTGATTTCATCCAATGCCTTTTGATGTTTAGGCTCCCAAACCAATTCTTCTTCATTTTTCAACTTCAAAAGAGGAGTAAACGCCTCCAATCGGACCGACAGATTTGATATAAACCTCCTCAGAAAATTAATCTTTCCAATCAAACTCTGCAACTCCTTCTTGTTTACTGGAGGTTCAATATCATCAATCGCCTTGCGGTTCCGATCATTCACCTCAATTCCTCTTTCATGTACCAAGAAACCGAGAAATTGTCCGGCCGATACGCCAAAAGCACACTTGAGCGGATTCATCTTCAATCCATGTTGCCTTGTACACTCTAGCGTTTCCTTCAGATCGGCCAAATGTTCTTGATAACCTTTTGATTTGACTACCACATCATCAATGTATATTTCGACTATTCTGCCGATCAACCTATGAAAAATATAGTTCATAGCACGTTGATAAGTAGCACCGGCATTTTTCAAACCAAAAGTCATAACAACCCACTCATATAAACCGAGAGCACCTGGACACTGGAATGCAGTTTTGGGAATATCTTCTTCCGCCATAAAAATCTGATTATAACCAGCATTACCATCCAGGAAACTCATCACTTTATGGCCTGATGCTGCATCAACAAGCATATCGGCCACCGGCATCGGATACTCATCCTTCGGGGTTGCTTTGTTCAAGTTCCTGTAATCAATGCAAACACGTAGCTTTCCATTCTTCTTATAAACAGGAACTATATTTGATACCCACTCAGCGTATCGACATG
>CM014278.1:21091792-21106402 GCA_004135705.1 Alloteropsis semialata | reverse complement strand
AAAATGTGTTGACGCGGAAAATCGACGGTCGTATCTCCCGCGTGCAGCACACGATGACCGGGGAGAGTCTGCTTCGCTCCAGTGCCAGTCTACACTCCAGTTCAGGTTCACAGCGTGCCAGTCAATTTGACCTGAAATTGACAAGGGGATAAAACAGTTAAATTGCTTTTTGATTGTGCCGGCTCTATTTCAGACGATGGAGTAACGTCGAATTTTAGCCAAGACCCAATCAGACACGTATCGGCCGATAGCCGATCGGACCTCAGAATCGGACTTCACTGATGACGTCAATCGGACCGAGTGATCGGACCTCAATCAGACAGACATCAGATCGGACCTCAGAATCGGACCAATCAGGATCGGACCTTGATTGATATTACAGACTAGCTTTTGAATAATAAAATAAAGCATAAAACAAGGCCAATATGTAAAGTAATGGACCAGCTATATCTTTAAACAAGATATTAAATAAGCAAAATGTAAGCCGATACATTGTCCATCTTGCTTGATTGCCAGTTTGACTCATCTTATCGGACGATCTAACTACCGATCGGACTATAGCCTTTGCAGAGAAATCTAGCTCCGACGTAGGGAATCTAGATTTCTCCAACTATGATCAGATCGGATAGCTAGATAATCAGACTCGACTCATCAACCTGTCAATTAAACAAGATGCTCGCACAGGTGTTGATCAGATTAAGCAAAATAAGCAGATAAAACATTAACAGATTCGTTCTGATTCTAAGATATGCTACCAAATAATTAAGCAAGATCCAGCTCCGACGTAGGGAATCTACACCATACTTAACATTCAAATAGCAATAAGGCATAATCAAAGCTTCCTTTAACTAATCAAGATGAATCTAGCTCCGACGTAGGGAATCTAGACCAAGCATGACAATCAAAGATTAATCTAATCGCATTGTAAAGATCCAGCTCCGACGTAGGGAATCTACACCAGTACAATACTCAAAGAACAACCAGATTAAACCGCAAAGCAGGATCGGACCTAGAACGATGCTGTAAGATAAATATTGCTTAAATCGGATCAAGACCAATGCTCAAAGCCGTCGAAGAAGTAGAATTGATTCACATGGCGTAGATCTAAACCAATCTAGCAACTCCGACAAACCGCAAAGACTATCTTTAGTAACCAAGATTATTCTAGCTCCGACGTAGGGAATCTAGACTAATCTTGATACCTAGCTCCGATGTAGGGAATCTAGGCTTAAAGTATAGTCCGATAAACGATAATCTGTTGAATAATCAATATTGATCTAGCTCCGACGTAGGGAATCTATATCAATCTTGATTATCCAGAAATAAATCGGTTGAACAGTATAAACGAGAAAGGGCGATGCGCCTCAATTCAAAGCCTATACTAGTTCGATAAATTGACTAACTTACTGGTAAGCCGGAGATCAGAACTGATGCAGCCCGTCCACCAATGAGCTTCGTCGGTAACTACTACTAGGGTTTTGGCGTGAAGCCGGGTTGTATTGATTGTGAGAATAGTTTTTTACAATGGACGAGGGTTCATATTTATACCCTGGTCATGGAGAGTCCTGATCGGACCAAACTAACTAAATAAGGTAAACTAAATCTAGGATAAAACGGGACTCCCAAACGCCTTCTGAAAAGGAAATAGTCCCCGCATCTGATACACTTCCTTCTTTAGCCGACGCGCCTTCCTTCTTGTACTTCGTCATTGGATCGGACTCCTGCTTCATCGGACTCCTCTTCAGCATCGGCTTCCTTCTCTGTCACCTTCGGCCTTGATCAGTCAATGGGTCCACTGCGCAGTCTCAACCTCACCACGTCATCATCTGACTCAGCATGTCAGGTGCGAAAATCTGGTGTCAACACCACCAAACAGAATCAAAATCAGTAAATTCACTAGTAGCAGCCCTAACACGTGTATTCTCAAGAAATTCATGACATGCAAACTTTTGATCAACATCAATCCCCCAAATAATGTACGCATCAGGATCATATTTACCATCAAAAGAGGTATCTTAAATTTAATCTTACTAAAAGCATCATTGTTACCATGTACCTCACGTCGGCGGAAACCCCCCATACCTCTATGATTATGACATAGTCGTCGGCGTTCAGGAGCTTCTCCATCATCTAGTTCAGTATCAGCAACATATGCATCCCAATTATCCTCGAAACTCTCATTCTTCTTGTTTTCCTTGTTGCCATCCTCCTTCTTGTCATCCTCATCACGCCCACCAGTGGTTTTAGCATGCATATCATCAAACCTGTGCAAAAGAGCAGCAAGACTCTTGTCCATGCGAGCAAGTGACACCTCCACCCCTGCAAGCTTAGTGTTGGTGGCGATCTGTGCGGTCTCCAATTGCCCAATCCTGTCATTCGTCACCAGCAAGTCATTATCAATTCCTTCATTGTGCTCCCTCACCAACTTTTCAAAATGTTGTATGATTCACTTGGTGCGAAGAGACTGTGGCATATGTTGTGCTGACGCATCATCATCTTCTGATCCTGACATGGTTAGGCCAACAGAGACAACAAAGAAACAAGTGAAGAGATAAAGGCCCTAAGACTATTAGGATGTAGCTACTACAAGGCGCTCACTCTCAACCTGTTATACAAGCTCTTACCAATTCTTACCTTGTTCAACAGGAGGGGACAGCCACCAACAAGTCTGCAGTCCATATGAACTTGTCTTGCTTCTTGAGGAGCTTGAAGAAAGGCAATCCTCTATCATCGAGTCTTGAGATGAATCTATTGAGAGCCACCATACACCCTGTCAGCTTCTGGACGTCCTTGAGAGACTTGGGAGGCTTCACAGATGTGATGGCAGTAATCTTCTCGGAATTGGCCTCAATTCCATGATGGCTGACTATGAAGCACAGCAATTTGCCTACGGGCACGCCAAACAAACACTTGGTTGGATTGAGCTTCCATTTGAACTCCTTGAGATGTGAGAAAGTCTCGGACAAGTCGGCGATGAGACTGTCTGGGTTCTTTGTCTTGACTACGACGTCATCAACGTAGGCTTCAACATTATGGCCGATCTGAGCCTTCAAACAACTCTGAATTGCACGTTGATGTGTTGCCCCTGCATTCTTGAGCCTAAAGGACATCGTTGTATAGCAGTAGGCACCGAACGGAGTGATGAACGCCGTCTTGATCGGGTCTTCTTCTTGCAGGCTAATTTGATGATAGCCTGAGTAGCAGTCGAGGAAACAGAGTAAGGAGCATCCGGCTGTTGAGTCCACCACTTGATCAATGTGAGGTAGCCCGAAAGGATCCTTTGGGCAATGCTTGTTCAGGTCGGTGTAGTCGACGCACATCCTCCACTCGTTGTTGTTCTTCTTTTGCAACAAGACAGGATTAGCAAGCCAGTCGGGGTGAAACACCTCCTTGATGAACCCGGCTGCTAGTAACTTTGCCAGCTCCGTGCGGATGGCTTCTTTTTTGTCCTGGGCGAAGCGTCGTAGACGTTGTTTCTTCGGTTTGGCGGCTGGATCGACATTAAGTTTGTGCTCAGCCAGCTCCCTTGGGACTCCCAGCGTGTCAGAAGGCTTCCATGCAAAGATCTCACGGTTGTCCCTGTTGGGTCAATGCCGAAGCTAATAAGCCCAAACAATAGCCAAGACAGAGAACAGAGATAAGCAACAGTAAATTACTTATCAATAGTGTTCTCGGGAATCAGCCCTTTACACGCTGGTGGGAGATCCCCTTTTATAGGGAGGTCAAGAGGCACTTTTACATTCCCCTTTTACCCCTGCAAATCAGGCATCATCCTCTAGACTATACAACTTAGGGTCTCCAGGGGCATAAGAGTACATTTGCACGTCTCAATGTGAATGCGTAGACCAGCAACTCCGTTTTTGACTCGGTTTGGACTTGGTCCACGCTGCCTTCACCATGCCTCCAATGACCTTTGTCGCCTTCACCACCCGGAGCGCCTTCGATCTGTAACGCCTTCTCACACTCGGAGAGGAAAAGACTGCTGCGTCATCACCCTAGCCTGTCTTGAGCCTGTATAACAAGATGAACTGCGTATATACAGGTAACATATGGGAATTGCCTTCGCACCTGCACAAAATGGACCAGGAAAGCGAAGGCAACAGGTCGCCTCATAATGCCTTCGCACTTCTTCCAGACGACCTTTAGCACCGGGAGCAACTTATCGCCTAGCGAAGGCAATGACCTTTCAGTTTTTTGTAGCGAAGGCAAATGCATGGAGCTCAAAAACAAGGTGACGGTGGAGGCGTTTCTTTGACAGGCCAATCCCCCAACAGTAGCCCCTCGCGGACGAGGGCTTTCTCCAACAGGCCGATGTCCTCGAAAATTCAGGATTGCCTTCGCCTGTTCCAGAGAAACGCCTCCTCCTGTTGGAGTAAGTCCCAAGTCGATGACTTCGCTCCTAGTTTGGCTTCGCATTCTGTATTTTATTCTCATTTTCAACTTTTATTTTTATTTTTATTTGTATTATTTTTTGAATTATCCGGGCCATTTCGATTTTCGAGACGCGGTAACGGTCACATTTTTTACTGCCCTATAAATAGGACCGAAGGGGTCCCCCCTTTTTACCTTTTCTTGCTTTCGATGTCAATCGCTTTCTGTTGCTGAAGCTTCTTCGTGTTGTAAGGTATTTGGTTTTCACCCCTCTGCTGTCAGGCTTTGAGGTATTCATTATTTTTACCTTCGTATAAAGTTTGTTTTAATTTGAATTTTGTCTTCACAGTGTACCTGTATCTGAATATTTTTGTTTTCACTGATTTTGTTTGCTAATGAAATGACAATTGTTGTCATTTTTGCAGTGGTACACATCAAACAGACTGCTTTGCTAACTAGCATGGCTGGCGAAGGCAGCCCCGAGGCACAGAGGACGGGTAGGTCTCCTCGTCAGGAGATGAGTGATACTGAGGTTGAGCAATTTGCTCAGTAGTTGGAGGATGAGACTCCGACTGTGGAGGAGACATCTGGCGAAGAAGAAAATCTGGACGATGTAGAGGCCAACGTAGAGGATCTAGTGGATCCTACTAAGAGGGCAAAGACACTTGTATTTGGCAAATCCAAGGTCGGTGAAAATGACATCAAGTTCTATGAGGAGAAGGGATATTTTCCTGAGGGTTGGGGCCGCGCTCCTGGTACCGATACTACCCCTAACCCTCGCGAAGACAAAGCTGTGGTTTTCACTGATTTTTTTATTGCGGGCCTGAAGATACCTATTGGCAATATCATCGTGAAGATGATTGCGCCCTATGGCTTACAGTTGCATCATCTGACGCCCAATGCCATCAGCCATCTTCTTCGGTTTTTCTGGGCTGTTAAAACGCATGAGTCACAGGTTACAGTTGATGGGTTCCTTTGATTGTATGGGGGTCACAATCAGAGCAAGTCAGCTGAGGTCGAAGGCGAGCTATTCACTCCAGACTTTGGTTGAGTTACCTTCACCGGGCGTCGTCGCGGTTCCAACTTTGCGAGGGTGGAGACTTCCTTCGCTCAGAGAAATAAATGGACCAAGGATTGGCAGAAGTATTAGTTTTATGTGAGGGTACCATCGGGGAGATTATTTTGGCAGATGGGACTAGATCTGTTACTTTCCCTCTGCACAGCCAGATTGATTGGCTTAAGTTTGTTTCTTGTCTGGTGTTTGACACAGAAAGCGCTGTATTCACTGAGTGCTGGAAAGCTTTCCGAACGGCTTCGCAAACATTCTGCAGCCGTGACCTTGTTGAGGAAGGCATCGCAGCTGATCTTGCTGCTGGAGTTTATTTCTTATCTGCCGACTGGGCGCCTTTCAAGGTTGAGTGGAAACCTTTTGGTGAACACACTAAGGTTGCGTCCCCCCGCTTTGGGGCTAGGATTCCCGAAGGCATGTCTGCGGCAGATTTTGTCACTTTGGTGGAGCAACGGGCCATTGACATTCTTGGCCCGTACACCACAAAGGAGCATCGTAGTTGCGAAGACAACTATGTTGCTACTAGACTAAATAGGGTTTTTGAAGAGTTGGGGATTTCTTACGGTGCTCGTGAGGTTCCCGTTTCTACCAAGGAGAAGAAGAAGGAGAAGAAAGAGAAGAGAGGGAAGGCAAAGGTAAAGGAACAGGATGAAGATGCCTCTACGTCTTCGCGCGCTCCTCGGGGAGGTGGTCGGGCTGGACGTGGTGGAGGCCGTGGCTAGGGTCGCGGGCGCGGAGTTGCGAAGGCACCTTCTTCCTCTATCCCGGCCAAGCGCGGCAGCAGTAGCTTTCATGAGTCCGCAGAAAAGAGGCACCGCCAAGAGCCGCCAATTGCTGTTGTTCCACTGTCTGTTGCGGCTCCAGCTACTGGTGCCGCTTCTTCGGCTTCACGTGGTGGCCATTCGTCGTCTGGAGTTGTTTCTTCGGCTTCGCATGGTGGTCGTCCGCCTCTTCCTCCTCGGGCGCCTCCGGTGGTTCTGGCTCCAGCGTAGTTGACGGCTTCGCCCGTCACTAGTTTTGCGAGCTCAGCTCCTCGGAGTGGGGATGATATTTTCTTAGGTGAGATTGCTCTCTTTGGGAATTACTTTCAGGGCACAAGTCTTCCTTTGCTAGGAAGGTACTTAGCAGAGAATCCATTTGTTGATATTGATATTGCTTGTGAAGGAGTTCCTGAGACATCTGGGAATGCTCGAGTGCCCGATCCCTTTGACGATGGTATTGACATTAGTCAGTTTGAGGATACCCCTGTTCGGGATGTTCCCATTGTTGAGACTGCTGTAGAAGAGAGTCTTGGTGATGTTGATGCTACTCCCAAAGCTATTGAAGAGCTAGCTTCGCTAAATGTTGAGGAGCCAGTCGCCAAAGCCCCAATGGCGTCTGCGCCAGTTGACGTTCCTCCGTCGACTTTGGCTTCTCCCCCTCGGGCTAGCGACTCTTTGCAAGTTCTGGCCGATGCTGCCACGACTGATATTGGCGTTCAAGATAAAGGAAAGCAAGTTGCCGAAGCCGAAACTTCCGATGCCGCTGAGAGGGCTGCTGCTTCTCGGGCGGATATGGAAGTTGATACGGGGGCGGGCTTTCCTTCTACTTTCGAAGGTACTTATGATGTTGCCTTTTCCTGATTTGTTTTCCTTTAGCGACAATGGTTATTGTGCTGTTTGATGTTAATGTGAAGGAGATTTGTTTAGTAGGTGGCGAAGAGGAGGGGCCAGCTCGAATGCGCGAAGGTGGGCCTCTCCAAGACTTTGCTTGGGAAGGTGTTTTATCTGATCAGGGTTATAGCTAGTTTTTTCCCTTAGCTATTTTTGCGAAGATAACGATGTTATGATTACTTGTAGAATATCAACAACTTGTGCAAACTTTGGATCCTAAAAGCATCAGTTCTAACATTTTGGCTTCGGGAATGAAGGTATGAATTTTACGCCTTCGCCCTTAATTTATTATTGACCTTGGCTTCGTGTTGCCGATCTCGTAGTACTGAATGAGGAGATTATTTTCTCTCACAGGTTGTTTTAGCCATCAATGAGTTGCATGCTCAAGTTCCCAACCTCAACTCAATAGCTGCTGAGCGCGAGGAATTGTTGAGGTTGCGAAGGGAGAAGACTGAGCTACTCCAAATTCAGGCAAACGTTGATCGAATCAAGCAAGATCTTGAGAACGAGAAGAATTTGCTTCACCAGGACCGAGAGTCCATCGTTAATGAGAATAAATCATTAAAGGACAGAGTTGCTCCTTTGAAAGCTCAAGCTGGCGAAGCCAGCTTGCTTAAGGAGAAAGTTGCTGCCTTGGAGGCTAAGATTGTGGACAAGGATGATGTCCTGGAGGGCCTTCGCAAGAAAGTTGTCGAAGATACTGACTTGATTTTCGTCCTTAAAGGTGAGGTAGACACCCTCACGACTGTTAAGGAAAAGCTTTCGCGCGACGCTGAATCATTACCGGTCTCGCAGCGAGAACTTTGAGCGTGAGGTCGTGTCGCTATGCACTTCTACCATCTCCCTTTGCAAGGAAAATGAAGATGTGATCAATGTTGCTTGGGAGCGTGGCTTGAAGCTATATCGCTTATACAAGGAGGCCTTACGACAATTTGGAGCAGAGCCCTTTGCCTTCCCCAATAAGGCTGAACTACTCCAAATTCAGGCAAACGTTGATCGAATCAAGCAAGATCTTGAGAACGAGAAGAATTTGCTTCGCCAGGACTGGGAGTCCATCGTTAATGAGAACAAATCTTTAAAGGACAGAGTTGTTGCTTTGGAAGCTCAAGCTGGCGAAGCCAACTTGCTTAAGGAAAAAGTTGCTGCCTTGGAGGCTAAGATTATGGACAAGGATGATGTCCTAGAGGGCCTTCGCAAGAAAGTTGTCGAAGATACTGACCTGATTTCTGTTCTGAAGGATGAGGTTGATACTCTTAATGGGGTGAAGGAAAAACTTTCGCGTGATGCCGAGTCATATCGGTCTCGCAGCAAAAACCTCGAGCGTGAGGTCGTGTCGCTGCGTACTTCAACCATTTCTCTTCGCAAGGAAAATGAAGATGTGATCAATGTTTGGAACGTGGCTTGAAGCTACGCTTGTACAAGAAGGTCCTGTGACAGTTTGGAGCGGATCCCGCTGCCTTCCCCAACAAAGAGTACAGCTTGGATAAGCTTTTTGGTTGGATTGACCATGAGTTTACTTCGCTTCCAACAGTAATTGAATCTGCTAGTGACTTCGCTGTCAACTTGTGCTCATGCAATTTATTGAAGATTCTCTCTGACAACAGCTGTGAGCATTATAATGCCTTGGTTTGGAAAGGCTATCCTTATCTGGAGCCCAAGAATCCTGCCGACGGAGATTCTTTTCCAAAAAACATGTTGATTGCAAAGGCACTTTTCTTAAAGCACTTCTGGGTTGCCAGTGGACGCCAGGCGGCTCAGAACATTATCCGTGATCGGTTGGCTAAGGTACTTTGTTCATTGCCGTCGCGGTCATGCTCTATTCATTTTGCTCTTAATTTTACATTTGTTTTATTTGATAGCTTATGTATTCTCAGTCAAAGGAGTTGAAAGAGAAGCTGAGGGCCGAAGCCGAAACCGCCGCGAGAGAGGCCGCTGTGAAGGAGGCTGCCGAAGCCGGTGCCACCTCTGGTGCTGCTGCGACTGGTGCTGCTACCGGCGAAGCTGGTGCTTCTTCCTCTTCGCAGGGGCATGATGGCCAAGGGGCCCCCAGGATCAGTCCACAGGTCTAAGGACCTTTTAGATTGTGATTAGAGTTAGGATTTATTGAGTGGGCAGTCCTTTTGAACTTGTACATTTGTGTATATTTAGGGTGATGAAACGCACGAACTTACGCCACTGGCCATGCGTGACGGGCCACTTTGTATTTCTGGCTTCGCTTGGAAGGAATTTCAGGGGCTTTATCCAAACTCAAGTCATGGTGACTTTTTGGAGTATTGTCACGAGTTTTATCGTCGCAACGAGTTCGGCGTTTTTGATTTTTTCACTGCGTTTTTTGCTCACGGCTCAGATCGAGTTGAGCTTGCTGCGAAGAGGAATTCCGAAGCTATTTCTCTGGGCATTCCAAAGGTGGAGCCATTGGAAATTAGTCCGATGACAAAGACTTTGCGTGCGTTTACAATGCCCCTCGCTTTAGGAGGTCTGGCCAGCAGTTTTATGGATATGTGTTTGAAATGTTTTGAGAATGTTTGATGTAAAAATCTGTAACATATGATGTAATTGCGACTTTGGCTGAATAAATATGGACTCGATTTGCCTTCGCTTTTGAGAGAAACGCCTCCTACCCCCAAAGCGAGTTTATGCTTTATTCATAAGAAGACGAGTATCTTTAAGACTTGTGCGAAGCCACACATATAGGGTATGTAAAGTGTGAACGAAAGGGATTGAACTCGCTTTGCCTTCGCTTTTGAAAGAAACGCCTCCTCCCCTCAAAGCGAGTTTATGCTTTTCGTTCAAAACTCAGCTGTCGAGCATTTTGACGATTAGTTTGATGAGGAATTTTTCTTCTCGCTTACTCTTTGGAGTTCATGCTTTAGCTTTTGACGAAATAACTTGAGCCCAAGCTCCATTTACCTTTTTGGAGTAAGCATTTTGGGTGTATAAAAAATAAACTGAGCCAAAGCCCCTTTTACTCCTTAGAGTAAGCATTTTGCATATATTGAAGACAAATTGAACCGAAACCCCTTTTACTCCTTGAGTAAGCATTCTAGATCTGAATTGGCCTTACCTTTGGTAGGGTCAATTTAGTTCTATTTGGTTTATCGAATACCAGCGACTTGGTCGAAGCCAATCGCTTTCGATGCAACTTTTTCGGGGAATAACTCATTCATATATTTCATGCGAGTTACATGTTAGCACCGCCTCGTTAAAAACCTCACCCCTTGGTAAGGGTTCCCTTGTGAGGAAAAGAGTACGGGCCTTTTTGAAAAGTAAAAAATCTACTCTATCAATGGACTTCGTTTATAGATTACGAAGCCAATTGTTACATGATGTTTATAGGTAGTACCTTCGCAAGCTGTCCGCGTTACATGGATGCGGCAGCTCATTGCCTTCTTCATCCCCCAGGTGAAATGATCCTGGTCTGTTACTCTTGATGACTAGGAATGGGCCTTCCCATTTGTTCTGCAGCCTTCTCGAAGGCATACTCGGGTTCTTCCTTAGCACCCAGTCGCCTATCTTTATGTCTTTCCTTACCACTTTCTTGTCATGCCATTTCCTAGTTTCTTCTTGGTACTTGGAGATGTTTTTGGCTGCTTGCAGCCTGTAAATTTCTGTGAGATCTTTGTCTATAGCTTCACTATCTTTGGGCGCTTCCTGTTGAGTGCGAAGCCCCTTGTGAAGAATCTCCTCGGGACACATTGCTTCTTCGCCATATAATAGCTTGAATGGTGTGAATTGAGTTGCCCTTGAAGTGGATGTGTTGTGGGCCCAGATTACCTTCGGCATTTCCTCCACCCATTTGCCTTTTTTCTTACAATTTGCAAGGCATTTCGTTATGGCAGTAAATATGATGCCATTTGCTCTTTCAACTGCGCTATTGGACTGCGGATGGTATACTGATGCGAATCTTGCCTTCGTCCCGATGGACATGCAAAACTGCCTGAATTCGTCGCAGTCAAACTGCTTTCCATTATCCACTGTGATTTCCCTTGGGACTCCAAATCTGCAAACGATTTGCTACCAGAAAAATTTGATTATTGTCTTCGCTGTGATGTTTGACAATGGCCTTGCCTCAATCCACTTGGTGAAATACTCTACTGCAACTATTGCATACTTCAGATTTCCTTGAGCTGTGGGAAGAGGACCCACGAGATCAATGCCCCATCTCTGTAGTGGCCAGGTTGGAGTTATCAGCTGTGATAACTCCAAAGGCAATTTTCTGGTTGCTGCACATTTTTGACATTCGTCGCAAGTTTTGATTATATTTGTTGCATCATTGATGATTGAAGGCCAATAAAACCCTTGTCTCATTGCCTTCCCCACAATTGCCCTCGCTCCAAAATGAGCTCCGCATAGGCCACTGTGTATCTCTTGTATTAACTCTCGGCCTTCGCTAATTGACACGCAGGGAAGCCAAGGGGCCACGACCCCTTTCTTGTACAGAATATTGTCAATGATTTGATACGACCTTGCTCTCTGCTGCATAGTTTTGAGGTCATCTTCGTCAATTGGTTCATAATATCCCCTTAGGTATGCCATTATAGATGACCGCAAATCTTCTGAGTTTATTGCATTGATAAAGTGTGGTTGCTCATCGAGTTCTTTGATCGAAGGCATTGTTAATGTCTGGAAGAAGACATCGGGTGGCAATTTGTCCCCTTTTGCTGCTACCTTGGCCAATGCATCGACTTCTTCATTTTTTGCCCTCGGGATGTATTCGACTGTAAAGCCCTTAAATTTTTTCTCCATTGCTCGAACTGTAGTCAGATACTTGCTCAGCTCTGGCTGTTTTGCAACACTTTCTTTTTCAATATGATCTGCTACCACCTTTGAGTCAGTTTTCACAATGAAGCGCTGAGCCCCCAGCGCCTTCGCTTTCCTGAGCCCCAATAGCATGGCTTCGTATTCAGCGACGTTGTTTGTACTTCTGTCGCTGTTTTTGCAAAACTCTAGGTTCGTTGCATATCTCATTTTGACGCCCGAAGGTGATTGCACAATTGCTGCGATGCCAGCTCCTTTGTCCCCCCAAGCGCCATCACAATATATTAGCCAGCTTTCTTTTCTGGCCAGATTTTCTGCCGAAGGCGATGTCCACTCGGCTATGAAATCAGCTAAGACTTGTGATTTGACTGCTGTTCTTCGCTCGAAATTGACCATTTATTCAGACAGCTCTGCGGCCCATTTGCGTATTCTTACCGAAGCTTCTTTGTTACTCAGTAGCTCTTTTAGTGGTTGATCTGTGAGCACTTTGATGTTGTGCCCCTCGAAATAATGCCTTAGCTTTCTGGATGCCATCACCACGGCATAGATCATTTTCTCGATCTCAGTGTAGAATAGCTTCGACCCGTTCAATGCCTCAGAGATGTAATACACTGGCTGCTGTATCTTTCTGCCCTCAATTAGCTTCTCCACAATAAGTGCAGCACTAACAGCTGATTGCGAGGCTGCGATGTACAATAGTAAGGGTGCCTTCGGGTCAGGTATTGTCAGCTTCGTGAGCTGCATCAGATATTTCCTTAACTCTTGAAATGCCTTCGACTGCTCTTCTCCCCATTCAAATTTTGTTGCATTTCTGAGAGTTGCGAAGAAGGGTAAACTGCGTTCAGCTGCCTTTGCAATAAATCTGTTAAGTGTTGCGATTCTGCCAGAGAGTTTTTGCACGTCTCTAATGCACTTTGGCTCTTCCATATTGAGGATTGCATTAATCTTGTCTGGATTGGCTTCGATTTCATTTTGCTGATACGAGGCAGCCGAGTATCTTACCCTTGGTTACTCCGAAGACACATTTCTCCGGGTTGAGATTGAGACCAGCTTATCTCATTCGGGCGAAGGCAACTGCCAGATCTGAGATGTGATCTTGCCTTTTCACACTCTTGACCAAGATGTCATCAACATATGCAGTATAGTTTTGAAGAGTTCCTCTTTGAATACGGTGCTTGACATGCAACAAAAAGTGGTACCAGCGTTGCGAAGCCCCTCGGGCATTCTGATGAAGCAAAATGTGCCAACAAGAGTGATGAAGCTAGTTTTTTCTTCGTCTTCTTCCTTCATCCAGATCTGATGATAACCAAAGAAGCAATCTAGAAGAGACATCATCTCACTTGCAGCAGCTTGATCAATGATTTTGTCAATTCTGGGTAGGGGGAAGTCGTCTTTTGGGCATGCCTTATTGAGGTCGGTAAAATCAATGCACATTCTCCACTTGCCATTTTTCGTTTTTACTGGCACTGTGTTTGCTAACCACCGAGATATTTGACTTCTCTTATAACATTTGCATCTAACAGCCTCTGCACCTCAGCTTTGACTGCACTCATTTTTCTTCGGACATTTTCCTCAATTTCTGCTTTTTCGGCTTCATCTCAGGGCTGATTGCAAGTTTGTGCTCAACTATGTTCCTGTCGACGCCTGGCAAATCTTTGCTAGACCAAGCGAAGACATCTTTATTGTTTCTCAAGAACTCGATAAGTCTTTCTTCTTCGTCAGGTTCAAGATCTGAACCGATGATCATTTCCTATCGAAGACATCAGGCTGCAATTGCACTTCTTTTGTTTCTGTTGCCCTTTGCATGCTTTTGCTGTCTTTATCAGGAATCGGCTTCTCCTCAGAATAGATAGGTTCTCTTTCTTCAAGTACGTGTACTTTTCGCTGGCCTGGGGTGTTGGCACACTCAATTCTTCTTGCCTCTGTTTGGTCACCAAAGACGGTGATAACTCCTTTGAGAGCTGGCATTTTCATGCACAAGAAAGCTTGCCTTATGATGATGTCGAAGGTATTTATGGCTCCTCTGCTGAAAATAACATTGTAGTCGAAGAACATGTCAACGACGTCGAAGGTGATGAACTCAGTTCTTGCATTTGATGTATCGCCAAAGGATACTGGCAATATGATTTTCCCTAATGCTGCAGTGTGCTTCCCCCCGAAGCCGACCAAGGGTGTATCTGATGGCTCTAGATTGTCTAGGTTGATGTTGGTCATTGACCTGAGTGTCTTCACCAAGATGATATCCGCAAAGCTACCTGTATCCACTAACACTTTCCCAATTGTCCAGCCGGCAATGTTGGCTTCAATCGACATTGCGTCGTTGTGTGGAATATTGTGGAGCTTGAGATCTTCTTCTGTGAACGTGATTGGCATGTGAGACCATTCCGATTTCTTGTAAGGACCGTCCACTGAGATGTTGTTGACTTGGCGAAAGTAGCTCTTTCTCTGCTTCTTTGTCTCGAAAGCAAGTGAGGATCCTCCAGTTATTGGCATAATGAGGCCATAACTGGGTAAGGGTGTTGGTGTGGGTTAGTCTTTTGACTTTTGTGGTGGTGGTGGTGGTGGTGGTAATTCCTCCACTTTGATGTCTTTGTTTGGGTAGGCTGGGTGTTTTGAGGGTATAGGTGTGGATACAATGTTTGTGGGTAATAATGTTGGAATGCTTGTGGCGAAGGCGAAAATTGAGTCGCCATCGCAGTTGTGGGATGGACAAAGTTTGAGTTTAAGGAAGGATAGACTGGGCAGTATGGCTGAATAGCT
>CM014278.1:21063396-21090792 GCA_004135705.1 Alloteropsis semialata | reverse complement strand
GATCCAGCGCCCTGCCGCCCTCGCACCGGCGTCGGTCCCGCGCCCTGCCCTCGTCGCGTCAGCGCCGCTCCCGCATCCTGCCCTCCACGCGTCGATGCCACTCATCTCCATGCCTGTAGAGGAAACTTGCTTTGATTTTCCTCCAAGGACCTTCGATGGCCGGATGCATGAGGATCTGGAATATGCTGAGCAAATCGAAGACGAGGATGGCTGCAATGGTGAGTCTTTTTTTGCTCTGCTGTGTGGTTGTGAACTAGAGACGTTCCTGTGCTTGCTCATTTCGATGGCATTCGTGTTTGCTCATTTCGGACTCCATGCTGTAGCTCCCGAGGGTATGCGTCGAAGGAGATCGCTGCAGGCACGTCGGGGCGGCGTCTGGTCGGATGAGATCGGTGCAGCCGTACGGCCAGGAACGGAAGACAGAGCCGCCGCGGCCAGGAACGGCGGCACGAAATAAAAAAGCGTCGGTGAAAAACATTCGGAGGAAAAAAACGATCGGAGGAAGGAGTCTCAGCAGTTTTGAATATAGAGCGTCCAGGTTTACCTAATCTAATCTGTTGGTTTCCCCACCTTTTTAGAATCTTTCTGTGGACCAATGGTGGTCACCCTTGGATGATGAGTGATTGACAACCGTTGTGTGGTTTTTTCTTCGTCTTCTTTCTTCATTCAGATCTGATGATAACCAGAGAAGCAATCTAGAAGAGACATCATCTCACTTGCAGCAGCTTGATCAATGATTTTGTCAATTCTGGGTAGGGGGAAGTCGTCTTTTGGGCATGCCTTATTGAGGTCGGTAAAATCAATGCACATTCTCCACTTGCCATTTTTCGTTTTTACTGGCACTGTGTTTGCTAACCACCGAGATATTTGACTTCTCTTATAACATTTGCATCTAACAGCCTCTGCACCTCAGCTTTGACTGCACTCATTTTTCTTCGGACATTTTCCTCAATTTCTGCTTTTTCGGCTTCATCTCAGGGCTGATTGCAAGTTTGTGCTCAACTATGTTCCTGTCGACGCCTGGCAAATCTTTGCTAGACCAAGCGAAGACATCTTTATTGTTTCTCAAGAACTCGATAAGTCTTTCTTCTTCGTCAGGTTCAAGATCTGAACCGATGATCATTTCCTATCGAAGACATCAGGCTGCAATTGCACTTCTTTTGTTTCTGTTGCCCTTTGCATGCTTTTGCTGTCTTTATCAGGAATCGGCTTCTCCTCAGAATAGATAGGTTCTCTTTCTTCAAGTACGTGTACTTTTCGCTGGCCTGGGGTGTTGGCACACTCAATTCTTCTTGCCTCTGTTTGGTCACCAAAGACGGTGATAACTCCTTTGAGAGCTGGCATTTTCATGCACAAGAAAGCTTGCCTTATGATGATGTCGAAGGTATTTATGGCTCCTCTGCTGAAAATAACATTGTAGTCGAAGAACATGTCAACGACGTCGAAGGTGATGAACTCAGTTCTTGCATTTGATGTATCGCCAAAGGATACTGGCAATATGATTTTCCCTAATGCTGCAGTGTGCTTCCCCCCGAAGCCGACCAAGGGTGTATCTGATGGCTCTAGATTGTCTAGGTTGATGTTGGTCATTGACCTGAGTGTCTTCACCAAGATGATATCCGCAAAGCTACCTGTATCCACTAACACTTTCCCAATTGTCCAGCCGGCAATGTTGGCTTCAATCGACATTGCGTCGTTGTGTGGAATATTGTGGAGCTTGAGATCTTCTTCTGTGAACGTGATTGGCATGTGAGACCATTCCGATTTCTTGTAAGGACCGTCCACTGAGATGTTGTTGACTTGGCGAAAGTAGCTCTTTCTCTGCTTCTTTGTCTCGAAAGCAAGTGAGGATCCTCCAGTTATTGGCATAATGAGGCCATAACTGGGTAAGGGTGTTGGTGTGGGTTAGTCTTTTGACTTTTGTGGTGGTGGTGGTGGTGGTGGTAATTCCTCCACTTTGATGTCTTTGTTTGGGTAGGCTGGGTGTTTTGAGGGTATAGGTGTGGATACAATGTTTGTGGGTAATAATGTTGGAATGCTTGTGGCGAAGGCGAAAATTGAGTCGCCATCGCAGTTGTGGGATGGACAAAGTTTGAGTTTAAGGAAGGATAGACTGGGCAGTATGGCTGAATAGCTTGGGTTTGTGTTTGGGTTTGGGTGTTTAGGTGCGAAGCCGAAGATGGCTTCGTTTGGGTAGCTTGGATCTTGTCTGCCTTCATCTTGTCAATGGTTCTCTTGATGTCTCGGCACTGCTCTGTGCCATGGGTGTGATTTTTACCATGATATTGGTAGAACAACTCTGGTCCCGAAGGCGGACCTCTTCCTCGGCCTCTGCCGGTTCTTCCACCCCTTTGGGTAGGCTCATTTCTTTGGTTCTGATTTAGGTTTTCTGGGTAGGTGGGTTTGTTCTGTTGGAATGAAGGTGGGGTCTCCACACTCATGATGGTTTGGGATGGGTAATTTTGATAGTGGTTTTGGTTGTAATGGTGCTGCTTGTTTTGGGTATCATACTGGCTTTTTAAGACGGCTTCTCCGGCAATTCGCATTCGGTTGTCATTGTCAGATTGACAATATTTTTTGAACTCCTCATACAGATCCCCAAGGGTTGCTGGTGTTTCCCTTGCAATGTGCTGAGCGAATGGTCCAGGCCGAAGCCCCTGTATAGCTGCAAATTTGGCGGCTTCGTCAGGAATATGAGGAGCTTGAGATCTCAGTTCCACAAACCTGCGAAAGTACTCCTCCAAAGATTCCTTCGGCTGTTGGTGTAGAGTTAGCTCTGCGTATAAAAGTGCTTGGTCTCCCATTATGCTGAAATTCTTGATCAGCTCTCTTTTCAGATCATACCAACTGTTGATAGATAACCCTGGAAGCTTGCTGTACTAGTTCATTGCAATGCCATCGCAAACAATGATGAAAGACTTTGCCAGCACTACATCATCACCCCCTGCCGAAGCTATTGCAGCTTCATAGCTCATGAGAAATTGTTTGGGGTCGGTGAGGCCATTATACCTTTGCAGAGATATGGGCTTGTACGAAGACGGCCATCTTTCTAATTGCAGATTTTCTGACAGAGGCCATGTGCGATCAATGGGACGAGTATGCAACACTTGGAAATTGGTTTCCGATGTGGAAATGTGATTTGTTCTGGCACTGGCGAAGGCGATTGGATCGTTGAGTTCTGCTTGGAGTTCAGCAACTTGTTTTTTGGCTTTCTTGAGTTCTTCTCAGAGCTTCGCAGCTCTAGAATTGGTGGAATTCAATCTTCTTTGCTTCGCTTGCCTCAGCTCTTCCAAATGGTTCCTGACTTGCAGCAGCTGGTGTTCTTCTTCTTCTTCTTTTTCTTCTTGCATTTGCTGTTGCAGCTCAAGCTGAGCAGCCTCGAGCTTTCTCTGCTGCTCCAAACGGCGAAGGCGGAGCCTGTCCTCCACCCTGCGCAGCTTTTCTTCGGTGGTGAGTGTGTCTTCATCGGCTTCCAGTTCTTCAGAGACAGCTTCAGTTTTGGGTGGTAGGGTGCTTGGTGGGATTATGACTTGGGCATCGGCTTCACCGGTGGGAGTTGTGTCTTCGGTGGGGTTTCTGGTTACTCTTTTTGCTAATGGCATGGTGGTGTTCGTGGGTTGTATTCGTGCACTACACAGACGGTGGGCGTCAATTGTTGGGTTAATGCCGAAGCTAATAAGCCCAAACAATAGCCAAGACAGAGAACAGAGACAAGCAACAGTAAATTACTTATCAACAGTGTTCTCGGGAATCAGCCCTTTACACGCTGGTGGGAGGTCCCCTTTTATAGGGAGGTCAAGAGGCACTTTTACATTCCCCTTTTACCCTTGGAAATCAGGCATCATCCTCTAGACTATACAACTTAGGGTCTCCAGGGGCATAAGAGTACATTTGCACGTCTCAATGTGAATGTGTAGACCAGCAACTCCGTTTTTGACTCGGTTTGGACTTGGTCCACGCTGCCTTCACCATGCCTCCAATAACCTTTGTCGCCTTCACCACCCGGAGCGCCTTCGGTCGTGTAACGCCTTCTCACGCTCGGAGAGGAAAAGACCGCTGCGCCATCACCCTAGCCTGTCTTGAGCCTGTATAACAAGATGAACCGCGTATATACAGGTAACATATGGGAATTGCCTTCGCACCTGCACAAAATGGACCAGGAAAGCGAAGGCAACAGGTCACCTCATAATGCCTTCGCACTTCTTCCAGACGACCTTTAGCACCAGGAGCAACTTATCGCCTAGCGAAGGCAATGACCTTTCAGTTTGTTGTAGCGAAGGCAAATGCATGGAGCTCAAAAATAAGGTGACGGGTGAAGGCATTTCTTTGATAGGCCAATCCCCCAATAGTCCCATAAGAAGCTGGTGAGCACGCTTTCCTATTTGATGGACAAGTCAGCGCCGATCAACGCCGTCTTGGAGGGGTCACCGTCCCTAGGTCGATTGCCTTGATTGGGACTTCCTGGGAGGGCTTCATGGTTGACGTGGTTGGCTTTTTCGTTGGATCCAACTCTGCCTCACCGAGTTGTTTTGCCATTGCTGCTACAATTGCTGCCTGGCTCGGTTGTTGTAGGCTTGCAACAATCGTCACTGCCTCGATGTCACAATCGTAGGAGGTTTTTAGGTCGCCCTTTAGGGATAAGATCCCTTTAGGGCCTAGTATCTTCAGGATGAGGTAGATGTACTGTGGAATCGCCATGAATTTCGCCAGAGCAGGTCTCCCCAGGATGGCGTGGTACGATGATTCGAAGTCGGCGACCTTGAATGTAATGTACTCGGTCCTGTAGTTAGCCTCGGTACCAAATGCTACTGGAAGTGATACCTGGCCGAGGGGTACAGCAGCATTGCCTCGGACGATGCCATAGAAGGGTGAGTCGGTAGGCCTGAGCAGGTTGAAGATGTCCAAGCCCATCTTCTTTAGAGTCTTGACGAACAGGATGTTGAGTCCACTTCGGCCGTCGATTAGCGTCCTTGTGAGCCATGCGCCTGCCACCGCCGGGTCTAGTACGAGAGGGTACCTCCCCGGGTTCTTGATGTTGGTCCACTGATCTTCATGGGAGAAGATGAACGGGACCTCTGACCACTTCAGGAAGGTGGGGATAGCTGGCTCGATGCACCCAATCTCGTAATTGATCAGCTTTTGCTTGCGCTTCGAGTCCAGCTGATCTATTCCTCCAAAGATGACTTTGACCACCTTGTCGGCTTGTTGATAGTGGTGTCTTTACCATTCTTGTCTCCTCCATTGTTGTCGGCCCCGTCGGGTTTAGAAGCACCTTCAGAGCCAAAAGCCTTCTTGAGCCGGAGGCATTCCCTGCTGGAGTGTTTATCCTTTGGATGAAAAGGGCATTGCTTGTTAAGGAGCTTCTCGAACTTTTTGCGGGAGGGTCCTCGCTCGGTAACATTCACTAAGTCCTCAGGCTTGCGCTTCTTGTCATTAAAGTCGCGCTTGCTGCTATTTTCAGGCCGCTTGCTTTTGTTGCGGTCGTTGTTGTTGTTTCGATCTCCTCCCGATTTGTTTCGGTTGAACCTTTCGCATTGCATGTCTTCGGTGTCGGCCCACTGACTGACAAGGTCGTGCATGGCTTCCACCATCTTGGGCCTATTTCTTCTGAAGTCTAAGTGGTGCGCGGGGTCAGTGAGACCACTGTGGAAGCAGTCGATGACGTCCTGGTCGGTGAGCTCGACATAGGTTGCCCGCTTTTCCCAGAAACGGCGGACGTAGCTTCTTAGATACTCGTTTTGGCCTTGTTTGCATTGGGCAAGGTCAAAGCGAGTACCCAGCTTCTGCCATGAGCCCTGGAAGTTATTGATGAAGACCCTGCAAAGTTCATCCCGGGAGTCGATGGAGCCAAGCTTTAGTCCTTCTAACCATGTCAGAGGAGCTTGCTCGAGGGCCACAGGGAAATATGTGAACATGGTGTCGATATTCCCTTTTGCAGCCTTGATCGTTGAGTAGTAGATGCGGAGCCACTGCTTGGGGTCGTGTGTCCTGTCGTATTTTTCGATGCCAGACGGTTTGAAATTCTCGGGCCAAGCGGTAGCCCGAATGCGGCTTGAAAAAACTGGGAACCTTTGGTACTTGCCAAGGTTGTGGTGACCTTGGCCTGGAGGCCCGTAGATCTAGTCATACTCCTAACGCCGCTTGCGTTCTTCTTCTTCACGATCGCGGGCGCCTGCGGAGATGACGGTGCGTGCGTCTTTGTTCTGCAGTTGGTGTCGCAGATCCCTGCCATCATCGCGGTAGTCGCGACGTCCGTCTCTATCCCTGGTGCCGCCGTGCCCGCGATTGTGGCTCTGTTCGGCAGCGTGGTGGCTAGGTCCGGCGCCGTGGTTTCCACCTCCGGCGCCGACTATCATGCCACCTGCGTTGTCGACTTCTCGGTGATCCCTGCTTGGATGATGGGATGGGTTGCCGCGATTGCTCCTTACGGGGTGGCAGCTGCTGCCTTGATGGCTTGTCGCCTTGGACCTAGTGATTGTTCGAGCATGGTACATCGTGTCGTGCTGAATTGCTGCTGTTTTGAGCATCATCTTTGATGAGGACATCAACACCAACGATACATCCACACCACCACCGACACCGGCAACTGCGACATCTCCACCATCTGGTCCTATTACTCGCGCTCGTGCCCGTCAACTCAATCACCAAGTAAGTTCATTCTTAAGCTCTTGTCCATTATATTTCATCAATGGAAACACGTGTACTCTTGTTTTACTTAGGAATGATGGAGAGGATAAGAAGGGGAGCGGATTCGCGTGGGCTGATTTCGGACAGCAGGACAGCACCAACTTGTGACAACGGTCAAGACTTCATTCGGACTCCGATTGGGACGTTCAAGTACTTCACGGAAAGCTTATGAAGTCCTCTTTCAAACGGATCTGGCCTCATGATGATACCTGTTCTGAGTGGGGCGCAGTCATCATGTCTTTACAGAAGGGTTTTCAGCCCATGGTGCTGCGCCACTCTATTTTGGTCCAATGGGCTGTGTATCCAGTTGAGCCCACTTTGGGCGCGTCCTAGGGTTGGAGGTCGTCCTCCCAGTACTTATCCCCCCAGCATCCGCCATGGGAGGGTTGGGTTTTGTTTTCATGAACTAGCTATCGCTACTTCTCCTGGAGCGCGTGTGCTAATCCAGCCGCCCGTCTTCTTGTAATCGAAACCCCACATTCGATCAATCCAGACTGAGTTCTTGATTTCCCCTTGCGATTTCAGTGCTTGTTTACTTGTTCTTGCGAGTTCTTCGATTTGCTTGCAGGACGGGTGCCCTCGTGGCCGGTGTCGCGCATCACAAGGGCGCGGCGACCAGGGAAGAGGTGTATCGGTTGCTAAGGCGCAGCGTCTCTGGATTGCTGAAGTCGGACCGCCAACGCCTTCTCCCTCCCTCAAATCGAGTTATCCAGTTCGTCCTCACCGAAAGATCGGGAAATCCCCCACGGGTTCTCATCAATTGGTATCAGAGCAAGGTTGTTCCGTGAGAGACTTCATATCCTTTCCAGTTTTAATTTCCTATAGTCCAGAAAAGCCAAAAAAATAGTAGATCAGTTTTCCCGCAATCCTATAAACCCTTTGAGCCTTTACTAGTACTGCTTAGTTAGGGCTTGTTGAGTTTTTGGTTGCATCGGTTTGTGTCGAGTTGCTGGTCTTAGTCGTAGTCCTTTTAGAGTTTCGAGTTCTTGTCACGTTCTGGTCACATACCTGTGTTACTATATAATCTCTCTGTGGCCGAATCTGAGTAGGTCTTGCTTGTTCAAGTCCGAATAGGAATCTGCATATGTGTATCTTCAGCAATACTTGATATGAACAGGCTCGCCTTACTCTAGAGAGAGAGAGAGTATCTTCTTTTTACCGGAATACCCCTGTAATTTCAGAAAAAGTGTATGTGCTGATTGGACTTTTGGGATCCCCTGTGTTCATATATTTAATTTTGAGTACCACTGAAAAAAAAATATCAGAAAAAAATCAAAAAAAAAGAAAAAAAAGAGAAGAAGCAAAAGAAAAGAAGAAAGAAAGGGGCTGTTCTTTGTGCTTACTTTTGTCTTCGGTGGTGCGTTGTGACTTCCTTTGTGTCCAGGCTCGCGTCTCTAGGTCTAGGCTAGGACCAGCACAGTACCGCCGTTGAACAATTATTCAGCTTGCTTTTATAACTAACGTGGTACTAGTATTTTCCTTGTGTTCTTTTAGCCCACCTACAGCTCCACATACTCGATTTTCAGCTTTACAGGAGTTGTTGCTGCAGCACCGATACACTTTCTTTCTGGTGCCCGACTTGTTGTTGCCGACCCTCCTGCGAGCAGGGTAAGAATTGGTAAGAGCTTGTACAACAGGTTGAGAGTGAGAGAGCACCACACACAAATTACATCTAGTAGTTGTAGGGAATTTCCTACTTTACTTGTTCCCTGTTTGCTCTTGCATCTTTTCCATGGCAGGTTCAGGGGATGAGGAAGAGGATGAAGGAGGTCTGCTTACGCCTCGCACCAAGGGCATCATGCAGCATTTTCAAAAGCAAGTAAGGGACTACACCGATGGGATTGATAATGATTTGCAGGTGATAAATGAGAAGATTGGGCAAATGGAGGCCACGCAGATCTCCAACAACACCAAGCTTGCAAGATTGGAGACGACGGTTGGCCGCGTGGACAAGAGTCTCGCTGCTCTTCTGAGGCGCTTTGATGAGCTCCACGCAAAGGCGAATGATCAGCATAGAGGAGGTGACCAAGAGGAAGAGTGCAACGCAGAAAATTCGAGAGCCGATTATTCTGCTGACACTGAAGATGAGGATCGAGCTCGGAGACGTCGACAACATAACCGTCGAGGTATGGGTGGACCGCGTCCACGTGAGGTGCATAACAATGACAATGCTTTCAGTAAGATAAAATTTAAGATACCCTCTTTTGATGGTAAATATGATCCCGATGCTTATCTTACTTGGGAGATGGCTGTTGAACAAAAGTTTACTTGTCATGATTTTCCTGAAAATGCATGTGTTAGGGCTGCAACTAGTGAGTTCACTGATTTTGCTTCCGTTTGGTGGATAGAACATGGCAAGAAAAATCCTAATAACATGCCACAAACTTGGGATGCTTTGAAACGGGTCATGAGGGCTAGATTTGTTCCATCTTATTATGCACGTGATCTGTTAAACCAGCTGTAGCAATTAAAACAGGGTACTAAAAGTGTAGAAGAATACTATCAAGAGCTGCAAATGGGTATGCTACGCTGCAATTTAGAGGAGGATGTGGAACCCGCTATGGCTAGATTTTTGGGTGGGTTAAACCGTGAAATTCAGGACATCCTTGCTTATAAAGAGTACACTAACATAACCCGTTTGTTCCATCTTGCTTGTAAAGCTGAAAGGGAAGTGCAGGGGCGACGTGCTAGTACCAAGACTAACATATCTGCAGGGAGGAATTTTTCCACGCAGCCCCGTTCGAGCATTCCATCAACTGGACGTGCTGCTGCACCGTATTCATCATCAGCTCGAGCAGCAGCTTCACCTTCCAGCGACAAGCCATGTGACAGCCCCGCAAATTCAGCAGCAAAGACCGCGCAAAAACCAGCTGCAACCACTTCATCGGTGGCATCCACGGGCAGAACAAGAGACGTACAGTGCCACCGCTGCAAGGGATATGGACATGTCATGCGTGACTGCCCAAGCAAGCGCATTTTGGTGGTCAAAAATAATGGTGAGTACTCATCTACTAGTGAAATTGATGAAGATACACTTGCATTGCTTGCAGCTGACCATGCAGGAAGTGAGGGCTGCCCGGAAGAACATATTAATGCAGCTGAAGCCGACCGCTATGAGAGCCTCATTGTGCAGCGCGTGCTGAGCGCGCAAATGGAGAAGGCGGAACAAAATCAGCGGCACACATTGTTCCAAACAAAGTGTGTCATCAAAGAGCGTTCGTGCCGTGTGATCATCGATGGAGGTAGTTGCAACAACTTGGCTAGCAGCGACATGGTGGAGAAGCTTGCGCTTACCACCAAACCTCACCCGCATCCATATTGCATTCAATGGTTGAATAATAGCGGTAAGGCAAAGGTAACCAAACTTGTGCGAATCAATTTTGCCATCGGCTCCTATAAAGATGTTGTTGAATGTGATGTTGTGCCAATGCAAGCATGTAGATCAAATCATGGTAGATCAAATCAGTATTCTTTTCTATACCATGATAAAAAGATTGTGTTGCATCCAATGTCTCCTGAACAAATTCTAAAAGATGAACTTACTAGAGCTAGTAAATTGAACAATCAGGAACATGGTAAAAGTGAAAATCAGATTGTGACAAACGAGCTTGAGAAGCATAAAAAGAACAATACCAAACCTGTTTATGATAATAAAAAGGAGATCAAGCTGAAAGGGTCATGTTTCATTGCTACCAAATCTGAATTGGATGAGATTGATGCTACCACTGCTGTTTGTTATGCCTTGATTTGCAAACAAACTTTGTTTTCACTTGAGGACATACCTTCTTCCTTGCCTCCTATTGTCACTAATCTTTTGCAGGAATATGCGAACGTTTTTCCTAAGGAGGTGCCATCGAGGCTGCCACCGATTCGTGGGATTGAGCACCAGATTGACCTTATTCCCGGGGCCTCCTTGCCCAACCGTGCTCCATACAGGACCAACCCGGAAGAGACCAAAGAAATTCAGCGCCAAGTGCAAGAATTGCTCGACAAAGGTTATGTGCGTGAGTCTCTTAGCCCTTGTGCTGTTCCCGTGCTTTTAGTTCCTAAGAAAGATGGGTCATGGCGCATGTGTGTCGATTGTAGAGCGATAAACAACATCACAATCAGATATCGTCATCCTATTTCTAGGTTAGATGATATGCTTGATGAATTGAGTGGCTCAATTGTGTTCTCTAAAATTGATTTGCGTAGTGGTTACCATCAAATTCGCTTGAAGCTTGGAGATGAATGGAAAACAGTGTTTAAAACTAAGTTTGGCTTCTATGAATGGCTGGTCATGCCTTTTGGGCTCACTAATGCACCCAGCACTTTCATGAGATTGATGAATGAAGTTTTGCGCGCTTTTATTGGCAGATTTGTGGTAGTATATTTTGATGGCATTCTGATCTATAGCAAAACACTAGAAGACCATCTTGATCATTTGCGTGCTGTTTTTGATGCTCTACGTGATGCACGCTTGTTTGGTAACCTTGAGAAGTGCACCTTTTGCACAGATCGTGTCTTTTTTCTTGGCTATGTTGTGACACCGCAGGGAGTTGAAGTTGATCAAGCCAAGGTTGAAGCCATTCACAGCTGGCCGGTTCCAACAACAGTCACCCAAGTGCGAAGCTTCCTAGGACTTGCTGGATTTTATCGTCGCTTTGTGAAGGACTTCAGCACCATTGCAGCCCCACTGCATGAGCTCACCAAGAAGAGTGCGATATTCACTTGGGCTGCACCACACCAAAGTGCTTTCGACATGCTGAAAGATAAGTTAACACATGCACCCTTACTTCAACTTCCAGATTTCAGCAAAACCTTTGAACTTGAATGTGATGCTAGTGGAATTGGTCTGGGAGGTGTGCTGCTGCAAGAGGGCAAACCTGTAGCGTATTTTAGCGAAAAATTGAGTGGGCCTAGTCTGAATTATTCCACCTATGATAAAGAATTACTTGCTCTTGTTAGAACTTTGGAAACATGGCAGCACTACTTATGGCCCAAAGAATTTGTTATCCATTCTGATCATGAGTCTTTGAAACATATTCGAAGCCAAGCGAAACTAAACCGTAGACATGCTAAATGGGTTGAATTCATCTTATGTCATCAAACACAAGAAAGGGAAGGAAAATGTCATTGCTGATGCTTTGTCTAGGCGTTACCATGCTCTCACAACTTGATTTCAAAATTTTTGGGTTGGAAACAATAAAAGAGCAATATGTACATGATGCTGATTTTAAAGATGTGTTGCTGAATTGCAAGGAGGGTAAAACATGGAACAAATTCGTCCTCAATGATGGGTTTGTTTTTAGAGCTAACAAGCTATGCATTCCAGCTAGCTCCGTGCGTTTGTTATTGCTGCAGGAAGCACATGGAGGAGGACTAATGGGACACTTTGGAGTGAAGAAGACTGAGGACATCCTTGCTGGTCATTTCTTTTGGCCTAGGATGCGGAGAGACGTGGAAAGGTTTGTTGCTCGCTGCACCACATGCCAAAAAGCTAAGTCACGCCTTAATCCTCACGGTTTATACATGCCTCTTCTTGTTCCAAGTGCACCTTGGGAAGATATATCTATGGACTTTGTTTTAGGACTGCCTAGAACAAAGAAGGGGAGGGATAGTGTGTTCGTCGTTGTGGATAGATTTTCTAAAATGGCCCATTTCATACCATGTCATAAGAGTGATGATGCTACACATGTTGCTGATTTGTTCTTTCGTGAGATTGTTCGATTGCATGGTGTGCCAAACACCATAGTTTCTGATCGTGATGCAAAGTTTCTTAGTCACTTTTGGAGAACTTTGTGGGCCAAGCTAGGGACTAAGCTTTTATTTTCCACTACATGTCATCCCCAAACCGATGGACAAACTGAAGTTGTGAATAGAACTCTATCAACCATGCTTAGGGCTGTTTTGAAAAAGAACATAAAAATGTGGGAAGAATGTTTGCCTCATGTTGAGTTTGCTTATAATCGGTCACAACATTCTACCACTAAGAAATGCCCTTTTGAGATTGTTTATGGCCTGTTACCACGTGCTCCTATTGATTTACTACCTTTGCCAACTTCTGAAAAATTGAATTTCGATGCTGCACAGCGTGCTGAAATGATTCTAAAACTGCATGAAATAACTAAAGAACACATAGAGCGCACGAATGCTAAGTATAAGTTGGCTGGTGATAAAGGTAGGAGACAACTGATTTTTGAACCTGGAGATTTGGTTTGGTTGCATTTGAGGAAGGATAGGTTTCCTGAATTAAGAAAATCAAAATTGATGCCTAGAGCTGATGGACCTTTTAAAGTACTGCAACGAGTTAATGAGAATGCATATAAGCTTGATCTGCCTGCAGATTTTGGGGTTAGTCCCACTTTTAACGTTGTAGATTTGGCGCCATATTTGGGAGAAGAAGATGAGATTGAGTCGAGGATGACTCAAATGCAAGAAGGGGAGGATGATGAGGACATCAACACCAACGATACATCCACACCACCACCGACACCGGCAACTGCGACATCTCCACCATCTGGTCCTATTACTCGCGCTCGTGCCTATCAACTCAATCATCAAGTAAGTTCATTCTTAAGCTCTTGTCCATTATATTTCATCAATGGAAACACGTGTACTCTTGTTTTACTTAGGAATGATGGAGAGGATAAGAAGGGGAGCGGATTCGCGTGGGCTGATTTCGGACAGCAGGACAGCACCAACTTGTGACAACGGTCAAGACTTCATTCGGACTCCGATTGGGACGTTCAAGTACTTCACGGAAAGCTTATGAAGTCCTCTTTCAAACGGATCTGGCCTCATGATGATACCTGTTCTGAGTGGGGCGCAGTCATCATGTCTTTACAGAAGGGTTTTCAGCCCATGGTGCTGCGCCACTCTATTTTGGCCCAATGGGCCGTGTATCCAGTTGAGCCCACTTTGGGCGCGTCCTAGGGTTGGAGGTCGTCCTCCCAGTACTTATCCCCCCAGCAGCCGCCATGGGAGGGTTGGGTTTTGTTTTCATGAACTAGCTATCGCTACTTCTCCTGGAGCGCGTGTGCTAATCCAGCCGCCCGTCTTCTTGTAATCGAAACCCCACATTCGATCAATCCAGACTGAGTTCTTGATTTCCCCTTGCGATTTCAGTGCTTGTTTACTTGTTCTTGCGAGTTCTTCGATTTGCTTGCAGGACGGGTGCCCTCGTGGCCGGTGTCGCGCATCACAAGGGCGCGGCGACCAGGGAAGAGGTGTATCGGTTGCTAAGGCGCAGCGTCTCTGGATTGCTGAAGTCGGACCGCCAATGCCTTCTCCCTCCCTCAAATCGAGTTATCCAGTTCGTCCTCACCAAAAGATCGGGAAATCCCCCACGGGTTCTCATCAATCTTCATCCGTTGGACCTCCAGGGTCTGGTCCAAAGCATCAAGTCCTTGTGCGACAGCCAAGATGTTGGCTACTGCGTTGGTGTAGACGTCTTGGCCGGTGACTTGAACAAATCACTCTTCAAGGTTCTGCGGAGCTAATCTGCGGTTGGCTCGGCGACGTCGATCTGCGCGAGCAGCATTACGTTGCCTGCGCTTGTCCCGATCGTCTACAGTTTCATTGGCCACAGATGGCTCGTCGGCGGAGATTGGATCTTCATTGGCGATAATCACCATGGCCTGGTGCCCTGGTCAAAAGGTTCCCGTGCTTGAAGATGCGGGGAGGGTAGAGCCGCATTCGCTCGAAGAGTCTAGCGTCTCTGCGCACTGAAAAGGCAATGGATCAATCCACGCGATGATGCGAGACATGTCCAAGTCTTCTTGTGGAGTTGCTCCGAGTTTTGGCTTACGTCCCAGCCAGTGGACAAATCTCCCTTCTGGAGTTGCGGTGATTACGAGTCCGACTTGTTTCCCGCCCAGGCGGAGTTCGTCGAATTTGACCAGAGATCGAAGTTGCTTTGAAGACGCCGCCTGGAAGACGAAGGCGGTTCCCATGAGATTGAAGGGAATTCGGCTCGGGGTATTGACCTTGCGCCTAGCAGTGGTTGAACTCCTCTTCTTCTGGGTCTTGGATTGATTGGTATTGGTAATACCGATGGATCGGAATCCTACTCGGACTGCCTAGTCCGCTTTGAAAAATTCTCAATCTGAGTTGAATTCGAACTGAGACTTGAAGTTCCCCGAGTTCGAGTTGAAGTCGGGCTCGGGGGCGCGATCTCGTCAAGCTTGTCGGTGAGTTGCTCCGAGGTCAGCGGCTTGAGGACACGATCGAAGTAGGCTACACCGTCCGCCGTACAGACCCAGGAGCCGAAGATGAAGGTGGCGCCCTTCTCGAACGCCATGTCGCCGTTGCAGGAGATGATGACTGGTGCCATCGAGCTTGCTTGACGATTCTCGACAAGAGCCCCTACCTGGCGCACCACCTGTCGGTTTTTTATACAGGCTAACCAACTATAGGGGGGTCCCTGAGTAGTCGAGTTGTTCGCAAGGGCCTCACCGGAATCAGAAGCACGATGGCGAACACGAGATGATTTAGACAGGTTTAGGCCGCCTCGACAGAGAGCGTAATATCCTACGCCCTGTATAGTGGACCGCTTCGTATTGATGGTTATGATTTTACAAGGGGTCCCTGCCTCACCTTATATACTCAGGAGACAGGATCTACAAGGCTAATAATACAGATTCCTAGTTGGATACTAAACATAGAGTCCTAACATGAGTAGGCCGGGTTGTTTCCTAGTAGCCGACTAGTTTTCTTAACCTATATGTCTCTTCCCTGTATCTGTCAGAGTTGACAGCCCAATCTCCTTGTGGGCCTGCAGCCCATAAGGACTCCCATGGATCTTGGTCCGACACAAAGGGACATGTCGACTGACGTTGTGGCGTCGAATCCACACCGTCATCCGCGTCGCCGCCATGCCGCTTGAGCGCCACCGCCGCACTCACGCCGCTGCTCCGATCACCTCTGGCCCAGAGAGAGACGCCTTCGCCTCTGGGTGAATGTGAGTCAAGAGTCGGGTACTTTTCCGGCTGCCAAGCAAACTCTGCTCGTCCGCGACAATGGCGGGAGCATCAACGATGGCGGGGGTGCGAGGAGATGGTTCCATCACCGGCGAGGGATGATGAGGCGGAAGTTGTTGCTGGTGGCGGGATGGTCGTCGCGGGGGCGGAAAAGGAGGTTCCGCGTTAGGAGTCGTTCTGGGGGCAATCAAGCATGACTGAGGAGAGGCACCAAGCCATGGTGGAGCGCGGCCTCTTGGGCCCGTAGGAGGAGCTGCTCTGGCGGCCTCCAGGCAGCAACGGGCGCCCCTGGGAGCGGACCGAGGCGGAGACCGCCATCTATGCCTCATTCTTCGAGCGCGACTTTGGAGTGCCAACTGGAGATTTCTTCCGGGGTCTTCTTCATTATTACGAGATTGAGGTGACACACTTGAACCCCACCTCAATTCTCAGCATTTCAGACTTCATCCACCTCTACGAGGCTTTCCTGGGCATCCCACCACACTTCAATCTGTGCCGGCAGTTGTACCGCCTCAAGGTCATCAGGCAAGATGCCGGGGGAAAAGGGCCGGCCCGGGTCACCAGAGGGGCTAGCTTCTTGCTAAGAACTGGGATGTCGAGGAAGTATTTCATGCCAGACATGAATGACTCCAACAAGGGATGGCGCGCCGATTGGTTCTACATCGGGAACCACCCGCCAGCGCTGCCCACCCGGACTGGTCGCCGGCCAAAGAAGAATGCTAAGTGGGAGTTGCTCCCTGAAGGTGAAGATCTGCAGGAGACCGATGAGCTGTTGGACTTGATTGCAGAGGTAAAGAAGAATGGCCTGAAAGCTGCATCATTATGATATCCTTTGTTCGGCGGTTGACTCAGCCGATCAAAGACAGGGTGCACCCTGGCTATGAGTTTAGCGGTGTCAATGACCTGACTCGGGAGCAGACCCGCTCGGTGTCGATTCTGGAGACTATTGAGAGGGTCCTGGGTTTATGAGAGGTGAGGTCTACAACCAGGGTACCCCGGTAGCTTACTCGCTGCACAACCCGCCTCTGCCGGTGAGTGCCGCTATTCAGCCCTGTTTATTGTACTGTTGTGTAGTCGAACTGTTAATCTGTCTCTGATGGTCCAGATTGATGCTCTAGCAGGAACGCGCTACAAAGTACTCCTGCCCGGCTCCTTTGCCAGAAGGCAGCGTCCGGGCGGAGAAGATAATGACGGCTTAGGAGGCGTCCAAGGCGCCTCGGGTTGTAGATGAAGAGCCTGCCTACTGGGAGGCAGGTGATGTTATCCTTGCCCCCGCGGATGGCGGCACTAGGAAGCAGAAGCATGTGGTCGTGCGCATGGCGTCGGCTTCACGAGCGACGAGGTCGGCTGCCCAGGGGCCTGCACCGAAGAGTCTGAAAAAGGGTGGGCAGGCTGCGCGGGTCAAGTCTCGCGCGAGGAAGAGGAGGAAACTGGTCGTCGTAGTGAGCGATGCCGAAGACGAGGCTGGCGGGCCCCCTCTAGTCTTGACCCGGAGGAGACGCCGGTGACGAGCGTCGGTGGCAAGGGAACTCCTTTCGTTGGGGTTGAGTCGCTGATGGCATCCGCGGCGAAGCTGGACCCCCCACCGCCTTCCGTATTGCGGGGCGTGCTCTTCAAGCGTCAGCGGAGGAGCGGGTAAGTGGCTTTGTGTGTCTTGTTGTACCATTGTGGATGAGTATATATTGATGTCTTGTTTGTCGCTTCGCATTGTAAGCCTGTGGTTCATGAGTCAAGGAATGATCATGTGCCGCCTCCGACAAAGGAGGGTGAGCTGCCGATTCCTAAGCCGACCGTGACGGGCACGAGGGTCACAACTGATGTTGTGATGAGCACTAACCAAGCCCCTCCGCTGTGAATCGATCGTCATTTCCCTCACCTTCCTGATCTATTACCCGCATTATCTAGCCAAGGACTGCGACCCGGAGGGCCTTGGTTGCGCAGAAGTCACGGCGTGGGACCAGATCATTGCGGACACTGGTGCAAAAAGCTGAATGTGCAAGGGATACACTAGTCAGCACTCCTACACGGCAGAACACTCGAGTATCCGTGGCGGGGCATGAGCATGACTGGGATGCAGCGGTGCTGGAGCCCCTTGCCAGTGAGGTCCGATAGCCTAGCACTCTTCCCGACTTGTCCAATTCGCTCTTCCACCTCCTCCGATATCTCATCTATGTGGCGTCTACAGCAAGAAGCAACCCATCATCGGCTCGTCTATCTTTCTACTATATATTTAGCAGAAAACGACGTTACTTCTGAGCCGACAAGGACTTCAATACCGGGTCAGACTCTGCGCAAGCAGGTAGGAAGGGGCGCGCAACACACGGATGAGCCACACGGGACTCGAAAAGAAATTGGACTCATACCAACCGACGGACGAAACAAACCATAGGACAGAACACATGAAGGATTTCTTTCTCTCTTCTCTACCCTAATCTCTACCTAATATTAAAGCGAGGAAGAAATCTTCACACGTTCTGTCTACGGTACATCGTCAGTCCACCCGTCCGTCATCTCCGATCCTAATCCAAAGCGGCAAAAAGAGTCCAAGTCAAAACGGACTACTTCCAGTTTCCTTCCCCCGTCCCATCCCAAACTCCTCATCTAATTCCAGGGGCGTGCCTTGCAGTACATTGCTGAACAAGTTATGGTACTCGAGCGCGACACCGCTGTCGAGCTACAACAGGATCATGGAACCGAGCTTGTCTGCCCATAGGTCGACCACCAAGATCATGTCCATCTTGTTGAGCTCAAGAGGGAGAGGCCCTTCTGAGTGGTTGTTTTACAGGTTCAAGCATGTGTCCTGTATGGCCAGAAGTGGCACCGGCAGCATGGTCATGTCTACCTCTAGAATGAGCTGCTTGAATGTTTGCATGTTGCGATTCTCATCACCATCAAGGCAGCGAGCGTCGGTGGTGAACTCTGAGACAACAAATTTGATACCATTGTCGTTGGTGGAGTAGCATATGACAACCTCGCCGGTGCATGCGAGGTAATGCAGCTCGTTGGCGAGCGAAGCATGGGAAGCCGGGCTTGGCGCAAGGGAAGACGTGAGGACAATGACAATGAAGGACAACACCTGGTCTGGCAACAATCTAGGGACGATACTATGAAATAATTCATCAAGTTGGCTGGACATACATTTAATCAAGAAAGCCTTAGATTTCTGAATGGGGATCTTACATCGTTTCTGAAGATATGCAAGCTAGACTTGGACTGGGCAGGCCTTTCAATTTCAGGTACTACAACATAAGTTCATTGGTAATTTTGTCTAGACTCTACACACCACTCATCTAGTGTTGTCCCTGCAAAGAAAGTGGTGGAGTGGACATAGAGAAGCATAACGCCAAACTGGCAGAAGAGGAGCGTACACCGGGCTAAGAAAGCACAAACGAAAGAGATTGGCAAAAAAAAAGTAGAAAATATAGTGTGCAGTAGAGATATAGTTGCTATCAATGCTTATACAAACTAATGGATCATACAGTTTTTGCGAGGCGGACGGAAAGCCGTATATGCCAACCGAACAAATGGGAGAAGGTAGAAGAAGAAAAGCAATTACTTCCTACTTTTTATATTGGTTGAAGGTAGAAGTAATTGGAGAATAAAATGATATCACGACGGTTGAGCAACTCCGTTGCAAGCCTCCTTGACGTGCTCTTTCTAATCCAAAAGCCAGTGGCACTATGGCAGCAACTCCCCGGTAGATCTTCGTCTTCTCCAATCGAACAACAACATCAAGCACCAAATCCACCTTCCAATCTCACATAGCTCTCACTCAATTTGAAGTTGCAGCGCCTTCCAAGTTCCAACAACTCTGTTCCTTTGTTCTTATCCATGTGCAGAGTTAAACTATAATACCATCACTTAATCCATCTCTCTCATCTGTTACTCTGCATAGAAGCAAAGATGCATCACATCTCCATCCTCGTGCGGTCAAGCACAAAAAGCACCATCGAATCCCCTCCGCTTCAGCTCCAGATTTATTGCCATTCCACCAATCCAAGCCGCAATCCAGACATCCAGCAACACAGGGAACACCACACCAGTTCCTCGTCAATCTTTAGTTCTTTACCTCCCGTCTGACCCTTTCCTTCTGCACCGTTGCCTCCCTAGTCCCTGCTCTTCTACCTCATGGCCAAATCGTTAAATGGTCTGGTGAAGTGTGGAACTCGCCTTGGACTCGCGAACCATGAGAGGGAGACGAAGGAATCGCCTGCAGCGACCAACTCGGAGACGGCACGGTGGAAGCGAGGGAACCACGCGGTGGAGGTGACGTGAGCCCAGGACACTATGACGTAGGGCAATGTATGGCCCACATGTCAGAGGCTATTAAGAGGCGGACGGACGAAACATCTCTTGCTTTAATATTAAGTATAGAAATAGAGATTATTTATTATAAAAGAGCTCACCTGATGGGACGGTTCTATATAATCATGTATAAGTTTCTAGCTGATGACAAACTGTAAATTTATACATTATTGACCACGGATGTCATGGATTAGCTGCAATCTAATATTACCTAGTGGCACATGAATGAAACCAAAATGCTTATGATAATATAGCAAATGGCAAGTTTAGTCTGATTACTCTCCTGCCTTTGCAAGTCGCGTTTGAAAAGTTAGTGGGCTGGAATCTTGGATGTTTTGGAAACAAAATGTTTATGATGATATAGGAAATGAAAAGTTTAGTCTGATTGCTCTCCTGCCTTTGCAAGGCGCGTTTGATAAGTTAGTGGGCGCGAATCTTGGATGCTTTCCTTATATTGGAGCATTAACTTGCACATGTGTATATAAGTCTGGCTCCTCCGTAACAAACATTTCATCCCCTTCGACCCGGTCACCTCCTGCCCTTCCTCGGTGAATGATCCTATTACCTGACCGTGTGCTTCAATCTTGTAGGTTTATATTTAGCTTTGTTATTATTTGTTATTTTGTTACTTTTGGTATTTGGTATATATATAAAAATAATTTTTTTAGCAAATTTGTTGTTTTAGTTTTTTTTGACAATTTGACTTGTACCACTCTAGGTTCAGTAACGTGGTGGATGGAATACCATTGCCAAACAGGCACATTATCAACTCTGAAATGCCATCGCAACGGTGGATCCAAATGCCTGCTCACCAGGATGCAAACATTCTCGTGCTGCACTTGGTCTCACCATTAGCCATATTTGGTGTGGGATAGGAGGGTTCATCGATCCCCTGTGGCAGCCTGTAACCCTGACAAGAGAGGTAACAATGCCTCACCTAAACATTCTAGCCAACGATAACCTATGTTCCCTTGCGTGTCAGACCTTTACACAGCAGTTTGGTGAGGTTGATGATTTTTATGATCTAACTCCTGCTGACTAGGATGAATTAGTGTATTGTGACATTGACGTGCACATTGCGGTCAGTCGCAATGAATTGGTATCCAGGTGTAGGTACACGTGCCATGTGGCTATCGATAGTCGTTTTCGGTTCATGTATTGCGAAACAACAGAGCTTGTAATCAGCATGCATCACCGCAAAGGCGCTTATGGCCCTGTTTAGTTCACCCCAAAACGCAAATAGTTTTCATCTGGAGAACCGTGTCAGTTCATTTCTTCTCTCTGTGCACGCGACCCAATGCATAAACACTACGCATAATGGGTGCATCTAAACACCCCCTATATGGGGTTTGGCAATCAACAGTTCATGTCCAATTTGCCTCGATGTCATTTCAGCGGAAGCTGATGGCGTCAACCTTTCAGGATGTGGTCACTCATTTCACAGAGTATGTATTGCACGTGGTTCTATCAGGATTCAACATGTCTTATGTGCCGCAACGATAACATTTTATACCTGCTGGATCCATATTTGCAGCTGCTCGGCAACCAATGTAATTGGAGTATCATATTCTAAACTAGTGTTTGGCACGCGCCCCTGCACGCGTAAAGTTACACAGTTTAACATTGTGTCACATATGAGATGGTACAAACGAATAGAAGGTTGATTTGGCTCACAATACTACTGCAATGGATATAGTGGTAATTTGATCAATTAGATTCAAAGCAAATTTAAAAAAAAACAAAGATAAAAGTTTCTGGCATCTACTAATATCTCCACATATCGTCGCTCTTGGCATGTTGGCATGCCATGACCCTGCAAAGGACTTCTTCGGAGTCATTCCCCAAGGTGGCTCTATCTTGTCAGCTCACCAACCCCTCCTAGCTTCAAACACACCATCTCCCCCCTTCCATTGAGTGTGCAACGTAAAAAAACAAACAACAACTCTGAATGACCACCGAATCTTCTCTATATTTTGGTTTACGTTTATATACATAAAACTCTGGCTCCAGAAAAGAGAAATGTCAAGTGTCTGAACATGCATCAAAAATAAATATCTGAACATGATATACTAAAGAAATGAAAAAGCTTTAGATATTCAAATATGAAATCAGCACGACTCATGTAACCTAGTGTATACAGTCATTAAACACAAGAAAAACATGTACATGGATACATGTTACATTAATTGTTGACAACATGATCTCATGATGCACATAAATGCAAGGTAGCAAAAAAAACAGACCAGGATCAGAAACACCATAACTCTAATTGCATAATTTTTTATATAAATAGGAACTGGCACCATGTATGTCCCAGGTGAAAATTAGTCCAAATTCGAAACATGCCTTCATAACAAAAGGTGCTTGACTAATGTTGCTGTTTGCACTGACTGCACATAGGTAAGGAAATGCATGCTAGTTATCCAAAATGAAAAATTGGGTAATAAGAACATTTTTCAGTCAAAAACTAAGTGGAAACCAGATATTAGCCATAGTTTGAAAGGTTAAAAAGCAATGTGCAACTTTAAAGTGAAGCAGCAAAAACAGTTTGAGAATGTATTCTCGTTTGAAGTTGGAAGACACACATGGCATACATTGTGTGGAAACAAAAATTGTAAGTTCCACTTAGGCATACAGACCTTGAGTTCTTTACAGACTGGCAGGCAATAATCAACTATCTGAATTAATTGATTCATCAAAAGTTGAGTTGGGGTAGTAATTAGGGAAACTAACTGTAAAGTGTCGCTGGTTAAGGATTGTGCTGTTACCTTCAGAACTTCGAACCAAACCACAAGAGGCATTGGTCTTTGCATAGCTGACAAACTGGTAGAGGTGAAATGATAATAGGATAACAAAAAGGTTTGTAATTCTCATCAACCCCTAAGGTCAATGCTGTAAAACCCGAACCCCATGAAGTGGCTTCACGGCAGTCAGTTTGGAAGCAGCTATTTTTTTTTGCAAGAATTGGAAGCTATAAATGTGTAAATTAAGAAACACTTTCAGATCGAAGACTACGCATGAGTTTGACAAAAAAAAAGTTAAATATCAAAATCAATCTGCAGATATAGGCTTGACTTTTTTTTATTAACACATGTACTTCCAATAAGCAAAAACCACTTACATTGATGGCACTCGAATAGGTCTTCATCCATTGACATATAGCTGATACCAGGAATATTATAGCACCTAACCATTTAACGATTGATGTCAGCCTGTACGGGGTGAAAATAGTGCAGACAGCAGACGCATAATGTGCAGAGTGCCAACAAAGCATGGGAGACACAATTTCCATGAGAGTAGTTAGGAATTAACCATAGTCGTACCAATGAAAATGCAAGATGCAGACAACAGGCCTAGATTATCCCATCCAGAGTGTGAAGACCAAACCGTGCCATGATCAGGATAGACAACCCAATACTATTGGCACAAATAGATTTTCAGTAACATAAATCAATGGAACTTGCATGTAAAGCATGGATATATAAGGCATAAACTGAATTATATAAATTAACTCCAATTAATGATTTGAAAGAGGCAAAGAGCTGGTATCTGAGAAAGAAACGGAATCACACAACATCATGCTCTCAAGATCATTGTGGTAGCGCCCTCAATTTAGTCACAAGGGAATCTCAACAATAATGTGTAAAAGTGCAATAGGATGAGGTTCATAACCAAATATTACAAACATACTAAAGTCACTAATCTTACTGGCACATAGAACCTTTTAATTATTATTTTTGTAACAAAAAAATAGTTTTTTAAATTACATAATGTTTGCATACCACTTCCCCGTCAATGTAAAACTTTATTCTCTAATAATGCACTTCTTCAGACAATCAGCCAAAAAATTAGAGACAAAATTCAAACTGCATTTGCATCTTTATGTATTGCACCTTGGGTGGCAAATAATGGACTTAAATCCTGGTTAGGTAATCGCAGCTCCTACAGTCACAAAACAACTCCTGATGACCAATATGTATGCTACAGAGCTTGGAGAAGATTAGGAAAACACTATAGCTCATGAAAGTTTGTTTGCATAATCAATCTGAAATAGTGGCATATCTTTCGCGATTGTCTTATGGTCTCTGTATGCTCAAATTGGTATAAACCTTAATAGTGGACAATCTAAAACTCAAATTGGCATTAAGGCACTGTACACACCTCACCTTCTAGCTCTAAAGACAACCAAGAAATCAAGAAGCAACATCGACTGATGGCAATACGGGCCCAAAACAGTACCTCATGCCATCAGCCTCCGCTACTATGTCACCATCTAGATTGATTGTTCTCATTACCACAAAGAAAACAATCTTAGAGTAGGATCTGATTAAAGTAAAAGGAAAAGGCAGTGGGCACATCATGGAGACGCAAATTGTATGCCATAATGTGGCCATGAATATTAAGATTTAAGAAGCGAATGCAACAAAATTGACATGCCAAACACAAGGTTGTAAAAAAATTATTTTCATTATGTTTTGGAAGCAAATACAACAAACATGTGTATCCTAGTTATTAATGATGAATGAGAGATTTGGTGAGGTACTCTATTTAGCAAAACATTATTACTCCTCAATCTCCAAAGAAAGCAACAGTATATGCACACTATACAGAATGAGTCAAAACTTGATTGGAGGGTGAAGGAGTTCAGCATTCTGTAGCAAAAAAAGCTGGAATTAGAATGTGTAAGGGTTGCCTATATATGATTCAATAGCAGATAATCTTTAAACATTGGCAAGAGATGTAGAAGTAGAATTACTTATACTTTGATACCCTTTAATTTTGTTTATTTATGAAAAAATGCTAACAGTAAGCACACATACTACAATAAGTAAAAGAAACTGTAAAATGAAAACCCAGCTTTAGGATTTCTGTGTGTTTTAACCATTAAGGAAAAGATGTTGCCTAGAAATAGCACTAATGTTCTTTTGCAGTGTTGTATGGACTATTCCTGTACTCATGCCAAGTTGGAGAGACCCCTTGTACTCCTACACCACAAAGATTAAAGATATGGTAATAATTTCATCGCTATAGACTATAACATTCATGCCCCCATCCTAGGGAAAATCATAGGTCACCCTGCACTGGCAGTTCCTCAAAAGTAATGCCAAATTCAAAGAAAACCTTAAACAACCACCCAGAGATATGCATGCCAAAACAAATTTTAAACTAAGTTTCATGTTATATTCCAACAAACTGAACATATATGTAATTCCAAAATCATATTTCATAAATGTAAAGGGATATACTACATCAATACTACAAATTAAAAATTGAGTCATAAGACATCGCCAATCAAAGGGAGAGCCCACTACCTTTAGAGCAGGGACATGGAAACATGCTACCACTAATCCGCACATACCTGTGCATGAACCTAAGGAATTTGCTGCTAGGCTGCATAGTTGCCATCCATTAAAAACTCATATAACTGATTGGGATGATGGCTGTTTTTACCCTGACTGTCTGATGATCGAATCTGCTTCATTGTCTCTTATGACTGGTTGTCCACCTATAGATAAGAAAATGGAAGTATTTAGTTACAAAAGAATGTGCAAAGTGAGGCTAAGCAAAGTACTGGGAAACTTTGGAAGAAAAAAGTTGTAACAAGAGAGATCAACCGTTCATTCTACTGCCAAACTATTCAGATACCAGCCACCTACAGCACAAATGCTCAGGCGCTCATGGTCAGCATTCAGCAAAGAATAAGTTCACTGTCTTTGCTACATTTTATCTATCAAAGTGAGGATGAAAGTGCTAGTTCAGAGGTAGTATTAAGGGATATCAGCAAGAGGGTCTTAGATTTAAAATAGAACTTACTTGATATATGTTTTCGTCAACCTTAGTTTTCCCTGCAACCGTATTTGTAACAATATTAGCACGCAGGAAAAACAAGAGAAATTGTTTACGGTGGGCAAGGCATAACATCAAAAACTTTAGAGGATGAACGTGCTAACTAACCTTGGTAACAGGGACATCATCTTGGTACCAGGAGGTTAGTTGCTCCTTTCCTGAAATTCATCCACAATCGCAACCTCCTGTATGTACCCAGAAAAGAAGGAACAAAAAACAATGGCTAAATAATTGTACCAGCTGCTAGATCACAAATCTCTTAAGGCTCCCACACACTGGTTTGTAGCCATCACTCCTCTATCTCGCGCCGCTTCATTTGTGTTGGCCTGCCATCGACCCTGCTGCTCAGCCTTGCGTTCCCATTTAGCAAGCCAGTAGCGCCCGACCCATCTGCGTTCCCATTCAGCCCATTCAGCATCTGCTTCTTTCTACCGTCTTATTGTGAACTTATACGCGCGCCAAACCAGGGCTGAGCAACAAGAAGGGGAAAAAGGGGGAGGAAAAGAAAAGAAAAGAGCAGAAAGAAGCAAAGGTCAATAGAGTGAGAGTAACTAACAACAATTATACACATAGGTAGCCAATATACGCATTGCATTCATACAAAACACCCATTGCTACAGCATAACAACACCGATCATCAGTTTGCACATGCAGAGGATCAGGCTTTCAACAAACAGAGAAATTGGGCTGGCACTTGGAACATGAAACAAAATTTTTCTCCATCAGTGCACACAAGAATACACAGTAACTCACACAGTAACTCACACAGCAGGGAAATCAAAATATCTGTCACAACATCGTAAAAACAATTAACACTGTAAACCAACCAGGCCTGAAAACTTTACAAAAGGTGGTCCAGTAAAAGCAATGATGACCTGTGCTCTCACCATGAACCTAACACAAGAATTTTCTCCTTAAGTGCACACAAGAACACAAAGCAGCTCATGCAGGAAGCAAACTAAAATATCTCTAACAGCATCACGAAAGCAATTAAAATTAGAAACTAACCAGGTTTGCAACCGCACCAATAGCTCATCTCCAAGCAAAGGACGTGGGAACTATGATGCAACCTAACACAGAAACAATTCATCCTTTTGTTAGCAGCAAAACTAAAATATCTATCACAACTTGACGGGGGCAATCAAGATCAGAAGCTAACCAGGCCTGAAGATGCACCGAAACCTGAATCCCTCTCGTTCAGCGAGGGCCTGCAAGGGGGATGAAAACCAAACACAACACATATATATCGGAACCTAGTGGGAATAACTAAGATCAGAAACTAACCAGGCCTGAAGATGAACCGAAACTTGGATCCCTGTCGTCCAGCGAGGCCCTACAAGTGGGAGGGGGAAGAAAAGAAAAAAATGAACTGCATATGAGCGTAACCCAGCACTGAAAAAAGAAACACAAGCTCTTTCACTAGATGAAATAGATAACAGAGAAAAAAAGAAACACAAGCTCTTTCACTAGAGGAAAATAGACAACAGGGAAAAAGAAATAACACTAGCAGATCAATGTAATGAGAAGGGGTCAGGTTCGCTGGTCCTAAAATCACAAAGAGAAAAACATCGCAACAAGGAAGGTACATAACTTTTTA
>CM014278.1:21042661-21062396 GCA_004135705.1 Alloteropsis semialata | reverse complement strand
AATCTGCAGAAAGCATGGAGAACATAAAGCTACAAGTTAGCTCCGGATCCACAGAGTGGCAGGCGGCAGCAAAAAAAAATGTCCAAGTAGTGTTTGGTTCAAGCAGCGGACGGGTTAGGATGCGCAAGAATGTGTGATTTGCTCGGTCATGGCGCTTGAGTTGATGTCAACACTGAACCTCAGCAGCGCGCACCCACTTCAGCGCCATAAGGTCGAACACCTCGCGGGCGGCAGGTGAGCCGGCAGTGCAGAAGCTCGCGGCCTTCATTCGATCCCGCTGGCCCTGAGCCGCAGAAATGCGTGGCAGGTGAGTCGGGGCGGCGGAGGCACGGCTGCGGTGTTAAGCCGAAACCGCCACGGTCCCCGCGGCAAGAGAAACAGGAGGCTGAGAGAGCGCCATGTCGCGGGCCAGGACTGGAGGTTGGAGCCAAGGATTCCAAACTGAGGCGAGGGCGCGTGTGGAATGGGAGGCGATCACGGCCGCCTCCATGATCATCAGCTGGGGACGGACGGTCACAGTAGCACCAACACAGCGGCCACGCGGCCAACGCTGCGACGTCGGCGGCAAGATGGCCGTGACCAGAAGCCAACAACCTGAACCTGCCGTGATGGCTGTGCCCGTGCCCGTGCCCATGCGGCTTGCGGCGGCCCAACGCCAATAACTCGTGGGAAAAGTCTCGCTCCCGTAACGATCACAGTTTCAAATTTCCTTAGGAAGAAGAGAAATTTGCCAGACCATCATGTCCCGGGGTTCCATCTCGCAAGACGTTTTGTTTGCAAAGGCCAACTCGGTTTTATTGCAAGAACCATTCCGCCACTCATGAGCTCACTTGATTCCGACTGTTTTCACCACTGCAAAGCCACTGATGTAGCCTTTTTAAATCATTGTTAACGTGCTCGGTAAGCATAACACAGACATTGAAATGGCTTGACTCCTAATTTAGCGGCTTCACGTCACTGAACACTGCCCCGGATCAGCTGGGTATTTGCAGAATCACTTCTCTCTGTATGGTGGAGAGCTCCTCCTACATTCAGCACATAATTGACTCTACCAAACAGAGCCAAGTGACGCAGAGAGTGGTTCACGCAATTTTATCCAAGAAAAAAACTTATATTTTCGACTTATCAAGAGAAATCTGCTGCCGCAAAATAACACCATGATAAACACTTATGTCACATCCCAGTCCATTTGAAAGCTTTGTCTAATACTAGTAACATTGCTTCACCACTAAGACAACATTTAGGACCACGGAAACTCACATGACGTGTGAATATGTAACAACTAGCAAGGTGATCCGCGCAAATAGCGCAGGAAGCTAGCGTTTATTTTCTTAACAAACAGATTTTAAGTTCAAATTAATAGATAAAAATACCCACTTTAATCGATCTAAATTTTTCAGATCTCATTGGTCCACTAATCACAATACTACATAGCAAGACATCACCATATTTCTATTTCTCATACTTGCTAGTAGTTTATCATCATGCCTTGATTGCCGCGTTCGGATGATACTCAGCCTTGACAACCTAATTCTGATGGATCATGTAGTGGCTAATTATTGTGCTTCTAGTATTTGTATAAGTAAAATTCTTCAAAAATAAATGAAATAAAGTACTATTTTTCATTTTTTATTCTATTATATTTATTAGTGTTTTGCATGTAATTTTTATTTTTCTATCTTCTTTCAAATTCATATATAATACTACTAATTATCTCTCATCAATCGAATTTGAAAAACTCATTAGAATAATATGAATATTTAATATTATCTTATAAAATCAATATTTTATATTATTTTTTATTATCATGGTAATTTTAGGTTCTATGTCAAAAATATTTATTTGTATCCATTTAATTCTTTAGTAATTGTATTTAATTCATGCTAATAAAAATATATATAATATTTTTTAGTTACCATACCAATAAAAAGATATATAATATTGTGTTTAATTAGTATGTATCCATTTAGTTCTTTGTTAATTGTATTTGGCGCATACTTTTTATTTAGCTATATATTGCTTCTAAATTCATACACATAACAACTATTAGTTTTCTTATTTTTATTCTGAATTTAGCTATGTATTTATTGTGTTTGATACGGACTCTTGAGTTAATTTCTAATTTATTTATTTATTTAATTTTTTGTTTACATATTTACTAATCATATTTAATATGTACTCTTTGGTCAAGTGCTAATTTTTATTTTTTATTTCAAATTTAACAATTTAGTTATCGTACTTGACATGGATACTTTGGTGCTAATTTCTAATTTTTTATTATGAAATTAGCTACTATTAATTGTTTTCAATAAGGACTTTTTTTAGGATAACATAGACCGATAGATCATCACAATAGATTCATAAATCTAAGGTTATCTACGTTTGCTACAAACCGTGGCTGGCCAAATTTCTTTGTCAATAAATTTGGTGGGATACTATTTGCACTAAAAAAATTTTTATACCATGAATTAAGCGTGGCTTAGTTGCTTAGGTTTATTGTGATGGAATTTGTCCATCGGGTATATGTTCCTAACTAGGCACCGGTGTCGCACAGCGAGGTGTCTGTGGTGACTTCGTCAATATCTAGATCAGAGCAACAGGCCAAATCTTTCAGAGGTGCTCATAACGGTAGGGTTTACATGTGTGTATTTATAGGGGTGAGTGTGCATATGTGTGTGAGCGTCTGTGTCTATACTGGTGTTTCAAAAAAAATCTTCATAACCCAACTCTAATGAATTGGCCATCTTGTCTTTTTTTCCTTTTGTGCATCTGCCTAGAGATTACCCTATCTATTTAGTGGCAATATGGGATTATCCAATAAAGGGTCTAGAGATTGGATACTTCAGCATGCATGTGCGTGTGTGTAAAAACACGTCGATTTCATGAATTTCTTCCTTCGCAGCACCATCTGGCTAAGGTTAGCATCTTCTAATTGTGTCTATTTGTCCATATGGCAGAGCACCTAACCTGCGAATTACACAGTTCCAAAACAATGCAACTCATATGTGCATGTAGCTTCTGTGGCCTTCCTGATCTTGTTCACAATTGTATTTCAGCCAGTTATATGCGCATGGCATGACCAGTATATATGCAGCACTTCAGCTGGACATCAGCCGGACACATGCAATTTACCGTACCCCTAAATGGACGCAGCATACGGAGATGGCTTCAGCCTTCAGCCACATCATTGCTCAATTTTCACAACTGGTGTGCTCCCTGCCCGCTGCCAGCCAGAGTCTCACACACATCACGGCTTGAATAGCTGCAAATTCAGACACAAAAGTTTGTGTATCCTCTGTTTCTCTGAGATGCTCCCGTAAAAGTTGTGCATGGGTCATGAAAAGTCGCCAACTTCTTGCAACATTTTGGCTCTGTTGGCAACTATATATGTTGCTTCTTCACACGGGCAGCACGGCCTTTACATGGCACACAAGAACCCTTTGGTGGTCATATCATCCGCGACACCTGTGATACTTTTGCGTTGATCTTGTAGGACTGCTAATTAGATGCACCGAAAGTTAAAATAAATAAAAATCAGATCAATGTTTTATTTGCATCTTCATTTAGAGTTATAATCGTATTCGACATGGACACTTATCGCTAATTGGTTTTTTTATTCCAAAATTAGTTATTACTAATTATTTTTTATGAGAACTTTTAGGGTAAGGTAGACCGTTAAATATATATTAAATCCAACAGTGTATATTCTTTTCTTTTTTGGATTAACGTGAAAATTTCTAGGCCCTCACGGTGAATATTGTGGCTTCTAACTTTTAGGGGTAAGGTAAACTATTAGATATACATTAAATCCAACGGTGCATATTCTTTTTTTTGGATTAACGTGAGAATTTTTAACATTTACATTAAATCCAACGGTGCATATTCTTTTTTTTGGATTAACGTGAGAATTTTTAACATTTAGGGGTAAGGTAGACCGTTAGATATACATTAAATCCAATGGTGCATATTTTTTTCTTTTTTGGATTAACGTGAGAATTTCTAACTTTTAAGGGTAAGGTAGACCGTTACATATACATTAAATCCAACGGTACATATTCTTCTCTTTTTTTGATTAACGTGGGAATTTCTAACTTTTAGAGGTAAGATAGACCGTTAGATATACATTAAATCCAACGGTGCATATTCTTCTCTTTTTTGATTAACGTGAGAATTTATAGGCTCTCTCGGCGGACGTGGTGGCTTCTTTCTAACCTTGTTGTATTAAGCTTCGCGTGGCTTCTAAAATAGACATGCAGTTGATCAGCCAAACCAAAAAAGAAAAGGAAAAAAATAACTAAACTTCACATGGCTGTGCATGGAGTACTCCAGTACTGTCAAACTTGAATTCAGGATGGCACCTCCGATCTCCCGGGCTAATTGCCGCCAAGCAATCCTTCGAGCACGCCACAGCCACGCGCTTAAAGTCCAAAGACAAATCCCCGTCAGGCATCAGCAGAGCACTGACGCATTCATTAGGGAGGAAGAAAAACTTGGGAGCTAGCTAGCGTTGGGTTCTTGATGACCGGCACCTCTCATGCATCACGGACACGACGGGTTCCGTGACCCGTCGCTGCTCCCCTCTGCAAGCTCTCGCGTGGCCGAGAGCGTTTCTCCCCGGCACGGAGAATCTGCGCCCTTTGTTCTGAACCCAGTGTCCCATTGATCGGAGGAGGACGACGCATCAAAAGCTGACGCCAAGAAAACAACCGCGTGGCGTTACGTGCCGTCGGATCGGGAGAATCGGACAGCCACGGCGGCCCGGGACGGTGGAAAAAACTGGGGCTCTGAGACCTACCCTTGCCTGAGTTGTTCGCCTGATCGCTTTCATGGACCCTGATTCGTCAGGGCCTTCTACGTGCAGTGTCATAGAGACACTTGGAAACTGTACGTGGTTAGACACTTGAGCAGGGTTAGAAAGGTACGTTGATATTAGCTTGCGTCGAGCATTATTGCCTGCGATCCAACGAGCGCCACGTCGTCGCCGAGTGATTCTGATTCACGACGTGTTTTTTAGTACATGGTCATGTGCAAGTAACCTTCTGCATTCTGCAAGCCAAGTAAACGGCAAGATTTGGAAAACTTGCAGACGGTTCGTGGCGCAGAAGATTACAAGCGTCGAACCCTCTCGCTTTCTGCCTAACAAAACCATTGATTACTCCCCTACCGCTCCTGATTGTGATCAGCCTGAGATTTGCGTCGACGCATGATCTCTGACAGTCTCAGAGCAGCTCAGTAATCTACACCCAAAACAATTAATCATGGTAAAAAAGGAGAAAATTACAGTGATTCATCACTGAAAATTACAGTGATTCATCACTCTTACGTCAGCTTGAGGCAAGAACAGATCGAGGCGCACGCCATGCGCATGTGCATAACATAAGATAAGACCGGCCGGGGAGGTAGTGTGTGTGAGCGTGTGTGAACTGGTCGTCCGTCGAGCCCTAACTGCCGGACAAGGACCCCGCAGCGCTCGCATCAGGACTTTCCCGGCGGGCCGGTACGGCGGCGCGGCGACACCAATAAGGCACCCGCAGCGGCAGCGTGACGACTCATGCGTACGGCCAGGCCACCCCGACGACGAGGTCCGAACGAACCGGGCGGGTCGCCGTCGCGGATTGGAGAGGGGGGTCCCGAAATGCAGAGGCAACCGTACAGCGACTGCACGTATAGAGCCACGTACCCATCGTTCACACGATGACGCCAACGTGCCATTAAGCGGCGGATGGCGAGCTGCCGGCGGATCGCCGCCGTCGATGACCCATCGGACGGGGCGGCGGCGAGGCGGGCAGGTAACCGGCCCCCAGGGCAGGTTTTTTTTTTTCCTGTCCTCCGTCTTCCATGGAGCTCTCCAGATCACGCACTTAGTCAATGAGCTGCAAAATTACCGAAATGACCCGTTCACACCACTGTACGGCAGTACACCCGACGGAGACGATGCCGGACGCCATCGCCAAGCGCCCATAAATAGCCGTGCTCGGCCATTAGCCGAGAGCAGCAGCTCCAAGCATACTCTCGTACACTAGAAAGCTTAGCTACTATAGCCTATAGCTAGACAACATTTGCGCTTGAGGCTGTGCCGAGAGCAAAGGACGCCTCGAGAAGAAAGGTAGCAAAGCCTGCGGCGAGGAGGAGGATGTCGCTGGTGAGGCTTTTCGACACACTGGCGCTGGACTCGTGGAAGAACCCCTTCCGCATGTTCGGCACGGCGGTGGCCGCCGACGCGTGGCTGGCGAGCGACACGTCGGCGTTCGCCAATACGTACATCGAGAGCCGGGACACGGCGGGGGCGTACGTGTTCAGCGCGGCGCTCCCCCCCGGCGTGACCAAGGAGGAGGTGCGCGTGGAGGTGGACGACGGCAACGTGCTGGTCATCACCGGGGAGCGCAGCGTGCGGCGGGAGGAGCGCAGCGACAGGTGGCACCACATCGAGCGCAGCTGCGCCACGTTCCTCGGCCGGTTCCACCTGCCCGGGGACGCCGCCGTCGACGGCGTCAGGGCCGCCATGGACGCCGGCATGCTCACGGTCACCGTGCCCAAGGTCGGGGCCCCCGCCCCCGCCATCGCCGAGAAGCCGGCGGAGGCGGCGGCGGCGATGGCCGTCGAGGCCGGGCCCTGCTGATCCCGATGCCGACGCCGGCGCGCTGGATCACGCGCGCGGCCGCGGCGGCTCTGTTTCCCTGGACGCTAGCTCCTGGGGAACGAACTGTAGCGACGTCGCGTGACAGCGAGGTCGCTCGTCCGTACCGTCTGAAGCTTCCTCCTCCTTTGGTTTGGTGTTGCTTACCTTTCCGTGTGATGGATCTGCCTGCGTGCATGTAACAAGGGAAAACAAAACCAAAAAATATGCCTGCACGGCTGCGCAATGTAGTAATTTTCTCCTTTCTTGTGTGCTTAGTAAACGAAGAGCAAGCTAAGCTAAGCTGCTGAAGTTCTGTCTCTACCAACGTTTCTTCTAGTCTCGCGATTGCCGTCACTACTAATTTTTCTTGATGTAGTAATTAGGCTGTGACAACTTAATTACTGCAACCTACCAGTGTGACTTGCCCCGCCGAAACTCTTACTACCACATTTCCTCAAAATGATCATTAGCATTTAGCACACAGGTCAAACGTTTGATCGAATATGGACACCAAAAGCAGCAGAACCTTTAACATACAGCACGAAAGTGATCGAAGCAAATATCGGGAGTGTGAGAGCTAGCTGTTCCTGACTTCCTGTTCCTGTACGGCCATCATTTTGGCTTGCGACTTGCGGCACTTCGCTGTTGAGGAACAAGCAAGACATAATGCGCACCACATCACACCAACCAGCTCGTCCGGCGGCGGCACGCGGATGGGATATTTGTGCGCGGCCTTGTCGGAGAGCCCAATCGCAGCTGCGGCGGCGGCGAACTTTATTCCGCAACACGCCAGGAAGGAAGGAACTATCGCGAGTTGCGAGACAGCGCGGCGCGGCACTGGTGGAAATGGGCGTTTGTGGGCATCTATCTGCAGCTGGATATCGGATATTCAGATATGGGAAGATATCTGGATTGCAGAAGAAACCAGGTGGCGACGAGGACATTAAAGCCAGTGAGGAACTGGATCAGCGACTGCTCGCAATAGCAGCATCGGGTAGGCCATTCGAGCACTCGGCGGCCGGCGCCGCCGCATCGGCATCGACTGTGCTCAGTGCTCAGACGCTCTCACTCACGATGTCGCCTGTTGAAGAAAGACAATCGGATTGGGAAGTTGGGCCTTGGTGGAGTTAGCCTTGCGTGGGCCGAAACGGTCTTGGCTTTCAGTGTGTGGGCTGATTCTATGGAGAATTTTTGGTGAATAGATTGGGAGTGGGCTGTAGTTTCATCTCAAAACCATTGGACTGAAGCATCAGCCCTCCTCGATGCGGGCGGATCTGGCAAGTCACGGCCCAATATTAAGCCTTGTAACGATGCCGTGTCGCCTGTTGAAGAAAGACAATAGGATTGGAAACTTGGGCCTTCATGGTTGCCCTTTTGTGGGAATTTTTTATTTTTTTATTTTATTTTTTTACGATTTTTCAAAAACAACGCATCGGTGACAGATTTTGCAAATCTGTTGCCAAATGAAATGGCGACAGCCGTATGATACGGCAACAGGAACTGAAACCGCCAAATCAAAAGGCGGTAGGAGAAACCGCCAAATGAAATGGCGACAAAACCGCCGAATCATTCGGCGGTTGCTACAGTATTTGCGTGGTACTGTAGCAGCTGCCGCCCGATTCTTCGCTCCTCTGTCAGAAAAAAATCATAACTCTTTTATATGAACTTAAATGGAGCTAAAATTTATACAAAAATTGTAGATCTTTAGTTCAAACTTTTTCCATTTGAAATCATCTTCGAGTTCAAATAATCCACACAATATTCATATCTAAAATTTGAATTTTAGATCTGAGCATTGTCTCGATTATTTGAGCACCAAAATTATTCGCAATGAAAAAAGTTTGAACAACAAAGTTATAGATCTCATCGAGCTCTACAATTTTCGTATGAAGCTTATCTCCAACCGAATTCATATGAAAAAGTTATAATTTTTTGAAGATGTGCTATCCAAAGGAGGAAAATTCTTCTGATTCATTAGATATGAATATTGTGTGGATTATTTGAATATGAAGATGATTTCAAATGAAAAAAGTTTGAACTACAAAGCTGTAGATCTCGTCGAGATCTACAATTTTCGTATAAATTTTAGCTCCATTCAAGTTTATATAAAAAAGTTATAAATTTTTTTTTGACAGAGGAGCGAGGAACGGGCGGCAGCTGCTACAGTACCACACGGGTACTGTAGCAACCGCCGAATGATTTGGCGGCTATTGCAACCACCATTTCATTTGGCGGTTTCTCTTACCGCCGTTTGATTTGGCGGTTTCATTTCCTGTCGCCGTAACATACGGCTGTCGCCGTTTCATTTGGCGGTTGGGTGACAGATTTACATGCGTTGTTTTTGAAAAATCGTAAAAAATAAAATAAAAAAAATTCCTTTTGTGGGGCGAAACGGGCTTTCATGATGCGTTGCTTTTAGTGTGTGGGCTCATGCGATGGAGAGTTTGAAGGGAAACGATTGGGCTGTAACTTCCTCTTAAAACAATTTGGCTGAAATAGAAGCCCTCCTCAATGCGGGCGAATTTGGCAAAGTCACTAGAAACAGGGCGCGGCGTTGCCGCGCACAAATAATATTTGGGCCAGTGTTTTCTTATTTTTTTATTCTAGACTTCAGTTTAACCACCCTAGGCTCAATTCCAAAACGGCACGAATGGCAATTGAATCGTGGTTAATTAATATATTGATTATACGATCTTCTAACGAACTGAATTGTTGCATATTTCATTATGCGAAGGAACTTTTCACCATGTAGAGGAATGGGTGATCAAATTGCTCAGAGGAATTCCCATATGTTCTTCAGTGTTAACAACAAAAAAGATAGCTCCATTTCAGGGCTAATAACACACAAAGGCCCAAGAATATTACGGTGCAAGTGAGCAACAGCTATGAACCAGTGCGATCAGCTTTGAAGTATTAAATTGAGCTGATAGAGTTCATAGATTTACCACTGAATATATTACATAAGAGGCATACTTAGTGTACAAGAGGCATACTTAGTGTACTAAAGATCATTGAATCCAGCACTGAAGTAGCAGGCACTGTTGGAGTTCATGCACATTTTCCCAAAAAAAAAGATGGCATCAGAACAATAGATTAAACATAAGATTGTAGCGTTGTGATTGGACAGAGGTAATTGGGTGTTCAGAAATAGTTAAAAATGATTTCACTTAATTTTTTATTTCTACCTTGAAATGTAGTATCCTTGTTCTTGTATTATCATCACCCCATTAGATAACAGGAATACGCAACGATATAGGATAGTTGTTGAAGGATCAAAATAAATGACAAAAAAATTTAACAGTTGTAGACAAAAGTAGTAGACCTACAACACTGCTATTGTGTTAGATTGCTGCTTTTAGAGGTTGGAGGTTCCATCCCTACTCCACTATATATTCTATGGTAAATAAAAAATATTAGACCTTTTGCTTATGATTATCATGTCTAGCTAGCAGACCTTGGAAAAATGTACAAGATCACTTTGCATTTTTACTCCCTGAATCTGAAGCTATATTTTAAGTATAACCTTTGGGACTGAAGATTGAACAGAAAACAGAAATCGTTCTAGCTCAGAAGTCTGAAACTCTGAACCATGTTACTAGTAGTTAGCTGTAATAGAAATTTGAATTAGCAGTACAACAGTTAATAAAACTTTGATGGATTGGATTCATGTAAAACCTAAAGTATCTTGGTTGTTTCTATATTACTATAAAAACACTATAAGTTCAAATATGTATAATCTGCAAGGTAGATAAACATAGCCTTGTATAGATATCCAGTTTGGTTGACCTACATTGCTAGATGCATGGCACCCAACACTGCAGTTTAATTTTTTAAAAAGCTAAGATCACTGTTGTACCAGTTTCGATTATGAGATTTCTTCTTTTTGTTAAACTTCTCCTTTTCTTGTTATCCTCGGTGTCACATGGGGCCTTCTTTTGGTTGCAGATACATTTGATTTAAAGTACACAAATTTAAAGTGCCAGTATATATTTTTGACTTAGTTAGCTATTTCTTTTAATACATTATATTATTAGTTGGTGATTATGTTTGGAACTACTGATCTCTATTCATGTTTATCTTTTGCCATCCTCTGTGTCAGGGAGCTGAATGAATACATATTAAATATCTATACAAATTAGATAATTTGCGCCACAAATCAAAGAAAGGATAGATATGTAGGATTTACCTTGCTTTTAGCTTTTGTCTTTTCTTTAGTTCGCTGCTATGCGGTTGTTTATTATTGTTCCCTGCATGCCATAGACAAAATAATTGTTAATTTTCAAAAGACTGTACTTGGGGAAAAATCGTGAGTCAGGGCTCCGTCTTGTCACTTTCATAGAAGATTTAAATGGTATGGCCACAACCATGTTGACCAGAGGCATATGTTTGGTAGGCATAACATACAAAAATGAATATAGAACCAAATCTTATAATGTGAAAAATAAACTTTGTGTACAGGTTTAAAGTCAGTTTGTGTCAGATAAAGCTTCTAATAAAATAATCTATCTAACAACATTAACATTATTAGTTACTGACATCCTCTATGTGCTTTGATATGGGCATGCTGCAGTTACTCATTATAGCAGATTTGAATGGATGAAAGCATCCTAGTATTACGCAATTTTCAATGGACGCAGATTAAATATCCATTTTTATGGGCTAGATTTGAAGAAAATTAAGTTTAAAGCCGAATTGCATGGTCATGTAAAAATTAAATATAAGCTACTTTGGACTGTCCATGAAGTTATTTGCTGGGCAACAGTCTGCGCACGTAAGAGATGCAGTTAGCAACTGCAATCTGCAAGTAGCACACCGATTGGGCACATCACTGGCAAGGTGGATCAAATTAATTAATAGAATGGGAAATTAGCATTCAAGGATAATAGGATATATTGACGAAGCATTAGTTAAAAGCCTAAAAGGACAGTTAAAATGTAAAAGAAAAACACAGAAATATTGCACAATGCAATGAAGAGGGAAGCCACATCCATCCATCTGAAGCACAAGCCCAATTAGCACGCTCCATGCATATGGAAGATCAGGTGCTCACATATCTGAAGTGAAGCTGTGTAGATGCACATCGATAGGCTTACAACAAAAGGGAATGAGCTCATGGTTCTGCATAATGATGAAAACTGGCAGCTAGCTTGTTTACATATAAGTACTAAACTATAATCACAATTTGTTGGCATTTTACAGGGTCCAATTTTTTTGACTGAGGGTTCAAAAGTTCCATTTACAACTTATGCATCTCAAGATTTTGCATCTATTAGATCAGTACTCGTTCCTTCTTTGATCTTTTTCCCACTCAGTCAATAAAACAAACAGGTTGGCAGCACCGCAGCACACATAGACAGCACATGAGATTCGCAGAGGGATGCTCACCTTCATTCTGTAGGCTTCCACATGAAGAAATCCATCTGCCCGCAAGTGAGTACCGGCGCTGCTCCTTCCGGCATCAAGTTCGTCCACTCTTTCCTTTTTCCATTTGTGATTCAAAGCATCCGCTGATTCCCGGCGTCACGTAGAGGGTGCTGGGTGAGGGCTGTTGTAGAGAAAGCGGAGGGTGCTGGGGAGCCAGCAGATGCGGATCGAGGGGTGCGTGGGGAGCCGGGCTGCTGGCATAGCCTGTGCCGCTCAAGCCTCAAGCGTCCCTCCCCTGAAGTCGCCTCCTTCACCTCTGGCACCGTCGTAGACATCGTATTCTCGATCCCCGCCGACGCCTTGCCAGCGCCTGCGACTGTTTTGTTCAGCGCCATAGCCCCCCGACGCCGGCGCAGCTGACGACGCCCCCGGCGAGATCTGATGCCCCAGGCCGGGGCGGTGCGGGCAGCGGAACAGGCAGAGAAATGGCCGGCGCCGAAGCAGGCGGAGGGAGGCGCGGCTGTGTGGCAGGCGGAGGGGATGGAGAGGTTGTCTCTCGCCGGGTCCGTGAAGATTCGCGAGAGTCCGGGTTCGTGCGTTAGCGGGCGCCAGATCCGCGATGACCCACGATCGGACGGTCGACATTGCAAGATGGCCGGATCCAACGGTTACAGGCTAACAGGCGACGTGGATATCCGACCCGCTGAGCTTTTCTGCTGGGTTTCGTTCTTTAGAGATAGCCCAATATTGAGCTTAGACGTCGAAAATTTCAGCAGAACACCTAATGGAAATCATCAAACATACAAAAAAAAAGAAAAAAAGATATAAGAAAACTCTTTTAAATCTTCATTTATTCATCATGACTTCAACGACAACTGTACCGACAAACACACGAAACCAACAGCTCGCACGGGTCGACCCGGCAAACACAGCACTGACTGACCACAACAAGACCGTCAGGCACGACATCACATCACAGGATTCAGAAACACACGACGACCAAACTTTGAGCCGAGCACGGCGTGACAGCTCTTGATGAGCTGCTTTCCTCAGCCAGAGATCTCAACGCTCTTCACCTCGGGCTTCTTGACCTCGGCCTTGGGCACGGTGACCGTGAGCACGCCGTTCTCGAGGCCGGCCTTCACCTCCTCCGTCTTGGCGCCCTCCGGCAGGCGGAAGCGGCGGAGGAACTTGCCGCTGCTGCGCTCGACGCGGTGCCACTTGTCGTTCTTGTCCTCCTTCTCCTTGCTGCGCTCGCCGCTGATGACCAGCACGTTGCCGTCCTCCACCTCGACCTTGACCTCCTCCTTCTTGACGCCGGGGAGGTCGGCCTTGAAGACGTGCGCCTCGGGGGTCTCCTTCCAGTCGATGCGCGCGTTCGCGAACGCGGCCGTGTCGCGGTCGGACGGCGCGGCGGAGGGCACCACGGCGCGGAAGACGTCCAAGGGGTCCCATAAGTCGGCGAAGGGGTCAAAGACGTTGCTCTGCCTCACGAGCGACATTGTTGGCTGGGTTTGCGAGCTCTGAGAACGCGGGTGTGGGTTTAGAGAAGCGCTTGGTCGCAGCTAAAGCTCTGGTGCTCTAAGCTTCGATCTGATCTGAGGTGTGATCTGTCCGGGGAGCGAGGCAGAGCATTTATAGGTCGCCAAGAACGGCTCGAGAAGCCTCCGGACTTTGGCCTCTTTTTTTTCTGCACTTTTCTGGAAGTGGCTTATTTTGCTTTACGTCATCTGGATCCAACAATTCATTTTTTTTTAATTCATTTCAGTCTAGAAAAGGAACACGACGCTCTAGAGTAGTCTGGTGCTGCTTCTTGTCGCCCTCCGCTATATCTTTATTTCCCATCCGCAACCTACTTCGTTCAGATCAGGAAAAACCATTAGAGCTTTGTCATGTTTCTAGATCAAAGCCTGATGGATCTGGTTGGCAAGGACAATCATCGTGAATGATTGCAAAACGGAGTGTCGGTACTCGGCAAGAATGCAACATACAGGAATGGGCAGTTCTTATCCTTCTCGACGCTACCTTGGCAGAGTTCACTCCACCGTAAAGCCGCTATGCCTATGCAGTAACTACTATACACATTGAGTATTTCTTAAACAGATCTGCTGATGCAACTTTTAGATACTAAACTTTTATCTAATTTAACTATTTTTAGTTCAATTTATAATTTTTTTAACCTTTTTCAAATCCAAAGTCCTAACAAACCCAACATAATGAAGAAGTGGGAGGATTAGATTGCTACAGCCATACTTTTGCAACGTGGTACAGTGCTACCAGGCACTCAAATACTACTCTTTTCACAAATGGATTTTATGGAAAATATTAGTAGGTCTACATTGAAATTACAGGGTCACAAGGAGCTTATTTGTCCCTCAGCAAGCTTGCTGTCGGGGTTCTCTACCGCCGACAAGTAAATTTCTACGATCGCGCGTCGGAGCCCGGATGGTGACTCGAGAGACAGGGGGTTTTAGACTGGTTCGGGCCTCCGGAGAGTAATACCCTACGTCCAGTATGTGCCGATGTTCTCAAGCCCAAAGTCTGTAGTAGGGGGTACAAACTGGTCGGGAGAGGGAGAGGGTCCCAGGTCCCGGTGCTGTGTGAGCGAGTGTGCTGTTCGTGCTGTGTCCGAATGTTCGGCTGGTGTCGGCCTTGTCCCCCCACTGATGTCCCCTTGTCCCCTTTTATAGTCTCAAGGAGAGAAGGGAGCGGGGGGTAAGAAAGATAGAAAATTACAAGGAGAGTTACTGCCCCGAGGCCTTTAGCTTGCGTCGTGCGCCGAGCCGTACAGGGAGCAGGTGTTGACGGAGTGGGCACCCCGCCAGACCCGGGATCGTACATCCCGGGTGGTTGGTGTAGACGTCTTCTCGGGTAAGCTCCCGGGTAGTTCCCAGGTCGTGGTTGACTTGCTCGAGGTCCTCGGGTGCTCCAGGTGTCCTGCTCGGGTTCCAGGTGTCATCCATGGGCGCCTGGGATCGTACTTGGGCGCCCGGTGTTGCGCATGCGCTCCTCCCAAGACTGTAGCGTTCCTGTTCGGATGGGACGAGTGCCACTGTGGCTGCCGTGGCGAAGGACGGACGCCCATCATGCTCTGACGCGGCGGGTACCAAGTGGGTACGGCGCTGGATGGGCCAGGACGTGGCCGGGTAGTTTCACCCGGAGCTGGAGACTCCTCGGAGGCGGAGAACTCCCCGGGCGAATCGGAGAGCCCTTCGAGGGCGGGGAACTCCTCGGGCGAGCGGCGGAGCCACTCGGAGGCGGAGAACTCCTCGGGCGAGCAGCGGAGCCACTCGGAGGCGGAGAACTCCTCGGGCGAGCAGCGAAGCTACTCGGAGGCGGAGAACTCCTCGGGCGAATCGCGGAGACTCCTCGGAGGCGGAGAACTCTTCGGGCGAATCGGAGACTCGTCGGGCCGCCTCCGAGACGCCAGGACATGGAGAATCTGCTTTGGTTTGAGCCTTTAGTTTTGCTTTTTAAGGGGTGGATTATCGTAAGCTCCCGGATTAAGGGTTTGATTGGGTACCCCTAATTCGGACCTTCGTCAGTAGCCCCCGAGCCTGGGGGGAGATGGAGGCTCGCGCCCAGGCTGGATGGCGGCGTGGATATGGTAAGTTATGATTTTTCCGGTGGGGGCGCGCGAGCGCACCCGCCGGGTGTAGCCCCCGAGCCTTGAGAAGAGCTGGTGCTCTTGTTAAGGTTTTGTGCCCGGGTGGTTTGCCTTGGATGTTGTCGGGATCGAAGAACTTGTCGGGGAGGGGAAGCTTGTCGGGGACGCTTCGTCGGTGGGCCGCGCAGCTGCCCGACCGTTGACGGGCCGGGAACAGAAGCGTCGGCCCGTTCCCCCGCCGCGTGGGGAGGTGGACGCGCCTTTTGAGGAGGTCAGGCGAAGCGACGTGCGCACGTCGCCGCGGCGCCAGTGGTGGGCCCGCGCAATTAAGGCAGCGGCCGTTTCGTCTCGCCCCTATTTATAGCCGCGTGCTGCGGCGGCCTCGGGTTTTACCCGAGCCCGAGCTTTCCAACTTTCATTGCGCGCTTCGTCTCCTTTGTTGCTGCCGCTTGTTTCCTTGCGTCCTCCGCCGCCGTCGCTTCGCCGTTCCGGTGAACAAGTGACCGAGCCCCCCATCCCGCCGGCGCTTCTCCTTCGGATTGCTTCAGGATGTCGACCTGGGAGCGCTCCCGTGTCTCGCTCCGGCAGCTGGAGGGCCTCGTGGCGGAAGGGCTGCTTCCGCCATTGACGGAGGCCGTGGAGTGGAAGGTTCCGGGCGTGGAAGACTATCCCCGACCGCCGCAGGGATATGTCGTCTCGTTCGTCGCCTTCCACGAGCGCGGGTTCTCCGTCCCCGCCGGAAGATTCATCCGCGCCGTGCTCAACGAGTACGGGCTGGAGCTTCACCACCTCAACCCCAACGGGGTTCAACAGATGGCGCTGTTCGTGGCCCTCTGCGAGGGGTACTTGGAGATGGAGGCCCACTGGGACCTCTTCAGGTATTTCTTTAAGTTCTCGCTGCATTCCGCAGAGGGCGGAGCCCCGCGACGATTGGTTGCGCCGTACTGAAGGCGAAGCAGGGGCGTTCAAAGGACTACATCTCGGGGGCCCTGATCAGCTCGAACAAGGGCTGGCACCCGATGTGGTTCTATCTGAAGAACGACAGCAAGAATCTCTTGCCGGCGTACACCGGGAAGACCTTTGAGAAGGCGCCCGACGAGTGGGCGTACGGGCACGATGTGGTTCTATCTGAAGAACGACAGCAAGAATCCCTTGCCGGAGTACACCGGGAAGACCTTTGAGAAGGCGCCCGACGAGTGGGCGTACGGGCCCGAGAAGAACAAGCAGGAGAAGCTTCTCGGGGACATCTGGAAGGCCCTCGCGCGACTGCGCGACGCGAGGGTGTCGACGGCGGAAGTCCTCGGGGGGTACCTCTCGAGAGGCATCGTGCCGCTGAGGCGGCGCGCTCTCCCCATTTGGCAGATGACTCCGGAGAATGCCCCCTTCGTGGGGACCGTGACGATGAACCCCCTGCCATCGGGGGACGAGGTGGAGCGCCGAGTGATGGCGGCGATGGGGAAGGGCCACGACGCGTATCCTCCCTCGGGGCTTCTCCCCATGCTCCCGAACACCCGCACCCGGGCTCTGGTAAGGTGTCCTTCATCCGCCTTGTTTCCCCGAGTGGTTTTTAGTTGGCTGATCCCGAGTTCTTTCAGATGAAGGGCCTCAGCTGCTCCTACTCCCGGCCACCGCTTCCCGAGGACAGGGCGAGGAACCGGGCCGAGGCCGAATGGGCCAAGGCGAGGAAAGACCGCCGGGAGGAGTGGAAGAAGAAGGAGGTCGCCAAGCGTGAACGGAACGCTGAGCGATCCAGGAGGAGGAGGAGGGGAGAAGATGAGGTCTCCGAGGACGAGGACCCCGAGGAGTTCGTGGAGGACGACTCGGGGAGTGGAGATGACGAGGAGAGTGATGTCGACGCGCCTCCTCAGAAGCTCAAGGCGGTCGCGACGATGACCGCCGGCGCCTCGTCCTCGGCGCAGCATTCGGGGCGAAGCGGGAGAGGTGGGCCGCCACCGCCGGACTCGGGGAGGAGCGAAAGCTCTCGGTCGGACCGGCATCGGCGGTCCTCCGAGGGAAGCCGGCGCGAGAGGCGCAGCCGCACGCCTCCATCCTCCCATCACGAGCCCGAGAAGGGGAGGAGTTCCCGATGGGAGCCGGTCCTTCGTCGGGAGAGGAGCCGGAGCCGGGACCGGTCGGAGCGCACCCATAAGGGAGGTTCGTCCTCGGGGGCGTCGCGCTCCCCCAAGAGGCCCGCGCCACGGGACGATAGGCGGCCGCCGTCGGCCCCCCAAACGGTGCCCCGGACGCCCGCGGTTGTAAAAAAATTATTTTCATTATGTTTTGGAAGCAAATACAACAAACATGTGTATCCTAGTTATTAATGATGAATGAGAGATTTGGTGAGGTACTCTATTTAGCAAAACATTATTACTCCTCAATCTCCAAAGAAAGCAACAGTATATGCACACTATACAGAATGAGTCAAAACTTGATTGGAGGGTGAAGGAGTTCAGCATTCTGTAGCAAAAAAAGCTGGAATTAGAATGTGTAAGGGTTGCCTATATATGATTCAATAGTAGATAATCTTTAAACATTGGCAAGAGATGTAGAAGTAGAATTACTTATACTTTGATACCCTTTAATTTTGTTTATTTATGAAAAAATGCTAACAGTAAGCACACATACTACAATAAGTAAAAGAAACTGTAAAATGAAAACCCAGCTTTAGGATTTCTGTGTGTTTTAACCATTAAGGAAAAGATGTTGCCTAGAAATAGCACTAATGTTCTTTTGCAGTGTTGTATGGACTATTCCTGTACTCATGCCAAGTTGGAGAGACCCCTTGTACTCCTACACCACAAAGATTAAAGATATGGTAATAATTTCATCGCTATAGACTATAACATTCATGCCCCCATCCTAGGGAAAATCATAGGTCACCCTGCACTGGCAGTTCCTCAAAAGTAATGCCAAATTCAAAGAAAACCTTAAACAACCACCCAGAGATATGCATGCCAAAACAAATTTTAAACTAAGTTTCATGTTATATTCCAACAAACTGAACATATATGTAATTCCAAAATCATATTTCATAAATGTAAAGGGATATACTACATCAATACTACAAATTAAAAATTGAGTCATAAGACATCGCCAATCAAAGGGAGAGCCCACTACCTTTAGAGCAGGGACATGGAAACATGCTACCACTAATCCGCACATACCCGTGCATGAACCTAAGGAATTTGCTGCTAGGCTGCATAGTTGCCATTCATTAAAAACTCATATAACTGATTGGGATGATGGCTGTTTTTACCCTGACTGTCTGATGATCGAATCTGCTTCATTGTCTCTTATGACTGGTTGTCCACCTATAGATAAGAAAATGGAAGTATTTAGTTACAAAAGAATGTGCAAAGTGAGGCTAAGCAAAGTACTGGGAAACTTTGGAAGAAAAAAGTTGTAACAAGAGAGATCAACCGTTCATTCTACTGCCAAACTATTCAGATACCAGCCACCTACAGCACAAATGCTCAGGCGCTCATGGTCAGCATTCAGCAAAGAATAAGTTCACTGTCTTTGCTACATTTTATCTATCAAAGTGAGGATGAAAGTGCTAGTTCAGAGGTAGTATTAAGGGATATCAGCACAAATGCTCAGGCGCTCATGGTCAGCATTCAGCAAAGAATAAGTTCACTGTCTTTGCTACATTTTATCTATCAAAGTGAGGATGAAAGTGCTAGTTCAGAGGTAGTATTAAGGGATATCAGCAAGAGGGTCTTAGATTTAAAATAGAACTTACTTGATATATGTTTTCGTCAACCTTAGTTTTCCCTGCAACCGTATTTGTAACAATATTAGCACGCAGGAAAAACAAGAGAAATTGTTTACGGTGGGCAAGGCATAACATCAAAAACTTTAGAGGATGAACGTGCTAACTAACCTTGGTAACAGGGACATCATCTTGGTACCAGGAGGTTAGTTGCTCCTTTCCTGAAATTCATCCACAATCGCAACCTCCTGTATGTACCCAGAAAAGAAGGAACAAAAAACAATGGCTAAATAATTGTACCAGCTGCTAGATCACAAATCTCTTAAGGCTCCCACACACTGGTTTGTAGCCATCACTCCTCTATCTCGCGCCGCTTCATTTGTGTTGGCCTGCCATCGACCCTGCTGCTCAGCCTTGCGTTCCCATTTAGCAA
>CM014278.1:21028095-21038894 GCA_004135705.1 Alloteropsis semialata | reverse complement strand
AAGTCCGCTTGCTGAGTTATATACTGTCCACAGATTTGTATGTGCTGCAGGTGCGCTGCGTCCTGGCAGTCTTCCATTTGGGGCCTTTTCTTGACCCTGCAGTTCGAAGAAAACTTCTTAATGAAGTGCCTCGGGGGAGGTCTTTCCCTCAAGGATCTTTTTTCTTACAAGAAATCTCCATGGGCTAAATACTACCATTGCATAGTAACACGTTTCTTCTGTATTTTTTTGGGATTTATATACATATCCTCTTTCATTTTCTGACATAAGCTTTCCAACTTCTGGTGCTGTTCAATGTCTTTTTCTCTTCATTTGTTTCTTTTGAACTATGCAATTTATGAAATTGCATTGTATCATGAAACTTTAAATTGCAGATTTCAAATTAACTTTAATGATTTTATAACTGGTAGTGACTATTAATGTTATAATACCCTTAGTGGCTTTAAGAATTTTGTATATACTTCAAGTTTGTTCTGATTGTTCAAGCACATTTAGATTTATTGCGTGCTTACTGCAAGATTTATTCTGTTGAGACATTAGGTTCTAATAAATTTTGCACTTTAACATGTTGCAGACTGGATTGGAGAAGAATGTATTTGGAAATCATGTTGTGTCAATACCTAAAGCTGATACTCGGAACCCTCCAGCTTTTGCGTCAGATCCTCTAAAACTTTTATCCACTTCTGGTGATAGAGAATCTAATGGTGCAAACACAATTAGCTCAGCTAAAGATGCATCTTTGCCATTAACATTGCATTCTGGAATGTACTCTTCTGCTAGTGTAGGATCTGCGACACCTATCCATGTTGAACCAGAAATTGTTGAAATAGAGGGTCCTAGTTCAGTTATAACACAATTCCCAGAACAGGAGTCCAGCTTCATCAGAAGTCCGAGCCCACATGGGGTAAGTCCTGAGAAATCTCTATATGTTTGTCTTCTTTTAAGCTTTGCTTATTCACAGAACAGCAATCCTATATCTTCATTTTGTAGCCTGGTGCTATGACAAGAAAAGGTGCTACCAACGTTGATCGACAAAATTCGGAGATTTCTTATTACGCTGATGATGAAGATGGAAATCGCAAAAAGTATACCAAAAGGGGTAAGCATGCTAAGATTACTGGGAATGCTGTTGTTCGACATGTTAGTTACCATGCACTATCATATCACTAGTTGCCTTGCGAATAAGTATGATGATACTTTCAGGCCCTGTTTGGGGAGGAGGGGGGGGGATGTTTCCTATCAAATTTATGAGTTTAAAAATACCTTTTTTTATTGCTTGTATGTACACTTAGTTTCTTCCTGTTCTACATATCTATGGACTTAATTGACTAGATCTTACATTTTAAGCCCCAGAAGGGACAAGTTTTTCCTCATTGTGCTGGAACTAATATGTTTCATGAAATTCTCGTGTTGAGAATATAATCATTTTATTTTTGAATGGCTATGTTACTACATGTATGTCACTGTCCTGTTTTGAGCGTATATGGAGCTAGGTCCCTCACCGACCTTGAGCAAGCTGGACCGGGTTTTTGCTTCTGTTGAGTGGGAAAATCAATTACTGAATTGCCTGCTGCAGAATGCTGCTTCAATGGACTCTGATCACTGTCCTCTATTGTTGGGTTTGAATGATATTCTTCCTGGAAAAGGGAGATTTCATTTCGAATCCTACTGGTCTCGCTTGGATGGGTTTCAGGAGGTGGTTGCTCAAGCTTGGGGATCAATGGAAGCAAGGCTCTGTCCAGTGGAGACATTGTCACTAAAATTCAAAGCTTTAACCCGAGCGCTACAAAGCTGGAGTCAAAAGAACATTGGGCATATTAGAACACAGCTCACCATCGCGAAGGAAATTATACATCAGCTAAAAATTGCCCAAGACAGCAGACAACTTGCTGATAGGGAGCTATGGTTGTTGCATTCCCTGAAGAAACATTCCTTGGCTCTCAGTTCCTTGCAGCGGGCAATAGCAAGAATTAGATCAAGAGTCCTTTACCTGTATGCCATTACAAAAGTTGCTCGTTACGCGTATGCCACTAGAAAGTTTCCAGGCACCTGTGTGCCATGACACAAAGTTTCTTTTACCTGTGTGCCATTTTGGATGGAAAGAGAGCTAACAGAGGCTAACAGGGGTGAAAAAGACCGTTTTGCCCTTCTAGCTTTCTAGTGCACAACGTGAGTCTGGAGAGGATTTTCTAGTGTCATTTTGACATTAAAAAAAAGGAAGAACATGTGCATGACAATTATAAGAACAATTGATCTGACAATAAAAAAAGGAAAAAATATGCATGACCACAAACCAACAATTAATTGGTTCATATCACATAGGGAAAGAAAATGATCTGACAATAAACTTGTTTATATCATCAACATTTAAGCAACTGAGTTCACTAGTTTTCATCACATACCACAACTGTCTTAAATTACATCACCATTGCATAAAACATGACAGCAAAAGTAGTTCTGTTACCAGGCCTACTGTTGACGATGATCAAGCTGGTGCGTTGCCAGAGTCACATGAAGCAGAGGAGGACCATCGGGCTAATTGGGCTCGCTCCAGGCCCAGCAAGCCCAATTCGCGTGTGAGTGGCCCAGATTGGGTTGTGTAATGAACTGGCTGTATCTTCCGTAGCATATAAGGAAGAGGAGAGGAGAGAAGGGGATTATCGAATTGTATGAACCTACTGTTCCGAATCTGAAATCAAGCCTCTCTCGCTATCTCTGCTCTCTCTCTCCGAGTTCTTCCTTCCCTCTCCGATTCCTTCTCCGAACTCTACTCCTAACAACCTGGTATCAGAGACACCGAAACCTGGATCCCCTTTTTCCTCATCACCACTTCACTCGATTCCAAAAACTTCGCGGTGCCATGGATCCGCAAACCAAGCTCATCCTCGAAGAGATCCAGAAGCAGTTCGCGGACCAGAAGACTGAGATCCAGAAGCTCATCTCCGACAGCGACTCCAAGTGGGAGACGCGCATCGTCGACCTGGAGACGCGCACCGATGCGCGCGTCGAGCCGCTCGAGGAGGCGGCGGAGGCGTTCTCGGTCTGGCGGCCGCGGATCGAGACCGCGGTGGAGGCCGTCAAGACGGAGGTCGGGAAGCTGACCAAGCACTGGGATCGGTCCGTGCGCTGGAGCGCGCCGCGTCTGATCCAGGGTTGATCCACCTTCCCAAGCCCCCCGAGGCGGGTCCGCCTCTTCCCCCCAAGCCCGTGGAGCCGATTCTGAGTCCCCCGTCCAAGCCCGGTGTTCCGGATCTGACCCATCAGCTGCCGGATCCGGGATTCTCCGGCGCATCCAAGTCGGTGTTCGAGCGCCCACCTGCTCCGGACGAAGCCGACGGCCCTCATGGGCACCGCGTTCCACAAGATCACCGGGTGTTTGGGTACGGTTCCGTGACAACCGTTGCTCACCACCCGGTCAAGGGTATGTCCAATCCCCATCCACCATGGTCTCAGCATTTCGATTCTGGTACTCATGATACGGGTTGGGGTCGTGGAAATCGTAGCTCTAGTTCTGGTCCATCTCTTGGAAAATTACCTAAACTAGAGTTCCCTGCATTTGATGGTGATGCTCCCAAACTTTGGTTATCTAGGTGTGAAACATACTTTGAGATGTATTCTGTTGACCCATCCCTTTGGATTAAAGTAGCTTCCATGTATTTCAAAGGGTCGGCAAAAATTTGGCTGCAGTCTGTTGAAAGCCGTCTCAAAACTATGAACTGGCCTGTTTTTGCTAGATTACTGCTAGAGCGTTTTGGGAGGGATCAGCAAGAGGTACTGATTCGGCAATTGTTTCACATCAAACAATCCGGATCAGTCGCTGAGTATGTAGAACGTTTTGCTGAGTTAGTTGATCAATTGGTTGCTTATGGTCATTCCACTGACCCATTGTATTACACTATGAGATTTATTGATGGTCTCAAGGATGATATTCGTTCTTCTGTCTTAATTCAACGCCCTGCTACACTCGATACTGCTTGCACTCTCGCCTTGTTACAGGAAGAGGTTGGTGATCCAGTGCGGCGTCGGGATTATCGCAAACCGGATAATGGCTTTCTTTCCAAGTCAGTGAACAAGGGTCCTCTGCCCTTGCCTCCTCCTCCAAAAGCTGACAAGACCATTACTCCTATTTCATCTGAAGAAAAGCGAATTGCTGACTCTGCCAAGTCATCAGCCGAGAAGTTTAATGCCTTGAGGGCTTATCGCCGTGCTAGGGGGCTTTGTGACAAGTGTGCGGAGAAATGGAGTAGAGAGCACAAGTGTGCTACCACTGTGCAACTTCATGTGGTCCAGGAGTTGTTGGACCTGTTCAACCTGGAAGAGTTGGAGTCTGTCACAAGTGAATCTGCTGGACATCATGCTGAGCTGTTCTTGACACTTTCTGTTCACGCTTCTCAAGGTGCTGAGGGTCCTAGAACCATGAAGTTGAATGGATCTATTCAAGGGCAGGATCTGTTGATCTTAGTTGACTCTGGAAGCTCCAACTGTTTTATTAGCCAGGCCAAGGCACAGCAGCTTTCTGGGGTGTGTCATCTGGACAGCACAATCAAGGTGCAGTTAGCAAATGGGGAAGTGTTGATGTGTTCTGATCATATTCCAGCTGCAGTATGGTGTGTCCAAGATTATGAATTCACATCTGATCTCCGAATACTTCCCCTTCAGCACTACGACATGATTGTTGGCATGGATTGGCTAGAATCCTTTAGCCCGATGAAAGTACATTGGAAGCATAAGTGGCTGGCGATTCCTTATGGAGATTCTACTGCTTTTTTGCAAGGGGTGCTTCCACAACTACCTGAGGAGGTCTTAGTCCATGTATGCAGTGTGTCAGTTGTCCCTGATACCTCATCCAGTCCTGCTGCTCATCCTTCTACTGATACATCTGCTTTGCCATCTGATGTCGAAGTGTTGCTTTCAGAGTTTGCTATGGTGTTTGCTCCTCTGGATGGAATGCCTCCGCAGCGTGAGTGTGATCATGTCATTCCATTGGTTCAGGGTGCCAAGCCAGTTTACATCAGGCCCTACCGCTATCCTCCGGCTTTAAAGGATGAAATTGAGCGCCAAGTGGCTGAAATGCTTTCTCAGGGCATTATCCAGCCGAGTTCCAGTGCATTTTCGTCGCCAGTGCTGCTAGTTAAGAAGAAAGACGGTACCTGGCGATTTTGTGTGGACTATAGGTACCTCAACGCCTTAACTGTCAAGGGCAAGTATCCCATACCTATCTTTGATGAGCTCATGGATGAGTTGTCTCAAGCCTCCTGGTTCTCCACTATGGATCTCTCTTCCGGTTATCATCAGATTCGACTGAAGTCTGGTGAGGAGTTCAAAACCGCCTTCCAAACTCACTTTGGCCACTTTGAGTTCCGTGTCATGGCTTTTGGTCTTTGTGGAGCCCCAGCAACTTTCCAAGGAGCGATGAATGCTACTCTCCAGCCGCTCCTCCGCAAATGCGTTTTGGTTTTCTTTGACGATATATTGGTGTATAGTGCAACTCTTGAAGATCATCTGGCACATCTCAGGGCAGTCCTAACATTGCTTGCTCAAGATAAGTGGCAGGTCAAGCTTTCCAAATGTCTCCTTTGCTCAACGCCAAATCACTTATTTGGGTCATGTGATCAGTGCAGCGGGAGTATCTACTGATGACAAGAAGGTGGAAGCCATAGCATCCTGGCCGATTCCTGTCTCTGTCAAGGAATTACGCAGTTTCTTGGGCCTAGCGGGTTACTACAGAAAGTTCGTTCGCAATTTTGCAGTGATAGCTCGTCCTCTGACCGCCTTGCTCAAGAAGAATGCCCTGTTTGTGTGGACTAGTGACCACCAGAGTTCTTTTGAGGCATTGAAATCTGCTCTATGTTCAGCACCAGTGTTGGCAATGCCGGATTTCTCTAAACCGTTTGCAATTGAGACAGATGCATGTGCACAAGGAATTGGTGCCGTACTTACACAAGCAGGTCACCCTCTAGCTTTCATTAGCAAACCCTTAGGACCCAAAACCTTGGGTTTGTCTACATATGAAAAGGAATACCTTGCAATACTCTTGGCTGTGGAACATTGGCGACATTATTTGCAGCATGGGGAATTTTCCATCTTCACAGATCAGCGTAGCTTAATCCATCTAGCTGATCAGCGCCTCAACACCCCTTGGCAGCAAAAGGTTTTCACCAAGTTGTTGGGTTTGCAATACAAGATCATTTATAAGCAAGGCACCGAGAATCGTGTGGCTGATGCTCTGTCCCGCAGAGGTCATGGTGAACTACATGCACTGTCTGTCTCTGGTTGTATTCCATCTTGGACTTCCCAAATCATTGAGGGCTATAAGGAAGATTTGCATGCCCAAGAGCTGATCTCCAAGCTGGCTGTCTCATCTACTGCAGTTCCTAATTATTCCTTGTCAGGAGGCGTCCTCAGGTATAAGAATCGCATCTGGTTGGGCAATAATGTTCAGTTGCAGCTTCAGATTTTGCAAGCTTTGCACAACTCTCCCTTGGGTGGCCATTCCGGGTTCCCTGTGACTTATAGAAGAATCAAGCAGCTCTTTGCTTGGAAATCAATGAAAAAAGATGTTCACAATTGGGTTTCTTCGTGCATTGTTTGCCAGCAAGCTAAGCCCGACCGAAGTAAGTATCCCGGCCTTCTTCAACCCTTACCAGTTCCCTTCTTCTGCTTGGGAGATTGTGTCTATGGATTTTGTTGAAGGTTTGCCTCGGTCTCTTCACAAGAATTGCATATTGGTTGTTGTGGATAAATTCACAAAGTACAGCCATTTCTTGCCCCTTAGTCACCCCTTCACTGCTGTTGGTGTAGCTCAGCTTTTCTTTGATCAAGTCTATCGGTTACATGGCCTTCCATTATCCATTGTGTCTGATAGAGATAGAGTATTCACTTCCTCATTCTGGCAAGAGCTTTTTCGGCTTTCTGGAGTTCAGTTGCGCATGAGTTCAAGTTACCACCCCCAAACGGATGGTCAAACCGAGCGTGTCAATCAGTGCATGGAAACTTTTCTTCGTTGTTTTGTGCACGCCTGCCCAACTAAGTGGATGCATTGGATTGGCCTAGCCGAGTACTGGTACAACACCAGTACCCATTCTGCTATTGGTCGCTCTCCGTTCGAGGCACTCTATGGTTATACTCCCAGGACTCTTGGAATTGATTCTTCAGTAGTTCCTGTGGGAGCTGAACTCCAGGAATGGATGCAGAACAGGGGCCTCATGGATCGTTTGATTCAACAACACTTGTTGAGAGCTCAGCATCGTATGAAGAAACAAGCGGACAAGAACAGAGCTGAGCGTTCTTTTGCTGTTGGGGATTCAGTTTTTGTCAAGCTCCAACCCTATGTACAATCTTCATTGGCTCCTCGAGCTCATCAAAAGCTGGCTTTCAAGTATTTTGGTCCTTTCAAGGTGCTTGCTAAGGTTGGAGAAGTTGCTTACACTTTGCAGCTGCCTGCTTCTTCTGCAGTTCACCCCACTTTCCATGTGTCCCAGTTAAAGGCAGTGGTTCCTTCCACATCCAGTAACTGCTTCATTGCCGGCGGCAGACAACAGTTTCCAGGTGCCTGAGGCTGTGCTGGAGCGTCGCCTGTCATCCAGAGGCCTCACTGCGATTCCTCAAGTACTCATCAAATGGTCAGGTATGCCGGTTTCTCTTGCTACCTGGGAAGATCAAGAAGCATTACAGCAGCAGTTTCCATGTGCTCCTGCTTGGGGTCAAGCAGGTTTTCAAGACGGGAGGAATGTTACCAGGCCTACTGTTGACGATGATCAAGCTGGTGCGTTGCCAGAGTCACATGAAGCAGAGGAGGACCATCGGGCTAATTGGGCTCGCTCCAGGCCCAGCAAGCCCAATTCGCGTGTGAGTGGCCCAGATTGGGTTGTGTAATGAACTGGCTGTATCTTCCGTAGCATATAAGGAAGAGGAGAGGAGAGAAGGGGATTATCGAATTGTATGAACCTACTGTTCCGAATCTGAAATCAAGCCTCTCTCGCTATCTCTGCTCTCTCTCTCCGAGTTCTTCCTTCCCTCTCCGATTCCTTCTCCGAACTCTACTCCTAACAAGTTCCTCCACACCACAAGAACTGGCCATGCCAAAAGAAAATATTGCTTCATCACATAGGAAAAGCACTCCCAAAATAACACTCCAGAATCACAATTTAGTCAAGCTTGAGTTTCTTCTTGCTTCTGGTATTTGAAGCTGGGCTGGCTGGGTTGGCTATCTCAACTGGAGCCCTCTTTGGTGTCAACTTCTTCATGATGGCACGCTTCTTCCTTGGTGTCTGCACTATATGTAGAGAGGCTTCACAGGATCCAGTGTCTTGATGAATAATAGGCGGGTGCTCAACTTGGACAGGAAAAGGGTCATTGGATCCAGTTGCAGATCTTGTGTGAAAGCAATAAAGAGAGATCAGTGAGGCTGTAAATGTCATAGTGTGGAGAAATGAAAACAACTTAAGACCATACCTGCTAGACACCGTATTGCCACTACTTGTTGTAGTGGTTGCTGGCCCCTTCCTTTTGTTGACACCTGCTGAAGAAGAAGGTTTTCTCTTCCTTTTCTTGTGTGTAGCATTGGCCACCGCCTCATTGTGTGGGAATACCATTCCTGATGCAGGAGTGGCCACAACAATGCTAGTCTCTATGTTACTGCTAGATGCTTTCTTCAGCTTTTTCTTTGGTGGACCCCTGAAATAAAGTGTTATTTTGCATAGGTAAACATGAAGACATGAGGGTCATTATGTAGCTATGTCTACAAACTTTACCTCTCAGCCTCCATTGCAGCTATGTCTTCGGGATTCCCATTCTTACAGGTGTACCAATGGTGCCCTAACTGGTGGCATATTGGGCACTCATGTTGCTTCTTGCCTGATTTCTTCCTGCTACTACCTCCCTCCAAAGCTGATTTCATTCTGTTCTTCCTCCTTCCTGCAGTTGACTTAAGCAATGGAGGATGCATGAAGAAGCCATGAGTTGCTTTGGGCCACATGGACTTGTCAGGAATAGAGGGCACAGAACCGTCATATGCAATTTTGAATTTCTCAACCGAGTAGCACTCATCCACATCCAGTTGTGCCCATCAACTGCACAAGCTACACACAACTGGCCCCTGAACCTTCCATTAAAAAATGTACTATCTACTGTAAGATATGGCCTACAACCTCGAAGGAAGCCATCAACACAAGCTTTCAAAGCAAAAAACAGCCTGTTAAACCTTGTCTTTTTGTTGATGGTATGGTGGTCAATCACAACAAAAGATCCAGGACTGCTTTCCTCTATCTGAGCTTTAAATCTGTACAGGTTGTCAACTTTTGTCCCAAGGGCCATAAAGTTTATCCATAGCAAGATTCTTACCTAGATAAACTTTTCTGTAGGTCACATCAATTTTGTGACTGTCCTTTAGCCTCCTTTTCAGCTCTTTGGGACCCAAATTTCCATCTTCCTTGAGCCAATCAATCACTTGATCACACACCCAAAATTATGTCACTCCTACACAACTGCCTGCCCTCCTAGTGCTGTAACACTCCTCATGAGGGTATGGGGTTCCTCTTCACCTGACAATATAGACATCCAATGGTTATTTACTAGGAAAAAAAAAGATGTCAATGCATAAAAAGTGTTACAAAAATTTTACCTTCACTGTGACACCATCACTCAGAGTAGAGGCATGTATTCTCCACCTACAGCCCACTATCTTGCCACTGCAATACACCCTGTACCAAGATTTATCACTCTTTTCAATGTTATATTGGAACTCATGTTTGGTAGCATGTGAAGCTAAAGCCAATTTAAAAACAGCCATGTCTGAATACAAAGTGCCTACTGCCATAGGAGGATCACTCTTGTCATAATCTGCTTCTGGTTTCTTAGCAGGGTCTCCATCTTTAACAATGTCATCTATGTCCTCTACTTCATCATCATACAAAGATTCATCATCACTATCTGATTCATCATCACTATCTGATTCATAGCATGTGTCTGATTTTGAATTTTCCTCCTCTCTTTGGTTAGTGTCAGCTTGACTATAAGGAATGGAAGGTTCTGGATGTTGGGGACCACAATCAATATACAAGCATTCATCATTAACACCCACATGCTCATTGGATGGGTTTGGGTTAGCCAGATATTCAGTATCTGTAGATTGAGTTTGAAGGCTAGGTTCTGCTATGCTAGGACATGGCACTGAAGGGGTGATTGGGGCTTCAACTGATTGGCCAGTACCACCAAATTCCCACTGTGGGATCTCAGGAGGCTCAAAAGCAGGGTTATGATAACAAACACTCAACAAGCAGCGCTTCGAAGCCTTAAGTTTTGCAAACATTTCAACTATATCTTGGTCAGAGCAGACTTTGATGTTGGCATTTCTATCCATGCAGAAATAAGAAAAACTCAGTGTGTCACCGTCTGAAAGAGGATACTTTTTAGTAACTTCAATCAGATCTCTGAAGTTGGTGAAGTCAGCATCCACAGTTGTGTAAAAGCTAAACCACCGATCACGGTATTTGGAGTCAATAATCCGATATTCTAGTTTGAAACTACTGTCGGAGTCCATCCTACAGATGAACAAGAGCGCATGCTCATCACATGCATCTCCAATACAGTAGTGGACAGGGAAGGGGAAGCTACCTGCTGCAGTTGGGATGCGGTGGCCTGGAGGCGCCCTCCACGCACGGCGTCGCCTGGCGCAGCTCCCTCCACGCGCGGCTCGGCGAGCCCTCCATGCGTGGCCCTGCCTGGGACCTGCCTGGCACATGCAAGGAGTGTTCGGATCAGTGCTTCCACCAGTAATCAATTGATCTCTCTAATGTCAC
>CM014278.1:20929615-21019699 GCA_004135705.1 Alloteropsis semialata | reverse complement strand
AACACCTTTACCACTAAGTCAATGTACCACATCACGGACCTATCCAACCATTTGATGTCGAATAAACAAATTTGCAACTAAAGACAAGTTTTCATATCAAGCCTCTATTCTGGTGATTTGATGTTGTCTTCATTTTGGAAATTGATCCTTCAAGGAAATGGTCTTTGCGTTCTTGCACACCAAGCTAAAGATAGGGTCCTTTATCCACTAAAGATAGGGTGTTTGTGCCTTGCACGAGAGCCTTATTATCGCCGCTCCACAAGAAGCTGGAGAGTCCTTAATCCACCGAAGAAAGGGTCTTTGCATCCTTACGCAAGAGCATTGTCCCCACTTCGTACCAAGGTGCCTGTGCACCAATCTTACAAGTGTGGCACCGTGGTTTACTCTTTGAAGCAACAATAAGGTAGCAGCACCTTGAGACCATTCTCTTGACTCATTAAGCATATGCCAATCTCCATAGATGTTCAATTTTCATACTTAGGTAGCTTGCTCTCCTCAAGGGCACTCAAATGATCGAGTGAGGGTAGGATGGTAAATTGATCATGACCTAATACCTTGATGATCCAACACAACAAATAACTCAAAAGCATATAAAATTGGACCGACAAAATTCTGGCGTTCACAAGCTCTTCCTTACCACGCATGGTGTTTACAATCTTCAAACAATATCCTTGATTCAAACATCATAGCTTCAGCCTTTACAAACTTTCTTCACTGAATCATCTGGTGTGTGAAAGTCAGATCTTCAACTAATTTGCCTCTAACCAAAGCTTGTGTAAGCATTTGGCATATACATTCCTGTCACCAATGCTTGTGCCTATAATCGATGCACGTGGCTCGTAGCCTGAAATCTGACATACGACGTTCATTTCTCTAGTAGTCAGATCTTCTTGCTATAGCTACGCTTTAGAACAAAAGTTCATCACCAGATAATATGTGGTATATGGTTTTTTGTGGGACTTATCGAATTCGATCGAAATTTACTCCCATACCTTTCATGCATCGTCCTTATAATGTTTTGCAATGGAATATTTTTACAAACACAGTAGTCTCAGGCTCTCTGACTATGTTGTGACCAAACAAACAAAATTGTAAACTGTGGACCGGGAGGCCATATTCGATACAGTACTAAACCTTAGATCAAGTTTCTTATATTTCAAATGGGTCTATCATCACCTATCTTTGTTGGTCATGTGCAACTATATTAGCTCGAGCATGCCCAGTCGCGCTCGTTGCTAACTGTCTTGAAATAAGTTACAGCGTCATCACACTGCTTCAGCCGCATGTATGTAACACACTAGTTTTAACCTTTCTAGGATTTTAAAATTTTCTAAAAATTTGATAGAAATAATTAGAATGTGTGTGCAAATTATTTGAAAACAAAATTGTTTTACAAACAAAAATTAAATAATCATTGGTTATAAAATTGTGTAGCATTCATGCTGATTGCATAGTGTTGTGAGTGCCAAAATAGTTACAAAGAAGTGTTTAATCAAACGCGCCTAGGTTTGATCCGATCTCAAATAAAATGTTCTAGTCTCTTAGATCAAATCTCTTGAATTCCTAAAACACCGATCAATCCCTTATAAACCCTAAATCCATCATCGAAACACTCTTCACGCTAAAATTATAGCCGATCCTAGCCCGACCCGACCCGGCCCAATCTTCCTCTTTCTTCTTTATTCTTTGGGCTTATTTTATTATCTTTATGGGCTGAGTTTTCATCGTTTTCCATGGACTCAAACCAACCCAACTTGGGCCTATCCCAACCCCACTCCCCTTCCTTCTTTCTCTCTTCCCTGCACCCTCTCCCTCATGCAGCAACCCTTTTTTCCATGACAACAGGAGGTCTCCTCCTCTCCTCCCTCCCCAATAGCCATGGCCGCCCCCTCCCCATCCACCATTGCCTCTCCATCTTCTCCACCAAAATGGAGAGCCCATGCCAATACGAAGCCATTTTTATGCTGCATCCCTCCCCTCACGGACAATAGCAACATATCAAGAAGGTCGTCATCCATCTCATGTGCACATGAAAGACGCCCCTCTGTCATCGTCATCACCATGGTGAGCAGCCCCCTATGTTGCCCCTTCTCCTTACTCTCACATGTGTGTGTACCCCTAACTGTGTTGTCGCCCATGTTGCTGCATCGCTCGTGCCTAGCTCTTCGCTGCGTGCGTCGTGTGCCCACACCGAGCCGTCCCCATCCTTGTGCTGTCGAGCACAGTAGCGCCGTTGCCTCCTGCAGCCTGTTGACGTTTCTTAGTGTCGCCACCAGGTCCGAGGGACTGGCGACGCCGCTTAGATCAGCCATGGTAGTTCTTACGTTTATGTTATCCGCAAGCGCATGGAATTATAGTTGTAGCATTTCACCCGTGAGTATTCCGGAGTATCTTTTTTATATTTTTCCAATGGGTGGCATTTGGTGGCAAAGAATTATTGATATGCATGAGTCAACATTGTGCGATAAGCTATGAACATCTTTCATACAGGGGTAAACATTATAATATTTGAGGCAATGCGACCCATCATACAAGAAGCCATTCCCAAGAATAAAGAATATCCTAAGGTTAGTAGGAGCAAGGCATAAAAGGTCCTACGGTATTACACAAGATCAACACAGGTTATACAAGACATGAATAGGACTTAGTTCTAAGCACCCAGGCACAAGCGGGGAGACCAAACCGCATTGGTCTGCCAGCAAGTGGAAAGGCTTTATGTACCTCCTCTACTGATACCCGAACGTGGGGGAATACGAAGGACAGACATGGTTGTCACCACCTGCCGCCTACCCCTTTAGACCGTGGGGCACAGTCACATTCGAAGGTTCTCGTCATGCCCGAGCACCACACTCGTGCATGAGAGGACTACCCTAGTTCTCTCGGGAAACTTGGAACTAGAGCAAACCCGAAGGTACAACGAACTGATGCCGTAGCTTAGATCGACTAGCCTATGCATGAACATTGTAAAACGAATGATAAGGCATGAACATGATATAAACACTATAGATATAGCATTTAGATCAAACTCCATACTTGTATGAATACCAAAAGTGTATACAAATACCATACCGAAGGCCAAAGGTTATGTCTGACAACGGCCCAAGGACGACTTGGAATACTACTAAGAGAAGCACAAGGCCAAGCTCCACTAGCCTGAGGACTACAAGAATAGCTTAGAGAGGGAGAGAGGCCCTTGATGAATGAGTTTGTGTTGTGAGAGCTCTCTACCCCCCCTCCCATTTATACTAGGGGAGGATGGCTCCCAGCACTCCTCAGATGGAAACCACTCTTGGCGCGAAGGGGGAGAAGTGGGAAGCGTTGTTGCCAAAGATTGGTGCCAACACCTCCTGTCCAAATTCGACCGAACCTGGGGGTCGGCTGAACCCTGGGGGGGACATTCCCCACGTTATCCTTCACCAGCGGTTGACATGTGGGTCCAGGTTTCCTTTGTGGTCGGTTTCCCTACGGGTTGGCCCATGTATGATGGTAGGTGGGCCCTCTTTGTCCTTATGCTCGCGGAGTCGAGTCCGTGTTACATTTTCTCCGTCATTTGAGCACAATTTTCCCCTCTTTGCAGACTTGTGTCTGCAAAACACTACTTATTGCTACAATACAAGTGGAACTAGGTTATTTGTAAAGATATATGCCAGTTTGTCCTTATAAAATGAGTATATTGGCGGTCGGATTTGGCATGTAAGGACCACCAACAACTCCCCCAAGCTTGCCCTTTGCTCGTCCCGAGCAAAAGCTAAGACTTAGGTTGTTGATCAGGAGTTGCTGCAATGCCGTATTTTTTTTTGAGAGTACCCTACGTTCAACAAAGTATTCTCCCTTGATTTGAATAAGTTGGCATTGTCACCCTTTTTTTGCCTTAGTCCCTATGGGGCTTTTGGCTTCTCCTTGTCATGGGCGGTTGCAAGTCAGAACGGTTGTATAGACTCGCCTTTTACTCACCCCCTTGTTCCACTTTTGTTTTGGAGGTTGTGAAAGGATTTTCAAAAGAAAGCAAGTTCATCATATGATGCTCTCGATCACTAAATGTGTATGATCGTCACCAAGGCATGAGCTGCCTCAACCTACCTCTAAAGGATTATGTGGTTATTTGGGTAGGGGATATTGAGGCCTACTTCCATCCCATCATGTTGCTAAGTCAAAGACCGGATTCGAGGAGATGCAAGTCATACAACTTGATCAAGATGTGCATGTGTGTGGAATTTTTGTGGAAATTTATTTAGACTCCTTTTTGCATGAGTCCCTCTCTTTTTATTTTCTTTTTGGTATTTTTTGGATAGGGGCTATCTTTCTTCTTTTTCTTCTTCTTTTCTTCTCATGCTTTTGAGCATGGATTGCTTTTATCATTTTTTTTTCCAACATGCTTATTTGAGCATGTAGTTATTTTTCTTTCTTTATTTTTCATAGACTCGTATCCTTTTTCATATGGTGAGAGAGAGAGAGAGTGAGTGGGAGTATAAATATTTTTGTGGATGAAAGACATGTTTTTGTGTAACTTCTAGTGTGGGAGTCAACACATTTATTTGTGGAGTGTACGTGATCTTAATCATGGGAGCATGATGAGAATCTCTTAAGGGTGACAAAAATTTGACAAAACTCAATGAGATAACAAGTAGCATATGAGTAAGATTTTTGCATGAGTAATAATTATGTGGCTCTGGTGGGACAAATCATCATTGGGGAACTTTTCAAAGTTTTAGCATTTTTGAAAAAACAAAACTTCAGAAGTCAAGTTTCACTTGCACGAAGATTATAGCAAGACCTATTGTACCATATCATAACTCACAATAACTTAGACTTGGATCATGCACTTGCAACCCACAGGTTTCAAGCTCAAAGGATAAATCTTAGCCAACAAACTCAAAACTTAGGAGAATGCTAAGTTGAAACATGTACACAAAGGAAATAAAGCAAACCAACTATTCATCATTTCAACAAGGAGAAGCTAGACATATGAAAACTAGCAAATATTTTTGTTCTTTTATCATGTTCATTTTTAAATTAAACTACATGTTCATTTTTAAATTAAACTATGTACAATGCAAGATACAAAGTACCTCCTTGTCGGGTCCTCCCCCAAGCTTGTATGGGCTCCTTACTCCTCCTTGGCTCTCCGCAGCATTGCTGTGATGTTGTCGAGTTGCTCGTTCGTCTTCTATTGCCACGCGCCAGTTTCTTGGACATATTAAGTGTATTTTGCATCTCACCAGTTCCGATGTCAAGGTCATCTATTCGACGAGTAAGGTCCGTGAGATAACGGTGGCCTCTCGCACGATTTTTCCCTCTTTGCAGACTTGTGTCCTTCAAAACACTTATTGATACAATACTAGTGGAACTAGGTTATTTGTAAACATATATGCCAGTTTGTCCTTGAAAAATGAGTATATTGGTGGTCGGATTTGGCGTGTAAGGACCGCCAACTTAACCACCAGACCGTGTAGACAACAACCTCAAGGAAGCACCTGAATGGAATCCCCTCGGCGGCCTCGACTCATTCAGGCCCCTCATCGGGTCACTCGCAAGCCGGAGCTCCGGCATGGCCACCAACAGGGCCCTCCCTGTAGGAGAGTAGAGAGGGTTGCGTATAATGTTGTGGATGCATTGCATTGAGGTCTCGACCGGTATATATGAGAGTACAAGACTTGGGGGGTAAGGCAACCCCCCGGGATACATATGGCAGGATATGATTTGAATATCTAAACTACTAAATATACTCTAATACTCCCCTGCAGTCACAGCGGGAGCACTGCAGACGGTGAGACTGGAGAAGAAGCCGAAAGAAGGAGCCGTCGGACTAACATCCCCCTGCAGTCATAACGTAGGTGTGGTGTGGATGCTGCGACTGGAGAGAAAACCGGCGAGTAGCTCATGCGGATGGTAGCCCTTTGTGCCGATGTCGAGGTAGCCGAGTTGGAGGGCGAGTAGCCATGGTCGAAGATGCCGTGCGTAAGATAGCCGTGGTTGACGTAGAACTGTCGAGGTTGCCGAAGACGAGGTAGCCACACTTGGAGCCGCGGGTGCACGAGGAGGCGCCATGATGGTGGCGTGACGAAGAAGACGCCAAGGACGAAGATGGCGACGCGTCGAGGCAGTCGTAGAAGGAGCGATGCCGAAGTCGATGCTGTCAGGCCATCGGGCAACACATGCCCGGGTTTGTCAGGCCCGAGAACGCGTCGGGGACGATGGGCACGCATCGGTGTTGCCAATACCAGACGTACAAGGGAGGATGCACAACCAGACGCCGTCACCTGGGGGCACCAGTAGAGAAGGCCTCCACAGCGGTCGCAGGCGCTGAAGAACGGCGGGGTAGAAGATGCCGACGCCTACTGTTACTTGGAGTAGAGGTGATGGCGACACTGGCAACGGTTGTGCTGGACGAAGCAAGGAGGAGATCCTGGATTTTCCAGCGCAAGGCCGGATGGTCCAGGCGACGCGGCGGCGGTGCTTGGAGGAGACGATGAAGAACTCATACAGCTTGATGAAGACCATGCGCGTAGGGCGCGCAGCGATGCCTAGTAGACGACAAGGTCATGGACGTGGTCGGCGGCGATGAGGAAGCAATGGCGGAGAAGACCACCAGTGGCGCCATTGCTGCCCGAAGAGGTGAAGCAGCGGCAGCCCTCCGTACTCGGTGAAGGGACGGTCACAAGGAAGACGTACGTCACGGGAGCCGGGTGGATCACGCACGTCGGCTGATCAGACCGAGCAGCGTGAGGCGAGACGACGGTGGGAAAAGTCAGTGGAGGCGTCCCGATCGATGGAGGCGAAGACGAGCTGACAAAGGACGACGTGCGGAAGAGGCGGCGACATAGGCGACGGCGCAAACAAGCGCCCCCGGGTGCCGGCCATCTCGCCATGCCGCACGGTCGTAGAGGAGGAAGAGGCCGGTGAAGTCGATGCTGATGTCAAAGACGTGGCACGTGGTCGACGGACGGTGGGCGACGCAATCCCGATCAGTGATCGGGCAAAAGAAAAACTGGGCAGCAGCTTCTCGTGTGTACCTCCGGGTGCGCGTAGCAGGGGTTACCTCACCCTTATCCTCTTTCCTCTTTGCCCGCAGCCCACCATGGTCAAGGACCAGAGAGCAGAACAAGAGGAAGAAGGAATCAGAGGTCTGAGGCGACCCTGCGATGGCAGTAAAGGAGCAGGGTGGATCCTGCAGGGACGCCAGAGGTGCCGAGGCGGTGATCCCCGCCAGGGGCGGCGACAGATCTTGCTGGGACGGGCACCTCCCTGCCAGGAGCGGCGGCAGATCTAGCCGGGGCTGGCGGCGCTGGTCCTGACTGCCTGGGTGGATCCCGCCTGGACGGATCCCACTAGGCTCCCGCCTGGAGTGGTGAAAAATCCCGCCGGGCCTCCGTCAGGGCGACGAGGGGGCCCGCCCGTTGGAGAGGACGCCGTGGCCGGAGGTGGGGTGGGGTGGAGGCACCGCCAGGAATCCGCCGGCGACGATTGAGCACACCATGCGAAGGTCCTTGCCGCCGCCATAGCAGCACGGGGAAGATCGCAGGGATGCCGCGGCTGCCATTACAGCAGCGCAGATGGAGTTGTCGACGACGGCTCCAAGGCGGATGATGAGGTACTTTCGATCTGCTGCTGCTTGACGCAAAAAACGGCAGTGGACTCAGATCGATCCACCGCACAGGGGCACGCTGCCCCCCGATGGAGGTCATGGCCGACCTCCCGGGGGCCGCGCTAGGTCGTCGAGGGGGCGGGCTGGAGGTGCGCCGTTGGGGACGACTGGCGACGCAGAGAAGAAGGTAGGGGAAATCAAGTCCAGCCCTGAAAATTTTCACGAGCAAATTTTTTTGTGTGTTCTGAAATCTTGCATGCTATGTAAGGACCGATGGCCCAAGAGGGGGGTTGAATTGGGGCTTTTTCAATTTCTATGAAAAACAATCCATAGCCTAGTATACTAGTGTTGCGCAAACCTATAAGATCAAGGAATGCCAAAGACACACTAAGCCGAGTCCTTAAACAAGCAAGAGCAACAAACAAGTACTTGAATGTAAATGCTTGAAAGGAAATGCAGGAAAGTAAAGAGAAGGCATGAAGACAACCGGATTTTTTTCCCGTGGTATCGAGGAGTTGATGCTCTCTCTAATCCACGTTGGAGCACTCACTAAGAGTATAGCTCCATCTTGATCCACAAAGAGCCAAGTGCTTCACTAAGAATACCCCTTCTCCATCTCCCGAACGGCGGGCTTCAATCACCGTGTGCAAGCTTGCGCCTTGGGGCTCCCACAATCTCCAAGAGCTCACCAAGAACTCCTCCAATCACCAAGACCGGCTAGGTGCTGTCAAACACCAAGGATAGCGAGCCTCCAAGTCTTCACTTGATCAATCAATAAGCCCAACTCAAGCTAGATGCACACTAAGAACATGAACTAGCTCAAATTCACTCTAGATCATGCACTATTCTCTCAAGTGGCTCCTTGCAACTCTCATGAGGTCTATTACCTTGCCTGAAGTCCAAAGAGCCTCCATGAACTCGACCTGATGAGGACATCACCAGCTCAGATATAACCACAATAGCAACTTTTGATTCAAAGGTGAAACAATTCTTTATAATGATTGTATGTGATACATTTAATGAATTGATGCTACGCCATGATGTATGTTCATTGTCATTTTCAGAAATACATTCGTGAATCAAAAAGGGTGTTAAACACACATGGAAGGCATGGAGGACCAAAGAAGTTGATTGGGGGCCAAGTCCAAGTATTCCCCACGTCCTCCACCAGGCCACCACGTCACTTTTGGCTCAAAGAAAGAGATCAAATCCAACACGTTTTGGAGTTGGATTCGGACTGCAGCATTGGGCCAACTTGTGGAGGCCACCACGGCTTCATCTGTGCTCCGTTTTGGACATTCAAGTACTCTATGGAAAGGTGATGAAGTCTACTTTCCAATGAATCCAGCGTCATATCTATATCTGCTCCGAAGAGGCCGCAATCACCGATTTGCTACCGAGACCTATTCTGCCCACGGTGCTGCGTCACCTGATTTTGGTCCGATGGGCCGTGTATCAAGTGGGGCCCATTAGGGGCGCGCCCTAGGGTTGAGGGACGACCTCCACCATATCCTGGTCGTCCCCTACCTCTCTTATATCTCCGTAGCTGCCACAAAACAGATCGGGTTTTGTTTAGATGTAAGTTTAGCCATTGCTACTTCCTTGTAGACGCATGTGTCGGCGAGACCATCCGTTCTACTCGATTCAGAACCCCACCTTTGTGATTTCAGATTGAGTAACATCTCCATATTTGCAATTGAGTTGCTTGTTCTACTTGTTCTTGCTTGTTCTTCGATTGCTTGCAGGAATTACCCTCGTGGTTTGGTTGATCGTGCTCCACAAGATCGAGGCGACCGTTGGAGTTGGTGTATCGGTTGCTAAGGCGCAACATTCTTTGATGGTTGTAGTCGGGCCGTGAACGTCTCTCCAGTCCAAATTGAAGTTATCCATCTCTCATCGAAAGATTGGGCACAAACCCTAGCGGGTTCTCATCACGACCAAGAGGGTATATATAGGCTAGACACCAAGTGCTAGCCGTTGCTCAAAACCCCACAGTCGAATGGTGTATAATCCGCCGTATGCAAAAAGTGCAATGACATATAATATGACATATGCTTTTCAAACAGCCAAATGCCTTTTCCAACGCCTAAACACACTCTATGTATAATCTGCCGCTTCACAAAGAAGCAACGACATATCATACGCCATGTACAAATCCAACGGTCAAATTCAACTTTTGAACTGCTGACTCATCCAAAATTATATGCCGATGGGCGGCGTATAATACGGCGAAGCATTTCCTCCAATTCTGGCTTGAAATAGTTCCTGTGTAAAGCCTACACCGATGCATGGTGTATAGTACTACGTGTAGGGTATTGAAAACCCATCTTGAACATGTCCAGCCCATGCAAGCCGTATGATCCACCCTGTATACGCACAGTAATGCCGAATCATATGCCGATGCCCTTCACTGGATTCCTTCATACGCCGTATGCTTCTGGACCTGTACGCCGCTAGTCGACGTATCATACGCCGATCCCTGTACTTGCAAAATTCATCCAATTCAAGCACTCTGAGATTTGGCTTCACATCAAACTTGATATATGATGTATTTGGGATGTTTTGGGATGTGTGCATATAACTCAAGTATAGACCTAGCTTTGATCAAGCTACTAACTTAGAAAACCCCCCTTAATAGTACGATCCATCTAGAAAACTAATAAACCTATCTACACTAAGTGTCCTTCATCTCCTTGTGACACTTAGTTCTAGAAAAGTCCTTAGCCTTCAGGAATAAACTGATTTGATTTCAATTGAGGGCCTTCTTTCATACACTCCATCTGACACTTTAACACATAGAGATTTGTCCTTCAAAACATACGTTAGTAACATACAGGGTATTGTCATTTATCACCAAAACTCGCCATCTAAGATGGCCTAGATGCTTCAATCTCCTCCTTTTTGGTGATAAATGATAACACACACAATAGAGATACGGAAAAGTAAGTGCAATGGGCTCGTGGTTTACAAATTCCACTCACTCACGAAATTGTAAGAATGAGAAGTAGACAGGGAACAGGTGAGTGGTTTACCAAGGCCACTAACCACAAGGTTTGCATAAAGTAAATGCGATAAGTAAATAACATTAAGTAAACAAGCATTAACTCAAGCACACAGAGTATATAGACATGTCAAATCACACACAAGCACAAGTACCAAATAACATGTCCATACACAAAAGATCATAAAGAAGCAACACACTCCCTCCCAAGCTCCCCTATCTCTATCCCTCCTATCTATCTCTCCCTTTGGCATCTAAGCACCAAAAGGAGGTCCCCAAGGGTCCTGCACTGGAGGCGAAGCGGCGGGTGGGTCTCCGAACGATGAGAAGCTAAAGTGGAGATGATGTACTGCATGGTGTCGATCTCCTCGTCGGTGTCGGAGTCGGAGGTAGTGCCGGCGGTCTCAGACTCGGCTGGTAGTGAAGTAGAAGCTATCGGAAGTCCAGACATTGTAGCAGGTGATGAAGAGCCCTCAGTTGCCATCGCCTGCTCGATTTTATGTGGTCACTGACTGAAGAGTCGAGTTTGGAGTCTCGGTGTCGGAGACGGTGATCGGAAGAACTAGAGCAGTGGAGATGGGAAGAGTCGGCTGAGGTGACTACTCGAACAGAAGAAGCCTGGAAGAGACGGGAGCAGTCACAGAAGCCATGGGACGCGGGAACTAGTGTTGAGGCTGAGAAAACTGTCTCAGTCTGTGAGGAACCTACTGCTGCTACTGCTGCTCTGGCACTGGAGTGAGAACAAGACGAGGGAACGGTCCAGTCTGAATGAGCGATGAGATTGAGAAAGTTGAGATCGGCGGGAACCGGTACCCACCGACAGAAGCTGGTAAAGGAGTAGTAGCGGTCGGCAGGTGCTGGATCTCTGGCACGACTGGAGGAGGAAGCCTGACATGGTCATACAATGTGCCAATTGGTATTTCTTACATCCACGAATAAGATCTGCAGCGCACGATACCGTTGTAGCATTTCACCCGTGAGTATTCGGGTATCGTATTTTCTCAGGGAACGGATATGCAAAGGTCATCAGGCTAGTCACCCCAAGAAGACAAGAGGTAATCCCGCTGGGGTAGCAGGGTTGTCTATGGATCAAGATCCTAGGATAGGTTATGTTAGGTTATCAAGAGCTTGCTTCAAGCACCGATTTACACCTGGTCTGCCAAGCGATGCCGGCATAAACTCGAACGTGGAGGGATACGAAGGACGGACAAGGCTGTCACCACCTGCCACCTACCTCACTTTTCGTGGGGAATGGAGCAACCAACTTGCAACTGTTAGCCCAGACACCATGTCTGCGCTAATGGCTACTGCTCTAGTGTCGAACAGGGTTTATCCGTCTCTATCAGGGGCCCTCTACTAGAGCATCCATGACAAGGATGAATGATCAATCCCACAAGCAACTGATAATGAAAACATAACCGAACCATAGAACTAATCACATAAACAAACTTGGAGACTTACTCAAGTGGATCGTATCCGATGAGGTACAAGCCTGAGCAGGGTGCCGACAAACCCGGCACTCCTCCGGACTAGCCGAAGCAGGGTGCCGACAAACCGAGCACTCCTCCGGACTAGCAAGAGCAGGATACCGACAAAGCCGGCACTCCTCCGGACTACATCCTCACCCACTCCCTATGACTATACCACTGGAGTGGCTCTAGGCCTAGGAGTAGAGCTTCCCTCTCTTGCCTCTTGATGTGTGGTGGAATGAGATGTGATGAATGAGTGGGAGAGGGGGGTCCTATTTATAGTGATGGAGAGGCCTAGAGAATACCTTCTTTCCTTGTATTCTTATTCTCCTCCTTCCCTCAATTGCTTCCAGGTTCATTAGCATCAAAACCAGCAAGTCTTCCTGGCGCCTCGGGCCATCGGCCAGTGGGCCCCGTGTTCTCCTGCGCGGAGGCTTTTCCCGCGCGACGGTCTCCTGTTGGTATTTCTTGAAGCTTACATTATTCTGCAAGCGCACAGAAGTATATTGTAGCATTTCACCCGGGAGTATTCCAGAGTATCGTTATTTGTTTATCCACAAGGAAAGCGTTTAGTTAAAGAGAGATGTCATCCAATGCATTTACTTACAACATTATCAATCAACCAAAGACTAAGCAGGGGTAAAGGATATAACATTGTTGGGAGTAGAGTGACATACAAAAGTTCATTGCTCATCCATAAACAAGTCTTAGCTAGTGAATAGAACATTAGTAAGATCAAAGAGGGTTCATGAACATCATACAGATGGAACTTGGATATACAACCTTATCCTATACAAGCTCAGTCAAGGGATATTTATTAGATGTCAGTTTTTTATACCTGCTAGCCAACTATAGGGGGTCCCTATGTAGTCAAGTTGTTCATAAGGGCCTCGCTGGAACCAGAAGCACGATCGTGAACACGAGAGGATTTAGACAGGTTCAGGTCACCTCGAGTAGAGAGTGTAATACCCTACGTCTTGTATGGTGGATCGCTTCGTAATGATGGTTATGATTTTACAAGGGGTCCCTGCCTCACTTTATATACTCGGGAGACAGGGTCTACAAGGCAAGAAATACAAACTCCTAGTCGAATACAATACACAGAGTCCTAACACGAGTAGGCCGGGTTGTTTCCTAGTAGCCCACTAGTTTCCTTAAGCTGTACGCCTCTTCCTTGTATCCGTCAGAGTTGCCGGCCCAATTTCCTAGCGGGCCTACAGCCCGTAAGGACTTCCATGGATCTTGGTCCGTCAAGCCCCCGAGCGTCTTCATGCCTTCATGCCTGCTGAGTTGTTTCTCAACAGTTTCAGCATCAGGCGAGTTGTTTCTCGTCATCCTGCTTGTTTGTTGAAAACCTTCGGAAGTGAACATGACGTGCTCCTTGCCGACTTCTTTTGCAGTCAGCCCCTGGGCTTTGGTTTTTGAACCAAAGATGATGCAAAAACTTCCCCATTTACTATAATGGTGTCCAGCTTTTTGAAAAAAGATGGACCCATTATGGGTCTAGCCCACGAGCCTAGAAATGTTTTCAAGGATTAAAAACAATTCCAGGGTCTTAAATGAAAAACTTTCCAAAAGAAATATACTATTTTCCCGCCAGCCCCCAAGCTTAAAGCAGATTACAATAAGCTTAAAGACTTCTGTAGAAATAAGTATATTCTTTGATTAGGAAAAAATCACTCCTATTAAGCATCAGCCCTCGAGTATGAAATACATCGGTAAACGACTTAGCCCGTTAGGAAATTGCTGCACAAATATGCATCTGGTTAAGAACCGCGAATACACAAGTGTTGGCGCTGATGAAAAGACGACTTTCAGAGAATATGCTTAGGGTTACCGCTTTAGTTTATAAAAACAGAGAGTAAACCGCTTCATATTCCCATCTGTTCCAGCCGCTACTCCCAAATCTCAAATCCTTCCATACTCGCGTGCGCCCTTGAATCCATCCAAGCTCCGCTCGAGATCTCCCCTGACAATCTGCAATCAGAACAAATGGGGAAGAAACTAGTGCCAAGCAAGCCCGCAGCCAGCAAATCCGCGGCGAGCAAACCAACCACAGGCAAGAAAACCCCCAAAGTTCCAATCACAGACATGCCGGTCTTCAAGAATGCTCCCGCTCCCGCGATCGTCTGGAGGCCATCCAAGGCGACGGACCATATGGTGCAGGACCTTGTGAATCAAGGATATCTCCTGGACAAGTCAATTTCTTGCTGGCGCACCGACATTGGTAAGCCATGGCCCTTTGATGAAGTCCACGAGATCGTTGTTTTTGCTGCTTTCTATGAGCGGGGATTTGCCCTACCCGCTCATGATTTTCTGCGTGGTTTGCTTTCCTTCTATAAGCTGGAGTTAGTGCATCTCAACCCTAACTCCATCCTGCAAATCTCTCTTTTCATCCACCTATGCGAAACCTTCCTTGGAATCGATCCGCATTTCAATCTGTTCCACCTTCTTTTTCGAGTCAAGTCTAGCTAGGATAAAGTAGTCGGTGGATCCGGAATCCAACTGCGTCAGGGGATGAATAGCATTTATTTTGATTTCAAGATGAATGACTCTATCAAAGACTGGACGGATAAGTGGTTCTATGTAGAGAACCAGCCCCCAAGATTGGCAAAGCATTCTGGCCACCTGCCCCGTCCTCAGACCAACTGGAATGAAGCAATCAGCGACGATGAGGCGGGCGGGGTCACCGGGTTGCTGAAGATGATTGCCGAGTTGAAGGAGAAGGGCCTGACAGCCATTGGAATAGCCAGTTCTTTCCTCCACCATCGCGTGCAGCCCTGTCAGAAGCGGGCACACGCTGGCTATAGCTATACCGGCTACAATGACCCGACTAGGGTCTCCACCGTAGACTTGTCAACAGACGAAGTTGCTCTCTGCGTTCAGGGGTTGTTCATGGATGCCGTAGAGCTCCCTCGCCGTGTACCCGAGTACTCGGCCAGCCGTCCTCCAGCAGCAGTGAGTTGAAAATCAACCCTAATATCTTGTATTTGATATCCAGTTTTTATCTGAACATGACCTGATAATTTTTCTTTTGCCCAATTCTAGGAATTGCGCACAAGGTTCGCTTCCACACCTCTTGCAATGGAAGATAGCAGACCAGCTTGCCTGAGCCGCCGCCCCAGCAGTTCGCTGGTGGCTCTGGGAAAGGGAAGAAGAAGGCAGCGCCGGTTGCCGACGATGTAGTGCTGGAAGAAGGATCCTCCTCATCGGATGATGATGCGCCCCCATAGCCTCGCCCCAAAATTCTTGGTCAGGGAGGATCAGGCCTGAAGAGGCCTTGCTCCGACGACGCGCCAGGTCCCCAAGTTCCTAAGAAGAAACGGGCTATGCGGAATAAGACCCAATTTGCTGCGGAGAAACTTGCTGACGTAAGAAGAACCCATGTAATGAACTTCGTCAGATGTAAATACTAATGTTTCGTCAACAAAAGTACTTGTTTATCTATATTTTGGTTTGCTCGATCCTTCTGTGTGAAACAGAAAGTAGATGGCTTTTGTTTGAATGTAGCCTGTTTGGATTGTTTTTAAACAACCCGGCATGATTCAAAACTTTATAGTATATGTGTTACTTGGCAAGCAAGCGTAGCATGATACATGTATCCAAATTTCAAGCTTGATGATTATGGAATATAGACACTTTATTATCGTTTGGCTAAAAAGCCGATATCAGTACATTGAAAGGACTGACTTTATTGACTCTTAACAACTCCTAAAAACTTCTTAAGGGTAAAAACGCTGCAAGTGCTCAATGTTCCAAGCATTGGGCAGCTCTATTCCATCTTCCCGCTGTAGCTGATAAGTACCCGGGCCAATGATCCTTGATACTATGAATGGACCTTCCCAAGGCGAAGATAGCTTGTGCTAGTCCTTTGTACTCTGAATTCTCCGCAGGACTAGATCACCGATGTTGAACGACTGTGCTTGGACGTTTTGGTCATGATACCTCCTAAGTTCTTACAGGTACTTGGTTGTCCTAATCAATGTAGCTAGCCTCGCTTCTTCTAGCATGTCCACATCTTCTGCTCTACTCTGCTCTGCTGCTTCCTCCGAGTAGTTTTGGATTGTTGGAGCGTTGTACTCGATATCCACCGGGAGTACTGCTTCGGAGCCATAGACCAAGAGGAAGGGTGATTGCCCCATCGCACGGCTGGGATCTGTGAGGCCGTTGTGGAAACAGTCGATAACGTCTTGGTCGGTTAGGCCCACACATGTTGAGCGCTTCTCCCAGAATCGTCGGTTGTAGATTCGCAGGTACTCGTTCTGACCTTGTTTGCACTGAGCTAGGTCAAAGCGAGTACCCGGCTTCTGCCATGAACCCTGGAAGTTGTTGATGAAGACCTTGTAGAGCTGGTCCTTGTTAGGGGATTGGCCTGTCAAGGAAATGCCTTCACCCGGTTGCCTTGTTTCAGGTTAATTGAAATTGCCTTCGCTACTTGTCCCCGAAAGGAAATTGCCTTCGCTTATGTTAGATAGAAATTCACCGTACTCACATACAAAGGCAGTCCGTGAGCTTCACACGCGCCTGAGTTCGTCTTCTTTCTCCTTCGCTAAGAGATTGGGCACCGAGGGGCGATCCGTTGATCCTGGTGTTAATGGATGTCTCATACAGATGCGAAGGCGTTGTGAAGTGATTTATTGCCTTCGCTACCCTGATCCATTTTGTGAGGATGCGAAGGCAATTCCCAGATATTACTTGAGAATACTTGGTTCATCTTGTTACACAGGCTCAAGATCTGCTTGGATGAAGGCGCGGCGGTTCTTTCTTCTCTAAGCAGGAGAAGGCGTTGTTCGGCTATGAAAGAGCTCTGGGTGGTGAAGGCAATGAAGGTCATAGGAGGCACGGTGAAGGTAGCGTGGACCAAGTCCAAACCGAGTCAAAGACGGAGTTACTGGTCTACGCATTCACATTGAGACATGTAAATGTACCCTTATGCCCCTGCGAACCGAAGGTTGTATAGTCTAGAGGATGATGCCTGATTTTCAGGGGTATAAGGGGAATGTAAAATGTACCTCTTGACCTCCCTATAAAAGGGGACCTCCCACCAACGTGTAAAGGGCTGATTCCCGAGAACACTGTTCATAAGTAATTTATTGTTGCTTGTCTCTGTTCTTTGTCTTGGTTGTTGTTTGGGCTCATTGGCTTCGGCTATATCCCAACAACTGGCGCCCACCGTTTGTGCTATGCACGAAGACAACCCACGAATACCACCATGCCAACAAGAAGAACAATAAAACCACCAATCAACACCATCGAAGACACATCCCCAGCCGGCGAAGCCGATCCCCAAGCCATAATTCCACCAAGCACCCTATTACCCATAACCGAAGCCGTCAATGAAGACACGGAAGTCGATGAAGACACTCTCACCACCGAAGAAAAGCTGCGCAGGGTGGAGGACAGGCTCCGCCTTCGCCGTCTGGAGCAGCAAAGAGAGCTCGAAGCTGCTCAGCTTGAGTTGCAACAGCAAATGCAGGAGGAAGAGGAAGAACAGCAACACCAACTGCTGCAGGTCAGGAAGCAGTTGGAGGAGCTGAGGCAAGCGAAACAAAGAAGATTGAACTCCACTGGTTCTAGAGCTGCGAAGCTCCGAGAAGAACTCGAGAAAGCCAAGAAACAAGTTGCTCAACTCCAAGCCGAACTCAACGACCCAATTGCCTTCGCCAGCGCAGGAACAAATCACATTTCCACATCGAAAACTGGCTTCCAAGTGCTGCACACTCGTCCCATCGACCGTACCTACCCTCTCTCAGAAAGTCTGCAGTTGGCAAGATGGCCGCCTTCATACAAGCCTATCTCTCTACCACCAAGGTACAATGGCCTCACTGACTCCAAGCAATTTCTCATGAGCTACGAAGCTGCAATAGCTTCGGTAGGGGGAGATGACGTCGTATTGGCAAAGTCTTTCATCATCGTCTGCAATGGCACCGCAATGAACTGGTACACCAAGCTTCCAGGGTTATCTATCACCAGCTGGTATGATCTGAAAAGAGAGTTGATCAAGAATTTTAGCATAATGGGAGACCAAGCACTCTCATACGCAGAACTAACTCTACACCAACAGCCGAAGGAATCTCTGGAGGACTACTTTCGCAGGTTTGTGGGACTGTGATCTCAAGCTCCTCATATTCCTGACGAAGCCGCCAAATTTGCAGCAATTCAGGGGCTTCAGCTAGGTCCTTTCGCTCAACACATTGCAAGAGAAACAACAACAACCCTTGGAGATCTATATGAAGAGTTCAAAAAATATTGTCGGTCCGACAATGACAACCGAATGCGGATTGCCAGAGAAGCCGTCCTGAAAAACCAATATGTTTCCCAAAACAAACAGCACCACTACAACCAAAACCACTACCAAAGCTACCCATCCCAAACCATCATGAGCGTGGAAAGCCCGCCTTCGCTCCAAGACAACAAACCCACCTACCCAGAAAACCAGTACCAGAGCCAAAGAAATGAGCCCACCCAAAGGGGTGGAAGAACCGACAGAGGCCGAGGAAGAGGAAGGGGTCCACCTTCAGGACAAGAGCTATTTTGCCAGTACCATGGCAAAAATCATACCCATGGCACAGGACAGTGCCGAGACATCAAGAAAACCATTGACAAGATGAAGGCAGAAAAAATCCAAGCCACCCAAACGAAGCCATCTCCGGCTTCGCACCCAAACACCCAAACCCAAACACAAACCCAAGCTATCCAGCCTTATTGCCCAGTCTATCCCTCCCTAAACTCAAACTTTGTTCATCCCACAACCGCGATGGCGACTCAATTTTTGCCTTCGCCCCAAACATTCCAGCATTATTACCCACAAAGCATGTACCCACAGTTCTACCCTCAAAACAATCAGCCTATCCCAAACAAAGACATCAAAGTGGAGGAATTACAACCACCACCCCCACCAACTCAAAAACAGTAAGATCACAACCCAGCAAACCCATTGCCCAGTTATGGCCTCATCATGCCTATAACTGGAGGATCCTCACTTGCCTTCGAGACAAAGGAGCAGAGAAAGAGCTACTTTCGTCAGGTCAACAACATCTCAGTTGACGGTCCATACAAGAAATCAGAATGGTCTCACATGCCAATTACCTTCACCGAAGAAGATCTCAAGCTCCACAACTTTCCACACAATGACGTCATGTCGATTGAAGCCAACATTGCTGGCTGGAGAATTGGGAAAGTGCTAGTGGACACAGGCAGCTCCGCGGACATCATTTTGGCAAAAACTCTCAGATCCATGTCCAACATCAACCCAGATAATTTGGAACCATCAGATACACCTTTAGTCGGCTTCGGAGGAAAGCGCACTGCAACATTGGGGAAAATCACACTGCCAGTATCTTTTGGCGACACTTCAAATGCAAGAACAGAGTTCATTACCTTCGACGTCGTTGACATGTTCTTCGACTACAATGTTATCTTCGGCAGAGGAGTCATAAATGCCTTCGACATCATCATAAGGCAAGCTTTCTTATGCATGAAAATGCCAGCTCTCAAAGGGGTCATCACCGTCTATGGCGACCAAACAGAGGCAAGAAGAATTGAGTATGCCAACACCCCAGGCCAGCGAAAGGTTCATGTCCTCGAAGAAAGTGATCCCATTTACCCGAGGAGAAGCCAATTGCTGACAAAAGCAGCAACAGTATGCAAGGCGCTGCAGAAACAAAAGAAGTGCAATTGCAGCATGATGTCTTCAACAGGAAAGTCATCATCGGCTCAGATCTTGAGCTAGACGAAGAGAAAAGACTCATCGAGTTCTTGAGAAACAACAAAGACGTCTTCGCCTGGTCAAGCAAAGATTTGCCAGGTATTGACAGGAGCATAATCGAACACAAACTCGCAATCAGCCCCGATATGAGGCCAAAGAAGCAGAAACTGAGGAAAATGTGCGAAGAAAAACTGAGTGCGGTCAAAGCTGAGGTGCAAAGGTTGCTCGATGCAAATGTTATACGCGAAGTTGAATACCCCAAGTGGTTAGCAAACACTGTGCCTGTGAAAAAGAAAAATGGCAAGTGGAGAATGTGTATTGACTTTACCGACCTCAACAAGGCATGTCCAAAATATGATTTCCCACTCCCAAGAATTGACAAAATCATTGATCAGGCTGCTGCAAGTGAGATGATGTCTCTCCTAGATTGCTTCTCCAGATATCATCAGATCTGGATGAAGAAAGAAGACGAAGAAAAAACCAGCTTCATTACTCCTCTTGGCACCTTTTGCTTCGTCAGAATGCCCGAGGGGCTTCGCAACGCTGGTACCACTTTCTGCCGCATGTCTAGCACCGTATTCAAAGAAGAACTCCTTAAAACCATACTTGCATATGTTGATGACATCTTGGTCAAAAGCGTCAAAAGACAAGATCATGTCTTTGATTTGGCTGTCGCCTTCGCAAGAATGAGACAGGCCGGTCTAAAGCTCAATACGGAGAAATGCATCTTCGGAGTAACCAAAGGGAAGATTCTAGGCTGTCTGGTGTCAGCCAATGAAATTGAAGCCAATCCTGACAAGATCAATGCAATTCTCAACATGGAAGAGCCAAAATGCATTAGAGATGTACAGAAACTCTCTGGCAGAATCGCAGCACTTAACATATTTATTGCAAAGGCCGCCGAACGCAGTTTACCCTTCTTCGCAACTCTCAAAAATGCATCATAGTTTGAGTGGGGAGAAGAGCAGTCGAAGGCATTCTATGAGTTAAGACAATACTTAATGCAGCTCACGAAGCTGACAACCCCTGACCCGAAGGCACCCTTGCTGTTATACATCGCAGCCTCGCAATTAGCCGTCAGTGCTGCACTCATTGTGGAGAAGCTGGTCGAGGGTAGAAATATACAGCAGCCTGTGTACTATGTCTCTGAGGCACTGGCTAGGTCGAAGCTGTTCTACACTGAGATCGAGAAAATGATTTATGCCGTGGTAATGGCATCCAGGAAGCTAAGGCACTATTTTGAGGGCCACACCATCAAAGTGCTCACAGATCAACCCCTAAAAGAGTTATTAAGCAACAAAGAAGCTTCGGTAAGAATACGCAAATGGGCTGCAGAGCTATCTGATATATGTGGTCGATTTCGAGCGAAGAACAGCAGTTAAATCACAAGTCCTGGCTGATTTCATAGTCGAGTGGACATCGCCTTCGGCACAAACTCTGACCAGAGAAGAAAGCTGGCTAGTACACTGTGACGGCGCTTGCGCGCTTGGGGGGACAAAGGAGCTGGCATCGCAGCGATTGTGCAATCGCCTTCGAGCGTTAAGATGAGATATGCAGTGAACCTAGAGTTCTGCAAAAATAGCGACAGAAGTACGAACAATGTTGCTGAGTATGAAGTCGTCCTATTGGGGCTCAGAAAGGCGAAGGCGCTGGGGGCTCAGCGCTTCGTTGTAAAAACTGACTCGAAGGTGGTAGCAGACCACATTGAAAAAGAAAGCGTTGCAAAGCAACCCGAGCTGATCAAATACCTAAATACAGTCCGATCAATGGAGAAAAGTTCAAAGGCTTCACAATAGAATACATTCCAAGGGCAAAAAATGAAGAAGCTGATGCACTGGCCAAGGCAGCAGCAAAGGGGGACAAGTTGCCACCCGATGTCTTCTTCCAGACGTGACAGTGCCTTCGATCAAAGAACTCAATGAGCAGCCGCACTTGATCAATGCAATAAATTTAGAAGATTGGCGGTCTTCCATAATGGCATATCTCAGGGGATACTACGAACCAATTGATGAAGACGACCTCAAAACCATGCAGCAGAGAGCAAGGGCATACCAAATCATCGACAACACCTTGTACAAGAAAGGAGTCGTAGCTCCTTGGCTTCGCTGCGTGTCCATCAGCGAAGGCAGAGAGCTAATTCAAGAGATACACAGTGGCCTATGCGGAGCTCACTTTGGAGCGAGGGCAATTGTGGGAAAGGCAATGAGACAAGGGTTTTATTGGCCCTCAATTATCAATGATGCAACCAACACAGTCAAGACCTGCGACGAATGTCAAAAATGTGCTGCAACCAGAAAATCACCTTCGGAGTTATCACAGCTGATAACCCCTACTTGGCCACTGCAAAGATGGGGCATCGATCTGGTGGGTCCTCTCCCCACAGCTCAAGGAAACCTGAAATATGCAATAGTTGCAGTGGAATATTTCACCAAGTGGATTGAGGCAAGGCCATTGGCAAACATTACAGCGAAGACAATTATAAAGCTGATAACCCCTACTTGGCCACTGCAAAGATGGGGCATCGATCTGGTGGGTCCTCTCCCCACAGCTCAAGGAAACCTGAAATATGCAATAGTTGCAGTGGAGTATTTCACCAAGTGGATTGAGGCAAGGCCATTGGCAAACATTACAGCGAAGACAATTATCAAATTCTTTTGGCAACAAATAGTTTGCAGATTCGGAGTACCAAGGGAAATAACAGTGGATAATGGGAAACAGTTTGACTGCGACGAATTCAGGCAGTATTACATGTCCATCGGGACGAAGGCTAGATTCGCATCAGTATACCACCCCCAGTCCAATGGCGCAGTTGAAAGAGCAAATGGCATCATCTTCACTGCCATCAGAAAATGCCTTGCAAATTGTAAGAAAAAAGGAAAATAGGTAGAGGAAATATCGAAGGTAATCTGGGCTCACAACACATCCACTTCAAGAGCAACTCAGTTCACACCATTCAAGCTATTGTATGGCGAAGAAGCAATGTGTCCCGAGGAGATTCTTCACAAGGGGCTTCGCACTCAGCAGGAAGCACCAAAAGATAGCGAAGCTATAGATAAAGATCTCACAGAAATTTACAGGCTGCAAGCAGCGAAGAACATTTCCAAGTACCAGGAAGAAACCAGGAAATGGCGTGACAAGAAAGTGGTAAGAAAAGACATAAAGATAGGCGACTGGGTGCTAAGGAAGAACCCAAATATGCCTTCAGGAAAGCTGCAAAACAAATGGGAAGGCCCATTCCTAGTCATTAAGAGTAACAGACCAGGATCATATCACCTAGCTGACGGCGAAGGCAATGAGCTGCCGCATTCATGGAATGCGGACAGCTTGCGAAGGTACTACCTGTGAACACCTTGTAACAATTGGCTTCGTAATCTATAAATGAAGTCAATTGATAGATTAGATTTTCATTTTTTCCTTCAAAAAAGCCCGTACTCTTTTCCTCACAAGGGAACCCTTACCAAGGGGTGAGGTTTTTAACGAGGTGGTGCTAATTGTAACTCGTTCGAAATATATGAACGAGCTATTCCCCCAAAGAGGTTGCATCGAAAGCGATTGGCTTCGATCAAATCGCCAGTATTCGATAAAACAAGTAGAACTGAACTGACCCTACCAGGGGTAAGGCCAGCTCAGATCTAAATCACTTACTCTAAGGAGTAAAAGGGGCTTCGGCTCAAATCATTTTCCACATACAATGCTTACTCTAAAAAGAGTAAAAGGGGCTTCGGCTCAAACAACTCTCAAAATTAAAAACGCTAAATGGAGCATGAACTCCAAAGAGTAAACCCGGAGACAATTCCCCATCTAAACGCCAAGAATCGCCATTTGAGCGCGCCGAACAAAAACACAAGCTCGCTTCGAGGGGAGGAGGCGTCTCTCTCAAAAACGAAGGCAAACCGAGTCTGATCTTTTTCATTCAAACAAATCAAACTTATACACGCGAACGGTTTTTCACACATCATAAACAAATTCATCTTCGCATGAATAAACACAAGCTCGCTTCGGGGGGAGGAGGCGTTTCTCTCAAAAATAAAGACAAATCGAGTTCATATTTATTTATGCGAAGATATAATTACATCACGAGCTCCATACATTTACACTAAGCATTCTCAAAACATTTCAAATACATATCCATAAAACGGCTCGCCAGATCTCCTAAAACGAGGAGGGTTGTAAATGCAACCAAAGTCCTTGACATCGGGTCCAACATCCAACGGCTCCATCTTTGGAACGCCCAGGGAAATAGCTTCGGCATTTCTCCTAGCAGCGAGCTCAACTCGATCTGAGCCGTGAGCAACAAACGCCGTGAAAATATCAAAAACACTGAATTCCGTACAACGATAAAACTCGTGACAATACTTCAAAAAATCGTGATGGCTTGAGTTTGGATAAAGTCGTTGAAACTCCTTCCATGCGAAGCCAGAAATACAAAGTGGCCCATCATGCATGGCCAGCGGAGTAAGTGCAAGCATTTCATCGCCCTAAATATACACAAATGTACAAGTTCAAAAGAACTGTTCACTAAATAAGTCCCAAACTCTAATTACAATTCAAAAGGTCCTTAGACCTGTGGATCAACTATGGGGGCCCCTGGGTCACCCTGTCCTTGCGAAGAAGAAGCACCGGCTTCGCCGGCAGAAGCACCGGTAGCAGCAGAAGCTTCGGCAGATTCTTTGATAGCGGCTTCCCTCGCGGCTGCTTCGGCTTCGGCCTTCTGCTTCTTCAGCTCCTTTGACTGAGAATATAGAAGCTACCAAATAAAATAATAGAAAATTAAAAACAAAAATGAAACAAAGTAGACCATGATGGCAATTAACGAAGTACCTTCGCAAGCCGGTCGCGGACAATGTTTTGAGTCGCTTGACGACCACTGGCAACCCAGAAATATCTCAAGAAGAGCGCCTTCGCAACTAACAGCTGCTGCGAAAAATAATCAGTGTCGGCAGGATCTCTGGGAGCCAGATACGGATAGCCTTTCTGAACCAAGGCACTATAGTGATCACAGCCGTTGTCTAAGAGAATCTACAGCAGGTTGCTTGAACACAGGTTGACAGCGAAGTCACTGACAACTTCCATGACATTTGGAAGCGAAGCAAATTCATTGTCAATCCAATTGAAAAGCTTGTCCAAGCTATACTCTTTGCTGGGAAAAGGAGCAGCTCCGCTCCAAACTGTCGCAGGGCCTCCTTGTATAGGCGATACAGCTTTAGGCCACGCTCCCAGGCAACATCAACTACACTTTCATTTTCCTTGCGAAGCGAAAGATTCGCAGTTTGCAGTGACAAGGCCTCACGCTCAAAATTTTCGCTGCGAGACCGATATGTATCAACATCGCCCGAAAGTTTTTCCTTGGCATCATTGAGTGTATTCACCTCACCCTTTAGGATGGAAATCAACTCAGTATCTTCAACAATTTTCTCACGAAGGCCCTTTAGGGTGTCATCCTTGTCAACAATCTTAGCCTCCAAGGCAGAAACCTTCTCCTTAAGCAGGTTGGCTTCGCCAGCTTGAGTTTCCAAAGCAGCAACCTTGTCCTTCAAAGATTTGTTCTCACTAATAATGGACTCCCGGTCTTGGCGAAACAAATTCTTTTCTTTTTCAATATCCTCCTCGATCCTGTCAATAGTTGCTTGGATCTAGAGAAGCTCAGCCTTTTCCCTTCGCAATTTCTCCAGCTCCGCGCGCTCAGCAGCAACCAAGTTGAGGTTCGGAACTTGAGTATGCAGTTCATTGATAGCTACAACAACCTGCGAGAGAAAACAATCACCTCGATCAATACTATGAGCTTGGCAACTTGAAGCCAAGTTAGTAAAAAACAGAAAGCGAAGGCATGAAATTCACACCTTTAATCCCACAGCCAAAATGTTAGAACTGATACTCTCAGGATCCAAGGTTCGCACAAGACGTTCATACTCTACAAAAAATAATCTCAACTTTATTATCTTCACAAAAAATAGCTAAAGCAAAAAAACTAGCTATAACCCCGATCAAATAAGACACCTTCCCAATCAAAGTCTCGAAGAGGCCCACCTTCGCGCACGCGAGATGGCCCATCTCCCTCGCCACCTAATAAACAAGTCTCCGTCACATTAGCATCAAACAGCAGAGTAAACAACGTCGCTAAAGGAAAAAATGAAGAAACATCACCAGTACCTTTGGGAAAAGAAGGAATACTCCCACCCATATCAACATCCATATAAGATTGAGAAGCAGCAGCCCTCTCAGCGGCTTCGGAAGTTTCGGCTTCGGCAAACTCTTTCCCCTTAGCATGGGTATCCACGTCAACCGTCCCGGCAGCATGGGCCAAAACCTCCAAAGAGTCTCTGGCAGGAGGGGCAGAAGCCAATGCAGGCGATGGAGGGCTAACCAGCGGAGTGTCCATAGGGGCTTCGGCTGTAGGCTTTTCAACGTTGGTTTCGACGTGAACCTCCTCCGGCACATCCCCAATAATGGGAGCACCCCGAATGGGGGTGTCCTCAAACATGCTAATATCAATGCCATCGTCGAATGGATTCGGAACCCGAATATCCTCAGATGTTTCAGCAGCGCCTTCACAAGTAATATTGATATCAATCACGGGATTCTCCGTTAGGTACCTCGCTAGCAAAGGAAGACTTGAGCCCTGAAAGTAATTGCCAAAGAGTGCAACCTCACCTAAAAAAATGTCATCTCCGCTTCGGGGGGCTGAGCTCACGAAGCCAATGACAGGCGAAGCCGTCAACTGCGAAGGAGCCGGAGCCGCCACTGGTACCCGAGGAGGACGAGGTGGAAGACCACCGCGCGAAGCCGAAGAGGTGGCCCTGGTAGCCGGAGCCACGATGGACACAGGAACGGCAGCAATGGGCGCATCTTGACGATGACGCTTCTCGGCAGACTCGTGAGAGCTGCTGCTGCCATGCTTGGCCGGAACGACGGAGGAAGTCGCCTTCGCGACTGCTTTCTTGCCCCGGCCGCCTCCATGTCCAGTTCGCCCTCCCCCACGAGGAGCATGCGAATGAGCAGAATCATCTTCATCCTGTTCCTTCGCCTTTGATTTCCCTCTTTTATCCTTCTCCTTTTTCTCCTTCTTCTTCTCCTTAGTAGAGATGGGGACCTCTCGAGCACCGTAAGAAATCTTCAGTTCCTCAAAAACTCTGTTAATCTAACATGAACAAATTTGTCTTCACAACTGCAATGCTCCTTGGAGTTATACGTCCCAAGAATATCATTGGCTCGTTGCTCCACAATAGCAACAAAATCCGCTGCAGTCATGCCTTCGGGGAGCTTCGCACCAAAATAAGGGAAAGAAACCTTGGTGTGTTCCCTAAAAGCTCTCCACTCAACCTTATAGGGCGCCTAACCGGCAGACAGGAAATAAACTCCACAAGCAAGATCTACGGCGATACCTTCTTCAATCAGATCACGGCTGCAAAATGTTTGCGAAGCAATTTGAAAAGCCTTCCAACACTCGGAGAATCCAGGGCTTTCCGCGTTAAAAACCGGGCAGGAAACAAACTTTAGCCAATCAATCTGGCTGTGCAGAGGGTAAGAAATAGACTTGGTCCCATCCTCTAGAATAGTCTCCTCGAAGGTACCTTCACATAAAACCAATACCGTTGCCAGTCTTTGGTCCACTTGTTCCTCTGAGCGAAGGAAGTCTCAACCTTCGCAAAATGAGACCCTCGGTGGCGACCAGTGAAAGTAACACAGCCAAAATCCGGAGTGAACAATTCACCTTCGACTTCAGATGATTTGCTCTGATTGTGCCCCTCGTATAGCCGAAGAAACCCATCAACAGTAACCGCCGAGCCATGTGTCTTCACAGCCCAAAAGAAGTGAAGAAGGTGACTAATTGCATTCGGTGTCAGATGATGTAATTGCAGACCATAAGGAGCAATCATCTTCGCAATGATATTATCAATGGGCATCTTCAGGCCCGCAATAAAAAAATCTGTGAAAACCACAGCTTCGTCTTCACGAGGATCAGAGGTAGCATCAGTACCGGGAGCACGGCCCCACCCCACGGGGAAATATCCTTTTTCCTCATAGAACTTGATGTCACGTTCACCAACCTTGGACTTGCCGAAGACAAGTGTCTTCACCTTCTTCTTGGGATCTACTAGATCCTCCAAGTCAACCTCCACATCATCAAGATCCTCCTCCTCGCCACCATCGTCATCTTCGGCGTGTTCATCGCCAGAAGCTTCCTCAATAGTTGGAGTCTCATCTTCTATCTGTTGTGCAAGCTGATCAGCTTCAGTATCATCCATCCCACGACGAGGAGAAACTCCTGATCGTTGGGCATCGGGGCTGCCTTCGCCAGCCATGTCAATAAGTACAGTAGTTTCCTTAGTGCGCGACGCTGTAGAAATAACAACAATTCTCAATATCTAAACGAAGGAAAACAGCAACAACAATAGTATCAAAAAATAGAGAGAGATAACCTTACTTGTACAAGTGGGTATCACGAGGAGAAGCCAACACGAACGGAAAACGATTGTCAGGCTATGATCGAAGCAGGCGAAGAAGATTCAGCAGCAGAAAGCGATTGATAGCGAAAGCGAAGAAAGGTAAAAAGGGGACCCCTTCAGTCCTATTTATAGGTCAGTAAAAAAAGTGACTGTTACCGCGGCTCGGAAATCGAAAAGGCCCGGAAAAATCCAAAAAATAATACAAATAAAAACAAAAAACAAAGTGAAAAATCAGGAAAAATACGGAATGCGAAGCCAAATCAGGAGCGAAGACAACGACTCGGGATTTACTCCAACGGGAGGATGCGTTTCTTTGTAACAGGCGAAGGCAATCCTGAATTTTCGAGGACATCGGCCTGTTGGAGAAAGCCCTCGTCCGCGAGGGGCTACTGTTGGGGGATTGGCCTGTCAAGGAAACGCCTTCACCCAGTTGCCTTGTTTCACATACGAAGGCAGTTCGTGAGCTTCACACGCGCCTGAGTTCGTCTTCTTTCTCCTTCGCTAAGAGATTGGGCACCGAGAGGCGATCCGTTAATCCTGGTGTTAATGGATGTCTCATACAGATGCGAAGGCGTTGTGAAGTGATTTATTGCCTTCGCTACCCTGATCCATTTTGTGAGGATGCGAAGGCAATTCCCAGATATTACTTGAGAATACTTGGTTCATCTTGTTACACAGGCTCAAGATCTGCTTGGATGAAGGCGCGGCGATTCTTTCTTCTCTAAGCAGGAGAAGGCGTTGTTCGGCTATGAAAGAGCTCTGGGTGGTGAAGGCAACGAAGGTCATAGGAGGCACGGTGAAGGTAGCGTGGACCAAGTCCAAACCGAGTCAAAGACGGAGTTACTGGTCTACGCATTCACATTGAGACGTGTAAATGTACCCTTATGCCCCTGGGAACCGAAGGTTGTATAGTCTAGAGGATGATGCCTGATTTTCAGGGGTATAAGGGGAATGTAAAATGTGCCTCTTGACCTCCCTATAAAAGGGGACCTCCCACCAACGTGCAAATGGCTAATTCCCGAGAACACTGTTGATAAGTAATTTATTGTTGCTTGTCTCTGTTCTCTGTCTTGGCTGTTGTTTGGGCTCATTGGCTTCGGCTATATCCCAACAATCCTAGCAGTCGATGGAGCCAGGCTTTAGCCCTTCTAACCAGGTTAGTGGGGCCTGGTCGAGGACTACTGGCAGGTAGGTGAACATAGTGTCAGTGTCGCCCCTTGCCGCCTTGATCGCCGAGTAATAGATGCGGAGCCACTGCTCAGGATCACGCTTCCCGTCATATCTTTCGATATGAGTTGGTTTGAACTTGTCAGGCCAGGAAGTGGCGCGGATGCGGTTTGAGAAGACTGGGAACCCTTCATACTAGCCAAGGTTGTGGTAACCTTGGCCTGGTGGCCCGTAGACCTGGTCGTATTCTTGACGCTGCCTGCGCTCTTCTTCTTCGCGATCGCGGACCCGTGCCGAGATGACGGTGCATGCGTCTCTGTTCTGTAGGCAGTGTCGCAGATCCCTGTCGTCGTTGCGGTAGTTGCGGCGTGCATCCTTATCCCTGTTGCCGTCATGCCCGCCGTTGTGACTCTGTTGAGCAACGTGGTGGCTAGGCACGGTGCCGTGGTTTCTACCTCCGGCACCGACTACCATGCCTCCCTCGTTGCTGGGTTCTTGGCGGGCTCTGCTTGGGTGATGGGACTGATTGCTACGGTTGCCACCATCGGCAGGGCGGCTGCTTGCCTGACCGCTTGGTGCCTTGGACCTGGTGATGGTCTTGGCAGGGTTGATTGCGTCATGCTGGATGGCCGCTGTCTGGAGCATCGTTTTCATCCTCTGGATTTCTGGAGTTTGCGCCAGATTGTCGAGCTCTCCTACAATAGCTAGGATGTTGGCTGCGGCAGTGGGGTAGACATCCTGTCCGGCGACTTGCACGAATCTTTCATTGAGGTTCTGCGGAGGAAGTCTGCGACCAGCATGGCGACGACGATCTGCACGAGCAGCATTTCGCTCTCTGCGTTGGTTTAGGTCAGCTTCGACTTCGTTCTCCATGGTTGGTTCATCATTGGAGACTTCTGCTTCTTGGCCAATAATCACCATGGGTTGGCGCCCTGGTGAAAAGTTTTCTGTGCTTGAAGTTACTGGGACAGTTGAGCCACGCCCGCTTGAAGAATCCAGGGGCTGCCCGTGTTGGAACGGGAGTGGGTCAATGCACGCGATGATGTGAGACATGTCTAGGTCTTCTTGCGGTGTTGCTCCAAGATTTGGCTTGCGTCCTAGCCAATGAACGAATCGTCCTTCAGGGGTTGAAGTAATGACGAGTCCGACTTGTTTCCCGTTTTGAGGAAGATCATCAAATTCGACCAGAGATCGGAGTTATTTTGAGGATGCCGCCTGGAAAACAGAGGTGGGGCCCTCGAGTCCAAAAGGAAACTGGCTCGGGGTGTTGGCCTCACGTTTAGCAGTGGCTGGACTCCTTTTCTTCTGGATTTTTGAATTGACGGATTTTGGTGCGACCGATGGTTCAGAAACTGACTCGGACCGCCTAGTCCGCTTTGAAATTTTCTCAGTCCGAGTTGAATTCGGACCCGGGGACGCGATCTCGTTGAGCTTGTCGGTGAGTTGCTCTGGAGTCGGCGACTTGAGGACGCGATCGAAGTTCCCCGCGCCGTCCGCCGTGCAGACCCAGGAGCCGAAGACGAAGGTGGCGCCCTTCTCGAACACCATGTCACCGTCACAGTTGATGATGATTGGCGCCGTTGAGCTCGCTTGACGATTCTCGACTAGAACCCCTACCTGGCGCGCCAGCTGTCGGTTCTTTATACTGGGTAGCCTACTATAGGGGGTCTCTAAGTAGTCGAGTTGTTCGTAAGGGCCTCGCCGGAACCAGAAGCATGATGGTGAACACAAGACGATTTAGACAGGTTCAGGCCACCTCGAGTAGAGAGCGCAATACCCTACGTCCTGTATGGTGGATCGCTTCGTATTGATGGTTATGATTTTACAAGGGGTCCCTGCCTCACCTTATATACTCGGCAGACAGGGTCTACAAGACAAGAAATACAAACTTCTAGTCGGATACAATATACAGAGTCCTAACATGAGTAGACCGGGTTGTTTCCTAGTAGCCGACTAGTTTTCTTAAGCTGTACGCCTCTTCCTTGTATCCATCAGAGTTGCCGGCCTAATTTTCTAGCGGGCCTATAGTCCATAAGGACTCCCATGGATCTTGGTCCATCATTAGAGGACATATCGAGGTATCCGGAGGGTTCCTTCATCAAGGGACGACAACCAAACGTCTTATCATAAAGGCCTAACATCATCATCTGAATGTGGAGGATTACAAAGGACGGACAAGGCTGTCACCACTTGCCGCCTACCTCTACTAATCCGTGGGGTAGCGATCCCTCAATTGTATTTCTTATATCAAACACCATGCTTGCATAAAGAAATACAACTTTATCTATCACGTCAATAAACAGAGCAACCATAAGGCACATTGAGCCAATGTCGTAACTTACGTCAGCTTGAATAAGGTGCAAGACATAAGATGTATATGCTAAGTAAGTAAGGTAAAGTTAAGACATACATCATAAGTATGAAGATAATTCCATTAAGATCAAAGTCTTACAAGTAAGTAAAGAGATACAAAAGCTGAACTCTAGAGCTTACCAAAACTCCTCCGTAAGCCCTTCGGAAGATCAACTACTAAGACTATCACTACTAAGACTAAGACTAAGCTTGTAAAAAAAGAGAGCTCTTCTTCTAGTGTGTGTCAAATGCAGAGGCTCTTGCAAGCATTTATAGCATCCATGGCGGTGTAGAGCTGGCCAGAGGCGGTTGAGGTCGTTTGGCTGTGGGCTCAGGCGGTTGAGGTCGTAACTTACGTCTTGGAAGCACCGCCTCGAGCTATGCATGGCCTAGATGCGTCCCTGAAGGCGGTTGCGAGTCTGTGGTCAAGGAGGGACTGAGTCGGGCGCGTGGCCAGGTCGGCCGACCTGGAGGGTCGGCTGACCCAGCTCCACCTCCTCTTGGGCCCACCTTGCTCTGGGTGTCTGCCTGGTGGGTCCTGAGGTCGTTTCCAGGTGGGTGCCGTCATTTTTGGTGCCCGATGTTGGGGGATTGGCCTACCAAGAAACACCTCAGATAAATTTTAAGCATTATTTCATAACATTTTGACTTCGTTCAAAGGAAGGGCAGATCATTTTTGGCTTCGTATATATATAAATTGCCGCGAGAACGGCTTCGCTCCATAAACTGGAGGTAACACAGAAACACGGCTTCGGGAGTAGCTTTAGTAGCTATTTGAATAAAATGAAGGTATACCTAAGTTCCGAATATGATGAGCAAAACCCTGGCCTGCTTTGTTCTTTGTTGCATAGCAGGTCGAGTGAGGTGCCAATAGATTTGGGAATCGAAGGAGGGAGGTTGTCGCTGCTCGGGCACCGAAACAAGAAACGAAGGCGGTTGATCTCCTCCGTGCACCAACGAAGCCAAGGAGGACCGGGTCCAAACCTAGTCCAACACGGTGTAACTGGTCCACGCATTCACATTGGTGGATACGAATGTACAACTATGTCCCTAGAACATCTAAGTTGTGTAGTCTAGAAGATGATGCCTAGTTTTCAAGGGCATAAGTGGAATGTAAAGATGTCTTTTGACCTCCCTATAAAAAGAGGCCCCCCACCAACGTGTAAAGGGCTGATTCTCGAGAATACTGTTGATGAGTAATATATTGTTGCTTGTCTCTATTTCTCAGTCTTAGCTATTGTTTGGGCTTACTAGCTTCGGTTATATCCCAACAATTGGTGCCCACCGTTTGTGCAGTGCACGAACAAAAAACCCACGAACACCATCATGCCACAAGCAAAAAGAGTACCCAAAAACCCAACGAAGGCCATTGAAAACACAACCTCAACTGATGAAGCAGATCCCCAAGCTATAATTCCACCGAACACCACACTACCCTTAACCGAAGCTGTCAGTGAGGAACAGGAAGATGAAGATACGCTCACAACCGAAGATAAGTTGCGTAGGGTGGAGGAAAGACTCTGCCTACGGCACCTGGAACAGCAAAAACAACTCGAAGCCGCTCAGCTTGAGTTGCAACAGCAGATGCAAGAAGAAGAAGAACAACAACAACACGAGCTGCTGCAAATCAGGAAGCAGTTGGAAGAGCTAAGGCAGGCGAAGTAGACAAGATTAAATTCCACAAGCTCAAGAGCTGCCAAGCTCCGTGAAGAGTTAGAAAAAGCAAAAAGTAAGTCGCTGAACTGCAAGCAAAACTCAATGAGCCAATCACTTTCGCTCAAGCTGGAACAAATCGTGTTTCCACTTCGAGAACCGGTCTACAAATGCTTCACACTCGCCCCATTGATCACACTTGTCCCTTGTCCGAAGCCCTGCAGCTGGCAATATGGCCGCCATCATACAAGCCAATTCCTCTGCCAAGGTACAATGGCCTAACCGACCCCAAGCAATTCATAATGAGCTATGAAGCAGCAATAGCTTCGGCAGGAGGAGATGAAGTGGTGTTGGCAAAATCTTTCATCATTGTTTGTGATGGTAACGCAATGAATTGGTACACGAAGCTAACAGGCTTATCTATCAACAGCTGGTATGACCTGAAGAGAGAGCTGATCAAAAATTTTAGTATTATGGGGGACCAATCACTCTCATATGCTGAACTCACACTACACCAGCAGCCGAAGAAACCACTGGAGGGTTACTTTCGCAGATTTGTAGGACTAAGGGCTCAAGCTCCTCATATTCCTGATGAAGCCGCCAAGTTTGCAGCTATTCAAGGCCTTCATCCTGGCCCATTTGCATAGCACATCGCAAGAGAAACACTAGCTACTCTTGGAGATCTGTATGAAGAATTCAAAAAATACTGTCGATCTGATAACGACAACTGAAGGTGATTAGCCAAAGAAGCCGTTATGAGAAACCAACATGAACCCCAAAACAGACACCACCACCACAACCAAAACAACTACCAAAATTACTCCCATCAAACCATCATGAATGTTGAGAACTTACCGTCGTTCCAAGAGAACAAATCCACCTACCTAGAAAGCCAATACCACAACCAAAGGAATGAGCCTACCCAAAGAGGTGGAAGAACTGGCAGAGGCCGAGGAAGAGGAAGGGGTCCACCTTTTGGACTAGAATTGTTCTACCAATATCATGGCAAGAACCATACTCATGGCACAGAACAGTGCCGAGACATCAAGAAAACCATCAAGAAACTGAAGGTAGAAAAAATACAAACAAACCAAACGAAGCCATCTTCGGCTTCATCCACAAACTCCCAGCCTATACAATCCCAACAAATACAACCATACTGTCTAGTGTACCCATCCTTAAACTCAAATGTTGTACATCCAACAACTGCGATGGCAACCTAGTATTCGCCTTCGCCACAAACTCTACAACACTGCTATCCACAAACCATGTATCCACACTTATACCCTCAAACCTCCCAGCAAATGGCTTCTCAAAACATCAAGGTTGAGGAGCTACCACCATCTCCACCAAAACCCCAAACACAAGAACCACCTAACCCTCTCCCAAGTTATGGGCATATTCTCCCCATAACCGGAGGATCATCACTTACCTTTGAAACAAAGAAGCAGAGAAAGAGTTACTTTCGCCAAGTCAACAATATCTCAGTTGACGGTCCTTACAAAAAATCGGAGTGGTCTCATATGCCAATCACATTTACCAAAGACGATTTGAAGCTTCGTAACTTCCTACACAACGACGCAATGTCAATCGAAGCAACATTGCTGGCTGGACAATCGGGAAGGTGCTAGTGGACACTAGCAGTTCAGCTGACATCATCCTAGCAAAAACTCTGAGAAACATGACTAACATCAACCCAGATAACTTGGAGCCATCAGACACCCCACTGGTCGGCTTCAGGGGGAAGCGTACACCAACATTGGGGAAAATCTCATTGCCAGTGTCTTTCGGCGATACCTCCAACACAAGAACTGAGTACATTACCCTCGATGTCGTAGACATGTACTTTGATTATAATGTCATCTTCGGTAGAGGAGTCATAAATGCCTTCGATATCATTATAAGGCAAGCATTTTTTATGCATGAAAATGCCAGCCCTAAAAGGAGTTATGACTGTGTTTGGTGATCAGAAAGAAGCCAGAAACATTGAGAAAGCCAAAACACCAAGCCAGCGCAATGTGCATCTGCTTGAAGAAAAGGAATCAATTTACCCAGAAGAGAAGCCAAATATAGAGAGAGATAGCAAAAGAATGCAAGAAGCATCAGAGACAAAGTAGGTGCAGTTAAGTCTGACGTCTTTGACAGAAAATTGATTATTGGGTCAGATCTCCAACCAGACGAAGAAGATAGACTCACTGAGCTCTTGAGAAACAACAAAGATGTTTTTGCCTGGTCAAGCAAAGATCTGCCAGGCATTGACAGAAGCATAATCAAACACAAGCTCGCAATCAGCCCCGATATGAGGCCGAAGAAGCAGAAGCTAAGGAAAATGTCCGAAGAAAAAGTAAACGCTGTAAAAGCCGAAGTGCAAAGGCTGCTTGATGCCAATGTCATACGCGAAGTAAAATACCCAACCTGGCTAGCAAACACTGTGTCAGTTTAGAAGAAAAATGGTAAATGGAGAATGTGTATTGATTTCACCGATCTCAACAAAGCTTGCCCGAAAGATGATTTTCCGCTCCCAAGGATCGACAAAATTGTGGATCAAGCCGCAGCAAGCGAGATGATGTCCCTCTTAGATTGCTTCTCTGGCTATCATCAAATCTGGATGAAAAAGACGATGAAGAAAAAACTAGCATCATTACTCCTGTAGGCACATTCTGCTTCATCAGGATGCCCGAGGGGCTTCAGAATGCAGGCACCACCTTTTGCCGCACGTCAAACACTGTATTCGAAGATGAACTGTTCGAAACTATACTGGCATACGTTGATGACATCTTGGTGAAGAGCGTTGGAAGACAAGATCACGTTTCTGATCTGGCAGTTGCCTTCGCAAGAATGAGAGAAGCTGGCCTGAAGCTTAACCCGGAGAAGTGTATCTTCAGAGTAACCAAGAGAAAGATACTTGGGTGTCTGGTATCAGTGAATGAGATCGAAGCCAATCCAGACAAAATCAAAGCAATTCTTGACATGGAAGAGCCAAAATGCATAAGAGATGTTCAAAAGCTATCAGGCAGAATTGTAGCGCTTAATAGATTCATTGCAAAAGCGGCTAAACGAAGCCTACCCTTTTTTGCAACACTCAGAAATGCATCAAGATTTGAATGGGGAAAAGAGCAGTCAAAGGCATTTCAAGAGCTAAGGCAATATCTGATGCAGCTCACGAAGCTGATAGTACCTGACCCGAAGGCACTTTTACTATTGTACATCGCAGCTTCGCAATCAGCCGTCAGTGCTGCACTCATTGCGGAAAAGCTGATAGATGGCAGAAGGGTACAGTGGCCAGTATATTATGTATCTGAGGCATTGGCTGGATGGAAGCTATTTTACACCGAGATCGAGAAAATGATCTATTTTGTTGTGATGGCATCCAGAAAGCTACGTCATTACTTTGAGGGCACAACATCAAGGTGCTCACAGACCAACCAATAAAAGAGCTCTTAAGCAATAAAGAAGCTTCAGTAAGGATACACAAATAGGCCGCAGAGCTGTCAGAAAATGTGGTGGATTTTGAGCGAAGAACAGCAATCAAATCACAAGTCTCGGCGGATTTCATAGCAGAATGGACATCGCCTTCGGCAGAAAATCCGACCAGAGATGAAAGCTTGCTAATACACTGTGATGGTGCTTGGGGGACAAAGGAGCTGGCATTGCAGCAATTGTACAATAGCCTTCGAGCATCAAAATGAGATATGCAGTGAACCTAGAGTTCTGCAGAAACAGCGATAGAAGCGCAAACAACATCGCTGAGTACAAAGCCGTATTATTGGGGCTCAGGAAAGCGAAGGCACTGGGTGCCCAACGATTCATAGTGAAAACCGATTTGAAGGTGGTAGCAGATCACATTGAAAAAGAGAGTGTTGCGAAGCAACTTGAGCTCATCAAGTATCTGAATGCAATAAGATCAATGGAATATATCCCAAGAGCAAAAAACGAAGAAGCAGGTGCATTGGCAAAAGCAGCCGCAAAGGGGGAAAAGTTACCACCCGACGTCTTCTTCCAGACACTGACAACACCTTCGATCAAAGATCTGAACGAGCAGCCAAAAATGATCAGTGCAATAACCTCAAAAGATTGGCGATCGCCAATAAGGGGCCACAACCCCCTTTTTGTACAAGACATCATCAATTATTTGATAACACCTTGCTCTTTGCTGCATGGATTTTAGGTCTTCTTCATTGATGGGCTCAGGCAAAGAGCTAATACAAGAGATACACAGTGGCATGTGCGGAGCCCATTTTGGGGCAAGAGAAATTGTGGGGAAGGCAATGAGACAAGGATTCTACTGGCCATCAATCATCAATGATGCAACAACAATTGTCAAGACGTGACGCATGTCAAAAATGCGCAGCAAGACCAAAATCTCCTTCGGAGTTATCACAGCTGATTTCTCCAACTTGGCCACTGCAAAGATGAGGCATAGATCTGGTGGGTCCACTTCCCACAGCTCAAGGAAATTTGAAATATGCCATAGTAAAAGTAGAGTATTTCACCAAATGGATCGAAGCCAGGCCATTGGCTAATATCACAGCGAAACCAGCCATCAAGTTTTTCTGGCAGCAAATCATATGCAGATTTGGAGTCCCAAGAGAAATCACAGTTGACAATGGGAAACAATTCGATTGTGATGAATTCAGGCAATATTGCATGTCAATTGGAACGAAGGCAAAATTCGCATCAGTATATCACCCGCAAACCAATGGGGCAGTTGAAAGAGTAAATGGCTTAATCTTCACTTCAACCAGAAAGTGCCTAGCAAATTGTAAGAAAAAAGGCAAATAAGTAGAAGAGCTGCCGAAGGTAATTTGGGCTCACAACACATCCACTTCAAGGGCAACTCAATTCACTCCTTTCAAACTGCTATATGGTGAAGAAGCAATATGCCCAGAGAAAATCCTCCACAAAGGGCTTCATACCCAATAGGAAGCTCCAAAAGAAAGCGAAGCTATGGATAAAGAACTTATAGAAATCTACAGGCTGCAAGCAGCCAAGAATATCTCCAAATACCAAGCTGAGACAAAGAAATGGTGTGACAAAAAGGTAGTAAGAAAAGACATCAAAATAGGCGACTGGGTATTGAGGAAAAACCCAAGTATGCCTTCAGGAAAGCTACAAAACAAGTGGGAAGGCCCATTCTTACTTGTCAAAAGCAACAGGCCGGGATCATTTCGCCTAGGCGATGAAGAAGGCAATGAGCTGCCGCATTCATGGAATGCGGTCAGCTTGCGAAGGTACTATCTGGGAAAAGATTGTAAAAATTGGCTTCGTAATTTATAAACGAAGTCAACAAGTAGAGTAGATTTTTCTCTTTCTTTTAAAAAGCCCGTACTCTTTTCCTCACAGGGGAACCCTTACCAAGGGGTGAGGTTTTTAACGAGGCGGTGCTAAATGTAACTCGTGTAAAATATATGAACGAGATATTTTCCAAAAAAAGTTGCATCAAAAGCGATTGGCTTCAACCAAATCGTTGATATTCGATAAACGAAATAGAACTAAATTGACCCTACCCAAGGTAAGGCCAATTCAGATCTAAAAATGCTTACTCTAAGGAGTAAAAGGGGCTTCGGCTCATACAATGTTTTCTTTACATAAAAACGCTTACTCTAAGGAGTAAAAGGGGCTTCGGCTCAGAAAATAATTCATGTACTGAAAATGCTTACTCTAAGGAGTAAAAGGGGCTTTGGCTCAGGAAATGTTTTACCCACTAAAACAGATTACTCTAAGAAGCAAAAGAAGCATCGGATTAACCAGCGAAAAAAAAACAATCACCAATCAAGCGCATATGCAAGCAAAGAAAAACTTGCCTCCGTCGGAGGAGGCATTTTTCTCAAAAATAGAGTAAATTGAGCGTACCTTTTCAACACTCCAGCGCACACACATGAGCAAACAGCTTCGTATTAAGCAGAAAAGACTACAGGGCGCATGAATAAATAAAAACTTGCTTCGGGGGGAGGAGGCGTTTCTCTCGAAAATGAAGGCAAATCGAGTTTACATTCATTCATACGTTCTTAAACCAAATACATTAAGTTATTTACAAAACAATTCCCAAGAAATGGATGTCAAAACATTTCAAAGACATAGCCGTCAAATAGTCGGCCGGACCTCCTAAAGCTAGGAGCGTTAAAAACACAAGCGAATTCCTCAAGACCAGTACCAAGGTCTACTGGCTCGGCTTTCATAGAAAGCAATGGAATGGCTTCGGCATTCCTCCTTGCAGCAAGCTCAACACGCTCCGAGCTTTGAGCAATAAATGAAGTAAAGAAATCAATAACATCAAACTCATTTTGACGATAGAATTCGTGGCAGAATTCCCAAAAATTGCTAAGGCATGAATGAGGATAACGCCGTTGATATTCTTCCCATGCGAAGCCAGAAACACAAAGAGGACCATCTCGCATGGCCAGTGGAGCAAGTTCAAGGACATCTCCCTCATCAGGGATCTAAATATATACAAATTTACAAAATTCAAAACCTCTCAAACTTAACAAAGTTTCTCAACAGACATTGGCTCTAGCGAAGCTAAACCTTCGGATCAGCATCGGCTGCACCGCTCTGGATAGCTCCAGCACCAGCACCAGAAGTAGACGTCCCAGCAGCAGCAGCAGCATCGACTTTGGCCTTGCACTGCGCCTCCACCGTGAACAATTCCTTCGCTTGAGACAGAATAAGCTATCAGAACAGTATAACATAGAACACTTTGTGAAAAACAAGATGAGAAAAGATAAACATCAAACAAAGCTAACCTGGGCAAGTCGATCATGCGCAGTACGACGAGCGCATTCCCGCCCGGTAGCAGCCCAAAATTTCTTCAAGAAAGTAGCCCTGGCCGCAAGGACAACTTCGTTGAACAGCTCCTTGTCATCAGGATTAAGGGCGGAAGGAAACTGATAGTCTTTCCCCAACAATGCTTTATGGTGCGAGCAACCTTAGTCCGAAAGCATCTTGAAGGCATTAGTAATGCAAGTGCGAGCAGCATAGTCTCCAACCTTGGACAAAACGTCCGGAAGGAACTTGAACTCATCATCAAGCCAGTCAAAAAGCTTCTTGAGGCCATAGTCCTGGCTAGGAAAGGGAAGGGGCTCTGCACCATATTGCTTCAGGGCAGCTTCGTAATCACGATGAACTTTAAGTCCACGAGCCCAAACATCTTGTTCTATTCGCTCCTTCTCAGAATGAAGCCTCTCAACGGTGCCCCTAAGCCTCTTGGCTTCATCACCTAAAGAATTCTTCATATCCTTCGCAACAAGAAGATCCTGCTGGTACTTTTTAGCATCGGTAGAGAATTTCTCTTTCTCGCCCTCCAGACCTTTTATCTGATTTTTCAAATCGTGCACAAGCTCAGCATTACCAACCAGCTTATTACGAAGCCCCTCAATGGTATCTGCATTCCAGGGTCTTCTCAGCTTCAAGCGAGGCAACCAAAGATTTAAGTGTATTAACCTCATTGGAAGCCAACTCCTTCTCTGAACGAAGCTGTGCATTCTCAGCTTCAAGAGAATTCTTCAACGCAACAATACCGCTTTGTTGAGAACTCCATTTTTCATGCTCCTTCTGCAATAACTCCAATTCAGCTCTCTCGCTCTCGATATCGTTGAGCCAAAGCGGAAGGTGCTCAAAGAGCTCATGCAGCGAAATCATAGACTAAAAACAAAGGCAGCATCTTAGACGAAGCCAGGTATGAAAAATCTAAATACAGAACGAAAGGTAATGTCAATTACCTTCATGTTGCCAGTGATGCAGGTCCCAGCAAGGGCATCTAGATCAAAAGTTTTCACCCAATTCTCAAACTCTACAAAAATAAAAACCACAGAAACACTAACGAAGCCGAAAAATACCTAGCAGAGTAAGAAGCAAGAAGAAATAAAAATTACCATCTAGAGAAAAATCAGGCATATCGTTCATGGAACGAAGCCCATCATGAAGATTGACATTAGCAGCGCATAAGACAAGCATTTCGTATATTTCAATATGAATACTTAACAGATCAGCGGCGAAAGCCAGATCAAACAACAGCATCTTCAAGCTAAGAACTCAACTTACCTTCGACTTGAACGGGCCTAGAGCCATCATCGACTGAGCGGTCGGAAGGCTCAGCTTCGGCGACGGGAACAGAGACAACGGGTGAAACAATAGCTGTTTCAATATCCTTGCCCAAGTTCTCGCCAGCATCAACAGACTTGGATTGTTCCACCTCCTTAGGAACAGTCTCAAGAGGAGACTTAGCCGCCGCCTTCGCTAAGACATCAAGCGAAGAAGGTACAGCTGGGCCAGACGAAACCTCAAGATCAGCAGAGGCTGTTTCCTTAGGTTCATCCTCGGCCAGAAGACGACTATAGCTAACATCATCCTCATCATCGACACAACCTGGGATGCGAACCTGGAGGAAGGGACCAGTAGATACTTTAACTACAAAAAATAAGCACAAACATTATAAAAAACAAAGAAAGAAACAAAAGCAAAAACAAATAAAAACTAACCTCCAAAGTTGAGATCCACAGCAGATGAAGCTGCAGTGGGATCAGATGAAGGCACTGCCAAAGTGGCAGAAGTAGAAGGAGGAGCAACAATAGGAGGCGTGGGCGAAGCCACTGGCGGGGGAGGAGCACTTGAAATAGGCGTCATAGCCAAGCCCTCGCCTACCCACTGCCGCTTCGAAGCCTCAAGCGCAGAGGTGGACGCTCGCTTCCCGGTAGGAACGGCCTTAGTGCCTCGAGGCCTTGTTTGACCTCCACGACCAGAAGGGGCCACTTGTCACACCCGGATTTACAAATAATCTCGAATGCTACTATATGTGTTGATGAGGACATCCCTTCCAATGATACAACCATGCCTACTACGCAGCAAGGACCAATGACAAGAGCCCGTGCACAGGAGCTAAATTATCAGGTAAACTCGTTCCTCGCTGTCCATAAACCTTCATCTCAGAATTGGATGCTACTAAATCATTGTGATGATTTTATTGTAATTAGGAGTGATGGAGAGGAAGCTAATGGGTCAACCAATTAGTTTGGATATCAAGATTACACAACAAGGAAGCACAAGGTCGGACACCAAGTTCAGACTTCAAGTTCGTACAGCCAGGCAACATCAAATTGATTTGGCAAAATTTCTCGACTCCGGATGTTGTTTGAGGCATATGAGTACTCATTGGAAAGATCTTGAAGTATACTTTCAAATGGATCCAACCCCACTACAAAATTCCACCAGAGACGTTCTCAATCGACCAGAAGACGTTTGGACCTCCAGTCTTCGGCTGACAGCCTTGTAACTTGTTTGGCCCACTAGGGGGCCCATCTTGTGTTAGGGTTTCCACCCCCCATGCCTCTTGGCTGTCTCCTATCTATAAACAGAGGCTCCAGCCACCAGGAGGAAGGTTGGGTTTTGTTTGGATGCAAGTTTAGCTACTACTACTTCCTAGTGAACGTGTGTGTCGACTAGACCACCCGATTTGCTTGATTCAAGACCCCAACTCATGATTCAGATATCATTTGGTTCAGATCCATGAGTTTATTTACTTGTCCATCTTGTTCTTGCTTGTTCTCGATTGCTAGCAGGTTCAAGGGTGTTCTTGGCACGGCAAGAACAGCCAACGTTGGAATCGGTGTACCTGTTGCTAAGGCGCAGCATCCTGTGATTGTTGTAGTCAGACAGCCAACGTCGATTCCACCCCCAAATCGAAGTTACCCCTCCTCTCATCGAAAGATCGGGATTAGCCCCTGCCATATCATGTGTACCCAGGAAGTCCAACACACACATATAGCTTTAGAATAACAGAATATCAAAGTAAAACAAGTGCTCGAATACAAAAGAATAGCATCTCAGAATTATTACAAATAAGACTCAAGTCTTTAATCAAAGTTTACGCATACGAAAAGATAAACTCTCGTGGCTCCACAAACTCCACAAGGACACCGACTGGTTGACAGCTGCCTAGAAGTCTGGAACATCCTCAGGGAACTCCACAACACTTTCAGGTTCATCTGATTACCCATCCGGGATTTTGTTGAATAATGCAAGTGTAAGTAAACCAGCTTTACTTAAAAAATATAACACGAGGGATGAAGGCTTAAAAGGACATGGTTTAACTGCGGTAAGCACTTTTAATAGTTCAATTTTAACATTATCCAAATTACTACAATGTAATAGGAATAACCCAGTTGTAACCCATATTAAGAGTATATAGAAGTATCATCAAGTCCACCATCATTCCATTGTCATTTCATTTTAAACATCACCGGGGTAAAAGTCACTGTCAAAAAGGATCCAGGCCACTCGTAACCGTGAGTACGGCTGTTATAACAGTTTTACACTCTGCAGAGGTTGTACACTTTCCCCACTGGTCGCGTAAAAGTTCAGAAGAACTTTATAACCCAACCACGCAGTGCTAGCTAGGCACATTCATCACACTACCTTTGGTGTGACTGCATAGGGACGCTACGAGACCTTTCAAAAATTTACTTAGTCAAGACCAGAGCCCATTGATTCCCATGGTTGCACTGTTCTCCCGGGTTACCACTTTAAGATAGACCATAACAAGTGATGCCCAGAACAAAGCACACAGCATATGTTCCAGTTTAAAGGTTGATTAGAACAAAGCACACAGCACATGTTCCGATTTAAGGTTGTCTAGAACAAAGCACACAGCACATGTTCCAGGTTTTAAGGTTGTCTAGAACAAAGCACACAGCACATGTCCAGATCGTGAATTGCCTAGAATAAAGCACACATCACATATTCTAGAACAAGAGTTTACTGAGAACAAAGCACACATCACATGTTCCAGCTTCCTAACCATATTGCTAAAAAGCAAGTTTTAACAATTCATCATTAAGAGGTATCAAGTATCATTGTCCAATGACAGTAAGCTCAAGTTGCATAGCCTAGCACATTGTTACCCAAAGATGCATAAACCCAGGTTGATCAAGGTAAACAGGGTATAAGAACTCTAGGGATAACCTTAAACAAATTCACACATGCATGAATGTAAATGAGTATTAAAGGTGTATAGGTTGCAAGGAATTTCTCGTGTTATATTTGCCTTCCTCTTGGTACTGCCGCTGCTACTCTTGCTCTACGAAGTGTTGCTCGAAGGACGGCTCGAACGGCTCACCGGCTAGACACGATCAACAATCACCAACACACAATCCAGACAAGCCAGTACATGCATATCAAGTGAAATAAATTTAGAACAGTACACCAAACAATTCAAACGGTGGCTAAAAAGCTAATAAATCTAGAGCTAAAACAAGGTCTAGGGGCTTGCTGGCAAAGAAACTAAACTTCCAGGGACCTATCTGCGAGAATACAGGGGCCTAAACATAATTACGTATAAAAACAGAAGGTCTAACGTATAAATAATACAACCTAGGACGGCGGGTTCAAATATTTAAAAGCTCAGGGTCTAAATCGCAAGAAAAAGGACCTAAACCTAATTACTTTTGAACTACGCAGGACTGCGGGTTAATTCCAGGATAACAGAGGGGCCTAAGTGCAAAAGGGGCGCTGCGTGGCTGGCTGGCTGGCGTGGCGCTGACGTGGCGGCCACGTGGCGCTGACGAGGCGGTGGACCGCGCCGTGGACTCGGTCCACTGGTCCATGGCGGACCGGATATGGGGCGAAGGGGTATGGGCTGATCTCGGCCGTCCAGATCAGATCGGGCGGCTGAGATCGAAGCGGGCGGCGGTTGGTCACCGGCGGCGAGCGGGGACGGCGGCGTGCGGCAGCGAGTGGCGGCGCAGCGTCGGTCTAGGGGCTAGAGGCCTCAGTCTCGCGCGCGGCTTGGCTTGGGAGCGAGAAGAGGTCACGGGGAAGCTTACCACGGCGGCGGGAAGCTCTGGCGGCGAGCGGCAATGGTGGCGGCGATGGGAGCTTGGAAAACGGAGCTAGGTAGGGGCTAGGGTTCCTTTTATAGGCTAGGGGCATAGGGGATAAGCTCGGGGAGTCCGCGGCGGTCACGGCAACAGCCTCCGCGGATCGCGCGGGCGGTTGGGCGGCGGCGGCGCCGACTCGGCCGGAGGTCGGGGACGACCTGGCGGTGGGGCCCGCCTGGCAGCAAGGGAGGGGGAAGCGGGGAGCGGGCGAGGGCGTCTTCGGCTCAGGGAGGCGGGAGCGAGGACGGGCGCCAGCGGCTGGGCCTAGATGGGCCAGCTGGGCTGCGGTGAGGGGAGGTAATGCGGGCCGGCTTAGGAGTTTAGGGGCTAAAACCGGACCGGGCAAGAGTTCAAGGGCCTAAACCAGACTTAAAGCGAGAAAAACAATTAAACACTCATTCAAGAGCAGATTCAATGAGGATTTTAAATATAAATTCAAAACCCCTCAAATGAATTGCCAACAAACAAAAATATGCTTTGGCAGGAATGCACATACATGTTTTCCTACGCTTACCTTTGCTTTTAATTTTGACCAAATTTTTAATTAACCCCTATATGACATGAACAAATCAATAATTAAATATATTAAATCCTAATCTTTATTAAGGCCTAATTTTTAGGGTGTTACAGACCTACCCCCCTTAAGACGAATCTCATCCTCGAGATTCGGCTGCAGATTGGAATAGATTGGGAAATTCTGCCCTCAAATCCTCTTCTCTTTCCCAGGTTGCCTCATCCTCTGAGTGTTGGCTCCACTGTACTTTGCACATCCTTATCACCTTGTTCCGTGTAACTCTTTCTGCTTCTTCCAGAATTCTAATCGGGTACTCAGTGTATGTGAGATCTTCCTGCACATTCAGCTCCTCCATTGGTAACTGTTCCTCTGGCACTCTCAAACACTTTTTTAGCTGTGACACATGGAACACATCATAAACTCCTGAAAGTTTTTCTGGCAACTCCAACTGATATGCCACTTCACCTCTTCTTTCTAGCACCTTGAAAGGTCCAATATATCGAGGTGCTAGTTTACCCTTCATATTAAATCTGAGAACTCCCTTCATGGGTGACACCTTGAGATACACGTAGTCTCCAATCTCAAAGCTAAGCTCTCTTCTGCGCACATCTGCATAGCTTTTCTGTCTAGATTGAGCTGCCTTCAGGTTCTGCCTTATGGTCTGCACTTGCTGTTCTGCTATTCTGAGAACCTCAGGTCCAAACACTTGACTCTCTCCTGTCTGGTTCCAGAATAACGGGGTTCTGCATTTTCTGCCGTGCAATGCCTCAAACGGTGCCATCTTAATACTCTGCCGGTAACTATTGTTGTAGGAGAACTCTGCAAAAGGTAAACTCTTATCCCAACTAGTTCCATACTGTAGAGCACATGCTCTCAACATATCCTCGAGTATCTGATTAGTCCTTTCTGTTTGTCCATCAGTCTGTGGGTGATATGCTGAACTAAACTTCAACTCGGTATCCATAGCTTCATGGAGCTTCTGCCAGAAATGTGACGTGAACTGCGTTCCCCTGTCAGACACAATTCTTTTAGGCACTCCATGCAGACACACTATTCTTTCCATGTACAGTTCCGCTAGCTTGGCACCTGTATAGGTGGTTTTTACCGGAAGAAAATGTGCCACCTTGGTCAAATGGTCAACGATCACCCACACAGAGTCATAACCCCTCTGCGTGCGCGGCAGACCAGTAATGAAGTCCATTCCAACTTCTTCCCATTTCCATTCTGGTATCCAGAGTGGTTGCAGTAAACCAGCAGGTCTCTGATGCTCCGCTTTTACTCTCTGGCATGTATCACACAACGCAACATACTCTGCAACTCCTCTCTTCAGCCCATACCACCAGTATCTCTCTTTGATATCGAGATACATCTTGGTACTGCCTGGATGAATTGAATAGGCGGATTCATGAGCTTCCCTCAATATCGCTTCTCTGATATGCTTCACCTCTGGTACACATAATCTCTTACCATACCACAGCGTTCCTTGTTCATCAACTCTAAAACCTGGTGCGTGACCAAGCGGGATCTGCTCTGCGATTTCCTGCAGCTTCTTATCCTCTAACTGTGCCTTGCGAATTTCTTGTTCCAGAGTAGGCTCAACTTCAAGTTCTACCAAGTTAGCTACCATTCCCAGGTTCAAACGTTCAAACTCCTTGGTTAACTCATCTGGCATCTGAGCCACTTCTATCATGTTGGCGTAGCTTCTTCTGCTCAAGGCGTCAGCAACGAGATTCGCCTTCCCTGGATGATAATGAATCTCTAGGTCATAGTCCTTGATCAACTCTAGCCACCTTCTCTGCCTCAAGTTCAGGTCAGCCTGAGTGAACACGTACTTCAGACTTTTGTGATCTGTGTATATATCACATTTGTGGCCAATCAGATAGTGTCTCCAAATCTTCAAGGCATGTACTACAGCTGCCAACTCCAGGTCATGAGTCGGGTAGTTGACCTCATGCTTCCTGAGTTGTCGAGAAGCATATGAAACTACTCTGCCTTCTTGCATCAGCACATATCCCAATCCCTGTCTAGAAGCATCACAGTAGATCGAGAAACTCTTGTTCAGATCTGGCATAATTAATACTGGTGCGGTAGTCAACCTCTTCTTGAGTTCTTCAAAGCCTTTCTGACACTGCTCGGACCACACAAACTTTGCATTCTTCTCTAGTAATGCGGTCAAGGGTTTGGCGATTTTAGAGAATCCCTCGATGAATCTCCGATAATAGCCTGCCATTCCCAAGAAACTCTGGATCTCACTAACATCCTTTGGCGGGTTCCAGTTAAGAACATCCTTCACCTTCTTTGGATCAACCGCTACTCCTCCATTTGAAATAACATGTCCGAGGAATGACACTTCCTTTAGCCAGAAATCACACTTACTGAACTTAGCATACAACTGTTGTTCCCTCAATCTCTGTAGCACTAATCTTAGATGTTCCTCATGTTCCTCCTCATTCTTGGAGAAAACCAATATGTCATCGATGAATACCACAACGAACTTGTCCAGATAGTCCATGAACACCTTATTCATCAAGTACATGAAGTACGCAGGTGCATTGGTTAGTCCAAAAGACATTACAGTAAACTCATACAAGCCATACCGGGTGGTGAAAGCGGTCTTCGATATATCTGATGGACGAATCCTCAGTTGGTGATATCCCGATCGCAGATCGATTTTAGAGAACACACAAGCTCCTCTTAACTGATCGAACAGGTTATCAATCCTAGGCAAGGGATACTTGTTCTTGATGGTAACCTCATTTAGAGCCCGGTAGTCCACACACATTCTCTGAGTACCATCCTTCTTTTCTACGAACAGCACTGGTGCTCCCCAAGGTGAAGAGCTAGGGCGGACGTAACCCTTATCTAATAATTCTTTTATTTGCTTCTTTAGTTCCTCTAGTTCATTTACTCCCATCCTATATGGTCTTTTAGCTATAGGTGCAGTTCCAGGTTTAAGCTCAATAAGAAACTCAGTGTCGTGTTCTTGTGGCATACCTGGCAACTCCTCTGGAAAGACATCTGGAAATTCCCTCACAACTCTGATATCCTCCATGGCTGCTCCTTTCATCTGGTTGATCTGACAAGTTCCCAGTGTAGACGGATCTGCGTGAAACTCAATCTTTTCTCCAGTCTCGGTCGTCAGTTCCACTGCCCTCTGAGCACACTTGATTACGGCATTATGTACGTGCAACCAGGTCATTCCCAAGATGAGATCAATTCCCATGGAATTCAGGACTACAGGTGTGGCACGGAACTCTACCCCCCTTATTTGTACACTTACATCTGGGCATGCTAATGTTGCCCTTAATTCCCCTCCAGGTGAATTAACTATCAACGTATGTGGCATGGGTTGCATAGTCATTCTATACTTTTTCACAAACTGAGCATATATGAAAGCATATGTAGCCCCAGAATCGAATAGAACAGATGCAGGGTGTGAGTTGACTAGAAACGTACCGAACACCACGTCGGTTGCTCCTTGAGCTGCCTCCTCGCTCACGTGGTTCACCTTGCCACGTGTAGCGTTCTGCTGTCCTCCATTGTTGCGGGGCTGCTGGGGGTTCTGACCGTTGTTCCTTGGGGCGTTGTTCTGCCCATTAGCATTCTGGCCTCTCTTAGGGCAGTTGTTAGAATAATGCCCGGGGTCACCACAGTTGTAGCAAACTCTGCCAGCCATGGGAGCTACAGGCATAGCATTGCTCTAAGTGAGACGTGGCGCCTGGTTCTGCGGCTGCTGCTGTTGTTGGTACCTCTGTTGGTAGGGTTGTTGCTGGCACTGTTGCTGTTGCTGCTGTTGTTGATAAAGCGGGCGCTGCTGGTACTGTTGGCGCTGCTGCTGATTCCCAGAGTTTGGTGGGCCTTGAATGCGGAGCTGGCCACCGGACTGCGGGTTGAAGCGGGGGCACGAGCTATTCCCACCCGTCTGGTTGAGGAACTTTCTTTTCTTGTCCTCCATCTCTCGACGCTTGTGCTCCAGCATCAGGGCATTATCGACCAACTCGTGAAAGTTGTCGAAGGTGTGAGTGAGCAGCTGGTACTGAAGGCCATCATTCAATCCCCGAAGGAACTGCCTTTGCTTCTTCTTGTCATCCGCCACGTTCTCAGGAGCGTAGCGAGAGAGCTCGATGAACTTGTCACGATAGGCAGTGACAGTCATTGATCCCTGCTTCAAGGCCAGGAACTCCTCTTGCTTCAGGGTCATGAGACCCTCTGGAATATGGTGAGCATGGAACCGCTCACTGAACTCTGCCCACGTGATGTGGTCAGGGTCCTGGTGAGAGTACAGATATGAGTCCCACCATTCTTGGGCAGCTCCTTGTAACTGTCCAGACCCATAGAGCACCTTCTCCCTGTCGGTGCACTGAGCTATATCCAGTTGACGATTCACCGCCTTGAGCCAATCTTCAGCTTGCAGTGGCTCACTGGCGTGGGTGAAGACAGGCCGACGTCCTTTCATGAACCCTCCTCGCCGGTCTCTGACTTGTGGTTGCTGCTGGGGTGGCAGCTGGTTCTGCAAGTTCTGCTATACAGCTGCGAACGCGTTGGCCATCTGCTGTAGTAACTGGTTCTGATTAGTCAGTAGCTGTTCGAGGGGCACTAGAGGTGGTGGCGGCGGGTTTGGGTTGGGACGACCTCCACGAGCATTCCTCCGGTTGGCCATCTGTTACAGACATATGTCGCTGTTACTTTTCAATTCCATACCATGAATCCATTCTGACTGATTATGAGTAATATGGTAGAGACAGATTGAGAGAATTCAGCAGACAGAGAACAGATAAAGGATATGTGTGCAAGGTAAAGAGATAGATAGATTATAAAAATCCCACTATTTATTCATTAACGAACTAAACCAATATTCTAGATGTATGTGAACAATAGGTTCACATGCACCACACTCATTACAAAGATCCAAATCACACAAGTTCACAAGAATAATAAAGCAAGCACTCATTAACACGGTTCAAACACTAAGACTCAGACAACTCACACGACTCAAACGACTCAACTCGTATGACTAGCGTTTTTATTACAACTCAAGACCATCTAGTTCTCATCTATGGTGGTGCGACTAGCAAAAGTCCCGTAGCGAGTCCTCTTGTATGGCGGTGCTTCTCCAAGGTACTCTGGCTCCTCCATAGGTGGTTCAGCGCCAGGGTGCTCCAACTTTGCGATCCTAAGCCTTGCTGCTTGAAGCTCTTCCCGCATCCTGGAGTGCTCATCCAGCAGAGAGTCGAACTCCGTGTTGATGGTTGCAGCAAAGCCCACGGTCTCCACGAGTCTGGCACTCTGCTCTCCTGCTGGGTTGGCGATCCTGTTAGCCCTCCTCCCACGTGGCACACGTGGAATGTATCGCTCTGCCCCATCACGGACAAGGTTGAAGTAGAGCCCACGATAGGCGTAGAGTGCCCGGCGAGCAGCATCAGTGATGCCAGCCTCCTGTCTCCCTGGGAGCCAGTGCGGGGTGCTCTGACTCAGTCCTGGCGGCGCCTAGCAGTCGAGCAGACACTCGAACACAAGCCGTGGTCTTCCAGAAGTCAGTGTAGCGGTGATGAGTCCACCACTCACTGCGGTAGTCCACACTGACATGGCCATGTCCATAATGGCGCTGAAGTAGACGAAGCAGACGATGATGGAAGTAGCAGTCTTCTCCATCACGAGTAGTCTCCACCACCTTCCATCCTGTAGCTGGAGGTGGGTGGTCTTCTCCATCATCATCAGAGTCATCAGAGCCATCATAGTCGGAGTCTTCTCCATCTGAATCATCACCATCGCCTTCGGGGTCCTCTGGGCCTCCTCCGGCAGCGGCACCTTCTTGCTTGACTGGAGCTGGTGGCGCCGGTGGTAGAACAATAGGCACAAACTGGTCCTCCTCCTCATCGTAGATCTCGACCATCTCGGGATCTTCTTCAGCATCCTCCACTGGTGGCTTCTGAACAGGCGGCAGCTCTATCCCTCCAACTAGATCAGGGTTGAAGAACTACAGGGCATGCTCAGCAACTCTGGGAGGCAAGAACTCTCCAACACTTGCGCGGAGTGACCTTAGTGCGAGCCATCTATAGACGAAAGAGAACAAGGAATGAATTAAAATTTTGTAATAGAATAAGATAGAATAATAAGAATAAAGATTTGTATAAAATAACTCAAAGTGAGACAAGAGATTAAAATAAATTGGAAATAAGGAATAATAATAAGGATAAGTAAAATAATCAAGATTAAAACTTAAATGGAATAAGGACAAGGACAAAAGAAGACTCTAAACGACCATTCTAACTAGGCTGCGTGTTCTACAGTCAGCACTGCTTTGATACCAATCTGTCACACCCGGATTTACAAATAATCACAAATGCTACTGTATGTGTACCCAGGAAGTCCAACACACACATATAGCTTTAGAATAACAGAATATCAAAGTAAAATAAGTGCTCAAATACAAAAGAATAGCATCTCAGAATTATTACAAATAAGACTCAAGTCTTTAATCAAAGTTTACGCATACGAAAAGATAAATTCTCGTGGCTCCACAAACTCCACAAGGACACCGACAGGTTGACAGCTGCCTGGAAGTCTGGAACATCCTCAGGGAACTCCACAACACCTTCAGGTTCATCTGATTACCCATCTGGGATTTTGTTGAATAATGCAAGTGTAAGTAAACCAGCTTTACTTAACAAATATAACACGAGGGATGAAGGCTTAAGAGGCTAGACACGGTTTAACTGCTGTAAGCACTTTTAATAGTTCAATTTTAACATTATCCAAATTACTACAATGTAATAGGAATAACCCAGTTGTAACCCGAATTAAGAGTATATAGAAGTATCATCAAGTCCACCATCATTCCATTGTCATTTCATTTTAAACATCACCGGGGTAAAAGTCACTGTCAGAAAGGATCCAGGCCACTCGTAACCTTGAGTACGGCTGTTATAACAGTTTACACTCTGCAGAGGTTGTACACATTCCCCACTGGTCGCGTAAAAATTCAGAAGAACTTTATAACCCAACCACGCAGTGCTAGCTAGGCATATTCATCACACTACCTTTGGTGTGACTGCATAGGGACGCTACGAGACCTTTCAAAAATTTACTTAGTCAAGACCAGAGCCCATTGATTCCCATGGTTGCACTGTTCTCCCGGGTTACCACTTTAAGATAGACCATAACAAGTGATGCCCAGAACAAAGCACACAGCATATGTTCCAGTTTAAAGGTTGATTAGAACAAAGCACACAGCACATGTTCCGATTTAAGGTTGTCTAGAACAAAGCACACAGCACATGTTCCAGGTTTTAAGGTTGTCTAGAACAAAGCACACAGCACATGTCCAGATCGTGAATTGCCTAGAATAAAGCACACATCACATATTCTAGAACAAGAGTTTACTGAGAACAAAGCACACAGCACATGTTCCAGCTTCCTAACCATATTGCTAAAAAGCAAGTTTTAACAATTCATCATTAAGAGGTATCAAGTATCATTGTCCAATGACAGTAAGCTCAAGTTGCATAGCCTAGCACATTGTTACCCAAAGATGCATAAACCCAGGTTGATCAAGGTAAACAGGGTATAAGAACTCTAGGGATAACCTTAAACAAATTCACACATGCATGAATGTAAATGAGTATTAAAGGTGTATAGGTTGCAAGGAATTTCTCATGTTATACTTGCCTTCCTCTTGGTACTGCAGCTTCTGCTCTTGCTCTACGAAGTGTTGCTCGAAGGACGGCTCGAACGGCTCACCGGCTAGACACGATCAACAATCACCAACACACAATCCAGACAAGCCAGTACATGCATATCAAGTGAAATAAATTAGAACAGTACACCAAACAATTCAAACAGTGGCTAAAAAGCTAATAAAACTATTCTACGCATCACTACGAACACATGAGCGCAAGAAACACTGAAATCGGAGTTAAAACGCATAATCTAGAGCTAAAACAAGGTCTAGGGGCTTGCTGGCAAAGAAACTAAACTTCCAGGGACCTATCTGCGAGAATACAGGGGCCTAAACATAATTACATATAAAAATAGAAGGTCTAACATGTAAATAATACAACCTAGGATGGCGGGTTCAAATATTTAAAAGCTCAGGGTCTAAATCGCAAGAAAAAGGACCTAAACCTAATTACTTTTGAACTACGCAGGACTGCGGGTTAATTCCAGGATAACAGAGGGGCCTAAGTGCAAAAGGGGCGCTGCGTGGCTGGCTGGCTGGCGTGGCGCTGACGTGGCGGCCACGTGGCGCTGACGAGGCGGTGGACCGCGCCGTGGACTCGGTCCACTGGTCCACGGCGGACCGGATATGGGGCGAAGGGGTATGGGCTGATCTCGGCCGTCCAGATCAGATCGGGCGGCTGAGATCGAAGCGGGCGGCGGTTGGTCACCGGCGGCGAGCGGGGACGGCGGCGAGCGGCGGCGAGTGGCGGCGCAGCGTCGGTCTAGGGGCTAGAGGCCTCGGTTTCGCGCGCGGCTTGGCTTGGGAGCGAGAGGAGGTCACGGCGAAGCTTACCAGGGGGTCGTGGCTGAGGTTCGGGCGGCGGAGCGGCTTGCCGGCGTCGGGAAGCGACGGCGGCTCGGGTGACGGCGACGAGGATGCTCCGGTGCTCGGCTGGGCTCGGGGTCGACGGCAGGGGCACGCGGACGCTGCGGCGAGGTCAACCACGCGGTCGGGGTGAGCTCGGGGCGGCGCAACGGCGGCGGGAAGCTCCGGCGGCGAGCGGCAATGGCGGCGGCGACGGGAGCTCGAAAAACGAAGCTAGGGTAGGGGCTAGGGTTCCTTTTATAGGCTAGGGGCGTAGGGGATAAGCTCGGGGAGTCCGCGGCGGTCACGGCAACAGCCTCCGCGGATCGCGCGGGCGGTTGGGCGGCGGCGGCGTCCCGGTCGGAGTCGAGTCCGACTCTGACTCGGCCGGAGGTCGGGGACGACCTGGCGGTGGGGCCCGCCTGGCAGCAAGGGAGGGGGAAGCGGGGAGCGGGCGAGGGCGTCTTCGGCTCAGGGAGGCGGAAGCGAGGACGGGCGCCAGCGGCTGGGCCTAGATGGGCCAGCTGGGCCGCGGTGAGGGTAGGTAAGGCGGGCCGGCTTAGGAGTTTAGGGGCTAAAACCGGACCGGGCAAGAGTTCAAGGGCCTAAACCAGACTTAAAGCGAGAAAAACAATTAAACACTCATTCAAGAGCAGATTCAATGAGGATTTTAAATATAAATTCAAAACCCCTCAAATGAATTGCCAACAAACAAAAATATGCTCTGGCATGAATGCACATACATGTTTTCCTACGCTTACCTTTGCTTTTAATTTTGACCAAATTTTTAATTAACCCCTATATGACATGAACAAATCAATAATTAAATATATTAAATCCTAATCTTTATTAAGGCCTAATTTTTAGGGTGTTACACCACTGCACTGCTGCCCCCAGCTTCCTCCTCAACACCATCAGACCTCCCGCCCGTAGCGCGACCAGAGCCACGGCCCCTCTTTCCGTGACCACGATTTGGCTTTGGAAGGGGCTGCACGCTGGGATGGTCAGAAGCCAGAAATTTGTTTCCAGGCTTGGGGGGCAACACGCTGAGGATAACTGACCTTCATCTCTTCAAAGACTCTGTTCAGACGATGACCGTCTAACAGAGCAACACAACTATCATGCTCCTTCAATGTGTACTTTCCAAGAATTGTTTCAGCCATCAGCTCGATGGACTGAACATAGACATAATCTGACATATGCGGGGGCTTCTTGGCCCCAAAATGAGGAAAACATACATGGGGCAATCCTCGGTGTGGCTTCACGTCAACCACAAATGGCTTCCAATCGGCCGGGAGAAAGTTGACGCCCATGGCAAGGCCTTCCTCAATGAGATCACGGCTGCCGCTGACACGACTGGCTTTGAAAAGAGCAGTTTCACAACGGCTATAGCCAGGCGCCTTCGGGTTGAACGGAGGACAAGAGATAAAATTACTTGGCAGAACCTAGCCATGCAGGGGAAAGCTCATCTGCTTCGTGCCATCCTCAAGAGTGACCTCCACCGAAGGCACCTTCACATACAGCCAATACTTGCGCCAGTTTTGGTCCCAGGCGTTGCGCTGACTGAAGGTAAGCTCCACCTTCTCCAGCTCGGTAAGACGGCGGTGAGCACAAAAGCTAACACTGCCGTAATCAGGCTTGTACTCAACACCATCAATTTTTACGGCCTTCGTTTGACAATGGCCCTCAAAATAACGGATGAAACCCTCAACATCAACGTCAGAGCCGTTGGTCTTCACAGCCCAAAAAAACCGAAGCAAATGCGTGATTTCATTGGGTGTAAGATGATAAAGTTGCAGCCCGTACCTCCCAAGCATCTCCGCAATAATGCTGTGAATCGGCATCCGAAGCCCAGCAGTGAAAAAAATCCCTAAATACAACTGCTTCGTTGGGCTCAGGAGCAGGAACAACCTCGTCACCGGGGGCTCGGCCATGACCTACAGGGAAATACCCTTTCTCTTCATAGAACTTAATCAAATTAGTACTCACAAATGACTTCCCGAAGATAGTCGTGTTAGGCTTCTTCTTCGGATCAGAGAGATCCGACACATCAGCTTCGACGTCTTCAAGAGTCTCGTCGGCGACGGACTCAGCGTCTTCGACATCATCCTCTTCCGGGACCTCACCTTCCTCTGCGGGGGCCTTGCCCCTCAGATCAACATCCATAGTATCAACCCTCTCCTCAAGCTGTTAAGCAAAGGCAGTAGCTTCGTCGTCCGTCATCATGGCAGGACTGTGAGCAATGTCTTCGTCAGAATCAGAGGATCCAATCAAACGAGCGGTCTGCTTCGTGTGTGCCGCTGCAAAAGGTAAAAACAACAATAAGTAAATGAAGCAAATGAATAAAAATAAAAGTAAACAAAGCAGAATGACCAAAACCTCAAAAAAGATAACTTACTTGTGACCGAAAGGAAGCAAAAGCTGAAAAGCTAAACTCACGAAGCAAGCAGCTAGCGTCAGCGACAAGCTAGCAGAGAAAATTTGTAGACAAAGCAAGTAAAGTCATCCCCCCTTCGGTCCTATTTATAGGAGGGTGAAAAAATATGACCGTTAACTGTCTCGGTAAATGAACTGTCGCAATGATTCAAACTCGACAAAGGCAAATCAAAAGCAACGGTGAAAAATATGACTATTAGTTGCCTCAAAAACTGAACCGCCTCTCCAATTCAAAACCGACGAAGCCACACTATAATGAAAGTAAAGACAACGAAGCCAACACAAAAATCTCAAACTGCAAAACAACACATACTCGTGCCTTTCTCCAACGAAAGGAGGCGTTTCTTGGACAGGCGAAGGCAATCCAGGTTTCAAGGAGCTCGGCCTGTTGAAGAAAGCCCTTGTCCGCGAGGGGCTACTGTTGGGGGATTGGCCTGCCAAGAAACGCCTCTGATAAATTTTAAGCATTATTTCATAACATTTTGCCTTTGCTCAAAGCAAGGGCGGATCATTTTTGGCTTTGAGAGTAGTCGAGTTGTTCGTAAGGGCCTCGCCGAAACCAGAAGCACGATGGTGAACACGAGATGATTTAGACAGGTTCAGGCCACCTCGAGTAGAGAGCGTAATACCCTACGTCTTGTATGGTGGATCGCTTCGTATTGATGGTTATGATTCTACAAGGGGTCCTGCCTTACCTTATATACTCGGGAGACAGGGTCTACAAGACAAGAAATACAAACTCCTAGTCGGATACAATATACAGAGTCCTAACATGAGTAGGCCGGGTTGTTTCCTAGTAGCCGACTAGTTTCCTTAAGCTGTACGCCTCTTTCTTGTATCCGTCAGAGTTGCCGGCCCAATTTCCTAGCAGGCTTATAGTCCATAAGGACTCCCATGGATCTTGGTCCGTCATGAGAGGACATATCGAGGTATCCGGAGGGTTCCCTCATCAAGGAACGACAACCAAACGTCTTATCATAAAGGCCTAACATCATCATCTGAACGTGAAGGATTACAAAGGACGGACAGGGCTATCACCACTTGCCGCCTACCTCTACTAATCCGTGGGGGAGCAATCCCTCAATTGTATTTCTTATATCAAACACCATGCTTGCATAGAGAAATACAACTTTATCTATCACGTCAATAAACAGAGCAACCATAAGGCACATTGAGCCAATGTCGTAACTTACGTCAGCTTGAATATGGTGCAAGGCATAAGATGTATATGCTAAGTAAGTAAGGTAAAGTTAAGGCATACATCATAAGTATGAAGATAATTCCATTAAGGTCAAAGTCTTACAAGTAAGTAAAGAGATACAAAAGCTGAACTCTAGAGCTTACCAAGACTCCTCCGTAAGCCCTTCGGAAGATCAACTACTAAGACTATCACTACTAAGACTAAGACTAAGCTTGAAAAAAAGAGAGCTCTTCTTCTGGTGTGTGTCGAATGCAGAGGTTCTTGCAAGCATTTATAGCATCCATAGGCATTGTAGAGCCGGCCAGAGGCGGTTGAGGTCGTTTGGCTGCGGGCTCAGGCGGTTGAGGTCGTAACTTACGTCTTGGAAGCACCGCCTCGAGCTATGCATGGCCTAGATGCGTCCCTGAAGGCGGTTGCGAGTCTCTGGTCAAGGGGGGACTGAGTCGGGCGCGTGGCCAGGTCGGCCGACCCAGCTCCACCTCCTCTTGGGCCCACCTTGCTCTGGGCGTCTGCCTAGTGGGTCCTGAGGTCGTTTCCAGGTGGGTGCCGTCATTTTTGGTGCCCGATGTTGGGGGATTGGCCTGCCAAGAAACACCTCAGATAAATTTTAAGCATCATTTCATGACATTTTGCCTTCGTTCAAAGGAAGGGCAGATCATTTTTTGGCTTCGTATATATATATATATAAATTGCCGCGAGAACGGCTTCGCTCCATAAACCGGAGGTAACGCAGAAACACGGCTTCGGGAGTAGCTTTAGTAGCTATTTGAATAAAATGAAGGTATACCTAGGTTCCGAACATGATGAGCAAAACCCTGGCCTGCTTTGTTCTTTGTTGCATAGCAGGTCGAGTGAGGTGCCAATAGATTTGGGAATCGAAGGAGGGAGGTTGTCGCTGCTCGGGCACCGAAACAAGGAATGAAGGTGGTTGATCTCCTCCGTGCACCAACGAAGCCAATGAGGACCGGGTCCAAACCTAAGGTCCACACATTCACATTGGTGGATACGAATGTACAACTATGTCCATGGAACATCTAAGTTGTGTAGTCTAGAAGATGATGCCTGGTTTTCAAGGGCATAAGTGGAATGTAAAGATGTCTTTTGACCTCCCTATAAAAAGAGGCCCCCCACCAACGTGTAAAGGGCTGATTCCCGAGAATAATGTTGATGAGTAATATATTATTGCTTGTCTCTATTTCTCAGTCTTAGCTATTGTTTGGGCTTATTAGCTTCGGTTATATCCCAACACCCGAAGCTTCGGTTGTGGGCCCTTCAATCCATGTGATGGCATTGAGGCTTGATCTTGTCCATTGTTTTCAACCGTCATTGAATCAATGGCTGAGATGATCCACTATTGTGCTTCTTTGCCTGAGAAGAAAACGGGCTCGAGTGGGTGCCAGCCCAGGTCGCTCGACCTAGCCAGGTCGGCCGACCTGGGCCTAATCTTTCTTGTTTTGCTCCAATATCCGTGTACTCAAATGTATTCCTGATATGCATGCTACAATATTATTTGAGCACAAATACCTAAGTTATGCATAGTCTTTATTCATTTCTAAAGCTATTGAAGGTCGGATTTTCTATTATAAGTATCGTCAACATCTCCCGTGCTGCAGTTTCCTGTGTGTTGCTGTCCATGGAATTCCCATGCAGGGACTCCCACCGGCCCTGTCTTCCGCTGCGTGGTGGGCCCCCCGAGGCTGCTTCGTGCCTACAGAGTACGCCCGCGCGCCCTGCGCGTGGATTGGCTGGCGCCCGCATTGGCAGATTTCCCCGCGCCGCCACGTGGGCCTAAGGGCCTCCCGCGTCGTACGTCAGACGCGGTTTCCCATGGGCGCCCTATGCGCGTGAGCCAAGTGCCCCCTTTGCACCCGTTCTGCGCCATGCAGCTGGTGGGCCTGCTAGCCTTGCTCCCTGTCGTGCGGGTGGACTGTGGCCCAAGTGGCGTTGCTGCATGTGTGGGCTGGTGCTGCCCAGGCTGGGCCCCGCTGGGTCCCACCGGCCGGCCAAACTGAGGTCTGGTCTGGTGGGGCCCGGCCCAATCGGCCCTGGGTGAATGATAATGTATTATTTTATATCATTTTCTCACTGGCTCCGAAGCATATGAATATTATATCTGTTGCAATCATCTCGACAAGACCTTCGCAGTGGTTTAGTCCAGACATGCATTGGATATAGTTTTGTGGAAATGCTATTTTTATATCTCTTTTAAACCCATTGCATGTTTTCCTGCATAACATGGTGAAACACCAAAACTCGTGGAATTCATTAGTGATAAACCATGTTATATTGTTTATTGTATTGATTATTATTATAATTGACAGACAGATTTGGCACTTAAGGACCGCCAACAACTCGCCCACACTTAGCCCTTTGCTTGTCCTCGAGTAAAGGTTTGAGGACTAAGGTGGTTGCAACTCCTTCATGTGATACCTGCATACAAGTTATTCCAAGCCTCACCTTACCCTGTGAACTTTAGAGTGTCTACCATATTGTCTTGGGTAATTGAGAAATGGAACGGTACAGATTTTGAGTTCCCCGCTCCTCCTGCTCAGAAACTTGGGTTTTTGAAATAGTTTTAAAACAAAAGGGTAGCTTTGCTCCTCGAATGCTTCGCTCGGATCTCATAATGTGTTTATGATTCCTCACCAAGACAAAGTTGTTTGTCCTTTTTCTAATCCTAACTATTGACAGGCTTATGTGGAGCTCATGGTAGGGAGAAAAGTAAGGCAATTTCTAGATTTTAAACCCAAGGAAGTAGTTGAGCTCGCCGATCATGGACATCTCGAACTCCTTAGACATCAGATCACCAAATTCCTTGCAAAATTCTCAGTTAGTTGAACCAAAGATAATATCATCAACATAAATTTGGCAAATGAAAAACTCATTGTCGATGATCTTTGTGAACCAGGTGGTGTCCACCCTCTCGATCTTAAATTCCCCGGTTGAGGAGGAAATGACGTAGGCATTCATACCAAGCCCTTGGCGCTTGCTTGAGCCCGTAGAGCGCCTTGTGCTACAAATAAACATGGTTAGGATATTTAGGGTCATCGAAACCAGAAGGTTGTTCAACATAAACCAGCCATTAAGAACACACTTTTCACATCCATTTGATATAACTTAATGTTATGATGTGAAGCGTATGCAAGGAGGATATGGATGGCTTCAAGTCTAGCCATGGGAGTAAAGGTTTCACCATAGTCCAATCCTTCCACTTGTGAGAAGGCCTTGGTGACAAGTCTTGCTTTGTTGCGCACCACACCATGTTCATCTTGCTTGTTGCGGATCACCAACTTGGTGCCAATGATGTTCTTGCCTTGAGAACGTTCTTCGAGCACCCAAACTTAATTGCGAGTGAAGTTATTGAGCTCTTCTTGCATAGCCATCACCCAATTTGGGTCCTCAAGAGCTTCACCTACATGTGTGGGTTCCATACAAGAGACAAATGAGTAATGTTCAGAAAATGAAGCATATTGACGACGTCGAGTCCTTGGACCACCATGTGGGTCCTCCACGATCAAGTCAATGGGATGGTTGGTGGAGGCATGTGTATGCTTCACTTGTGGTTCTTGAGTTGAAGCTTGTGGTGATCCAACATCTTGTGCTTGAGCTTGAGCTTCTTCTTGTGTGATGATGGTGTCGTCGGAAGGAAGTGGCTCTTTTTTATCTTGATCTTCATGGTCTTGCTCATCTTGTTCTTGATCTTGGTGATCTTGTCCTTGATCTTGATCATCTTGAGCTTGATCATCTTGTTCTTGGTGTAGCTTCCTTCTGTTCGTCGGATGAGTCCAAGTGATAGCATGATGTAGTGTGTACAACTCTTCCGCTTGGAGAAGGCTTGCGTTGAGTGGATGTAGTAGGTACATCTTCATCTTCCTCCTTTGGCTTGATGTCTCCAATAGCCATCTTCTTCATCTCTTCTCTTAGTGGTTCATCACCTACATCAACAAAAGAGAAACTCTCCTCTTGGGAGCCCTTAGTCTCACCAAACTCCACGTCATACATTTCTCCAATCATGCGTGTTGCATTATTGAATACTCAATACGCCTTGGAGTTGGATGAATAACCAACAAGAAAACCAACATCACATCTACATTGAAACTTGCCCAGGTGCTTTCTTTTCTTGAAAATGTAGCACTTACAACCAAACACCCGAAAGTAGGAGATGTTGGGCTTCCTCCCAATTAGAAGCTCATAGGGCGTCTTGTCCAAGATGTAGTTGGAAGCATGGCATGCCATGTTGATAGCTTCTGCCCAAAGCCTTTGCGGGATGCCATCGTCATCCAACATGGCCCTTGCTAGCGTGATCAAGGGTTGTTCTTCCTTTCAACAACACCATTTTTTAGCGGCGTGTATGTGGATGAGAACTCTTGCTTGAGGGCCCCTTCATTGCAATACTCTTTGACTTGGGTGTTCTTGAATTCAGAGCCATTGTCGCTTCAGACCTTGATCAAGGTAGACTTGAACTCCACTTGTGCTCTCTTGGAGAAGGTCTTGAATATATCGGCCGTCTTTCCCTTGTCATCTAGAAAGAAAGTCCAAGTATATCTAGAATAATCATCAACAATGACAAGGTAATAAAGATTACTACCAAGACTCTTGTAGGTAGTTGAGCCGAAGAGGTCCATGTGAAGTAGCTCAAGTGGTTGATGTTGGTATTTCTTACGTCACGAATAAATCCGTAAGCATACGGAGTACCATTGTAGCTTTCACTCGTCAGTATTCATGGGTATTGTAATCCACAGGGAACGTGTGTACTGGTCTTCTAGCTGGTTTGTCCAAGGACAACAAGAGTATGATAGGCAAGGGTAGAGAGGATCGGCATGGCTTAAGAGTTTCTGGATAGATAAGCTAAGCCTTCACTTGCTTACTTCGAGCACTGGTTTACCCCTGGTACGAAACTCGCCCAGACATAGTTTTTGGTCTAATAGAGTGGTTTGGAGTCATCCGTTGCGAAAAAATTGACAGCAAGTTTGACCACGTAAAACGGTGCATTAATTACACTAAACGGGCCCGTTTCGCCATGTTATAAAAGCAGAAACGAAATGGTCCGAAACTCACCCAGACATGGTTTTTGGTCTAATAGAGTGGTTTGGAGTCATCCGTTGCGAAAAAATTGACAACAAGTTCGGCCGCATAAAACGGTGCATTAATTGCACTAAACGGGCCCGTTTCGGGGTGTCACAAAAGGAGTAACGAAATGGTCTGAAACTCACCCAGACATGGTTTTTGGTCTAATAGAGTGGTTTGGAGTCATCCGTTGCGAAAAAATTGACAGCAAGTTCGGCCGCGTAAAACGGTGCATTAATTACAATAAACGGGCCCGTTTCGCCATGTTATAAAAGCAGAAACGAAATGGTCCGAAACCCAGACATGGTTTTTAGTCTAATAGAGTGGTTTTGAGTCATCCATTGCGAAAAAATTAACAGCAAGTTGGGCCGCGTAAAACGGTGCATTAATTGCACTAAACGAGCCCGTTTCGGGGTGTTACAAAAGCAGTAACGAAATGGTCCGAAACTCACCCAGACATGGTTTTTGATCTAATAGAGTGGTTTGGAGTCATCTTTTGTGAAAAAATTGACAGCAAGTTCGACCGCGTAAAACGTCGCATTAATTGCACTAAACGGGCCCGTTTCGCTACAATACAAAAGCAGTAACGAAATAGTCCGAAACACACGCAGACAAGGTTTTTGGTCTAATATAGTGCTTTGAAGTCATCCATTGCGAAAAAATTGACAGCAAGTTCGACCGCATAAAACGGTACATTAATTGCACTAATCGGGCCCGTTTCGCTACGTTACAAAAGCAGTAACGAAATGGTCCGAAACTCACCCAGACATGGTTTTTGGTCTAATAGAGTGATTTGCAGACATCCGTTGTGAAAAATTGACGCCAAGTTCGGCCGCAAAAAATGGTGCATTAATTGCACAAAACGGGCTTGTTTCGCTACGTTACAAAAGCATGAACGAAATGGTTCCAAACTTACCCAGACATGGTTTTTGGTCCAATAGAATGATTTGGAGTCATCCATTGTGAAAAAATTGACAGCTAGTTCGGCCGCATAAAACGGTGCATTAATTGCACTGAACGGGCCCGTTTCGGGGTGTCACAAAAGCAATTACGAAATGGTCCGAAACTCTCCCAGACTAGGGTTTTGGTCTAATAAAGTGGTTTGGAGTCATCCGTTGTGAACAAATTGACAGCATGTTCGGCCGTATAAAACGGTGCATTAATTGCACTAAACGGGCCCGTTTCGCTATGTTATAAAAGCAGACACAAAATGGTTTGAAACTCACCCAGACATGGTTTTTGGTCCAATAGAGTGGTTTGGAGTCATCCATTGTGAAAAAATTGACAGCAAGTTTGGCTGCAAAAAACGGTGCATTAATTGCACTAAACGAACCCGTTTCGCTATGTTATAAAAGTAGAAATGAAATGGTACGAAACTCACCCAAACATGGTTTTTGGTCTAATAGAGTGGCTTGGAGTCATCCGTTGCAAAAAATTGACAGCAAGTTGGGCCGCGTAAAACGGTGCATTAATTGCACTAAACGGGCCCGTTTCGGGGTGTTACTATAGCAGTAACGAAATTGTCCAAAAGTCACCCAGACATGGTTTTTGGTCTAATAGAGTGGATTGGTGTCATCTGCTGCAAAAAAATTGACAGCAAGTTCGGCCACGTAAAACGTCGCATTAATTGCACTAAACGGGCCCATTTCGCAACGTTACAAAAGCTGTAATGAAATGGTCCGAAACATACCCAGACGTGGTTTTTGGTCTAATAGAGTGATTTGGAGACATCCGTTGTGAAAAAATTGACAGCAAGTTCGGCCGCAAAAAACGGTGCATTAATTGCACTAAACGGGCTTGTTTCGTACGTTACAAAAGCATTAACGAAATGGTCCGAAACTCACCCGGACATGATTTTTGGTCTAATAGAGTGATTTGGAGTCATCCATTGTGAAAAAATAGACAGCAAGTTCGGCCGCATAAAACGGTGCATTAATTGCACTAAACGGGCCCGTTTCGGGGTGTCACAAAAGCAGTAACGAAATGGTCCGAAACTCTCCCAGACAAGGATTTTGGTCTAATAAAGTGGTTTGGAGTCATCCGTTGTGAACAAATTGACAGCAAGTTTGGCCGCATAAAACAGTGCATTAATTGCACTAAACGGGCCCGTTTCGCTATGTTATAAAAGCAGAAACGAAATGGCCCGAAACTCACCCAGACATGGTTTTTGGTCTAGTAGAGTGGTTTGGAGTCATCCGTTGCGAAATAATTGGCCAACAGCTTCGGTCGCATAAAACGGTGCATTAATTGCACTAAACGGGCCCATTTCGCTACGTTACAAAAGCAGTAACGAAATGGTCCGAGACTCACCCAGACATGGTTTTTGGTCTAATAGAGTGGATTGGAGTCATCTATTGTGAAAAATTGATATCAAGTTCGGCCACGTAAAACGTCGCTTTAATTGCACTAAATGTGCCCGTTTCGCCAAGTTACAAAAGGAGTAATGACATAGTCCGAAACTCACCCAGACAAGGTTCTCGGTCTAATATAGTGGTTTGGAGTCATCCGTTGCGAAAAAATTGACAGCAAGTTCGGCCACATAAAATGGTGCATTAATTGCACTAAAAGGGCCCATTTCGGGGTGTCAAAAAAGCAGTAACGAAATGGTCCGAAACTCGCCCAGACATTGTTTTTGGTCTAATAGAGTGGTTTAGAGTCATCCGTTGCCAAAAAATTGACAGCAAGTTCGGCCGCGTAAAACGGTGTATTAATTACACTGAACGGGCACGTTTCGCTATGTTATAAAAGCAGAAACGAAATGGTCCGAAACTCACCCAGTCATGGTTTTTGGTTTAATTGAGTGGTTTGGAGTCATCCATTGCGAAAAAATTGATAGCAAGTTGGGCCACGTAAAACGGTGCATTAATTGCACTAAACGGGCCTGTTTCGGGGTGTTACAAAAGCAGTAACGAAATGGTCCTAAACTCACCCAGACATGGTTTTTGATCTAATAGAGTGGTTTGGAGTCACCGTTTGTGAAAAAATTGACAGCAAGTTCGACCGCGTAAAACTTCGCATTAATTGCACTAAACGGGCCCGTTTCGCTACGTTACAAAAGCAGTAACGAAATAGTCCGAAACTCACCCAGACAAGGTTTTTGGTCTAATAGAGTGGTTTGGAGTCATCCATTGCGAAAAAATTGACAGCAAGTTCGGCCGCATAAAACGGTGCATTAATTGCATTAATCGGGCCCGTTTCGCTACGTTACAAAAGCAGTAACGAAATGGTCCGTTACTCACCCAGACATGGTTTTCGGTCTAATAGAGTGATTTGGAGACATCCGTTGTGAAAACATTGACAGCAAGTTCGGCCGCAAGAAACGGTGCATTAATTGCACTAAACGGGCTTGTTTTGCTACGTTACAAAAGCTGTAATGAAATGGTCCGAAACTTACCCAGACGTGGTTTTTGGTCTAATAGAGTGATTTGGAGACATCCGTTGTGAAACAATTGATAGCAAGTTCGGCCACAAAAAACGGTGCATTAATTGCACTAAACGGGCTTGTTTCGCTACGTTACAAAAGCATTAACGAAATGGTCCGAAACTCACCCGGACATGATTTTTGGTCTAATAGAGTGATTTGGAGTCATCCATTGTGAAAAAATTGACAGCAAGTTCAGTCGCATAAAACGGTGCATTAATTGCACAAAACGGGCTCGTTTCGGGGTGTCACAAAAGCAGTAACGAAATGGTCCGAAACTCTCCCAGACAAGGATTTTGGTCTAATAAAGTGGTTTGGAGTCATCCGTTGTGAACAAATTGACAGCAAGTGCGGCCGCGTAAAACGGTGCATTAATTGCACTAAACGGGCCCGATTCGGGGTGTTACAAAAGCAGTAACAAAATGGTCCAAAACTCACCCAGACATGGTTTTGATCTAATAGAGTGGTTTGGAGTCATCGTTTGTGAAAAAATTGACAGCAAGTTCGACCACGTAAAACGTCGCATTAATTGCACTAAACGGGCCCGTTTCGCTACATTACAAAAGCAGTAACGAAATAATCGAAACTCACCCAGACAAGGTTTTTGGTCTAATAGAGTGGTTCGGAGCCATCCATTGCGACAAAATTGACAGCAAGTTCGGCCGCATAAAACGGTGCATTAATTGCACTAAACGGGCCCGTTTCGCTACGTTACAAAAGCAGTAACAAAATGGTCCGAAACCCACCCAGACAAGGTTTTTGGTCTAATAGAGTGGTTTGGAGTCATCCGTGGCGAAACAATTGATAGCAAGTTCGGCTGCATAAAACAGTGCATTAATTTCTCTAAACGGGCCCGTTTCGCTATGTTATAAAAGCCGAAATGAAATGGTCCAAAACTCACCCAGACATGGTTTTCGGTCTAATAGAGTGGCTTGGAGTCATCCGTTGCGAAAAAATTGACAGCAAGTTGGGCCACGTAAAACGGTGCATTAATTGCACTAATCGGGCCCGTTTCGGGGTGTTACAAAAGCAGTAACAAAATTGTCCAAAAGTCATCCAGACATGGTTTTTAGTCTAATAGAGTGGATTGGTGTGATCCGTTGCAAAAAAATTGACAGCAAGTTCGGCCGCATAAAACGTCGCATTAATTGCACTAAACGGGCCCAGTTCGCAACGTTACAAAAGCAGTAACGAAATGGTCCGAAACTCACCCAGACATGGTTTTTGGTCTAATAGTGTGGTTTGGAGTCATCCGTTGCGAAAAAAATGACAGCAAGTTCGGCCGCATAAAACGGTGCATTAATTGCACCAAAGGGGCCCGTTTCGCTACGTCACAAAAGCAGTAACGAAATGGTCCAGAACTCACCCAGACATGGTTTTTAGTCTAATAGAGTGGTTCGGAGTCATCCGTTGCGAAAAAATTGACAGCAAGTTCGGCCGTATAAAACGGTGCATTAATTGCATTAATCGGGCCCGTTTCGCTACGTTACAAAAGCAGAGACGAAATGGTCCGTAATTCACCCAGACATGGTTTTCAGTCTAATAGAGTGATTTGGAGACGTCCGTTGTGAAAACAATGACAGCAAGTTCGGTCGCAAAAAACGGTGCTTTAATTGCACTAACGGGCTTGTTTTGCTACGTTACAAAAGCATTAATGAAATGGTCCGAAACTCACCCAGACATGGTTTTTGGTCTAATAGAGTGATTTGGAGTCATCCATTGTGAAAAAATTGACAACGAGTTTGGCCGCGTAAAATGGTGCATTAATTGCACTAAACGGCCCGTTTCGGGGTGTCACAAAAGCAGAAATGAAATGGTCCGAAACTCTCCCAGACAAGGGTTTTGGTCTAATAAAGTGGTTTGGAGTCATCCGTTGTGAACAAATTGACAGCAAGTTTGGCCGCATAAAATGATGCATTAATTGCACTAAACGGGCCAGTTTCACTATGTTATAAAAGCAGAAACGAAATGGTCCGAAACTCACCCAGACAAGGTTTTTGGTCTAATAGAGTGGTTTGGAGTCATCCGTTGCGAAAAAACTGGCAGCAAGTTGGGCCGCGTAAAACGGTGCATTAATTGCACTAAACGGGCCCGTTTCGGGGTGTTACAAAAGCAGTAACGAAATGGTCCAAAACTCACCCAGACATGGTTTTTGATCTAATAGAGTGGTTTGGAGTCATCGTTTGTGAAAAAATTGACAGCAAGTTCGACCATGTAAAACATCGCACTAATTGCACTAAACGGGCCCGTTTCGCTACATTACAAAAGCAGTAACGAAATAATCGAAACTCACCCAGACAAGGTTTTTGGTCTAATAGAGTGGTTCGGAGCCATCCATTGCGACAAAATTGACAGCAAGTTCGGCCGCATAAAACGGTGCATTAATTGCACTAATCTAGCCCGTTTCGCTACGTTACAAAAGCAGTAACCAAATGGTCCGAAACTCACCCAGACATGGTTTTTGGTCTAATAGAGTGGTTTGGAGTCATCCGTTGCGAAACAATTGATAGCAAGTTCGGCAGCATAAAACAGTGCATTAATTGCTCTAAACGGACCCGTTTCGCTATGTTATAAAAGCAGAAATGAAAAGGTCCGAAACTCACCCAGACATGGTTTTTGGTCTAATAGAGTGGCTTGGAGTCATCCGTTGTGAAAAAATTGACAGCAAGTTGGGCCACGTAAAACGGTGCGTTAATTGCACTAATCGGGCCCGTTTCGGGGTGTTACAAAAGCAGTAACAAAATTGTCCAAAAGTCATCCAGACATGGTTTTTAGTCTAATAGAGTGGATTGGTGTGATCCGTTGCGAAAAAATTGACAGCAAGTTCGGCCGCGTAAAACGTCGCATTAATTGCACTAAACGCGCCCATTTCGCAACGTTACAAAAGCAGTAACGAAATGGTCCGAAACTCACCCAGACATGATTTTTGGTCTAATAGTGTGGTTTGGAGTCATCCGTTGTGAAAAAATTGACACCAAGTTCGGCCGCATAAAACGGTCCATTAATTGCACCAAAGGGGCCCGTTTCGCTACGTTACAAAAGAAGTAACGAAATGGTCCAGAACTCACCCAGACATGGTTTTTGTCTAATAGAGTGGTTTGGAGTCATCCAATGTGAAAAAATTGGACAGCAAGAGCTTCAACTCACTTTGATTTGGTAGCAAATGAAGGTGGTAATTCAGCACCAAGTTCAGTAGGTGGCTCAAAGCATCCCTTCTCAATATGCCCAAATGGGAAGCATCTTTTACATTGGTAAGGTCTCCTTTTCCCTGGCTCACCTCTACTCCTGATCCTTTTCACTCTTGGTCTACCTGCAGCCCTTTCTAGCTTTGGAGGCAACATCTCAAACCCCGGATCAACAACAGGCCATTGTGATTTGTCAACCATCGGGTTTACCTCAAATTGATAAGTTGCCTTGAAACGCTCAAGTGAGTAGTAGTCATGCACATAGTCCTCAAGTTTCAACTTTCTCAATGAACCTATAAGACAGATAGCATGGGTGCAAGGTTTACCTGAAATCCGCCACTGACCACATGAGCATGTTTTCAATTCAAGGTCTACTGCATGCCTCCAAGGATAGTTGTCCTTTGTCAACCCAGATACCTCTGCCTTAAGTCCACCACTTCCAGTGATTGTGTACTTCAAGTTTCTACTCTTCATCTTCAGCTCATTTATAACACTAGGAAGAATAGGCCCTTCAAGTCTCTGAGCTATGACCTGCCTCATCGCTATCTTTTCCATTATCATATCTCTAATTGTGTCCATGAGGGCATCCACGTGGAAACCTTTGCACTCCTTAATCCAGTTGTTGAAGCACTCTGATATGTTGTTATTCACATAGTCAACCTTGCACTCCCCTGAAAACTTTGCTCTTGACCAGATCTGTTTGTGTTCTGCTTGCAAGTAAGAAATTGCTTCTTCACAGTTTTCAGTAATTCTATCCCATAGCCACTGATGCCTCCGAATGGTACATGCCCAAGCACAAGGCCACATGTACTTCAGCACATCTCCTTCAAAATGTTTCCTAAAATTCTGCATGAGGTGTCTAAAGCACTCTCTGTGCTCAACCGCACCTCCAAAGACTTTATGGACTGCTGTCTCTAAACCTTTGCAAGCATCAGTGTGGATTGTCAATCCATGTGGAGTCCCAATTGCTCTCTTCAATTGATTCAAGAACCAAGTCCAATCAGCTTTTGTCTCCTTGTAAAAAATTCCATATGCCACAGGATACATCCAATTGTGGCCATCAATTGCTGTTGCTGCAGCTAGCTGTCCATTATATTTGCCCGTGAGGTGAGTAGAGTCCACTCCAAGATATGGCCTACATCCAACAAGAAATCCATCCACACATGCCTTTATGGCCACAAACATCCTAGAAACAGAACATGAATAGAACAGATCTGATTTATTCTGAAATATTATAAAAATCTGGACATATCACATATCACCCATAATATACCATGAAAGTAGGGCAGCCAAGAAGTTTTTTTGCATGAATTCTCCATTCACAAGTTGAATCTGCACATCTTGCCCTGTACCTGACTTTGTCACTATGCTCGACAACTGTCTGAAACTCCCTTTTAATTGCATATTGCTTGATTACCAATATGAAGGCATCTTTGTCAACAAATGTGGATCCTTTTCTTATCTCAGGGTTGTCTCTGTCATATGTACAATGTGCAACATATGCCTCTCCAATCATAGTGGCTTCATCACTTGGTACAACATCAGGATCTGTACCTTCATATACATTTGTGTTCTTCTCCACTGTCCTCTTTTGCTTTTCGTGTCGCTTAAAATATCTCCATTCTTCGTCTGCACCAATTGGATCATCTCCCTCAGGGTCAAAACCAGGCTCCATATAGTGCTCCTCCTCCTCCTCTTGCACTCTTGGAGGACCAGCTGCTGTAACCCCAAGTTCTGGCTCATTTGCCCATTCTTGGCCTTCATATTCTGCAGCTATAACTCTAGATGGGACCTGTAGCAAACCCTCCTCAGTGCTGACATCTACTTGCAGCTCATTCCCCATGACTTGAATCTGCATCTCATTATCTGTCATTTGAGTCCCATTCCCGGCAATATCAACATGCTCACATCTATCAACAGTCATGATGAACTTCATAATTTTTGAAGCCCGCAGCAAGGTTAGAAGCTCTTGATCAGTACCAAGTCGTGTTGTTTCACCAATCTGATTTACAAACCAATAATTTGCCTCTTGATGACTGGCCCAACTAAAGTGTTTGGAAACATCTTTCTCCATGTCAATGATAGAGTACTCATCTGAATCTACCCACCACTCTAACTTTCTACCCTTTCGGTACACAGCTCTGCCATCCTCAATAGTTGAGAAGGAGGTGACATCAATCACTACTCTGCAAGCATTGTTCTTATCGATCCTGAAATAGTAGCAGTGCAGAAATTAACAACGACTCATTTGTCGCAACTTTGGTACAATCATTACTGACCAGGGATCCCTACTGACTACTCTGAATGGCATACCACAATCAGTCCAGAAGTGCATCTCTGTCAACTAATTTCACAATACACCTAGATGCAGTAATAGATACAAAGGGAGCTAGGGTTTCACTCTTACCCTTGAAGAATCTGCAATGGATCCATCTGTGGAGACCGGGATGGACGCCAGGGCGGACGGGCGGAGGTGGAGGGTCGCGGACGGACGGAGGACGGCCGGCAGCCGAGGCACCTCGTCGGTCTATGCCTAGGCGCCGGCCAAGAGCTGCCTGTCTGGTGTTCGGTCCGCCAAGAAGTGCTCGGTCCGCCAGGGGGAGGGGGCCGGCGGCGGCTCTGGTGGGAGGGGGCGGCGGCGCTGNCGGGCCAGTTTCGGGGTGTCACAAAAGCAGTAATGAAATGGTCCGAAACTCACCCAGACATGGTTTTTGGTCTAATAGAGTGGTTTGGAGTCATCCGTTGCGAAACAATTGATAGCAAGTTCGGCAGCATAAAACAGTGCATTAATTGCTCTAAACGGACCCGTTTCGCTATGTTATAAAAGCAGAAATGAAAAGGTCCGAAACTCACCCAGACATGGTTTTTGGTCTAATAGAGTGGCTTGGAGTCATCCGTTGTGAAAAAATTGACAGCAAGTTGGGCCACGTAAAACGGTGCGTTAATTGCACTAATCGGGCCCGTTTCGGGGTGTTACAAAAGCAGTAACAAAATTGTCCAAAAGTCATCCAGACATGGTTTTTAGTCTAATAGAGTGGATTGGTGTGATCCGTTGCGAAAAAATTGACAGCAAGTTCGGCCGCGTAAAACGTCGCATTAATTGCACTAAACGCGCCCATTTCGCAACGTTACAAAAGCAGTAACGAAATGGTCCGAAACTCACCCAGACATGATTTTTGGTCTAATAGTGTGGTTTGGAGTCATCCGTTGTGAAAAAATTGACACCAAGTTCGGCCGCATAAAACGGTCCATTAATTGCACCAAAGGGGCCCGTTTCGCTACGTTACAAAAGAAGTAACGAAATGGTCCAGAACTCACCCAGACATGGTTTTTAGTCTAATAGAGTGGTTTGGAGTCATCCGTTCCGAAAAAATTGACAGCAAGTTCGGCCGCATAAAACGGTGCATTAATTGCATTAATCGGGCCCGTTTCGCTACGTTACAAAAGCAGTAACGAAATGGTCCGTAATTCACCCAGACATGGTTTTCGGTCTAATAGAGTGATTTGGAGACATCCGTTGTGAAAAAATTGACAGCTAGTTCGGCCGCATAAAATGGTGCATTAATTGCACTAAACGAGACCGTTTCGGGGTGTCACAAAAGTAGCAACGAAATGGTCCGAAACTCTCCCAGACAAGGGTTTTGGTCTAATAAAGTGGTTTGGAGTCATCCGTTGTGAACAAATTGACGGCAAGTTCGGCCGCATAAAACGGTCCATTAATTGCACCAAAGGGGCCCGTTTCGCTACGTTACAAAAGCAGTAACGAAATGGTCCAGAACTCACCCAGACATGGTTTTTAGTCTAATAGAGTGGTTTGGAGTCATCCGTTGTGAAAAAATTGACAGCAAGTTCGGCCGCAAAAAATGGTGCATTAATTGCACTAAACGGGCCCGATTCGCTATGTTATAAAACCAGAATCGAAATGGTCCGTAATTCACCCAGACATGGTTTTCGGTCTAATAGAGTGATTTGGAGACATCCGTTGCGAAAAAATTGACAGCAAGTTGGGCCGCGTAAAACGGTGCATTAATTGCACTAAACGGGACCGTTTCGGGGTGTTACCAAAGCAATAACGAAATTGTCCAAAAGTCACCCAGACATGGTTTTTAGTCTAATGGAGTGGATTGGTGTCATCTGTTGCGAAAAATTGACAGCAAGTTCGGCCACGTAAAACGTCGCATTAATTGCACTAAACGAGCCCGTTTCGCAACGTTTCATAAGCAGTAATGAAATGGTCTGAAACTCACCCAGATATGGTTTTTGGTCTAATAGAGTGATTTGGAGACATCCGTTGTGAAAAAATTGACAGCAAGTTCGGCATCAAAAAACGGTGCATTAATTGCACTAAACGGGCTTGTTTCGCTACGTTACAAAAGCATTAACGAAATGGTCCGAAACTCACCCAGACATGGTTTTTGGTCTAATAGAGTGATTTGGAGTCATCCATTGTGAAAAAATTGACAGCTAGATCGGCCGCATAAAACGGCGCATTAATTGCACTAAACGGGCCCATTTCGGGGTGTCACAAAAGCAGTAACGAAATGGTCCGAAACTCTCCCAGACCAGGGTTTTGGTCTAATAAAGTGGTTTGGAGTCATCCGTTGCGAAAAAATTTGACAACAACTTCGGCCGCATAAAACGGTGCGTTAATTGCTCTAAACGTTACAAAAGCAGTAACGAAATGGTCCGAGACTCACCCAGACATGGTTTTTGGTCTAATAGAGTGGATTGGAGTCATCCGTTACGAAAAAATTGACAGCAAGTTCGGCCACATAAAACGGTGGATTAATTGCACTAAAAGGGCCCATTTCGGGGTGTCAAAAATGTAGTAAACAATGGTCCGAAACTCGCCCAGACAAAGTTTTCGGTCTAATAGATTGGTTTGGAGTCATCCGTTGCGAAAAAATTGACAGCAAGTTCGGCCACATAAAACGGTGCATTAATTGCACTAAAATGGCCCATTTCGGGGTGTCAAAAAAGCATTAACGAAATGGTCCGAAACTCGCCCAGACATGGTTTTTGGTCTAATACAGTGGTTTAGAGTCATCCGTTGCGAAAAAATTGACAGCAAGTTCGGCCATGTAAAACGGTGCATTAATTACACTAAACGGGCCTGTTTCGCTATGTTATAAATGCAGAAACGAAATGGTCCGAAACTCACCCAGACATGGTTTTTGGTCTAATAGAGTGATTTGGAGACATCCGTTGTGAAAAAATTGACTGCAAGTTCGGCCGAAAAAATGGTGCATTAACTGCACTAAACGGGCTTGTTTCGCTACGTTACAAAAGCATGAACGTAGTGGTTCCAAACTTAACCAGACATGGTTTTTGGTCCAATAGAGTGATTTGGAGTCATCCATTGTGAACAAATTGACAGCTAGTTCGGCCGCATAAAACGGTGCATTAATTGCACTAAACGGGCCCGTTTCGGGGTGTCACAAAAGCAGTAATGAAATGGTCCGAAACTCTCCCAGACAAGGATTTTGGTCAAATAAAGTGGTTTGGAGTCATCCGTTGTGAACAAATTGACAGCAAGTTGGGCCGCATAAAACGGTGCATTAATTGCACTAAACGGTCCCGTTTTGCTATGTTATAAAAGCAGAAACGAAATGGTCCAAAACTCACCTAGACATGGTTTTTGGTCTAATAGAGTGGTTTGTAGCCATCCGTTGCGAAAAAATTTGATAACAGCTTCGGTCGCATAAAACGGTGCATTAATTGCACTAAACGGGCCCGTTTCGCTACCTTACAAAAGCAATAACGAAATGGTCTGAGACTCACCCAGACATGGTTTTTGGTCTAATAGAGTGGATTGGAGTCATCTATTGTGAAAAATTGATATCAAGTTCGGCCACGTAAAACGTCGCTTTAATTGCACTAAATGTGCCCGTTTTGCCACGTTACAAAAGCAGTAACGAAATAGTCCGAAACTCACCCAGACAAAGTTTTCGGTCTAATAGAGTGGTTTGGAGTCATCCGTTGCGAAAAAATTGACAGCAAGTTCGGCCACATAAAACGGTGCATTAATTGCACTAAAAGGGCCCATTTCGGGGTGTCAAAAAAGCATTAACGAAATGGTCCGAAACTCGCCCAGACATGGTTTTTGGTCTAATGGAGTGGTTTAGAGTCATCCGTTGCGAAAAAATTGACAGCAAGTTCGGCCGCGTAAAACGGTGCATTAATTACACTAAACGGGCCTATTTCGCTATGTTATAAAAGCAGAAACGAAATGGTCCGAAACTCACCCAGACATGGTTTTTGGTCTAATAGAGTGGTTTAGAGTCTTCCGTTGCGAAAAAATTGACAGCAAGTTGGGCCGCGTAAAATGGTGTATTAATTGCACGAAACGGGCCTGTTTCGGGGTGTTACAAAAGCAGTAACGAAATGGTCCGAAACTCTCCCAGACATGGTTTTTGATCTAATAGAGTGGTTTGGAGTCATCTTTTGTGAAAAAATTGACAGCAAGTTCGACCGCGTAAAACGTCGAATTAATTGCACTAAACCGGCCCGTTTCGCTACGTTGCAAAAGCAGTAACGAAATAGTCCGAAACTCACCCAGACATGGTTTTTGATCTAATAGAGTGGTTTGGAGTCATCTTTTGTGAAAAAATTGACAGCAAGTTCGACCGCGTAAAACGTCGAATTAATTGCACTAAACCGGCCCGTTTCGCTACGTTGCAAAAGCAGTAACGAAATAGTCCGAAAATCAGGCATCATCCTCTAGACTATACAACCTACGGTTCCCAAGGGCATATGGGTACATGTACATGTCTCATTGTGAATGCGTAGACCAGTAACTCCGTCTTTGACTCGGTTTGGACTTGGTCCACACTGCCTTCACCGTGCCTCCAGTGACCTTGGTCGCCTTCACCACCCGGTGTGCCTTCGGTCAAGCAACGCCTTCTCCCGCTCAGAGAGGAAACCAAAACCGCCGCGCCACCACCCGGGCTTGTCCTTGTCCTGTGTAACAAGATGAAACAATCATACGCAGGTGATATCTGTAAGTTACCTTCGCATCTGCCAAAAATCCGACTGGGAGAGCGAAGGTAACAGATCAGCTCATAATGCCTTCGCATTCAGTTTCAGCGCCATCCAACACCGGATCACCCCTCGATGCCCAATCTCCCGGCGAAGGAGAGAGAGAGAAACCGGACGCATGCAATGCTCATATTTATCTTCGCATGTGAGTAATTGAAATCAATGTTGCGAAGGTAATGAACCACAACACAACACCCTGACACCTGCGAAGGCAGCGAGCTTTCAAATATGTGTAGCGAAGGCAAATTCAAGGGGCTCAAAAACAAAATAAGGGTGAAGGCGTTTCTTTGACAGGCCAATCCCCCAACAGTAGCCCCTCGCGGACGAGGGCTTTCTCCAACAGGCCGACGTCCTCGAAAATTTTGGATTGTCTTCGCCTTCTCAAAGAAACGCCTCCTCCCGTTGGAGTAAGTTCCGAGTCAGTGACTTCGCTTGAAAATTGCCTTCGCACTCAGTTTTTTTTATTTTGCACTTTATTTTTATTTTTATTTGATTTTTTTTGTAAATTTCTTGGCCTTTTCGAATTCCAAGCTGTAGTAACGGTCACTTTTTTACTGCCCTATAAATAGGACCGAAGGGGTCCCCCCTTTTTACCTTTCTTCGCTTTGGCTGTCAATCGTTTTCAGCTTGCGTAAGCTCCTTCTTTTTGCGTCTGCTTTCACCATCGTGCCGTTTTTCGCCTTGTGATACATACTTTTTTACAAGTAAGGTTCTTTTGCTATATTTTGATATTTTTTTCACTTATTTCCTTCGCTGAGAAATTAACAGTTATTGTTGTTCCTGCAGCGGCACGCACCAGGCAGACTGCTGTACTTATTGACAAGGCTAGCGAAGGCAGCCCTGAGGCACAACAAGCGAGTGGATCTCCTCATCGTAAGGAGATGGATGATACAGAGGCTGAGGACTTTGCTCAGCAACTGGAGGATGAAACTCCGGCTGTAGAGGAGACATCTGGCAACGATCACGGCGAGGATGACGAAGCTGGTGAAGATGAAAATCTGGATGACGTCGAAGCCGATGTGGAGGAGCTAGTGGATCCCAGCAAGAGGGCGAAGACACTTGTGTTTGGCAAGTCCAAGGTCGGCGAAAGCGACATCAAATTCTATGAAGATAAAGGATATTTTCCTGAAGGTTGGGGCCGCGCTCCTGGTCCTGATACTACCCCTAACCCTCGTGAAAACGAAGCTGTGGTCTTCACTGATTTTTTCATTGTGGGCCTGAAGATGCCCATTGACAATATCATCACGAAGATGATTGCGCCTTATGGCCTGCAGCTGCATCATCTGACGCCAAATGCCATCAGCCATCTCCTTCGGTTCTTTTGGGCTGTGAAGACGCATGATGCGACAGTTACAGTTGATGGTTTCCTTCGGCTATATGAAGGGCACAATCAAAGTAAGTCATCTGAAGTCGAAGGCGAGTTATTCACTCCGAACTTTGGGTGTGTGACTTTTACTGGGCGTCGCCGGGGTTCTCATTTTGCAAAAGTTGAAACTTCCTTTGCTAACAGAAATAAATGGACCAACGACTGGCAAAAATATTGGTTTTATGTGAGGGTGCCTTCGGAGGAGACCACTCTGGAAGATGGGACTAAGTCTGTCTCTTACCCTCTGCACAGCCACATTGATTGGCTTAAGTTTGTTTCCTGCCCGGTTTTCGACGCAGAAAGCCCTGGATTCACCGAGTGTTGGAAAGCTTTTCAAACAGCTTCACAAACGTTTTGCAGCCGTGATATCATTGAGGAAGGTATCGCCGCCGCACTTGCCTGTGGAGTTTATTTCCTATCTGCTGATTGGGCGTCTTATAAGGTTGAGTGGAGGCCTTTTGGTGAACATACTAGGGTTGCTTTCCCTCATTTTGGGGCGAGGATCCCCGAAGGTATGACCGCCGCAGATTTTGTTGCTACTGTTGAGCGGCAGGCCATTGACATTCTTGGACCGTATAACTCCAAGGAGCATCGCAGTTCCGAAGACAAATATGTTCATGTTAGACTCAATAGAGTCTTTGAGGAACTGAAGATTTTTTACGGTGCTCGCGAGGTTCCTGTCTCCACTAAGGAGAAAAAGAAGGAGAAGAAAGTGAAAAAGGATAAAAAAGGGAAGGCAAAAGCGAAGGAATAGGATGAAGACGATTCTGCTCCTTCGCATGCTCCTCGGGGTGGTGGTCGGTCAGGGCGAGGTGGAGGCCGTGGCCAAGGTCGCGGCCGAGGCGAGAGCAAAAAGGCTGTTTCAAAGGCAACCTCATCCGTTGTCCCGGCTAAGCGTGGCAGCAGCAGCGCTCATGAGTCTGTTGAGAAAAGACGTCATCAAGAGCCGATCGCTGCCGTTCCATTGTTCGTTGCGGCTCCGGCTACTGGGGCCACTTCTTCGGCTTTACGCGTTGGTCGTTGGACGACTGGAGCTGATTGTGAAGCTGCTACGTATAATAATAAGGGTGCTTTCGGGTCAGGTGTTGTCAGCTTCATGAGCTGCATCAGATATTGCCTTAGCTCATGGAATGCCTTCGACTGCTCTTCTTGCCATTCAAACTTTGATGCATTTCTGAGAGTTGCGAAGAATGGTAAACTGCGCTCAGCTGCCTTTGCAATGAATCTGTTAAGTGCTGCGATTCTGCCAGAGAGTTTCTGCACATCTCTAATGCATTTTGGCTCTTCCATGTTAAGAATTGCATTTATCTTGTCAGGATTGGCTTCGATTTCATTGGCTGACACCAGCCAGCCTAGAATCTTCCCTTTGGTTACTCCGAAGACACATTTCTCCGGGTTGAGTTTGAGACCCGCTTGTCCTCATTCTTGCGAAGGCAACTGCCAAGTCTGAGACATGATCTTGTCTTTTGACACTTTTAACCAAGATGTCATCAACATATGCAAGTATAGTTTTGAAAAGTTCTTCTTTGAATACGGTACTTGACATGCGACAGAAAGTGGTACCAGCATTTCGAAGCCCCTCGGGCATTCTGATGAAGCAAAATGTGCCAACAGGAGTGATGAAGCTGGTTTTTTCTTCATCTTCTTTCTTCATCCATATCTGATGATAACCGGAGAAGCAGTCTAGCAGAGACATCATCTCGCTTGCAGCAGCTTGATCAATGATTTTGTCAATTCGTGAGAATGGGAAATCATCCTTGGGGCATGCCTTATTGAGGTCGGTCAAATCAATGCACATTCTCCACTTGCTATTTTTCTTTTTCACTGGCACCGTGTTTGTTAGCCATTGGGGGTATTTGACTTCGTGTATGACATTTGCGTCTAGCAGCCTTTGCACCTCAGCTTTGACTGCACTCATTTTTTCTTCGGATATTTTCCTTAGTTTCTGCTTCTTCGGCCTCATCTCAGGGCTGATTGCAAGTTTGTGCTCGATAATGCTTCTGTCAATGCCTGGTAAATCTTTACTTGACCAAACGAAAACGTCTTTGTTGTTTCTCAAGAACTCGATGAGTCTTTCTTCTTCGTCGGGCTCAAGATCAGAGCCAATAATGACTTTCCTGTTGAAGACATCAGGCTGTAATTGTACCTCTTTTATTTCTGTTACGCCTTGCATGCTTTTATCTTTCTCAGCAATTGCCTTCTCCTCAGGGTAGATGGGTTCTTTTTCTTCGAGCACATGTACCTTTCGCTGGCCTGGAGTGTTGGCATATTCGATTCTTCTTGCCTCTGTTTGATCACCGAAGACGGTGATGACGCCTTTGAGAGCTGGCATTTTCATGCACAAGAAAGCTTGCCTTATGATGATATCGAAGGCATTTATGACTTCTCTGCCGAAGATAACGTTGTAGTCGAAGAACATATCAACGACGTCGAAAGTGATGTACTTTGTTCTTGCATTTGATGTATCGCCAAAGGATACTGACAATGTGATTTTCCCCAAAGTAGCAGTGCGCTTCCCCCCGAAGCCAACTAAGGGTGTATCTGATGGCTCTAGATTGTCTGGGTTGATGTTGATCATTGACCTGAGTGTCTTCGCCAAGATAATATCTGCAGAGCTGCCTGTGTCCACTAGCACTTTCCCAATTGTCCAGCCAGCAATGTTGGCTTCAATCGACATTGCATCATTGTGTGGAAAGTTGTGGAGCTTGAGATCTTCCTCAGTGAAGGTGATTGGCATGTGATACCATTCTGATTTCTTGTAAGGACCGTCAACTGTGATGTTGTTGACTTGGCGAAAGTAACTTTTTCTCTGCTTCTTCGTCTCGAAGGCAAGCGAAGATCCTCCAGTTATAGGCATAATGAGGCCATAGCTGGGTAAGGGATTTGCTGTGGTTTGGTCTTGTTTTTGTGGTGGTGGGGGTGGAGGTGGCAATTCCTGTACCTTGATATCTTTGTTTGGGATAGGCTGGCTAGTTTGAGGGTAGAATTGTGGGTACAGGGTTTGTGGGTAATAATGCTGGAATGTTTGCGGCGAAGGCGAAAATTGAGTCGCCATTGCTGTTGTAGGATGGACAAAGTTTGAGGTTAGGGAGGGATATACTGGGCAGTATGGCTGGATTGCTTGGGTTTGTGTTTGAATTTGGGAGTTGGGGTGCGAAGCCATGGATGGCTTCGGTTTGGTAGCTTGGATTTTGTCTGCCTTCAACTTGTCAATGGTTCTCTTGATGTCTCAGCACTGCTCAGTGCCATGGGTGTGATTTTTGCCATGATATTGACAAAACAGCTCTGGTCCCGAAGGTGGACCCCTTCCTCTTCCTCGGCCTCTGCCGGTTCTTCCACCCCTTTGGGTGGGCTCATTTCTTTGGTTCTGATATTGGTTTTCTTGGTAGATGGGTTTGTTTTGTGGTAGCGAAGACGGGCTCTCCACATTTATGATGGTTTGGGATGGGTAGTTTTGGTAATGGTTTTGGTTGTAATGGTGCTGCTTGTTTTGGGAGTCATACTGGTTTCTCAAAACGGCTTCTCTAGCAATTCGCATTCTGTTGTCATTGTCGGATCGACAATATTTCTTGAACTCCTCATATAGATCTCCAAGGGTTGTTGGTGTTTTCCCTTGCAATGTGCTGCGCGTTGGGACCTGGCATTTCAGTTATTCGTAGCGAAGGCGAACGCCCGGAGCTAAAGATCAGAGTAAACGGGTGAAGGTGTTTCCTTGGCAGGCCAATTCCCCAACATGGTCTAATAGAATGGTTTGGAGTCATCCGTTGCGAAAAAATTGACAGCAAGTTCGGCAGCATAAAACGGTGCATTAATTGCATTAAACGGGCACGTTTCGCTACGTTATAAAAGCAATAACAAAATGGTCCGAAACTCACCTAGACATGGTTTTTGGTCTAACAGAATGGATTGGAGTCATCTGTTGCGAAAAAATTGACAGCAAGTTCGGCCACGTAAAATGGTGCATTAATTGCACTAAACGGGCCTGTTTCACTACGTCACAAAAGCAGCAACGAAATGGTCCCAAACTCACCCAGACAAGGTTTTAGGTCTAATAGAGTGGTTAGGAGACATCCGTTGCGAAAAAATTGACAGCAAGTTCGGCAGCATAAAACGGTGCATTAATTGCACTAAACGGGCTCGTTTCCCTACGTTACAAAAGCAGTAACGAAATGGTCCGAAACTCACCCAGACATGGTTTTTGGTCTAATAGAGTGCTTTGGAGTCATCCGTTGCGAAAAAATTGACAGCAAGTTCGGCCACATAAAACGGTGCATTAATTGCACTAAATGGGCCCATTTCGGGATGTCACAAAAGTAGTAACAAAATGGTCCGAAACTCACCCAGACATGGTTTTTGGTCTAATTGAGTGGTTTGGAGTCATCCGTTGTGAAAATATTGACAGCAAGTTCGGCCGCATAAAACGGTGCATTAATTGCACTAAAAGGGCCCGTTTTGGGGTTTCACAAAAGCAATAACGAAATGATCCGAAACTCATCCTGACATGATTTTTTGTCCAATAGAGTGGTTTGGAGTCATCCGTTGCGAAAAAATTGATAGCAACTTTGGCCACGTAAAACGGTGCATTAATTGCACTAAACGGGCCTGATTCGCTACGTAAAAAAAAAGAAGTAACGAAACGGTCCGAAACTCACCTAGACAAGGTTTTTGGTCTAATAGAGTGATTTGGAGTCATCCGTTGCGAAAAAATTGACACCAAGTTCGGCAGCATAAAATGGTGCATTAATTGCACTAAACGGGCTCGTTTCGCTATGTTATAAAAGCAGCAACGAAATGGTCCGAAACTCACCTAGACATGGTTTTTGGTCTAATAGAGTGGTTTGGAGTCATCCGTTGCGAAAAAATTGACAAGTTTGGCCGCGTAAAACGATGCATTAATTGTACTAAACGGGCCCGTTTCGCTACGTTACAAAAGCAGAAACGAAATGGTCCGAAACTCTCCCAGACAAGGTTTTTGGTCTAATAGAGTGATTTGGAGTCATCCGTTGTGGAAAAATTGACAGCAAGTTCGGCCGCATAAAACGGTGCATTAGTTGCACTAAACGGGCACGTTTCGCTACGTTACAAAAGCAGCAAGGAAATGGTCCAAAACTCACCCAGACATGGTTTTTCGTCTAATAGAGTGGTTTGGTCATCCGTTGCGAAAAAATTGACAGCAAGTTCGGCCGCGTAAAACGGTGCATTAATTGCACTAAAGGGGCCCGTTTCGCTACGTAACAAAAGCAGTAACGAAATGGTCCGAAACTCACCCAGACATGGTTTTTGATCTAATAGTGTGGTTTGGAGTCATCCGTTGCGAAACAATTGACAGCAAGTTCGGCCGTATTAAACGGTGCATTAATTGCACTAAACGGGCCTGTTTCACTACGTTACAAAAGCAGTAATGAAATGGTCCGAAACTCACCTAGACATGGTTTTCGGTCCAATAGAGTGGCTTGGAGTCATCCGTTGCGAAAAAGTTGACAGCAAGTTCGGCCGCAAAAAACGGTGCATTAATTGCACTAAACGGACCCGTTTCGCTATGTTATAAAAGAAGTAACGAAATGGTCCGGAACACACCCAGATATGGTTTTTGGTCTAACAGAGTGGTTTGGAGTCATCCGTTGCGAAAAAATTGACAGCAAGTTCGGCCACGTAAAACGGTGCATTAATTGCACTAAACGGGCCCGTTTCGGGGTGTCACAAAAGCAGTAACGATATGGTTCGAAATTCACCCTGACATGGTTTTTGGTCTAATAGAGTGGTCATCCGTTGCGAAAAAATTTGACAGAAAGTTCGGCCGTGTAAATCGGTGCATTAATTTCACTAAACGGGCCCGTTTCGCTATGTTATAAAAGCAGTAACGAAATGGTCCGAAACTCAACCAGACATGGTTTTTGGCCCAATGGAGTGGTTTGGAGTCATCCGTTGCGAAAAAAATTGATAGCAAGTTCGGCCGCATAAAACAGTGCATTAATTGCACTAAACGGGCCCATTTCGCTATGTTATAAAAGAAGTAGCGAAATGGTCCGAAACACACCAAGACATGGTTTTTGGTCTAACAGAGTGGTTTGGAGTCATCCGTTGCGAAAAAATTGACAGCAAGTTCGGCTGCGTAAAACAGTGCATCAATTGCACTAAACGGGCCCGTTTCGGGATGTCACAAAAGCAGTAACGATATGGTTCGAAACTCACCTAGACATGGTTTTTGGTCTAATAGAGTGGATTCGAGTCATCCGTTGCGAAAAAATTGACAGCAAGTGTGCCCACATAAAACGATGCATTAATTGCACTAAACGGGCCCATTTCGCTACGTTACAAAAGCAATAACGAAATGGTACGAAACTCACGCAGACATGGTTTTTGGTCTAATAGAGTGGTTTGGAGTCATCCATTGCAAAATAAATTGACAGCAAGTTCGGCCGCATAAAATGGTGCATTAATTGAATTAAACGGGCTCGTTTCGCTACGTTATAAAAGTTGTAACAAAATGGTCCGAAACTCACCTAGACATGGTTTTTGGTTTAATAAAGTGGTTTGGAGTGATCCATTGCGAAAAAATTGACAGCAAGTTCGGCCGCATAAAACGGTGCATTAATTGCACTAAACAGGCCCGTTTCGCTACGTTACAAAGCAGTAACAAAATGGTCCGAAACTCACCTAGACATTGTTTTTGGTCTAATAGAGTGGTTTGGAGTCATCCGTTGCGAAAAAATTGACAGCAAATTCGGTCGCATAAAACGGTGCATTAATTGCACTAAATGGGCTCGTGTCGCTACGTTAAGCGGTAACGAAATGGTCCGAAACTCTCCCAGACATGGTTTTTGGTTTAATAGAGTGGTTTGGAGTCATCCGTTGCAAAAAAAATTGACAGCAAGTTCGGCTGCGTAAACAGTAACGAAATGGTCAGAAACTCACCCAGACAAGGTTTTTGGTCTAATAGAGTGGTTTGGAGTCATCCGTTGCGAAAAAAATGACAGCAAGTTCGGCCGCGTAAAACGGTGCATTAATTGCACTAAACGGGCCGGTTTCGCGTTGTCACAAAAGTAGTAACGAAACGGTCTAAAACTCACCCAGACATGGTTTTTGGTCTAATAGAGTGGTTTGGAGTCATCCGTTGTGAAAAAATTTGACAGCAAGTTTGCCACGTAAACCGGTGCATTAATTACACTAAACAAGCCCGTTTTGGGGTGTCACAAAAGCAGTAACGAAATGGTCAGAAACTCACCCAGACAAGGTTTTTGGTCTAATAGAGTGGTTTGGAGTCATCCGTTGCGAAAAATTGACAGCAAGTTCGGCCGCTAAAACGGTGCATTAATTGCACTAAACGGGCCCATTTTGGGGTGTCACAAAAGTAGTAACGAAATGGCCCAAAACTCTCCCTGATATGGTTTTTGGTCTAATTGAGTGGTTTGGAGTCATCCGTTGCGAAAAAAATTGACAGCACGTTCGGCCGCGTAAACTGGTGCATTAATTACACTAAACGGGCCCGTTCGGGGTGTCACAAAAGCAGTAACGAAATGGTCAGAAACTCATCCAGACATGGTTTTTGGTCCAATAGAATGGTTTGGAGTCATCCGTTGTGAAAAAATTGACTGCAAGTTCGGCCGCATAAAATGGTGGATTAATTGCAATAAACGGGCCCCTCTCGCTACGTTACAAAAGCAGAAATGAAATGGTCCGAAACTCACCTGATGAGGACATCACCAGCTCAGATACAACCACAATAGCAACTTTGGATTCAAAGGTGAAACAATTCTTTATAATGATTGTATGTGATACATTTGATGAATTGATGCTACGCCATGATGTATGTTCATTGTCATTTTCAGAAATACATTCGTGGATCAAAAAGGGTGTTAAACACACATGGAAGGCATGGAGGACCAAAGAAGTTGATTGGGGGCCAAGTCCAAGTATTCCCCACGTCCTCCACCAGGCCACCACGTCACTTTTGGCCCAAGGAAAGAAAGAGATCAAATCCAACACGTTTTGGAGTTGGATTCGAACTGCAGCATTGGGCCAACTTGTGGAGGCCACCACGACTTCATCCGAACTTTGTTTTGGGCGTTCAAGTACTTCATGGAAGCATCTTGAAGTCAGTTTTCATATGGATCCAGATGCAAGTCTACATCTATTTCGAGGTGGCTGGAATCGTCAATTTACTCCCCATAGGTTTTTCTGTCCAGGGTGCTGCGTCGCCTGATTTTGGCCTGATGGCCCGTGTATCATGTGGGGCCCAATAGGGGCGCATCTTAGGGTTGTGGGACGACCTCCACCACATCCTGGTCGTCCCCTACCCTCTAATATACCTCCATAGCCGCCACAAACAGATTGGGTTTTGTTTAGATGTAAGTTTAGCCATTGCTACTTCCTTGTAGACGCATGTGTCGGCGAGACCATCCATTCTACTCGATTCAGAACCCCACCTTTGTGATTTCAGATTGAGTATCATCTCCATATTTGCAATTGAGTTGCTTGTTCTACTTGTTCTTGCTTGTTCTTCGATTGCTTGCAGGAATTACCCTCGTGGTTTGGTTGATCGTGCTCCACAAGATCGCGGCGACCGCTGGAGTTGGTGTATCGATTGCTAAGGCGCAACATCCTTTGATGGTTGTAGTCGGGCCGTGAACGTCTCTCTAGTCCAAATCGAAGTTATCCATCTCTCATCGAAAGATTGGGCAAAAACCCTAGCGGGTTCTCATCAGTTGGTAATCAGAGCAAGGTTTATCGGTGAGAGACTATCTTTTGTTTGCTGTTTTTAATTTCCTATAGTCCACAAAAAGCCAAAAAAAGTAGAATAGTATCCCTGGAATGCTACAAATCTTTTGAGCCTTTACTAGTACTACTTGGTTAGGGCTTGTTGAATTAACGGTTGCATCGTCGTGTCAAGTTGCTGGTCTTAGCGTCTAGTCGTTTAGAGTTTCGAGTTCTTGCCACGTTTGTGTCACCGTTGCAGATTAGGGTTTCATTGTTTTCCCCCACAAATCAGAATTGATTTCGATAATCCATTGTTTCACTTGCCACCATAGCCCTAACCACGTCCTTTGAAGTTCCATCCACGTCCATCCTTCCATCTACAAACAGAAACCACACAAGTTCAAAACAGAATTCGATTCGGAGTCCAGTTTCAGCCTGAAAAGAAAAACGCCATATTTCCTTTGTCCGAACTCCGAATTGGGTGTTTAATACAATCTGGAAACCTTGACTTGTGCTTGTTCCAATGGATCTAACCTTGGTCCAAAATTCTTTCTGAGCGCTTCGCAATCATCCCGGAGATTTGCGTATTTGCTGGGTTTGTAAAAACAGCCAGCCAGTTGTTTGATCTTGCTGCTGCATTTGTGCTACTTGAAAAAAAAAGAAAGTAAAGAAAGAAAGTAAAGAAAGAAAGAAAGAATAGAAAGAAAGAAAGCAAGAAAAGATAGAGAAAGAAGAAAAGGGGTTTCTTTTGCTGCTATTCCGCTCCGTATGATCCTTCCTTGTTGCAGTTCGATGACTTCGTTTGTGTCCAGGCTCGCGTCTCTAGCACATTCTAGCCTAGGACCAGCATAGTGCTGCCGTTAAACATTTATTCAACTTGCTTTTGTGACTTACGTGGTGCTAGTACTTCCTTGCTTCAGCCCACCTATAGCTCCACATATTTCGACTATGGCTTGATAGGTCTTGTTGCTGCGGCACCGATACACTTCCTTCCACAGGTGCTGACTTGTTGGTTGCCATCACCTCCTGTTTTGCTTGGTAAGAACTTGTAAGAGCTTGTTTCAATAGTTTGAGATTGAGAGATTTACAACAGCCACATCCTAGTAGTTGACAGGAGGATACGAATTGTTTTTTGTTTTCTACTAATCATGGCAGGTGATACAGAGATTTTTGAGCCAACAAAACTACACCTTCAGATTGAAGACGTCATTTATTTCTTGCCTTCATATGCTGGTATGTATGATCCTGAAGCATACATTGATTGGGAGGTAAAAGTAGATAAAGAATTCAGAAAATATGATTTGCCTGAAGAGCAAAAAGTTATAGCTGCTTCTTCTATTTTAACTGATTATGCTTTGACTTCGTGGAAGCACTTGTTGAGACATGATAAAGTTCCTAAAACATGGAAGGATATGAAAAGAAGTTTTAGAGAAAATCATGTTCCTGAATATTATGCTAATCATATGCTTGATAAATTAAATAATTTAAAACAAGGTAAAAACTCAGTTGATGTATACTATCATGATCTAAAATTCCGTATGTTGCGTTGTGGTTTGGAAGAATGTGAAGAAGCTACTGAAATTAGATTTTTAAAGGGGCTTAACATTGAAATTCAGGCTAGACTATTGCATGAAATGTATGATTCTCTCTCTTGTTTGATTGACCTTGCTTCAAGAATTGAGATTCAACTTGCAAATGATTTGAGTGCAAAGAAATTGGCTAAATTGCTACCTACTTGTGAAACAAAAAATTCAGTGGGTGCGGATATTGTTATGTGTTCTACTGTGACTAACTTTGGACAGAATACAAAGGAATTATTTGCACACCCATCAAAGGAAGGGAGTGAAGGTATGTTTGTTTATGCTGAACGAAGCGATGCGAGCGAAGAGTTGTGTGATACTTCTTCTCAGGTTGCAGCACCACAACTAGAGTTAGAGCACTTTCTTTTTCCCCTTGCTGTCCATAACATTTTGCAGGAGGATGAGAACACTACCATTGAGTGCATTGAGCAATTTGAGCAACTACACCCGCTGCTAAAGTGTCAAAAGAAAGATTGTGCAGCACCTACGACGTCAGAGGATCAGCCCGAAGAAGGGGAGCATTGCTGGTTGTGGCTGTGCAGCATGGCCATCGCTCCACATTCCAACATCAAACCAATAACCATTGAATGCCACTGGAGCAAGTCGAGGACGACTTGCAGCTAAGAAGGGGAGAATGATGAGGACATCACCAGCTCAGATACAACCACAATATCAACTTTTGATTCAAAGATGAAACAATTCTTTATAATGATTGTATGTGATACATTTGATGAATTGATGCTACGCCATGATGTATGTTCATTGTCATTTTCAGAAATACATTCGTGGATCAAAAAGGGTGTTAAACACACATGGAAGGCATAGAGGACCAAAGAAGTTGATTGGGGGCCAAGTTCAAGTATTCCCCACGTCCTCCACCAGGCCACCATGTCACTTTTGGCCCAAGGAAAGAAAGAGATCAAATCCAACACGTTTTGGAGTTGGATTCGAACTGCAGCATTGGGCCAACTTGTGGAGGCCACCACGACTTCATCCGAACTTCGTTTTGGGCGTTCAAGTACTTCATGGAAGCGTCTTGAAGTCAGTTTTCATATGGATCTAGACTCAAGTCCACATCTATTTCGAGGTGGCTGGAATCATCGATTTACTCCCCATAGGTTTTTCTGTCCAGGGTGCTGCGTCGCCTGATTTTGGCCTGATGGCCCGTGTATCATGTGGGGCCCAATAGGGGCGCATCCTAGGGTTGTGGGACGACCTCCACCACATCCTGGTCGTCCCCTACCCTCTAATATACCTCCATAGCCGCCACAAACAGATTGGGTTTTGTTTAGATGTAAGTTTAGCCATTGCTACTTCCTTGTAGACGCATGTGTCGGCGAGACCATCCGTTCTACTCGATTCAGAACCCCACCTTTGTGATTTCAGATTGAGTATCATCTCCATATTTGCAATTGAGTTGCTTGTTCTACTTGTTCTTGCTTGTTCTTCGATTGTTTGCAGGAATTACCCTCGTGGTTTGGTTGATCGTGCTCCACAAGATCGCGGCGACCGCTGGAGTTGGTGTATCGGTTGCTAAGGCGCAACATCCTTTGATGGTTGTAGTCGGGCCGTGAACGTCTCTCCAATCCAAATCGAAGTTATCCATTTCTCATCGAAAGATTGGGCACAAACCCTAGCGGGTTCTTATCAGTAATGATGAGGACAGCCTCCATTATTACCCGCTGGCAAAGACGCGACAAAAAAATGGGCCAAAAGAGCCCCAATTGTAGTCGGGCGGTGACCGTGTGAGCCTCTGAATAATCCCACCTTGCTTGGCTAGGGAGGAGGAAGCCACCTTAAAAG
>CM014278.1:20887168-20920971 GCA_004135705.1 Alloteropsis semialata | reverse complement strand
CGGACCATTTCGTTTCTGCTTTTATAACATAGCGAAACGGGCCCATTATGTGCAATTAATGCACCGTTTTATGCGGCCGAACTTGCTGTCAATGTTTTCGCAACGGATGACTCCAAACCACTCTATTAGACCAAAAACCATGTCAGGGTGTGTTTCGGACCATTTCGATACTGCTATTGTGACACCCCGAAACGGGCCCGTTTAGTGCAATTAATGCACCGTTTTATGCGGCCGAACTTGCTGTCAATTTTTTCACAACAGATGACTCAAAACCACTCTATTAGACCAAAAACCATGTCTGGATGAGTTTCGAACCATTTCGTTATACTTTTGTGGCACACCGAAACGGGCCCGTTTAGTGAAATTAATGCACCGTTTTATGCGGCCGAACTTGCAGTTAATTTTTACGCAACGGATGACTCCAAACCACTCTATTAGACTAAAAACCATGTCTGGGTGAGTTTCGGATCATTTCGTTTCTGCTTTTATTATATAGAGAAACGGGCCCGTTTAGTGCAATTAATGCACCATTTTATGCGGCCAAACTTGCTGTCAATTTTTTCGCAACGGATGACTCCAAACCACTCTATTAGACCAAAAACCATGTCTGGGTGAGTTTCGGACCATTTCGTTTCTACTTTTATAACACAGCGAAATGGGCCCGTTTAGTGCAATTAATGCACCGTTTTGTGCGGCCAAACTTGCTGTCAATTTTTTTGGCAACGAATGACTCCAAACCACTCTATTAGACAAAAAACCATGTCTGGGTGAGTTTCGGACCATTTCGTTACTACTTTTGGGACACTCCGAAACGGTCCCGTGTAAACTTGCTGTCAATTTTTTCGCAACGGATGTCTCCAAACCACTATTAGACCAAAAACCTTGTCTGGGTGAGTTTCGGACCATTTCGTTACTGCTTTTGTAACGTCGTGAAACGGGCCCGTTTAGTGCAATTAATGCACCATTTTACACGGCCGAACTTGCTGTCAATTTTTCGCAACGGATGACTCCAAACCACTCTATCAGACCAGAAACCTTGTCTGGGTGAGTTTCGGACCATTTCGTTACAACTTTTGTAATGTAGCGAAACGGCCCGTTTAGTGCAATTAATGCACCGTTTATGCGGCCGAACTTGCAGTCAATTTTTTCGCAATGGATGGCTCCAAACCACTCTATTAGATCAAAAACAATTTCTGGGTGAGTTTCGTACCATTTCGTTACTGCTTTTGTAACGTAGCGAAAAGGGCCCGTTTAGTGCAATTAATGCACCATTTTATGTGGCCGAACTTGTTGTCAATTTTTTCGCAACGGAAGACTCCAAACCACTCTATAAGATAAAAAACCTAGTCTGGGTGAGTTTTGGACCATTTTGTTACTACTTTTGTAACGTACCGAAACGGGCCCGTTTAGTGCAATTAATGCACCGGTTTATGCGGCCGAACTTGCAGTCAATTTTTTCGCAACGGATGACTCCAAACCACTCTATTAGACTAAAAACCATGTCTGGGTAAGTTTCGGACCATTTCGTTTCTGCTTTTATAACATAGCGATACGGGCCCGTTTAGTGTAATTAAAGCACCGTTTTATGCGGCCGAACTTGCTGTCAATTCTTTCGCAACAAATGACTCCAAACCACTATTAGACCAGAAACGTTGTCTGGGTGAGTTTCGGACCATTTCGTTACTGCTTTTGCACCCCGAAACGGGCCCATTTAGTGCAATTAATACACCATTTTACGCGGCCGAACTTGTAACATCCCAGGCCCGGCGCGTGGCCCAGGCCCACTCTACCTAGGAATGGGCCCACCTACGTAGCAACTCGCTTGCACATTCATACTTGCTTCGTGCAGAACAGTTAACCGAGAGTTAATACGGTCCCTGGCCTGGCTATTTTAGCTGGTCGGATTGATCTCCCGTTTTCGATACGGGACTAATGCTACAGTATTTCGCGCCGCTACAGTGGCCGCTGGCTACAGTACCACGAAACTGGCCGGGCCCAACAACTGTCCCAACTGGCCCACGAGGGGGATGTCACATACACCCACCCTAAAGGATTCGACGTCCCCGTCGAATAACCGAACCAGCTTACCCATACAGGACATAGGCTCAGGATCTACCCTCCTGGCCACGTCCGTACGTCCAGTGCCGGTGCATGTGCCATACCGTGTCCACACTGGGCCCACGCGTCATGCGCACCATGCCCGCGCATCTGCGCTCGTACGCGCCCGTGACACAGCGAGTTTAGCTCTGATTACCAAATGTGACATCTTGGCCTAAGGCTTAATAGGATTGATAAAATACTCATACCAACAAGTTGCAACTTCTTTTTCGGAAGCTCATCTCGAAAGAACTCCGAGGTTAAGCGTGCTTGGCCTGGAGCGATGGGTCACCGATCGGGAAGTTCTTCCCGGGTGCGCACGAGTGAGGACAAAGTGCGCAGAAAAGACATATGTTGGTCTGTGAGGAAAGTCTTGAGGTCCTAGAGAGCTGCCAGGCGTAAGCGGGCCCAGACCCGGGGGGTCGGGAACTTACAATTGAGCTGACTCTCGCGGTTTCACGGGCGCGTGGGGTTGCAGTTGCGCAGGCATGGTGCGCATGGCTGGTTTGAGCCCAGAGTGGTCACACAGCATGGCACATGCGCTGACACTGGGCACACGGACGTGGCCAAGAGAGGACGTTCCTGGCTTGGGGTTGACTGATGAGGATGTCGGTCTTCTAAGAGGGGGAAGATGTGACATCCTGGCCTAAGGCTTAATAGGATTGATAGAATACTCATACCAACAGGTTGCAACTTCTTTTCCGGAAGCTCATCTCGAAAGAACTCCGAGGTTAAGCGTGCTTGGCCTGGAGCGATGGGTAACCGACCGGGAAGTTCTTCCCGGGTGCGCACGAGTGAGGACAAAGTGCGCAGAAAGGACATGTGTTGGTCTGTGAGGAAAGTCTTGAGGTCCTAGAGAGCTGCCAACCCGGGGGTCGGTACGTTACATAACTTGCTGCCAATTTTTTCACAACGGATGACTCCAAACCACTCTATTAGACCAAAAACCATGTCTGGGTGAGTTTCGGTCCATTTTGTTTCTGCTTTTATAACAAAGCGAAACGGACCCGTTTAGTGCAATTAATTCACCGTTTTATGCAGCCAAACTTGCGGTCAATTTTTTGGCAACGGATAACTTCAAACCACTCTATTAGACCAAAAACCATGTCTTAGTGAGTTTCGGACCATTTCGTTTCAGCTTTTATAACACAGCGAAATGAGCCCGTTTAGCGCAATTAATGTATCGTTTTATGCGGAAGAACTTGCTGTCAATTTTATGGCAACGGATGACTCCAAACCACTCTATTAGACCAAAAACCTTGTCTGGGTGAGTTTGGGACCATTTCGTTACTGCTTTTGTGACACTCCGAAATGGTCCCGTTTAGTGCAATTAATGCACCGTTTTATGCGACCGAACTTGCTGTCAATTTTTTCACAAGGGATGACTCCAAATCACTCTATTACACCAAAAACCATGTCTGGGTGAGTTTCGGACCATTTCGTTACTGCTTTTGTAACGTAACGAAACGATCCCGTTTAGTGCAATTAATGCACCGTTTTACGTGACCGAACTTGCTGTCAATTTTTTCGCAACGGATGTCTCCAAACCACTCTATTAGACCAAAAACCTTGTTTGGGTGAGTTTCGGACCATTTCGTTTCTGCTTTTGTAACGTAGCGAAACGGGCCCATTTAGTGCAATTAATGCATTGTTTTACGCGGCCCAACTTACTATCAATTTTTTCGCAACGGATGACTCCAAACCACTCTATTAGACCAAAAACCATGTCTGGATGAGTTTCGGACCATTTCTTTACTGCATTTATAACATAGCAAAATGGGCCCGTTTAGTGCAATTAATGCACCGTTTTACGCGGACGAACTTGCTGTCAATTTTTTCACAACGGATGACTCCAAACCACTCTATTACACCAAAACCCTCGTTTGGGTGAGTTTCGGGCCATTTCGTTACTCCTTTTGTAACGTAGCGAAACAGGCCCGTTTAGTGCACTTAATGCACCATTTTATGCGGCCGAACTTGTTGTTAATTTTTTCGTAACGGATGACTCCAAACCACTCTATTAGGCCAAAAACCATGTCTGGGTTAGTTTCGGACCATTTCGTTACACCTTTTGTAACGTAGCGACATGGGCCCGTTTAGTGCAATTAATGCACCGTTTTAAGCGGTCGAACTTGCTGTCAATTTTTTCACAACGGATGACTCCAAACCAGTTTATTAGACCAAAAACCATGTCTGGGTGAGTTGTGGACCATTTCGTTTCTGCTTTTATAACGTAGCGAAACGGGCGCGTTTAGTGCAATTAATGCACCATTTTATGCGGCCGAACTTGCTCTCAATTTTTTCGCAACGGATGACTCCAAACCACTCTAGTAGACCAAAAACCAAGTCTGGGTGAGTTTCGGACCATTTAGTTTCTCCTTTTATAACACAGTGAAATGGGCCCGTTTAGTGCAATTAATGCACCGTTTTATGCGACCGAACTTGCTGTCAATTTTTTCGCAACGGATGACTCCAAGCCACTCTATTAGACCCAAAACCTTGTCTGGGTGAGTTTCGGACCATTTCGTTACTGCTTTTGTGACACTCCGAAACAGTCCCGTTTAGTGCAATTAATGCACCATTTTATGCGGCCGAACTTGCTGTCAATTTTTTCGCAAGGGATGACTCCAAATCACTCTATTGGACCAAAAACCATGTCTGGGTGAGTTTTGGACCATTTCGTTACTGCTTTTGTAACGTAGCGAAACGAGCCCGTTTAGTGCAATTAATGCACCGTTTTACGCGGCCAAACTTGCTGTCAATTTTTTCGCAACGGATGTCTCCATACCACTCTATTAGACCAAAAACCATGTCTGGGTGAGTTTCGGACCATTTCGTTACTGCTTTTGTAACGTAGCGAAATGGGCCCGTTTAGTGCAATTAATCCACCGTTATATGCGTCTAAACATGCCGTCAATTTTTTCGCAACGGATGACTCCAAACCACTCTATTAGACCAAAAACCTTGTCTGGGTGAGTTTCGGACCATTTCGTTACTGCTTTTGCAATGTAGCGAAACGGGCCCGTTTAGTGCAATTAATGCGACGTTTTACGCGGCCAAACTTGCTGTCAATATTTTCGCAACAGATGACTCCAAACCACTCTATTAGACCAAAAACTATGTCTGGGTGAGTTTCGGACCATTTCGTTATTGCTTTTGTGACATCCTGAAACGAACCCGTTTAGTGCAATTAATGCACCGTTTTATGCGGCCCAACCTGCTGTCAATTTTTTCGCAACGGATGACTCCAAACCACTCTATTCGACTAAAAACCATGTCTGGGTGAGTTTGGGACCATTTCGTTTCTGCTTTTATAACAGAGCGAAACGAGCCCGTTTACTGAAACTAATGCACCGTTTTACGCAGCCGAACTTGCTGTCAATTTTTTCGCAATGGATGATTCCAAACCACTATTAAACCAAAAACCTTGTCCGGGTGAGTATCGGACCATTTGGTTACTGCTTTTGTAACGTAGCAAAACGGGCCCGTTTAATGCAATTAATGCACCATTTTACGCGGCTGAATTTGCTGTCAATTTTTTCACAACGGATGACTCTAAACCACTCTATTAGACCAAAAACTCCGTCTGGGTGAGTTTCGGACCATTTCGTTACTGCTTTTGTAACGTAGCGAAAAGGACCCATTTAGTGCAATTAATACACCATTTTACGCGGCCGAACTTGCTGTCCATTTTTTTGCAACGGAAGACTCCAAACCACTCTATTGGACAAAAAACCGTGTCTGGGTGAGTTTCGGACCATTTCGTTACTACTTTTGTAATGTAGCGAAACGGGCCAGTTCAGTGCAAGTAATGCACCATTTTATGTGGCCGAACATGCAATCAATTTTTTTGCAACAGATGACTCCAAACCACTCTATTAGACTAAAAACTATGTCTGGGTGAGTTTCGGACCATTTTGTTTCTGCTTATATAACATAGTGAAACCGGCCCGTTTAGTGCAATTAATGCATTGTTTTATGCGGCCGAACTTGCTGTCAATTTTGTCGGAACAGATGACTCCAAACCACTCTATTAGACCAAAAACCTTGTCTGGGTGAGTTTCGGACCATTTCGTTACTGCTTTTGTGACACCCAGAAACGGGCCCATTTAGTGCAATTAATGCACCGTTTTACGCGGCCGAACTTGCTGTCAATTTTTTCGCAGCGGATGACTCGAAACCACTCTATTATAGACCAAAAACCATGTGAGGATGAGTTTCGAACCATTTCGTTATGCTTTTGTGACACCCCGAAACGGGCCAGTTTTGTGCAATTAATGCACCGTTTTATGCGGCCGAACTTGTTGTTAATTTTTTCGTAACGGATGACTCCAAACCACTCTATTAGGCCAAAAACCTTGTCTGGGTTAGTTTTGGACCATTTCGTTACACCTTTTGTAACGTAGCGACACGGGCCCATTTAGTGCAATTAATGCACCGTTTTAAGCGGTCGAACTTGCTGTCAATTTTTTCACAACGGATGACTCCAAACCAGTTTATTAGACCCAAAACCATGTCTGGGTGAGTTTTGGACCATTTCGTTTCTGCTTTTATAACGTAGCGAAACGGGCCCGTTTAGTGCAATTAATGCACCATTTTATGCGGCCGAACTTGCTGTCAATTTTTTCGCAACGGATGACTCCAAACCACTCTAGTAGACCAAAAACCAAGTCTGGGTGAGTTTCGGACCATTTAGTTTCTCCTTTTATAACACAGTGAAATGGGCCCGTTTAGTGCAATTAATGCACCGTTTTATGCGACCGAACTTGCTGCCAATTTTTTCGCAACGGATGACTCCAAGCTACTCTATTAGACCCAAAACCTTGTCTGGGTGAGTTTCGGACTATTTCGTTACTGCTTTTGTAACGTAGCGAAACGGGCCCGTTTAGTGCAATTAATCCACCATTTTATGCGTCTAAACATGCCGTCAATTTTTTCGCAACGGATGACTCCAAACCACTCTATTAGACCAAAAACCTTGTCTGGGTGAGTTTCGGACCATTTCGTTACTGCTTTGCAACGTAGCGAAACGGGCCCGTTTAGTGCAATTAATCCACCATTTTATGCGTCTAAACATGCCGTCAATTTTTTCGCAACGGATGACTCCAAACCACTCTATTAGACCAAAAACCTTGTCTGGGTGAGTTTCGGACCATTTCGTTACTGCTTTGCAACGTAGCGAAACGGGCCCGTTTAGTGCAATTAATGCGACGTTTTACGTGGCCGAACTTGCTGTCAATATTTTCGCAACAGATGACTCCAAACCACTCTATTAGACCAAAAATTATGTCTGGGTGAGTTTCGGACCATTTCGTTACTGCTTTTGTGACATCCTGAAACGAACCCGTTTAGTGCAATTAATGCACCGTTTTATGCGGCCCAACCTGCTGTCAATTTTTTCGCAACGGATGACTCCAAACCACTCTATTCGACTAAAAACCATGTCTGGGTGAGTTTGGGACCATTTCGTTTCTGCTTTTATAACAGAGTGAAACGGGCCCGTTTAGTGAAACTAATGCACCGTTTTACGCAGCCGAACTTGCTGTCAATTTTTTCGCAATGGATGATTCCAAACCACTATTAGACCAAAAACCTTGTCCGGGTTAGTATCGGACCATTTCGTTACTGCTTTTGTAACGTAGCGAAACGGGCCCGTTTAGTGCAATTAATGCACCATTTTACGCGGCTAAATTTGCTGTCAATTTTTTCACAACGGATGACTCTAAACCACTCTATTAGACCAAAAACCCCGTCTGGGTGAGTTTCGGACCATTTCGTTGCTACTATTGTAACGTAGCGAAACAGGCCCATTTAGTGCAATTAATGCACCGTTTTACGCGGCCGAACTTGCTGTCAATTTTTTCGCAACAGAAGAATCCAAACCACTCTATTAGACCAAAAACCATGTCTGGGTGAGATTCAGACCGTTTCGTTACAGCTTTTGTGACATCCCGAAACGGACCCATTTAGAGCAATTAATCCACCGTTTTATGCGGCCGAACTTGCTGTCAATCTTTTCGCAACGGATGACTCCAAACCACTCTATTAGACTAAAAACCATGTCTGGGTGAGTTTTGGTCCATTTCGTTACTGCTTTTACAACATAGCGAAACAGGCCGTTTAGTGCAATTAATGGACCGTTTTAGGCGGCCGAACTTGCTGTCAATTTTTTCGCAACGGATGACTACAAACCACTCCATTAGACCAGAAACCATGTCTGGATGAGTTTTGGACCATTTTGTTACTGCTTTTGTAACACTCCAAAACGGGCCCTTTTAGTGCAATTAATACACCGTATTATACGGCCCAACTTGCTGTCAATTTTTTTCGCAACGGATGACTCCAAACCACACTATTAGACCAAAAATCATGTCTGGGTGAGTTTGGACCATTTCGTTGCTGCTTTTGTAACGTAGCGAAACAGGCCCGTTTAGTGCAATTAATGCACCGTTTTACGCAGCCGAACTTGCTTTCAATTTTTTCGCAACGGATGACTCCAAACCACTCTATGAGACCAAAAACCTTGTCTGGGTGAGTTTCGGACCATTTCGTTACTACTTTTGTAACGCGGAGAAACGGGCCCGTTTTGGGCAATTAATGCACCGTTTTATGCGGCCGAACTTGCAGTCAATTTTTTCGCAACGGATGACTCCAAACCACTCTATTAGACCAAAAACCATGTCTGGGTGAGTTTCGGACCATTTCGTTACTGCTTTTGTAACGTAGCGACACGGGCCCGTATAGTGCAATTAATGCACCGTTTTATGCGGCCGAACTTGCTGTCAATTGTTTCGCAATGGATTACTCCAAACCACTCTATTAGACCAAAAACCTTGTCCGGGTGAGTTTCGTACCATTTTGTTACTGCTTTTGAGACACCCCGAAACGGGCCCGTTTAGTACAATTAATGCACCGTTTTATGCGGCCGAGCTTGCAGTCAATTTTTTCGCAACGGATGACTCCAAACCACTCTATCAGACCAAAAACCATGTCTGGGTGAGTTTCGGATCATTTTGTTACTGCTTTTGTAACGTAGCGATAAGGGCCCGTTTAGTGCAATTAATGCACCGTTTTATGCGGCCGAACTTGCTGTTAATTGTTTCGCAACGAATTACTCCAAACCACTCTATTAGACCAAGAACCTTGTTCGGGTGAGTTTTGCACCATTTTGTTGCTGCTTTTGTGACACCCCGAAACGGGCCCGTTTAGTGCAATTAATGCACCGTTTTATGCGGCCGAACTTGATAGAGCTGGAGTGCCCGATCTTTCAGTGAGTGGAGATAAATTCGACTTGGTGGAAGTAGACCCTCACGATCCGACTACGACGAGCGAACCCGAAGTGCCAATGCAATCGCTGAACCAAATCCCGATGGTTACCAACCTTGCCGTCACAAGATCAGCCTGATCACGAAGATCAATTCCTGTCCGCAATCGAAGAACGAACAAGAACAAGATGCGAGCAATCACAATATCACTCGAAGGTGGGGTTCCGAATCACACGAGGACAGCACGTATTTGTGCGTGTTCGAGAGTAGCTAAAGCTAGATGTAAAACAAAACCCGAGTCTAAAAATAAAAGAGGAGTCTATCTAAATAGGGAGCGCAGCCCCTGGTGGCCAGGAGGGGCGGCGTGCTACAGTACCCGTGCTACAGTGCCGCGGGTTCTGTTCATGCCTAGGGTTTGCGAGGTTTGGGCCAGCTGTTGGGCCAACGTCTAATCTTCTGGGCCTTCATTCTTCAGTAGCATGACGAAGTTCAGTTCTCTTGCACGGGCCCGAGTGATTGGCCCAGCTGAAGAAGAAGGTGGCGCCTCGGATGGAGATGCTGCTGGTGTAGATGTACTCGTGTGGTCGTTGATGTCCTCATCAGAACTTGCAGTCAATTTTTTCGCAACAGATGGCTCCAAACCACTCTATTAGACCAAAAACCATGTCAGGGTGAGTTGCGAACCATTTAATTACTGCTTTTGTGACACCCCGAAACGGGCCCGTTTGTGCAATTAATGCACCGTTTTATGCGGCCGAACTTGCAGTTAATTTTTTCGCAACGGATGCCTCCAAACTAGTTTATTAGACCAAAAACCATGTCTGGGTGAGTTTTGGACCATTTCGTTTCTGCTTTTATAACGTAGCGAAACGGGCCCGTTTAGTGCAATTAATGCACCGTTTTATGCGGCCGAACTTGCTGTCAATTTTTTCGCAACGGATGACTCCAAACCAGTTTATTAGACCAAAAACCATGTCTGGGTGAGTTTTGGACCATTTCATTTCTGCTTTTATAACGTAGCGAAACGGGTCCGTTTAGTGCAATTAATGCACCGTTTTATGCGGCCGAACTTGCTGTCAATTTTTTCGCAACGGATGACTCCAAACCACTCTAGTAGACCAAAAACCAAGTCTGGGTGAGTTTCGGACCATTTAGTTTCTCCTTTTATAACACAGTGAAATGGGCCCGTTTAGTGCAATTAATGCACCGTTTTATGCGACCGAACTTGCTGTCAATTTTTTCGCAACGGATGACTCCAAGCCACGCTATTAGACCCAAAACCTTGTCTGGGTGAGTTTCGGACCATTTCGTTACTGCTTTTGTGACACTCCGAAACGGTCCCGTTTAGTGCAATTAATGCACCACTTTATGCGGCCGAACTTGCTGTCAATTTTTTCGCAAGGGATGTCTCCATACCGCTCTATTAGACCAAAACCATGTCTGGGTGAGTTTCGGACCATTTCGTTACTGCTTTTGTAACGTAACGAAACGGGCCCGTTTAGTGCAATTAATCCACCGTTTTATGCGGCTAAACATGCCGTCAATTTGTTTCGCAACAGATGACTCCAAACCACTCTATTAGACCAAGAACCATGTCTGGGTGAGTTTCGGACCATTTCGTTACTGCTTTTATAACATAGCGAAACGGGAACGTTTAGTGCAATTAATGCACCGTTTTATGCTGCCGAACTTGCTGTCAATTTTTTCGCAACTGATGACTCCAAACCACTCTATTAGGCCAAAAACCTTGTCTAGGTGAGTTTCGGACCATTTCTTTACTGCTTTTGCAATGTAGCGAAACGGGCCCGTTTAGTGCAATTAATGCGACGTTTTACGCGGCCGAACTTGCTGTCAATTTTTTCGCAACAGATGACTCCAAACCACTCTATTAGACCAAAACTATGTCTGGGTGAGTTTCGGACCATTTCGTTACTGCTTTTGTGACACCCTAAAACGGGCCCGTTTAGTGCAATTAATGCACCATTTTATGCGGCCCAACCTGCTGTCAATTTTTTCGCAACGGATGACTCCAAACCACTCTATTCGACTAAAAACCATGTCTGGGTGAGTTTGGGATCATTTCGTTTCTGCTTTTATAACAGAGCGAAACGGGCCCGTTTAGTGAAACTAATGCACCGTTTTACGCAGCCGAACTTGCTGTCAATTTTTTCGCAACGGATAATTCCAGACCACTATTAGACCAAAAACCTTGTCCGGGTGAGTATCGGACCATTTCGTTACTGCTTTTGTAACGTAGCGAAACGGGCCCGTTTAGTGCAATTAATGCACCATTTTACGCGGCTGAATTTGCTGCCAATTTTTTCGCAACGGATGACTCTAAACCACTCTATTAGTCTGGGTGAGTTTCGGACCATTTCGTTACTACTTTTGTAACGTAGCGAAACAGGCCCGTTTAGTGCAATTAATGCACCGTTTTACGCGGCCGAACTTGCTGTCAATTTTTTCGCAACAGATGAATCCAAACCACTCTATTAGACCAAAAACCATGGAATTTTTTTTAATTTGGTATTTTTTAAATAGAAAATAGCAGCCCTAGGGGTCAAAATGGGGGAATTGCAAGTTTAGTAGCCAGTCGGCTGCTGAATGGCCGACTGGGGACCTGTCGGCTACTGAACAGCCGACAGCCCCCGTGGCGCCGACGTGGCAAGCAAGCTCCGGGGCTGTCTGCGCTGACAGGACCTGTCGGCCGTCCAGTAGCCGACAGGCCGCCGACAGGCCAGTCGGGCCCGACTTCTCTGTCGGGCCTTGGATGGCCCATGGGATTGTCGGCTATCCAGAGGCCGATAGGTACATGTCAGCTTCTGGGCAGCCGACAGGTCTGATTTCCTCCATTTATATATGTTTATTTTCATTGCATATATCTTCTTACATTTTATAAATATGTTTGTTTCCATTGCATAAATATGTTTTGGTTATTCTGTTTTCACATATTTTCGTTCCAAAATCCAGAAACATTATTTGGTTATTTCGATTCCACACAAATGGTTCTTACGTCGTGTGTACGGAACGAAGATATGTGCGATAAAGAAAAAATGGTCAGATGGGCATCCGCTCATAACTGTTGTGTCAACAAATTTTTCTTAATTGAGTAGCCCCGGCATTCATTTGCAATGCATAAAAAATTACATCACAGAAAGGAAATGGTGAACACACATCTCACATCCTTAGCCTAAACAATCTAATAGAAGTTGCAATGGCATGTGCAGCACACCGAAAACATAATCAGTTGCTGTTACTAAACCCAACATGCCTTAGGGGAAAGTAGATTGCCGGGTGTGGAACTAACGCTCTACTGAGTAAAACGGGGATATTTCCCCTTCCTGCTCGATTCGGGTGCACCTTCCTTTGCACGGCGTGCGCCCTCTCTGTTGCGCTCGCGATCGGCTTCACGTGCTTCGGCCTCCTGACGCTCCACCTCCTTCATCCTGTTACTTCGTTGCCACAACTCTCTTGCCGAAGCTAAATGTTGCGCTTCTTGAAGACACAGGCGAGACTCCCGAGCTTGGAATTCTCCCTCCCTGAGCTTATGTGCCGCCTCACGCTTAGCAAGGTCTTTCTCAAGGCGAGAAAGACGTTCGGCCTCACGTGCGTGTTGTAGTCTAGCAGAGTACTGCTCTTTGGTCTCAATTTGTGATGGTACTTCTTGACTGGGTAGAGCATTCTTGTCGATCCACTGGAAGAAACTACAAGCCTGCATGTGGACAGCTTGGTCATTTACATACACTAACAACAAAAACATGAATTAGCATTGCAACGAACCTTGAAATCATCATCAATGTCAGGACATGTGAAGAACCTAGCACCCCACTTGGACTTATTTGAAGAATCAGTACAGACTTGCAACCAGCATCGAAACCCGCAGTGGCATTTTGGCCGCTCTTCCCATGTCGGCACACCTTTTGGGTCATCTCTCCACGATGACATTGGTACGATCTATATTGACTATGAGTCGTGGGATGGATGAGTTGTGTATCAAACTTGTGCAATATAAAGAGTTCCAGAAGATCTATGCCCTTACCTCCTGGTGACTGCAAAAACACACCACACGGATTCAATGGCCCACACCATGTCCTTCCTGAGTCACTGCAAAAACACACCACACGGATTCAATGGCCCACACCATGTCCTTCCTGAGTCACTGCAAAAACACACCACACGGATTCAATGGCCCACACCATGTCCTTCCCGAGTCACTGCAAAAACACACCACACAGATTCAATGGCCCACACCATGTCCTTCCTGGGTCACTGCCAAAACGCACCACACGGATTCAATGGCCCACACCATGTCCTTCCTGAGTCACTGCAAAAACACACCTCATGGATTCAATGGCCCACACCATGTCCTTCCTGAGTCACTGCAAAAACACACCACATGGATCTATTGGCCCACTGGCTGGGGTGGGGAACTTGGTGGCCTATTAATATCGCGCTCATTCGTCCACTTTAACCCACATCTGAAAAACCAAAATGGCAACCGACGACTTAGGGCCAACCATCTATACTGAACTTTCTCCAGAGTTTGCTGAACATTTTCCAATCGAATCCAAGAGCGATTTCGGCCCGCAACGTAGCCTCCGACCTTATGAGCATAGAAAGTCGGTGCAGTGGCCAAGATGTATGCACGGTGAGTACTGTGTTGTGCAGGTTCAGCATTCAGCTTCGGAGGGCGGATGACGATTCTGGCGATGTCCTAGGGGATATGTAAGTCATAACCCTGGATTTGTATGTTTCCATACACATTTGTCATCTTAATCGTTTATCTACAACGTTCAGAACTCGTTGGCTCCCGACGGCTGCGGATTCGCAAGGTGGGTGGATCCCCCACCAATTCAGCCATATGAAGAGTACATCACCTACCTCCACCTCGTCATCGATGAGCTACAGCAAGAGGTGGACAACAGTAGACTCCTTCAAGATGGCGTTCGTGATGATTCTGAGGAGGGCAGTGCACCAAGCTTTGCGCCACCAGTTTGTTATGACCCTAACTGTCGGTGCTCATGCCACCTAAACAGTAGCCTACCACCACCACCAGCGCCACCGACCGAGCCTCGCCCTAAGTACTACTTTCCCTCGCAGCACTCGGGTGGATCTCTATTCTCTTTCGAGCAGTAGAACTGGACGCATCGTCGAAGCGTCAATTTAATTTCCCTAAGGCATGTTAGGATTAGCAACGGTGCATGTTTAGGTTAGAAAGGTGTGCCGTACATGCCATTGCAATGTCAAGCTATGTATCTTAGTGCTACTCTTCATCATGTTAAATGCTGGTCGGGGTTTATTATTCTTATTTTTAAGCTCATAATATTGTGTTGGACACTTCATTGTTCTTATTTTTAAGTTCATAATATTGTGAGAACGAATGCACAGAAAAGACAACACATCACTGCATGCAATTGCCTTGGCTTTCATTGAATTTTAATTGCAAGACAGAAAAAGGTCATGGTGCACCATTAACCTTTGACTTACATAATCTATTACATTTTGCATTGGCACGTGACGCGACACAATTAACATGACTCGTCCTAAACCTAACATGCCTTAGGGAATTTAGATAGCCTGGCAGATAACTTCAGGGACCTCGTGAATCCCTCTTCTGATGAAACTCCTTCCTAATTTCTTTAATCTCCTCCCTGAATTGCTCTCCGGCAAGTCTGTTAGCTTCAGCCCTTTGTGCCGCCTGGCGTCCTTCCTCGGCTCTCATCTTCATTTCGTCCCAGCGCATCTGGTCCTTCCAGCTGATGGAGTCATCGATCCATTCGGTGAAGTGACATGCCCTGGTGTTCGGTGTAGTGGTCCTTCTGCCTCCCTGTGTCAATTCGTAAAATAACGATAACAATGTTAGTACTAGAAACAATCAACATTTCATAATCTTTGAGGTCATTACCTGTGAACTGTTTGTTATCTCATGGATCCTCTGGCAACACCAGTACCTCCTCCCGTATGTGCCTTCTTCGAATGAGATAGCCATCCCGCTGTTCATGCCACAATAGCACTCGGGTGGAATCTCATCCTTTGGCCTCTGGTTGGCAGCAAGGATTGATCTGTCTGGATCATTGCGAGGAGCTCCCTCCATGGCTTCCATCTCCCGGCGCAGATGCATGAACCCACCTTGCCTCCTATACCTAGACCCACTCCCACTCTGGTCAGCCATTTTGGTTTTTGTGATGTGGCTTAAACTGGATGAATGAGCGCGATATTAATAGGCCACGCCACCAAGTATCCCAGCCAGTGGGCCAATGGATCCGTGTGGTGTGTTTTTGCAGTCACTCAGGAAGGACGTGGTGTGGGCCATTGAATCTGTGAGGTGTGTTTGTTGCAGTCACTCAGAGGAAGCACACCCTATACTGGACTTGTGTCTGTGTTCTGTGGTCTATAATTAGCATGCTTCGTCTATAACAGTGCAGACATATGCCAGAGGAAACACTTCATCTTTCCATCCAAATGGTTCGTGTATCTTTCGCAGCAAGCACAAGATTTCTTCATCATGAGACCATATCTAGACATCTTCACTGCAATGTGCAACCTCTTCACGTTATTACTAGAGACATAGTACGAGTGATAACGGTGGTAACGGTGGTAACATACAAAGTCGAAACATAGTACGAGTGATAACGGTGGTAACATACAAAGTCGAAAAACGGTACAAACTCAACGACGGCCACGCTTGCCACGCTGCAGCTGGTCAGAAGGGAACGTGAACGGATCACGATGGCCATGCCTGTCGCGAGGCCCAAGATCTGCTGGTGTGGCTGGCGTAGGGTCCTCTTGTGTGGGCTGTGTCAGGAAAGGGGCACCGGCCATCTGCGAGGGTCCTACTACGTCCGGCCCTGCCGACCACCAGTCGTCGTGGTAAAAGCTGCCGGTACTCCCAGAGGCTGCTGCAACAAAGTCAGGCAATGGGGCCGCAACACCTACAAAATATTTTAATGTTAAAATTGAAGTTGTTACATAGAGAAGAAAATGGTAGTAGTAGCAGTGATAGTGTAAGGTACCGTGTGTCATGGGTGCCGACTCGGGCCAGGAAGACTCGGTCCGTCCTCTAGAAGACCCAGCTGGCGTGTCTGCCGCCCTACTGGTCGAAGGAGGCGTGACCCGGTGTGGAGGAATGGGTGCGTCTGCCATCGCCCTACACGAAGCACGTCGTACGCCATCCATGCATTTCTTGGCTAGGCGATAGAGAGCACTCACCAACTCACTCCTAGCAACTGAACTGAGGAACGTCGTCTACTGGAGCGTCCGCTATCTGCTGGGCATAGGAAATGAGGTGCTTGTCCACACTGTCGTGGTGTGAGCTAGTGAAGAGCACCCAACCAAACAACCACAACAGGTAAGCCTCCAGGTGCCTGCTGACTCTCTAGTCGTCTGCGTCCTCGGCCAAGCGCTCTGCCTGAAACTGAAGAAGCCAGGCCTTCGTAGGCCCGTGCTTGTCCGTAAAGTCAAACTGCGGCTGCTCGTCAAGCGGGGGGAGCACACCCTGAAAATGCTGCAAGATCTGATGTCTCCAATCTGCATCCACCGCTCGAGCAACAATGGCCCCGCCGTCCAACGGTAGACCAAGTAGCATGGACACGTCCTGTAGTGTCACTGTCATCTCACCAATAGGGAGGTGAAACGAGTGTGTCTCTGGTCGCCATCGATCAACCAAGACTGAGAGAAGGGCGCGGTCCACTGGGAACCGTAGGCTGCCGTCCCGTGTCGGCTCAACCAAACAGCACAGTGGTAGCAAACCAGCTGCACGCAACCTGCCACAAAAGAAAGATGTTAGGATGATTAAATAAATAAACTTCTAAATACAATAAATCTGTGCGACAGGAAGTACCTAGGAAGCCACCGTGCATCAAGTCGCCAACACTTGTCGTGCGTCCTCAGACGAAGCGCGTTCGGAAGCTTATTGTCCACCAACCTCGATCGGTGCTTCGCGTCAACACTCGGATCTATCAACTCAAGATTCGCTATACCTACAAAAATGTGCTAATACTATTTGAGATATTATTACAAAGGAAAAAATATAGTAACAGTAACAGTAATAACAAATCAAAGCAAGATACATAATTATTACACATATGTCCTATTAGTATTTGAGAAATTATTAGAAAGGACCGCTGAGTAATAACAAATCAAAGCAAGATACATAAATATTACACATAATCATACAATTCAATCCTAAGGCGTCACCCCTGAGGAAAAGAGTACGACTCCTACTAACAAACTAAAAATGAATACTATACTACTACTTCGACACACGTAAATTACAACACATTATGAATACTCCCAACCACCTGCCTACTTCTTCTTCGGGTTGCGCTTGGGGATACGTATTTCGCTGGTGCCGTCTGGTTTGTTGTGTGTAGGATAACTATCACAATCCTTGCGATAATGGTTCCCGCCGCATGCCAAGCATGATTTCTGTGCACCTCTGGCCTCAGCTGCATCCATGTCATTTCTAATACGGCGGCTCTGTCTTCTTCCACGTTTGTCAACAATTGTAGTTGGATCAGGAACCCAGTCAGGGCCATCAGGTGGGCGCTTACTAAAATCAGCAATCGCCCGCCAGCCTAAAAGCTCACCACTTCAAGTAGCTTGTACCACCTCCTTGAGATAGTAAGGGGACATAAAAGACGTTGTAACACCAGCCTTTGCTCGAGCAGCATAAACATGTGAACATGGCATGTGAAGAAGTTTTGGCTTGTTGCATGTGCACTGGCAAAAGTTCACCTCTGGCCATAGCTGGCATTCATGTACAACTTCATTACTACCAAGGCCATGGCCCCCTTGTCACGTACCGTGACCTCATACACAAAATCTTGGTTACCAATGTAATGCACACGGTGAAGATTACCCTTTGCACTTACTTTCTCAATAATTTCAGTCATCTTCTGACAAAAAACCATTTGAGGATCCTGGACAATCCTAGATGCATCGCGAAACCGTTGACGCATATATTTTATAGTCCCTCGAAGTATACACTCCACTATTGCTGTCAATGGTAGAGCCCGGCTACACTTTAGTACCCAGTTATAAACCTCAGCCAGATTTGTTGTCATGATGCCATATCGAGAGCCATCCGTGTCATAAAACAATGACCACTTTTCAAGTGGCTCATTTTTTATCCAATCTGTAAAGGATTTCAACGACCTTCCACCCTTCCTTCTCCTCGTCACTGATCTAGGCTCCAAAGGAAGCGGTTCAAGTCCACACGGCTCCTCGTCACGTGCCACAACCGGTTGCTTGCGTACCTCCTTCATGTGGGTAGTAGTGAGTTTGTCTAGCTCCTCCCATATCTCATCGAACTTTTTTTTCTGATTCTGTTTGCACAAAGTCTTGAAAAGGTTCATCAGACGCTTGCTTCTGAATTGACTGTAGAAATTTGCCCCTAAATGCCTCATGCACCATCGGCTATGCAGGTCCGGCCAATGGACATCCACCCTATCGTTCTCCTGCAACCTTTTCACGGCTGCCAATATACCCGCATGACGGTCGTGGAGGACGCAAACATTTTGCCTTTCACAAACAACTGCCCGCTTCACCAAGCTAAGAAACCACAACCAGCTGTCCGTGCACTCGGATTCCACAAATGCAAAGGCAATGGGAACAACCTTGCCGTCCGCGTCAGTCCCTATGCATGTGAGAAGCTGCCCTTTGTACTGTCCAGTCAAGAAAGTGCCATCCACGCAAAGCACGGGACGACAATGCTTGAAAGCTTCAATCATGCACCCAAATGACCAAAAGGCGCGGCGAAGGATGCGATCACCATTAATGTTTATGTAGTCATCGATGTCAATAATAGTTCCAGGGTTTCTACTTTGCAACAATGCTAATAGAGATGGCAAATGGTGGTAAGCGTCCTTGTACGTGCCGAATCTCCACTCCAACGCCTTCTGCTTGGCTCTCCATGCCATGTCATATGATATCTCATAAGCATGTCTGTTCTCTATAGCAAGCATGATTTGGAACGGAGACATAGATGACTTCTTCACGATCTCTGGATACATCACATTTGCCACAAACTCGGCAGTCATGTTCTTGTGCTTCGGTACAGTACCTTGCAACTTGCAACAGTGCGGGACAACGATGGACACTACAAAGTTGCTCTCCACCTTCGGTAAATAACCATGCACCCGCCAAGGGCATCCTTCGCACATACACTTCACATCATATGTAGTAGGGTTTGAAATGACAACTTTGAATGGTCTCTTCTCTGAGAAAGCCCACTCCTTGACTGCATGCTGAAGATGAGACTTGTCATGAAGCATTTGGCCTTTCATGATCTCAAGCTTACCATGCTCCCAGTTCGAGTTGTGTCCATCATTAACCGTCAGTCCATCCAAGTCAAAGTTGTTCCACTCATCAGGGACATTTGTTTCATCCTCAAAATTTCTCCCATCTCTTCCATCTACAAAGGTCCGATACTCATCATCATCACACTCCATCTCATCAACAATTTCATCATCCACCTCGCCCTGATCAGCATCCACTGGCACCCCTATTTCGTCGTCCTCATCATTTAGATGTGTCTGGTCAAAAACAGGCTGCATGACAATATTCTCCGCCACCGCCTGACCCACATCACTCTCATCAACCGCCTCTGCCCTACTGCTCTCACCATGCTCGTTATCACCATGCTCGTTATTTACCATCTCCGCTTCAACAAGAACCACCAGGGGAAATTTGAACCGACCATTCAACGCCATGTCCACAAATGCCCTCCAACATTTTGAGTTCCTAAGCACAAATAGTTCCCACTTTCAACCATGCTCACGCAGCCTAGGAACCACACCACTCACTTTAAGCCTAAAATACGACGGGTTCACCTGCAGCATACTATGCAACCACCCTACCACTTCCTCCCGTCGCATCTGTATTGGGTTTGTCAAGGTTGTGTCAACAAATACATAGTTGCTCAAGTCTACCCCAGAATCACACAACGTGGCGTAACCATTCCCATGATGAACTCCGATATTCACTACTTCCGAATTCATACCTGATGCAAATATCATGCTACTTAACGTTAGCTACTCGCCAAATAATATATTTACCAACTTACCAGAAAAAACCCTATTTCAATTACTAATACCTAAATCAATTTCTAAACCTAAATCAATTTATAAAATCTAAATCAATTTCTAAATCCTAAATCAATTCCTACACTTTTCTAAATCCTAAATCAATTCCTACAATTTCCTAAATCCTACAACAATTTCTAAATCCTAAAACAATTTCTACAGTTCTCTAAATCCTAAATCAATTTATAAAATCTAATTCAATTTCTAAATCCTAAATCCTAAATCAATTCTTACAATTTTATAAATCCTAAATCAATTTCTAATTCATCAAACAATTCATATAGTATTATAAATCCTACTAAAACAATTTCTAAATCTGAAAAAAAACTCACCGGCGGTCGGGTGCAGTGGCCGGCGTCGGCGGCAGTCGGCCCCTCAAGGGCCGATATCCCCCCCGAGGCGNGCCGCGCCTCACCCGCCCGACCTCGGCCCGCCCCCGGCCGCCTCCTCCTCTCCTCACTCGCGCTGTGAAAACGACCGATTCGAGCACGGTAACTCGAGGAAGAGGACGAGGACGGGGTAAAGGGACCTATCAGCCGCGGAGTAGCCGATAAGCCTAGTCGGCCACTCAGCAGCCGATAAGCCCCTCCGTGGGCCGACAGCCTACGTGTCGGCCCTCGTGGAGGCGACTCGGCCCACGTGGAGGCGACCAGGTCCACGTGGGAGCACCTATCGGCTACTCAGGGGCCGATAAGCTCATATCGGCTGCTGGAGAGCCGACAGGTCCCCAGTCGGCCATTCAGTGGCCGACTGGCTACTAAAGTTGCAATTTCGCCATTTTGACCCCTACGGCTGCTATTCTCTATTAAAATAAGACCAAATTAAAAAAATTTCTGAGTTTCAGACTATTTCGTTACAGCTTTTGTGACACCCCGAAACGGACCCGTTTAGAGCAATTAATGCACCGTTTTATGCGACCGAACTTGCTGTCAATTTTTTCCGCAACGGATGACTCCAAGTTCGGCCGAAACGGGCCCGTTTAGTGCAATTAATGCACCGTTTTACGCGGCCGAACTTGCTGTCAATTTTTTCGCAACAGAAGAATCCAAACCACTCTATTAGACCAAGAACCTTGTCCGGGTGAGTTTCACACCATTTTGTTACTGCTTTTGTGACACCCCGAAACGGGCCCGTTTAGTGCAATTAATGCACCGTTTTACGCGGCCCAACTTGCAGTCATTTTTTGGGAACAGATGAGTCCAAACCACTCTATTAGACCAAAAACCAAGTCTGGGTGAGTTTCGGACCATTTCGTTACTGCTTTTATAACATAGCGAAACGGACCCGTTTAGTGCAATTAATGCACCGTTTTATGCGGCCGAACTTGCTGTCAATTATTTCGCAACGGATGACTCCAAACCACTCTATTAGACCAAAAACCTTGTCTGGGTGAGTTTCGGACCATTTCGTTACTGCTTTTGTAACGTAGCGACACGGGCCCGTTTTGTGCAATTAATGCCCCGTTTTATGCGGCCGAACTTGCTGTCAATTTTTTCGCAACGGATTACTCCAAACCACTCTATTAGACCAAAAACCTTGTCCGGGTGAGTTTCGGACCATTTTGTTACTGCTTTTTTGACCCCCCGAAATGGGCCCGTTTAGTGCAATTAAAGCTCCGTTTTATGCGGCCGAACTTGCTTCAATTTTTTTGCAACGGATGACTGCAAACCACTCTATTAGACCAAAAACCATGTCTGGGTGAGTTTCGGACCATTTCGTTACTTCTTTTATGACACCCCGAAACGGGCCAGTTTAGTGCAATTAATGCACCGTTTTATGCGGTCGAACTTGCTGTCAATTTTTTCGCAACGGATGGCTCCAAACCACTCTATTAGACGAAAATCCATGTCAGGGTGAATTTCGAACCATTTAATTACTGTTTTTGTGACACCCCTAAATGGGCCCATTTAGTGCAATTAATGCACCGTTTTACGTGGCCGAATTTGCAGTCAATTTTTTCGCAACGGATGACTCCAAACCACTCTATTAGATCAAAAACCTTGTCTAGGTGAGTTTCGGACCATTTCGTTGCTGCTTTTATAATGTATCGAAACGGGCCCGTTTTGTGTAATTAATGTGACGTTCTACGCGGCCGAACTTGCTGTTAATTTTTTCGCAACAGATGACTCCAAACCACTCTATTGGACCAAAAACCTTGTCTGGGTGAGTTTCGGACCATTTCATTACTGCTTTTGTGACACCCCGAAACTGGCCCGTTTAGTGCAATTAATGCACCATTTTATGCGGCCGAACTTGCGGTCAATTTTTTCGCAACGGATGACTCCAAACCACTCTATTAGACCAAAAACCATTTCTGAGTGAGTTTCGGACCATTTCGTTATTGCTTTTGTAACATAGTGAAACCAGCCCGTTTAGTGCAATTAATGCACCATTTTATGCGGCCGAACTTGCTGTCAATTTTTTCGCAACGGATAACTCCAAACCACTCTATTAGACCAAAAGCCACATTTGGGTGAGTTTCGGACCAGTTCGTTACTGCTTTTGTAGCGCAGTGACATGGGCCTGTTTAGTGCAATTAATGCACTATTTTATGCGGCCGAACTTGCTGTCAATTTTTTCGCAACGGATCACTCCGAACCACTCTATTAGACCAAAAACCTTATCTGGGTGAGTTTCGGACCATTTTGTTACTGCTTTTGTGACACCCCGAAACGGGCCCGTTTAGTGCAATTAATGCACCATTTTATGTGGCCGAACTTGCTGTCAATGTTTTCGCATCGGATGACTCCAAACCACTTGATGAGAACCCATAGGGGATTTTCCAATCTTTCGGTGAGGATGAACTGGATAACTCGATTTGAGAGAGAGAGGAGGCGTTGGCGGTCCGACTTCAGCAATCCAGAGACATGCGCCTTAGCAACCGATACACCTCTTCCCTGGTCACCTCGCCCTTGCGATGCGCGATACCGGCCACGAGGGCACCCGTCCTGCAAGCAAATCGAAGAACTCACAAGAACAACTAAACAAGCACTGAAATCGCAAGGCGAAAAACAAGAGCTCAGTCTGGATTGATTGAATGTGGGGTTTCAAATACAAGAAGACGGGCGGCTGGATCAGCACGTGCGCTCCAAGGGAAGTAGCGACAGCTATTTCACGAAAACAAAACCCAACCCTCCCATGGCGGCTGCTGGGGGGTAAGTACTGGGAGGATGACCTCCAACCCTAGGATGCACCCAAAGTGGGCTCAACTGGATACACGGCCCATTGGGCCAAAATAGAGCGCAACACCATGGGCTGAAAACCCTTCTGTAAAGACATGACGACTGCTCCCAACTCAGAATAGGTATCATCATGAGGCCAGATCCGTTTGAAAGAGGACTCCATAAGCTTTCCGTGAAGTACTTGAACGTCCCAATTGGAGTCCGAACGAAGTCTTGACCATTGTCACAAGTTGGTGCTATCCTGCTGTCCGAAACGAGCCCACGCGAATCTGCTCCCCTTCTTATCCTCTCCATCATTCCTAAGCAAAACAAGAGTGCACGTGTTTCCATTGACGAAACTATAATGGACAAGAGCTTAAGAATGAACTTACTTGATGATTGAGTTGACGGGCACGAGCGCGAGTTTAGTGAACAAATCACCACTCTATTAGACCAAAAACCATGTCTGGGTGAGTTTCGGACCATTTCGTTACTGCTTTTATAACATAGCGAGACTGACCCGTTTAGTGCAATTAATGCACCGTTTTATGCGGCCAAACTTGCTGTCAATTTTTTCGCAACGGATGACTCCAAACCACTCTATTAGAACAAAAACCTTGTCTAGGTGAGTTTCGGACCATTTTGTTACTGTTTTTGTAACGTAGCGAAACGGGCCCGTTTAGTGCAATTAATGCACCGTTTTACGCGGCCGAACTTGCTAGCAATTTTTTCACAACGGATGACTCGAAACCACTCTATTAGACCAAAAACCATGTCTGGGTGAGTTTTGGACCATTTCGTTACTGTTTTTGTGACACCCTGAAACGGGCCCGTTTAGTGCAATTAATGCACCGTTTTATGCGGCCGAACTTGCTGTCAATTTTTTTACAACGGATGACTCCAAACCACTCTATTAGACCCGCACCATTTCGTTTTTGCTTTTATAACATAGCGAAACGGGCCCGTTTAGTGCAATTAATGCACTGTTTTATGCGGCTGAATTTGCTGTCAATTTTTTCGCAACAGATGACTCCAAACCACTCTATTAGACCAAAAACCTTGTTTTGGGTTATAGCCGAAGCCAATGAGCCCAAACAATAGCTAAGATAGAGACATGGAGACAAGCAACAATATATTACTCATCAACAGTATTCTCAGGAATCAGTCCTTTACACGTTGGTGAGAGGTCCCCTTTTATAGGGAGGTCAGGAGGCACATTTTACATTCCACTTATGCCCCTGAAAATCAGGCATCATCCTCTAGACTACACAACTTAAGCTATCCAAGGGCATAAGGGTACATGAACATGTCTCAATGTGAATGTGTAGACCAGCAACTCCATCTTTGACTAGGTTTGGACCCGGTCCACGCTGCCTTCACCGCGCCTCTGATGACCTTTAGTGCCTTCACCATCTGGGCGCCTTCGGTCATGAGATGCCTTCTCCTTAGAAGAGGAGAAGCCGTTGTGCCGCCAACCCGGGCCTGTCCTGAGCTTGTAGGAAAAGATAAACCGCACATATGCAAGTAATATTTGTAACTTGCCTTCGCACCCATGCAGGACGAACCTGTGTGGTGAAGGCAACTGATCGCCTCATAGCGCCTGATCGCTTAGCGAAGGCGATGGCCTTTCAATTACTTGTGGTGAAGGCGAATGCCTGGAGCTCAAATGCAAATTAAACGGGTGAAGGCGTTTCCTTGGTAGGCCAATCCCCCAACAGTAGCCCCTCACGGACGAGGGCTTTCTCCAACAGGACGATGTCCTCGAAAATTCAGGATTGCTTTCGCCTGTTCCATAGAAACGCCTCCTCCCATTGGAGTAAAACCCGAGTCGATGATTTTGCTCTGAGTTTGGCTTCGCACTTTGTTATTTTATTCTTATTTTTGAATTGGTGGCGCCATTTTGTTTTTTGAGACGCGGTAACGGTCATATTTTTTACCCCCCTATAAATAGGACCGAAGGGGGGACCCTTTTTACCTTTCCTAGCTTTGCTGCTGCTTGTTCTCTGCTTACGCAAGCTTCTTCGCTTTGTAAGCGTTTGGTTTTCACCCTTCTGCTCTCGAGATTTGAGGTATTTCTTTCTTTGCTTATCATGCTTTTTAATTATTTTTACCTTCGCATGTAACTTGTACTTTATTCAAATTTTGCCTTCGCTTGGTCAGATCGAAATTGAGTCAACTGCTTTCACGGCAGTGTTGGCTTTTGCCTTGTACTACTCACTTTGTCGCAAGTAGGTTTTCTCCCTGCATTTGAATGTTTTGTTTTCTCTGATTCCCTTCGCTGAGGTGTTTAACAGGTGTTTTTGTTTTTACAGCGGCTCGCACCAAGCAGACCGCTGTTCTGATTAACATGGCTGGCGAAGGCAGCCCCCGTGCTCGGGATGTTGAAAGGAATTCTCAGTCATGTGAGGAGATGAGTGATGCCGAAGCCGAGCGCTTGGCTAAATGGATTGAGGATGAGACTCCTCTTTTGGAAGAGACTGAATATCCAACCGAGGATGAGACTCATGATGCTGAGGAGGCTGGTGGCGAAGGTGATGAAGCCCTAGAAAATGTTGACGCCAATCTCGATGAATTGGTTGATTCTACTAAGAAGCCGAAGACACTTGTTTTTGGCAAGTCTAAGGTCGGCGAGAATGATATCAAGTTTTATGAAGAGAAAGGGTATTTCCCCGAGGGATGGGGCCGTGCTCCTAGTGCCAATACTGTCCCTAACCCTCACGAAGATGAAGCTGTGGTCTTCTCAGATTTTTTTCATTGCTGGCTTGAAGATGCCCATTGATAATGTTATCGTGAAGATGCTGGCACCCTATGGGTTACATTTGCATCACTTGACGCCTAATGGGATCACGCATCTTCTTCGACTTTTTTGGGCCGTAAAGACCAATGATTCTGATGGTTGATGCTTTCCTTCATCTGTACGAGGGACACAACCAGAGCAAACTACAGATGTTGACAGAGAGTTATTTACTCTGGACTTTGGTTGTGTGACATTCACTGGTCGTCGCCGTGGATCTGAGTTTGGGAAACTGGAACTTTCCTTCGCTCAGAGGAATAAGTGGACCAGCAAATGGCAAAAGTATTGGTTCTACATGAGGGTGCCTTCGGAAGAGGTCACTAATGCTGATGGAACGAAGGTAACTACGTACCCTCATCTTAATTTCACGAGCTGCCCTGAGTTCAACACTGATAGCGTTGGTTTCGAGAGGTGCTGACACTCTTTTCGAGCGGCTTCGCGTATTAGTTGCAGCCGTGATCTTATTGAGGAAGGAATTGCTATGGATGTCAACTTCTTGTCAGCCGATTTGAAGCCGTATCCTGTTGAGCGCAGGAATTATGGTGGTGGGTACAGCAATGTTTGCTTTCCCCGCTTTGGATCGAAGATCCCTGTTGGGATGAGCGAAGCTGAGTTTGTTGACTATGTCGAGTGTCGCACCATTGACATTCTTGGCACTTACAACTCTAAGGAACACAACAGTTGTGTCGAGTTTGTTGGCGGCAGGAGGCTCAATAGGGTTTTTGATGAGCTCAAGATTTCTTATGCTCAGCATGAAGCCCCTGTGCCTATGAAGGAAAAGGGGAAAGCGAAGGCGACTGGAAAGTTGAAGGGTAAGGTCACCGATGAAGGTGTTTCTGCTCCTCCTTCACGCGCACCTCGCGGAGGGAGATGAGGTGGGCGAGCGAGAGGTCACAGCCAAGTTGTTGATCGCGGAGAGGGTAAAAGGGTTGCTGTTTCGAAGGCAACCTCTTCCTCCACTCCCGCGAAGCGAGTCAGTACCAGCTCTCTGGAGACTGCGGAGAAGAGACGTCGTCAGGAGCCGGCTATTGCGGCTGCGCTTATCTCTATTGCGGCTCCTACCGGGTCTGAGGCTTCGCCTGGTTTCCAACTTGCTCGGCAGACTCAGCTGCCTTCGGTGGCACTAGCTTCTTTGGCTCCTTTGTCCTTGTCAAAGGATATCGGAGGACTTACTCATGAGATTGGATTTTCTGTTTGAACGCAAGTTTTGCTTGATGTTTTATTTCTTTAAAGATCCTTATATTTGTTTTCTGTGAAGGTGTTTCAAAAACATCCAACGCGAAACGCATTTCAGATCCTTTTGATGATGGAATTGATCTAAGTCTTTTTGAGGAGTCCCCCCCTCGCGAGGTTCTCATGGCCGAAGCCCCTACTGTGGAAGTTCCTACTGAGCTACCTTCTCAGGAGGAACAGATGGCCGAACCTCCTGTTACCGAAGCTGCTATCATTCCGCCCTCCTCTACGCCTTCGACAGCTCAGACTGAGGATCCGCTCCATGTTCTAGCTAAGGTGGCCGAAGGCGTTGTTGTGGGAGGAGCGAAGGAAGTTGTTGGCGCCTCTAGCGCGTCAGGTCTTGATGGTAAGCTTGATAACTCTGTCAATACGATACGGGTTCCTCTTTCTTCTTCTGGCGAATCTGGCACCGATGGCAGTTCTTCTTGTTTGAGTGATGGGGACATGGGGATGGATGATAATGTTGAGGTTTGTGAACCAGGTGGTGAAGCTAGTCGCCGTGGCAGGTTCGAAGGCGAATCTTCATATGTGCCAACTCATGATGAGATGGCTGAAAAATGCAAAGGTAACCTTTTCTAAATTTTTGTTTGGTATGCACTTTTCTCACTGCTCTTGACATTTTTTCCTTCTTCGCAGCTTATGAGAGGGTCGTTAAAGGACACGACTACGATGCTCTTGGTTGCAGTGTGCTATTCTCGAGCCTTAAGGTTTCGTCTTGTTAACTTTTGATTGTCTTGGTGTTTTGTGAGTATTTGTCTTCGCAGAGTTCTTTTGTTTTGTAGGCTACTATTGCCATGCAAGAGATGATTGATCGCCTTCCTCCCCGTCTTGACCTCGTTCCTTCAGAACATGAGGAGTTGATTAGGCTTCGGAAGGAAAAGGCTGAACTTTTGACCATTCAGGCCGATATTGATCGGCTCAAGTGGGAACTGGAAGATGAGAAAGCGCAGTGTCGTCGGAATCAAGAATCTATTGCCAGTGAAACTGAAGCCGTTGAAAGGAAGATATCTTCATTCGAAGTCCAGCTTGCTGATCGCGATAAAATTATCGAAGCCATGGCTCTCGAGAAGAAGCAGTTTGTTGCCCAGATTGCCGATAAGGACAATGTTCTTGAGGGTCTGCGTCAGAGGGTTGCTACTGACTTTGTTACCATTTGTGGTTTGAAGGGTGAAATTGATACCCTGAAGGAGATGAAGACAACGCTCGATCGAGCAACTAATGAGCTTCATGCGTAGAATGAGAAAGTTGCTCTTGAGCTTGATTCTCTTCACAAAGATCATGAAGATTTGATTAATTCTTCATGGGATCACGGGCTCAAGCTTTACAACTTGTACAAGGAGGCTTTGCTTCGCTTTGGAGCAGAGCCCCTTGCTTTCCCTGAAAGAGAGCCTACTCTTGAGAGACTGTTTAGCTGGATCAAGAATGAATTTGGTTCGCTTCCCGATGTTATCCAGTCTGTTGGTGATTTCGCAGTTTCTGTGTGTTCATGCAACCTGCTGAAGATACTATCAGACAATGGCTGTGAGCACTACAAGGCTCTGCTCCGGAAAGGATATCCTTATCCAGATGCGAAGGACCCCACGGATAAGAGTGCATTTTCGTCAAACATCATGGTCACAAAGGCATTATTTTGCAAGAATTTCTGGGTCGCCAGCGGTCGAGCAGTGGCTCAGAAAATTTCTTTGGATCGACTTGCTAAGGTATTCCAAGTCTCCTTTATTGTTTTGCTTTGTCTTTGATCAGTTGACTTATGCTGTTTTGTTTATTTACTTTGTGCTTTTAGTTGAAAGAGGCGAGCGCACAGGAGAAGGCTGATGCCGAAGCTGCCAGTAGGGAAGCTGCTTCCGAAGCTACTGCCCGGACTTCCGCCGAAGCTGGTGCTGCTTCGTCTTCTCAAGGGCAAAGTAGCCAAGGAGCTTCCGGAGTCGATTCTCAGGTCTAGGGACCTTTAGATTGTACTTTAGAGTTAGGACTTGCTATGTGGGCAAATCTTTTGAACTTATATATTTGTGTATTTACAGGATGATGAAGTGCTTGAACTTACTCCTTTGGCCATGCGTGATGGGCCACTTCGTATTTCCGGCTTCACCTGGAAGGAGTATCAGCGGCGCTATCCAAATTCTAGTCATAGCGACTTTTTGGAGTTTTGTCATGAGTTTTATCGTCGTAATGAGTTTGACATATTCAATTTTTTCACTGCGTTTATTGCTCATGGCTCCGATCGAGTTGAGCTCGCTGCGAAGAGAAATGCCGAAGCTATTTCTCCCTAGGCATTCCAAAGATGGAGCCATTGGATGTTGGTCCTGATGCCAAGGATTTTGCGTATGTTTACAATGCTCCTCGCCTTAGGTCGTCTGGCGAGGAGTTTTATGGATATGTGTTTGAGATGTTCTGACATCTTCATTTTGAGAATGTTTGATGTAAAAATCTGGAACGTGTGATGTAATTACGACTTTGGATGAATAAATTTGAACTCGATTTTCCTTCGCTTTTGAGAGAAACGCCTCTTCCCCTCAAAACGAGTTTATATTCATTCATGCGAAGACAAATATCTTCTTGACTTTATGCAAGGTCACTTATGTAAGTGTATGCGTATTTTGTGCTTGAACGACAAAGAATGAACTCGATTTGCCTTCGCTTTTGAGAGAAACGCCTTCTCCCCCCAAAGCGAGTTTATGATTTTCGTTCATGCGCTCTGTTGGCGAATGTTTTGACAATGGTTGAGTTTGATCAAAAGCTTTTTGCTTTTTTTGCTTCTTTAAACACATAAGTTTTCTTGCCGCTCCTTTTACTGAAAGAGCTTTTGGTAATTGGGAAGGTATTCATTGAGCCAAAGCCTTCGTTTCTCCTTAGAGTTCTTGCTCCAGTTAGCGGTAAATAATCTGAGCCGAAGTCCCTTTTACTCTTTGGAGTAAGCGTTTTTGTATATAAGGAACAATCTGAGCCGAAGCCCGTTTTACTCCTCGGAGTAAGCGTTTTTGCATATAGAGTGCAATCTGAGCCGAAGCCCCTTTTACTCCTCAGAGTATGCGTTTTAGATCTGAATTAGCCTTACCTTTGGTAGGGTCAATTTAGTTCTATTTGGTTTATCGAATACCAGCGATTTGGTCGAAGCCAATCGCTTTCGATGCAACTTTTTTGGGGAATAGCTCGTTCATATATTTCACACGAGTTATAGTTAGCACCGTCTCGTTAAAAACCTCACCTCTTGGTAAGCGTTCCCCTGTGAGGAAAAGAGTATGGGCTTTTTGAAAGGAAAATAAATATCTACTTTGCTAATTGACTTTGTTTATAGATTACGAAGCCAATTGTTACATGATGTTCACAGGTAGTACCTTCGCAAGCTGTCCGCATTCCATGAATGCGGCAGCCCATTGCCTTCTTCGTCCCCCAGGTGAAATGATCCTGGTCTGTTACTCTTGATGACTAGGAATGGGCCTTCCCATTTGCTTTGCAATTTTCCCGAAGGCATACTTGGGTTCTTCCTTAGCACCTAGTCGCCTATGTTTATGTCTTTCCTTATCACTTTCTTGTCACGCCATTTCCTTGTCTCTTCTTGGCATTTTGAGATGTTTTTGGCTGCTTGCAGCCTGTAAATCTCTATGAGGTCTTTGTCTATAGGTTCGCTATCTTTTGGCGCTTCTTGCTGAGTGCGAAGCCCTTTGTGAAGAATTTCCTCGGGACACACTGCTTCTTCACCATATAGTAGCTTGAAGGATGTGAATTGAGTTGCTCTTAATGTAGATGTGTTATGAGCCCAGATTACCTTCGGCATTTCCTCCACCCATTTGCCTTTTTTCTTACAATTGGCTAGGCACTTTTTGATTGCAGTGAATATGATGCCATTTGTGTCGGATGTTTGGACCCGGCAGTTCACACAGGGTAGCCTACATGGTTGATTTGTTGAGGGACAGATCGAGGATCAGAAGTCGATGGTAACACAAGACGCAAGGATTGAACAGGTTCGGGCCGTCGAGATGACGTAATACCCTACGTCCTGTGTTGGGGGTGATTGTATTGCTGTGTATGAAGTTCCTTGAAGGATCTCCGTAGTTGGGTTCTGTCCTAGGGTTGTATGGTTGTCCATGATCGTGTTTTGGAGGGGGGTCTCAAGGCGCCTTATATAGTCCGGCTGCCTTGAGTTACAAGTCGGCCAGAGATCGTAACCTACCCGAAATACAAGGATTCGATCCTATAACGATTACAGATATCTTTCCCTATAATTCCGGCTAGTTTATCTTGATCTCCGAGCTTCTTGCGGGATACGCCGTGTTGTTCCTTGCCGCGCGCGCCGTCGCGCCCATCCGGTTCGCCCGACTGGTGGGCCTCCCGACTGGTGGGCCATCCAGTCCGACAAACCGATCCAGTAGCACTCGGATTGGGCCGTCCCTTGCTGGTTGGGCCAATCCGCCTTCTGGGTACCCCTGGGGGTCTACCCCCGACAAGCCCCCGAGTAGTACGTGGTTGAGAGACAAGTCGGCGAGGTCGTGCTGTCTGATGAGCGTCGAGCCCGCTGCAGTTGGAAGCGAAACCGCGTGATACTGGAGAGAAAAGAGCCATTTCCCAACGGATGCGCCGCGAGGTGCGTCCGTTGGCCGTAGCCCCCGAGCCTTGAAGCGATTCCGTAGGAATCGGTCCAAGGGTTAGTAGCCTTCTTCTGAGGTCGTCAGACAATCAACGGATGCGCCGCGAGGTGCGTCCGTTGGCCGTAGCCCCCGAGCCTTGAAGCGATTCCGTAGGAATCGGTCCAAGGGTTAGTCAAGGAGCATCTGGCTAGATCATCCGACGTTAATTTCGGCGTCCAGCCCCCGAGCGTGAGGGCCAGCGGAGTCCTGCGAGACACGCCGAGTGGTCGTCCCGGCGCCAGCCCCCGAGCGTGAGGGCTGAGCACGCCGAGTGGTCGTCCCGGCGCCAGCCCCCGAGCGTGAGGGCCGAGCACGCCGAGTGGTCGTCCCGGCGCCAGCCCCCGAGCGTGAGGGCCGAGCACGCCGAGTGGTCGTCCCGGCGCCAGCCCCCGAGCGTGAGGGCTGAGCACGCCGAGTGTCGTCCCGGCGCCAGCCCCCGAGCGTGAGGGCTGAGCACGCCGAGTGGTCGTCCCGGCGCCAGCCCCCGAGCGTGAGGGCTGAGCACGCCGAGTAGTCGTCTGTACCCTGCAACAAAGTAAAAAATTCGAGGAGAAAGTATTCGGCGATATAAATATTAATGAACTCCGCTTCTTGCTTTTAAGTCTTTTAATTTCCTCGGGTAGTTAGCCTGTTACGTTTATGCACCTGGTCCCCGATAGCCGTAGTCCATAGCGCAGGGAGCTGGGCCGCGTGCACGCGTAGGAGGGTAGGCGTACGGAGGAGCCGAGGTTTCACGGATTAAGGCGTGTGCTCCCCGAGTACTTTAGCAACTTGTTTTAAAGCTCACGGAATTAATGAAGTTGATCAATAGAAACTTATCTTGGTGAAAGGTTCGAGTCCCGGAGGATTCCTTCTCTGTCAAGTATGCCAAGGAAAGGCAGGCAAAGCGGCGTCGTATCTGAGACGCGGCGTCAGGAATAGTATTCCCGTGACTGCATAGGGTGCTCCCGTGGTCGAGTGGAGCCAAAGGAGATAAGGGCGACCTGTGCATTTCAGGCTGGAGGAGAGACGCGTGGCGCGGAGTCCACGCTCGTCGTCGTGGAGGAAATCTTCCGTCCTCCGGCGACCAGGGGCTATAAATACCCGTCGGGGAGCCTGAGCTGCCACCCAAGGGCGAATAGATATAGAATCCTTGTAGTCAATATGCCGGAGGCTCATTGCTGGGTTCATCCACCGGGGAGAGTTCATGGAGTCATCTTGACACGGTGCTAGGAGAGTGCTTGCGAGGGATCTGAGGCATTGATCGGTGTGCGAGTGCTGCCCCGTTCACCCCCGCATTCCCATGTGACGAGGGCCATGTGGGGTGAAATGCTTTGTAGAGCAAGGGATAGCCGAAGGCATCCGCCATCAACCCTCCACCGGTGCTGTCCCGTCGACGGCTGCAGTGGTGCTACAAGAGAGCTTGCGAGGAGCTCATGTGGACCAAGCTTACTCCGGATGTAGCACTAGGCGCAGGGACGAGTGCCCCAGGCCGTCATCTTGGCGGTTAATGTGTTTGATGTTTGTAACCGGCGCAAGTCCGGCTCCGTTGTAACTGTATTTCC
>CM014278.1:20875789-20886168 GCA_004135705.1 Alloteropsis semialata | reverse complement strand
CATATACTGCCTTTGCACTATGCTTTTGCTGCAGATGGACGAGTACTCGGCGTGCCTCGGCCCTCACGCTCGGGGGCTGGCGCCGGGACGACTACTCGGCGTGCTTCGGCCCTCACGCTCGGGGGCTGGCGCCGGGACGACTACTCGGCGTGCTTCGGCCCTCATGCTCGGGGGCTGGCGCCGGGACGACCGCTCGCCGCGCTTGCCTACTGAGCCCTCACGCTCGGGGGCTGGCGAGGGGACGACTACTCGGCGTACCTCGGATGGTTCGACTCAGTCCTCATGCTCGGGGGCTGGGCGCCGGGACGACTACTCGGCGTGCTCCGGCCATCGCGCTCGGGGGCTGGTGCCGGGACGACTGCTCGCCGCGCTTGCCCGCCGAGTCCTCACGCTCGGGGGCTGGCGCCGAGACGAGAGTTCGGCGCGCTCCGGCCCTCGCGCTCGGGGGCTGGCCGCCGAAATTAACGCCGGATGATTCAGTCAGATGCTCCTCGATCAAGCCTTGAGCCGATTCCTACGGAATCGCCTTAAGGCTCGGGGGCTACGGCCAACTTGGACCGATTCCTTCGGAATCGCTTCAAGGCTCGGGGCTACGGCCAACGGACGCACCTCACGGCGCATCCGTTGCAGACGGCTCTCTTTTCTCTCCAGTATCACGCGGTTTTGCTTCCAACCGCAGCAAGCTCGAAGCTCAGCAGATAGCACGACCTCGCCGAGTTGTCGCTCAACCACGTACTACTCGGGGGCTTGTCGGGGATAGACCCCCGGGGGTACCCAGAAGGCGGATTGGCCCAACCAGCAGGGGGCGGCCCAATCCGAGTGCTATTGCGCCGGTTTGTCAGACTGGGTGGCCCACCACTCGGGAGGCCCACCAGTCGGACAAACCGGGATGGCTACGACGGTGCGCACAGCAAGGAAGCAGGCGGCGTATCACGCAAGAAGATCGGAGATCAAGATAAACTAGCCGGGATTCTTGGAAAAGATATCTGTAATCGTTATAGGATCGAATCCTTGTATTTCGGGTAGGTTATGATCTCTAGCCGACTTGTAACTCAAGGCAACCGGACTATATAAGGTGCCTTGGGACCCCCCTCCAAAGACAGAACCATACGCATTCATTCAACCTAGGACAGAACCCAACTACGGAGATCCTTCAGGAACTTCATACACATCAATCCATACACCCAACACAGGACGTAGGGTATTACGTCATCTTGACGGCCCGAACCTGTTCAATCCTTGCGTCTTGTGTTACCATCATCTTGTGATCCTCAATCTGTCCCTCAACAAATCAACCACGTAGGCTACCCTGGGTGGACTGCTGGGCTCATAAATCTGACACAAAGGGGCTGAGCTTCTCTTCTTGGGGGCCTTCAAATCGCCATGGGGGAGCAAGGTTCGGCCGTGGGGGCCTTGGGAGAGAGAGGGTCGGGCTTGGGTGAGAGGTGGAGTGAATGAGGGGTGAAGGGGTAAGTTTACCCGTGGTAAAGAGATAAGGTGTGTGGCCCCGGCCAAAACCAGTGGAACCGGTTTTCCAAACCGGTGAAACCGGTTTTTACCAGAAAACCAGAAAAGTTGATTTGATCTCCTTTCCACTTGAATCCTGATTTGATGAGATAGATAACCATAGGATTGAATCAGGAACTAGATTTAGCATTGATAGATTGAGATTTTCCAACATTCAACAAACCTCCTTGATTCTTCCAAGAGAGTTGGAAAAGATAAAGAATTTTATGGACTTGAGGAAAATCTCACCATTTGTGACTAGCCATCAATCAATCAAGGGCAACAATAGTCACAAACAGATCGATTAGGTCACAAAGACCAAGAACCAAATATTTTTCAAAAACACACAAGTCCTATCATGCTAGTTGGATTTTTCAAACTCTATCATATGTCACACAAGCATGCAACCAAATCAAGTCAAGAACCATATTAGAATGTTTAGCATATTTCTTTCACCGTTTTTATGGAACATTTGACACCTAGTCAATTTTAAAGAAGGAATTTACTAAACATCCAATAGGTACAAAGAACGTGACTTAAGAGAGTTACATGCAAGAATGCACACAGTAGCATGGATTATGAGGCCTAGACGCTCAATGTAAAAACATGGGTTAAAGAAACATACCTTGGCCTCTAGCTAATCCTTTCTTCACAATGGCGAAGATTCATATCAAAGGGCTTGTGCATTATCAATATAATCCGAATGCCTTTTCTCTTTATGTTTTTTCCTTTTCATGCATCATAGAAGAGAAATGCATTAAATAGCACAAGACCTATTTTCATCATTTAGTGACCTTTGAATTGGAGAGGCATAATGGATCACTAAAAGATGAAACTCCACAATGTAGGTTAAATTCCTTTTTCTTGATGCACATGTGTATATGGATGGAAAGGCAAGCTCATATGCATCAATCTTGTCACAAAGCCAAGCAAAGGGATTTAATCTATATTATGGCAAGCAGCTATTTATTGAGAAGAATTCATTGCCCAAGTAAGAAATAGATACAATTTTACCATTTTTGGACAAAAGACATAGCTTGCTTCAAAGAGAGACAAACTCTCACACATGAGACTACAAGATCACTAAAAGAAATCGTTAGTCTCAAAGACACAAATTGTAGAATGAACTCCCCCTCAATAGGTGCATCAAGTGTTTGAATCACTTGTCACATGCACTTGTTCAATTTAATGGGTTTGAGGAGTTTATTTCACAATTTGGTCCCGGCACATAAATAAATTGTATTTATTGAAATGGTCCCAAGAAAACTTACTACCACAAAGATAGCATATGAATTTGTATGCCATTGAAGTGCTGAGAGGATTTCTTACAATATTCCACATTAGATGAATCCGGACAGTTAAACTTCTGCCGGAACTTCTGGCGCAGATGACCGGAACTTCTGATACGAGACATAGGCTGCCGGACTTTTGGGTCGGAAGATCTGAAGCCGATCGGAAATTAAGTGGAGTAGACTGGGCCAAACCGGTGAAACCGGTTTGCCAAACCGGTTTTTCCTGGCAGCTTCCATATCAGTGGAAATATATCTTTATGTGTTCCGAGAAATTCTTTCTTCATTGATTTCTTATGTTCCTGCACTTCAAAGTAATATGCTCTACTAGAGAGCCATTAAAAGCATCTTATGGCATACGGGGAATAAATAGTGGAGATAAGAGACTTAGACATATCCAAGCATCCATAACCAAAGATGATATGCTTGTTTTCACAAAGAAGAATATGTATAAGTCAACCAATTAAAGCATGTTACCGAGATGTCATTGGAAATGATATAGCTGATTTATTGATGCTTTGGCAAGTTGGAGAAGTTCACATATATTGATTCATTTGCCAAAACCCAATGCATCTCTCTTCCCCTGCAGGTCTAGCAAGTGCTTTTAGGTACCCAAGCCATGTTGGGTCCTTTAAGGTTAGTCACAAGAGACTTAGGAACCCAAATAGCTCTTATGCTAGTTTGAGGTGAACTAATCACTCTAGTAGCATAAGTGCCAGATTTGTCCTTCCCAAGCTCAGCAAAATCATAAGTGGATAAGATCAGATTTTGGAGCATTACCATTTGGACAATCCTTACCCATATGCCCCTTGAGCGACAAACATAGCAAATGCGGCTTTTGATCTTGCTTGATGATGATTTGCTCTTTTTCTTGATCTCTTGCTTCTTGCTAGCCTTTTCTTTTACAGACTTGGCTTGATCACTCTTCTTGTGGAGTTGATGCACTGCCTCAGGCAGAACCGGTTTTACCGGTTCCTGTAACTAGTTAAATCGGTTTTGCACAGGCAGCTCCACCTTCTTCAAAGGACATGCATCAATCAAGTGTCCAACTTCCTTACATTTGTAGCATGCCCTCTTCTTGGATCCTCTCTGCTTCTTTGCCTTGCTTTGAAGCTTGATGGGGCACATGGATGCATAATGCCCCATATTTGAACATTCGAAGCATTGTATGTGATCAAGCTCCTTTTTCTTCTTTTCTTGAGTCTTGTTCTTGTTGACTTGCTTGTCATGCTGAGGGATTAAGCCAGTGACCATTGATCCCTTCTCAAGCTTATTCACCATGTTTTCACGGTTATCTTGAGAAGGTTGCACTTGGCCCTTTCCCTTAAGCTTGACCAAGTCATTCTTAATCTTTGCTCTCTCTTGCTTCATGTCTTCCAATTCTTCAGCAAGGAGATCATCAGAAGACTCTACAAAAATATGCTCACCACAAGATTTGGTTGCTTGGGAGCGATACGGTTTTTCACACAATAAAGTAGAATTGATGTGAGAGCATGTGCATGTGTGTGTATGAGGTTCAAGATACTTTACCGATGTTAGTACAACCTCATGAGTAATGTCTAGCATAGCATATGATTCCACAAGCTTCTCATGAGAACACTCAAGTTCTTTGTGAGTTGCTTGCAAATCCATATGCTCACTAGTGAGCTTCTCAAGTTGAGCACTAAGCATTTGTTTGTCTTGTTCTAAGGATGCTACACAAGTAGATAAATCAGTAGCACAAGCATAATCCTTTGACAAGATTTCATACTTACTGACCAAGGAGGCATGTGAAATCTTGAGCTTTTCAAGCTCTTGAGTTAGAGCCTTGATGGTTCCAACTCTATGGAATTCATCTCTTTTGGTCTTCTTCTTCTTTCTGCAAGCCATCAAGCACTTAGGCCCATTATCATTGAATAATGAAGAACCTGAAGTTGATGGAGTGACGCTTGCAGCTTGAATGTCTTGTATGCACTTGGGGAGATTTTTCTGGCCAGAACCGGTTAAATCGGTTCTCGAAACCGGTTTGACCAGTTTCTCCAGAGAAACTGCACTTTCTTCCTTTTGCTCTTCTATCTTCTTAGCAGGAACCACCTGAGACTCAATAGATGTTTCTGATGCAGTTGAGCATTTCTCAGGTGATTTCTTGACTTCTTGCTCATCATCATCGCTTTCAAAATTTTCAAAAATCTCCGTGATGAGAGACCAAATGAGATGGGCATCTTTACAAATTTCCCTTTTGCTAGAGATGATGTCCCATATATCTTCACAAACAGATCTTCGCAAAAAGTCAGTAACACAAGCATTGAGTTGCAAGCAAGCTAACTCCCCTTGAGTGATATGTGACTTATCGATGTTGTCAATATCAAACTTGGGAGGTAGAATGCTAGCAACTAAAATATGTTCAACCACAGGATCTAACTTTCTAAGAGACTTATGAACATTAGCGGCCCAAGAAGCATAGTTTGAGTAATTAAGCTCAAGGAGCTCAAAGTGTACCTCAATCGACATCTTTTCTTCACGGCGGTTAAGCTGGGATGTGAAGCCAAGCTCTGATACCAATTGAAAGGACCTTGATGTCGCCTAGAGGGGGGTGAATAGGCGAATCTGCAGTTTACAAAAACTAATTCCAACTGTCAGCACCAAAACTGGTATTACCGGTTTCCCAAACCGGTAAAACCGGTTCCTGCACAGATAGCACTAACAAGTATATTTCCCCTCTACGAATTCTAGGACAAACCACAAATGGTGTGAAGCTTCCAGGGATGTTTTCAAGTGTTCCAATGGAGCCCCTGCACACAGCTCAACACACCAAAGTAGATCAAAGCGGAAGCACAAGTAATATGCTAGAAATGACAATATGAGGAAAGATCTCAAACCAAGAGGCAAAGAGATTTTTCTCCCGAAGTTCAGATTCACCGCTCGCACCAAGCAGCCACCAAGGCACGGCGAATCCTACTCTCCGTTGAGGAAGCTTATACGACCACACAAGCTCAAGCTATCTCCTCCTTCCACTAAGTGACCTCTTCCCTTGCGGAGGCGAGGCGAAACCTTCACAAACGATCCCGTGGCTCACCACACATTTCAGTAGCTCACCAGGCAACGCCTAGCCGTCTAGGAGGAAGAACCTCCAATAGTAACAAATGCTTCAACGATTGCTTGACGAAACCACAAGTGCTCAAGAAATAGGATTGCTCTCCAATGCTTACACACAAGTCACTCTCTCAACCCAACTCAAGAATCTCACAAGGATTGCTCAAATCTCACAAAGAGAGGTTGGGGAGAGCTCTGCTGGCTTCTAGGAGGTGTTAAAGTCGAGCTGAGCTAGCAACTCCTTCAAGAGGAGCTCATGGGTATAAACACCCATCTCTCCAAAAACTAGCCATTTTTCTGTCAGAGAAAACCGGTTCCACCGGTTGCCAAAACCGGTTTCACTGCATTTCAAACCAACTAGCCATTAGACACTCAGGCCACATAAACCAGTTTAACCGGTTCCCAAAACCGGTTCCACCGGTTTTGCCAGGGAACCCACACTAAGTTAGAAACTCTCATGGTTAGACTCACATGGGTTCACTTGAGCACTTTTGGAGATTGTCATTCAACCAATGTTGCATCCCTCTTGATAGTACGGCATACCTATACTCAAGACATAAGATGAATCATAAATCAACCACTTGAGCTTGTATGTCAACAATCATGCCAATACTTGATCAATCACTTCTTTGAGGGCTTTCAACATTGTATCTTCGACTGAGCATATCCACCTTGAGCTAGTGACTTAGGATTTTCCATAACTTATATTTGAGTTCACTTTAATCCTTAGGCCACTCTCTTCATCAACCATAACATATATGCATTGCATTGCTTCTCTTGACAAGACTTGGATATGATACTACCCCTCGGATACTAGATACTTCACCTTAACAATTCGCACATGGTCATAAGTCGTAACTTAACCAAAGCTTGCTTAGTCCCTCGCTCTAGTCATCTTGATTTGTTTCTTCACCACTTACCCTTGCATCATCAAGTTAGCTTTGCTTTGCCATTGAATGAATTCCATTTAAAAGATTCTTCAAATGCTTGTTCTTGATTGATAAAGAATATCCCATGAATTGCAAGCTTCCAATTAAGACCAATATATAACATATATGCTCATGTCATTTTATCATACACACATGAAGCCTTGCAATATCCAATCTTATGTATTCTTCTTCTTTTCTTAGCTGATCCATAAATCTCTATCTTCATTATAGTGATAATGTCTCATGTCTTGTCCAAAGAGCATCCATGACATGAGACCAATAATGTTTCAAACAATCTTCATTGAAATTAACATCCCAATATTTAATGACAGTCCATCTTAAGCAACTAGAGACCACATATCAATCATAAAACCATGTCTCCATCATGAATACCAAAGACATGCCATCTTCAACAATCTAGAATCTTGGGATCATACTTGCTTGCTTTGATTAATAACCATGTATATATCATGAGCATGTTAACTGTAAATGAACTATAAGAATAGATCCCTGCTCATGCACTTAAACAAATAAGTTAGTCCTTTAATCGTTTTGTCACTCAATTTACCAAAATCCACTTGAGGGCCTAGATGCACTTTCAGAAAGGAGGTGAGCGCGTCTTCCTATTTAGGAGTGAGCCCTGGCCCTATGAGGGCCGTCTTGGCGGGGTCGTCGAGTCCCAAGCTGATCGCTTTGGGGGCTTCTGCAGGCGTTAGCGCCATAGATTGCTGCTTCTGCTCCGGGAGAACGGGCTCGCCGGTCACCGCCTTGGGGGCTGCCTCTGCCAGCAAGGCGCTGTTGTCGAGTTGCCAGGACAACTCGGCTATCTTGACAGCTTCCCCGTCGCACTCGAAGGAGGTCCTGATGTCTCCATGGATGGAGAAGACTCCATTAGGTGCTGGCATCTTTAGTACCAAGTATGTGTGGTTCGGTATGGCCATGAACCGAGTCAGCATGGGTCTGCCAAAGATGGCGTGGTAGGAGCTCTAGAAGTCGGCAACCTCGAAGTACAGGAACTCTGTGCGGTAGTTGTCGGCCGTGCCAAATGTGACTGGCAGGGCGATCCTTCCTATCGGGTAGGAAGCTTTTCCTGGTACAATGCCAAAGAACGGGTCTTCGGCGCTCAGGAGTCAGCTGTAGTCGAACCCCATGCTGTTCAGGGTGCTGGTGAAGATGATGTTCAGGGCGCTTCCGCCGTCGACCAGGACCTTGGAGAGGAGGACCCGCTCGACCACCGGGGTGACAACGAGTGGGTAGGACCCGAGCTCGGGTAGGTGTACCTAGTGGTCGGTGCGACTGAAGGTAATGGGCATCTTCGACCACTGGAGATATTCGACAGGCTTGGTGGAGACCTGAAGCGCCCCTGCCTAAGCAGAGACTAAATGTGATACAATTATCAGTCCCAGGAGGCTGATACACATTTATTCAACAGATAGTTCAGAACCTTACACTCCCCGATGGGGAGGAAACTTGATACAAGCTAAGACAACTAAAAGGTAAACTACGGCTATGAGCCAAATGATGAACCAGACCGGTTCAACAAAAGGATCAGAGTTATGCGACAGCGACAGCATCTCGGGCAGGACCAAACTCCACAGGCAAAGTCGGGTGCGGGCACGACCACCTACTCGGCGTCCTCAACGACAAAGTCCGGGTCTTCTTCTGGATTGACAACAACAAGGGTGAGTACAAAAGTACTCAACAAGTCCAACCACACCCACGGAGGGGTTAACACAGAAGTATGCACAGGATAAATCAAGGAATAAGGCTAAGTTTTAAATTTGCAATAAAGCTAATTTTACTCATGCAATGGTTTATCAAGGAAAGACTTTAGCAAAGCAAGCTAAGTAACACAACTAATTAAGGTGGGGGTTGATCCACAAAGGATCCAAATTTTAAACGCTACCGGATTTCCCATCCGCCGTAGCTCTTGGCACAAAGCCGAACACAATTCCAAAACACACACTCCAACCCAACCCAAAACCTTTGGTGTTGTGACCAAGCCATAACTCGCCCATGACCGTGGGCACGGCTATTCGAATAGTTTGGAAACTCTGCAGAGGTGTACACTTTCACCACAAGTAGGGTACCGCAACACGATCACCTTAGTGTCAGCGCGGATCCTATCGAAGCCATTACCCACCATAGCCAAAACTGCCTAGCCATCACGAGAAAATCACCAAGAGGGTTTATGACACCAAGTCGGCAACCACGTCACTAAGACAACACTTGGTTTTCTCGCTGCACACCTGCCACCAGACAACTAACAGCACGGCTAGTGGGATTTAGACTAAGCCCTTGCACCATACAAGAGTCGAGTGGTTGTACGAGATAAATGGGTTAGGCAAGATGAACATATCACCTCGGTTTAAAACCGGACAAAATGGATATCTCCCAACTTGCTTAACCACAAAGGTACAAGCCACCAAATGGTATTTCACAAAGAAATACCCATCCATTTCATCCAACACTTTCTCTATTTTCAAAACCCAAAACCCAACTCTTTACTCAACACACTCACACTTTTCTTCTTTGTAAAACCAGTAATTGTCATGATTAATTAAGTAACTAGGACGAGTTCTAAGCATTCTAAGCAAGGTTATCAACCAAACAGAGCAAATCATATTTAGTGATAACTAGGTTATCAAGGAATGGTTATAACAATCAAGGAATGGCTATCCAACCGGGTTTGTAATAAGACAATGCAATTATCAAAGGCCAATAGGTTGTGTTTATAAAACTGGGATAAACATGCATCAAAGGATGGGATTGGACTTGCCGTCAAAAGCTTCCGGGAGTTCCTGCTCGCGGTACGGGTCGTCGGATTCGGGCTCGCGGTACTCTCCTGCGTATTCCGGCGGCTCCTCCTCGATTATACCGTCGTCTACGGTACACACAACAAAACACATAAAAGAAAACAATCAAACCTTTACCGATGAGCTCGAAAAAGGAAACGATAAAATAAAATAGGAAAGGAGATTATTTTGGGATGATTTGTGTATAGCTCGGCCGAAATAGATGAAAGAAAGGCGTGTTCGAGTTTGGTGGAATTCCGGCGGAGTTTGGCGCATGAAATGATAAGTTAATTGAGGGTTAGGGCTTAATTGGAGGGGTTTAGGACCTCTTTATAATAATTATAAAGAGTCAAGGGCCTTTTTGGAATTACTTTTGGAGGGTGGAAGGGCATATGTGTAAATATGGAAAGTATATGAGGGTTTTGGCAACTGGTCAAGGACCTATTTGGAATTACACTAATTTGACAGGGGTTTTGGGGTTTATTCCTAAAGGGTGGAGGGACTCTTTAGAAATTACAAGGGAGGGCAGGGGGTTATTGGGAAAGTTGGCCGGCCCTTTTCTCCTTTCTTCGATCGGACACAGGGGATGGGGAGGGGATTGGGCCGGCGGCGGCTCGGGCGGTCGGCTCGCCGGCCGTCCGGCGGCTCCTGGCCACGGCGGCGGCCAGGGAGGGGCCGGGGAGCGAGAGGGGAGTGAGGGGAAGCCAACCCTGCCCTCACCTCGGGCTTGAGCGGCGCGGGATGGCAGCTCCACGGGCGGCAGGCGGACGAGGACGCGGCGGCGGTGG
>CM014278.1:20858334-20874058 GCA_004135705.1 Alloteropsis semialata | reverse complement strand
CAGGGCGGTGACGTGGTGGCGCGGCGGAGGAGAGGGCGGCGGTGGAGGTGGTTCGTCGGCGAGCCGAGGCAGGAGGAGGGAGAAGAGGCTCGGGCGGGAGGAAGGAGAAGGAGGGAAAAAGAAGGAGAAAAAGAAAGGAAAGAAAGAAAGAAAAGGAAGGGTAGAAAAATGGAAAATGGGAAAAAGGAAATAGGGAAAAGGGAAAAGGAGGAAGGGAAAGGCGGGATTCGCGGCGACGGTCGGGAGTCGGCACGCGCGGCGGTCGCGGGTCTGACGGGCACGCGCGACGCGCGGAACGGTGGAGAGGAACGGACGGGAAGAACGGATGATTGGAACGATGGAAATGGTTTAGAGAGATTTGGGATTTTGGAACTCATCGAAAAAGATTTGAAAATTCCGTTAAACGCGATTTAGGGTTTTTAGATTTTCCGGGACGTTACAAACCTACCCCACTTAAAAGGAATCTCGTCCTCGAGATTCGTCTGGCTCCTGAAGAGATGGGGGAACTCTTTGTTCAATGCATCTTCTCGTTCCCAAGTAGCCTCGGCTTCACTGTGTCTACTCCATTGCACTCGACAAATCCGAACGGTTGAACTTCTAGTCTTTTTGGTGACAGTATCCAAAATTTTGATTGGCACTTCTTGATATCTGAGATCATCTTGCAAGTCTATTTCATCCATTTGAATCTGTTCTTCTGGAACTCTTAAACATTTCTTCAACTGGAAAACATGAAATACTGGGTGTATATCCGACATTTCTTCAGGTAGCTGAATACGGTAGGCTACAGCTCCCACTTTTGTCAACACTTGGTAAGGTCCTATGTATCGGGGTGCCAACTTTCCCCGAACCTGAAATCTTCGTGTACCCCGTATTGGGGAAACCTTGAGATACACATAATCTCCAACTTCAAAACTCAATTCACGCCGTCTTTTATCCGAATAACTCTTTTGGCGGGATTGAGCTGCTTTCAACTTCTCTCTAATTTCTGCAACTCGTTCTTCTGCTTCTTTTATGAGAGAGGGTCCAATTAGAGTACGCTCTCCTACTTCTGACCACATCAAAGGGGTTCTACACTTTCTTTTATAGAGAGCTTCAAAGGGGACATTCCTAAACTGGCCTGATAACTGTTGTTATAGGAGAATTCTGCATAAGTTAAACTTTTCTCCCAATCCTTACCATAGGTAAGAACACATGCTCTCAGCATATCTTTCATAATCTGATTTACTCTTTCAGTTTGGCCATCGGTCTGGGGGTGATGAGCCTAACTAAAATCCAATTTAGTTCCCATGGCTTTGTGTAGGCTTTTCCAAAACCCTGAGGTAAGCTGGATTCCTCGATCGGACACTATTCTGCTGGGTATGCCATGCAATTTGACAATATTGTCAATATAAAGCTGAGCTAACTTGGCTCCACCATAGCAGGTGCGCACGGGTAAGAAATGTGCGACCTTGGTGAGTCTGTCCACAATTACCCATATGGAATCATTTCCTTTCTGAGTCCTGGGTAGGCCATTGACAAAGTCCATGCCAATCTCATCCCACTTCCAAACGGGGATGGGTAGCGGTTGAAGTAAACCAGCTGGTTTCTGGTGTTCTGCCTTGACTCTTTGACAAATATCACAATGAGCCACAAACTGTGCTACATCTGCTTTCATTCCATTCCACCAATACTTTTCCTTTAAGTCCATATACATCTTAGTTGCTCCTGGGTGGATGGAATAGGCCGAGTTATGGGCTTCATCCATAATAACTCGCCTGAAATCTCCTTCCTTAGGTACACAAATCCGGTTCTTGTACCATAAGGTTCCTTTATCATCTACTCTGAAATCTGGGGCTTTGTTTTTCCCGGTATGGGTACGGATTTTCATCAAATCCTTGTCCTTACTCTGGGCTTGCCTGATTTGACTTTCTAGTGTGGGCTGCACACTAAGGTTGTAGTTTTGGGCCTAGTGAACTATGTGAAGATTTAATTGGGCCAATTCTTCTTGCAACTGGGCATTCTTGGGCTCATAGGTTTTTCTGCTTAAGGCATCAGCTACAACATTAGCTTTACCCGGGTGGTAATGGATTTCCAAATTATAATCCTTGATCAATTCTAACCACCTTCTTTGCCTTAGGTTCAGGTCTGATTGGGTGAATATATACTTTAAGCTCTTATGATCCGTATATATCTCACACTTATTCCCAATCAAATAATGTCTCCAAATTTTAAGAGCATGCACTACTGCTGCAAGCTCCAAGTCATGGGTAGGATACTTCTGCTCATGAGGCTTGAGCTGCCGGGAGGCATATGCTACTACCTTTCCATCTTGCATGAGCACACATCCTAATCCTTGCCTTGAGGCATCACAATATATAACAAAATCTCTCTGAATATCTGGCAAGGTCAATACTGGTGCAGTGGTCAATCTTTTCTTCAGTTCCTGGAAACTCCTTTCACAAGACTCTGTCCAGATAAACTTTTTATCCTTCCGGAGTAACTCAGTCATAGGTCTGGCTATCTTGGAAAATCCTTCAATAAATCTCCGGTAATATCTGACTAATCCAAGAAAGCTTCTGATCTCAGTCACATTGGTGGGCTGCTGCCAATTGGATACGGCTTCTACCTTTTCTGGATCTACAGCTACACCTTCTGCATCAAGATGTGACCTAGAAAAGCTACCTTTTCAAGCCAAAATTCACACTTGCTGAACTTGGCATATAACTTATATGCTCTTAGCTTTTCCAAGACTACTCTCAAGTGTTGTTCAGGCTCTTGGGCACTCTTAGAGTAGATTAGTATGTCGTCAATAAAGACTACGACAAACTTATCTAGCTCTTCCATGAAAACTTTATTCATGAGATTCATGAAATAAGCTGGGGCATTGGTTAATCCAAAAGACATCACTGTGAACTCATACTTGCCCATACCTTGTAACAAAGGCTGTCTTTGGGACATCACTCTCTTTGATCTTGAGCTGATGGTAGCCCGATCTTAGATCAATCTTGGAGAAATACTTGGCTCCTTTTAACTGATCAAAGAGATCATCTATCCTGGGGAGGGGGTACTTATTCTTAATGGTTACTTCATTCAAGGACCTATAATCCACACACATCCTTTGACTCCCATCTTTCTTTTTCACAAACATGTCGGATGTTTGGACCCGGCAGTCCACACAGGGTAGCCTACGTGGTTGATTGTTGAGGGACAGATCGAGGATCAGAAGTCGATGGTAACACAAGACGCAAGGATTGAACAGGTTCGGGCCGTCGAGATGACGTAACACCCTACGTCCTGTGTTGGCGGCGATTGTATTGCTGTGTATGAAGTTCCTGAAGGATCTCCGTAGTTGGGTTCTGTCCTAGGTTTATTGCTCGTATGTCGTGTTCTGGAGGGGGGTCTCAAGGCGCCTTATATAGTCCGGCTGCCTTGAGTTACAAGTCGGCTAGAGATCGTAACCTACCCGAAATACAAGGATTCGATCCTATAACGATTACAGATATCTTTCCCTACAATTCCGGCTAGTTTATCTTGATCTCCGAGCTTCTTGCGGGATACGCCGTCTTCTTCCTTGCGCGCGCCGTCGCGCCCATCCGGTTCGCCCGACTGGTGGGCCTCCCGACTGGTGGGCCACCCAGTCCGACAAACCGACCCAGCTGCACTCGGATTGGGCCGCCCCTTGCTGGTTGGGCCAATCCGCCTTCTGGGTACCCCTGGGGGTCTACCCCCGACAAGCCCCCGAGTAGTACGTGGTTGAGAGACAAGTCGGCGAGGTCGTGCTGTCTGATGAGCATCGAGCTTGCTGCAGTTGGAAGCGAAACCGCGTGATACTGGAGAGAAAAAAGCCATTTCCCAACGGATGCGCCGCGAGGTGCGTCCGTTGGACGTAGCCCCCGAGCCTTGAAGCGATTCCGAAGGAATCGGTCCAAGGGTTAGTAGCCTTCTTCAGAGGTCGTCAGACAATCAACGGATGCGCCGCGAGGTGCGTCCGTTGGCCGTAGCCCCCGAGCCTTGAAGCGATTCCGTAGGAATCGGTCCAAGGGTTAGTCAAGAAGCATCTGGCTAGATCATCCAACGTTAATTTCGGCGTCCAGCCCCCGAGCGTAAGGGCCAGCGGAGTCCTGCAAGACACGCCGAGTGGTCGTCCCGGCGCCAGCCCCGGAGCGTGAGGGCTGAGCACGCCGAGTAGTCGTTTCGGCGCCAGCCCCCGAGCGTGAGGGCTGAGCACGCCGAGTAGTCGTTTCGGCGCCAGCCCCCGAGCGTGAGGGCTGAGCTCGCCGAGTAGTTTTCCCGGCGCCAGCCCCCGAGCGTGAGAGCTGAGCACGCCGAGAAGTCGCCTGTATCCTGCAACAAAGTAAAGAACTCGAGGAGAAAGCGTTCGGCGATATACAAACATTAATGAACTCCGCTTCCTGCTTCCAAGTCTTTTTAATTTCCCCGGGCAGTTAGCCTGTTACGTTTATGCACCTGATCCCCGATAGCCGTAGTCCATAGCGCAGGGAGCTGGGCCGCATGCACGCGTAGGAGCATAGGCGTACGGAAGAGCCGAGGTTTCACGGATTAAGGCGTATGCTCCCCGAGTACTTTAGCAACTTGTTTTGAAGCTCGCGGAATCATCAAAAATAATCAGTTGAAACTTATCTTGGCGAAAGGTACGAGTCCCGGAGGATCCCTGCTTTGTCAGGTACGTCATGGAGAGGCAGGCAAGGTGACATCAGGAACAGTATTCCCGTGGTTGCACAGGGCGATCCCGTGGTCGTATGGAGCCAAAGGAGATAAGGGTGACTCATGCATTTCATGCTGGAGGAGAGACGCGTGGCACGAAGCCCGCGCTCGTTATCGTGGAGGAAATCTTCCGTCCTCCGGCGACCAGGGGCTATAAATACCCTTCGGGGAGCCTGAGCTGCTACCCGAGAGAGAGTAGATATAGGACCCTTGTGGTCAATATGCCGGAAGCTCATTGCTGGGTTCATCCACCGGGGAGAGTTCATGGAGTCGTCTTGGCGTGGTGCTAGAAGAGTGCTTGCGAAGGATCTGAGGCGTTGATCGGCGCGTGAGTGCTGCCCTGTTCACCCCCGCATTCCCATGTGACGAGGGCCATGTGGGGTGAAATGCTTTGTAGAGCCAGGGATAGCCGAAGGCGTCCGCCATCAACCCTCCACCGGTGCTGTCCCGTCGACGGCTGCAGTGGTGCTACAAGAGAGCTTGCGAGAAGCTGCTGCGAACCAAGCTTGCTCCGGATGTAGCACTAGGCGCAGGGACGAGTGCCCCAGGCCGTCATCTTGGCGGTTATTGTGTTTGATGTTTGTAACCGGCGCAAGTCCGGCTCCGTTGTAACTGTATTTCCTGCAAAAAGAATTGCATTGCTTGATCGTGGCGCCAGCCCCCGAGCGTGAGAGCTGTTCGAGCCTTTGCGGCACACCACTAGGTTTGCAGTGTTGGCTCCCGAGTGGTTCGGGGCCAATCGAGCCCGAGAGGCACACTGACTTGATCGTGGCGCCAGCCCCCGAGCGTGGGAGCTGTTCGAGCCTTAGCGGCACACCACTGGTTTGCAGTGTTGGCTCCCGAGTGGTTCGGGGCCAATCGAGCCCGAGAGGCACACTGTCTTGATCGTGGCGCCAGCCCCCGAGCGTGGGAGCTGTCCGAGCCTTAGCGGCACGCCAACTTGGTTTGCAGTGTTGGCTCCCGAGTGGTTCGGGGCCAATCGAGCCCGAGAGGCACACTGTCTTGATCGTGGCGCCAGCCCCCGAGCGTGGGAGCTGTCCGAGCCTTAGCGGCACGCCAACTTGGTTTGCAGTGTTGGCTCCCGAGTGGTTCGGGGCCAATCGAGCCCGAGAGGCACACTGGCTTGATCGTGGCGCCAGCCCCCGAGCGTGGGAGCTGTCCGAGCCTTAGCGGCACGCCAACTTGGTTTGCAGTGTTGGCTCCCGAGTGGTTCGAGGCCAATCGAGCCCGAGAGGCACACTGTCTTGATCGTGGCGCCAGCCCCCGAGCGTGGGAGCTGTCCGAGCCTTAGCGGCACGCCAACTTCTTCGTCTTGATCAATTGCCGTGGAGTAATTTTTTACCGTTGACGCCCGGCGTGTAACGGAAGGTGAAGCGCCCAACGGCTCTTTGTACCGTTTCGCCCGCCCCCGCTAATCGCGTTATCTCGCGGTAATTTCGGGCATCAAGGCGTGCTATAAAAGGCGAGGATTAAACCCGGAGGGAAATCTTCCCATTTCCAGATCCGTTCTCCCCGTTCTTCGCTCTTCATCCCGCCGCCACCAAAGCTCCTCGCGCTCGCAAGTCCTCTGCGCGATCTCAGCCAACACGGGGAGCGCGGCCTCGCTGATGCGTTCCAAGACCCCTGCCGTAAGATCCATGGCGGGGAGGAAGAAGTTTGCTGCCGGCGCTGTCCCGAAGACTGACAAAATCCCTTCCCCTGTCCTTGCGTGGACACGGGGGAAGGTGACCACGGAGGCGCTGGAAGAGATGGTGGAGCGGAATGTCCTGCCGCCTCAGGCCGTGGCGGAATGGCGGCCGAGCGCGGGGGAAGTATTCCCGTCGGAGAACTCCGGCGAGCTGGTCCTCTTCAAGCCCTTCTTCGAGGCGGGGCTTGGCTTGCCCACGGGAGCATTCTTCCGTGGGCTGCTGCACTACTACGGGATCGAGGCGATCAACCTCAACCCCAACTCGATCATGGCCATCTCGATCTTCATCCACCTCTGTGAGGCGTACTTAGGTATTTCTCCTCACTTCAATCTGTGGAGGTACTTGTACTGGCTGAAGCCTCAGCCAAGCGAGGAGAAGATGGTGGTGGTCGGAGGAGCCGGCTTCATGCTTCGTCAGGGGCGGAAGGACGACTACTTCGACATCGCCCTTAACACCTCCAACAAAGGGTGGAAGGCCGAGTGGTTTTACGTCGGGAACCACGAGCCAGCGATCCCCTGCCACACCGGCGAGCGGCCGAAGGTGCAAGACTGCTGGAACGAGCTCCCGGACGCCTCGGAGATGGATCAGGTCGACGAGCTCCTCGAGTTGATCAAGGAGTTGAAGGCTCAAGGCCTGACGGCGATCGGCATCGCCTGCAACTTCAGCAGGCGGCTGGTCCAACCCATCCAGGAGCGGAAGCACCCGGGGTACGAGTACTCAGGGCGAGACGACCCCACTCGGGCTGCCAACCGCACCGTGGGGAAGGAGGAGATGAAGGAGCGGGTCGGCGGATTCTTCCTCGGCCGTGTGTCGGAGAAGGGCCAGCCGCGCCCTTTTTCGTTGAAGAGGCCTCCACCACCGGTGAGTTTTCTTTCCGAGTCCTTTTGAGTGTTTTTCTTGACTTAATTTCTGTTTTCGTCCGTTGGCCGTTCTGATTTTGCGCCTTTTCTTGCGCAGGATCGGGCCTTCGAGTTCTTCTCTGCTGCCCCACTTCCGGGGGACTTCCCGAGGAAGGTGATCCTCGAGGATACGCCTCCGGCCGCTCAGGGAAGCGCTCGGCCAGAGGGGCCAGTTGCACTCCCTGCGCCCCACATATGGGCGCCGAGTGACACAGAGGGCTCCCTGAGTCCTTCTGATGAGGAGGTGGTGGAGGACCGTCCGCGGAAGCGCCGGGCGGCAGTGGCGAAGAGGAACAGCCGTGGGGGCGGCGTTCCCAAGCGGGCGGTGGAGGTTGACGACGGGGCGGCCGACGACTCGGCCACGCTGTCAGACGAAGCGCCCTCCGTCCGGGACGCGGTGGCGGGTGCGGCGCCGCCGCCTCCCAAGCGGAGGCGCACAAAGAAGGTGTCGGCGAAGGTGGTGAAGAAGCCGGACGCGCAGCCGGCTCACAAGCCGTCTGCGGGTTCGGAGGCCGACGTTGACGAGCCGGTGCGTTCTTCGCCGGTCGTCACGGAGGAGGAGAAGGACGAGGCGGTGCCCGACGAGGTGTTCCAAGAGCAGGAGCACGCTCGGGCCATGGGCGTTTCCGTGGAGGAGAGGCGGCGCATGGTGGCGGAGACGCTCGTGCAAGCCTCGGCGGACGTGAGGGCAGTCTCTGACTTGGGGACTAGGCCGATCGTCATGGCGGCCTCGGCGCAGCGGCGTCCCAAGCTCCCCGTCATCCGCCCCCGAGTTGCAATTGTGAAGGGTACTCGGTGAGTTGTTGATCTTCGCGTCTCTTCTTGTCATCCGAGTTCTTGTACTAACTTCCGAGTGCTTTTTTCAGCAATGCCTCCGATCTGGACGGAGAGGCGGCGAGTGGGAGGGCCCCCTCGACTGGAGTTCAGCGAGGTCCGAGTGCTCCACCCGCCGCTCCTGCCGGTCAATCAACCTCGGGTGCCTCGCCCAAGACGACGGATTCGGCGGGTGGCCCGGGCGCGGCGCAGACTGTGGGAGCTCCAGTCAGGCCTGACCCGGAAGTAGTGGCGGAGGTGCCGGCGGCCGATGATGCGGCGATCACTCCGATCGTTGCTGGAGATCCTGTCGCGGACACGGTGATCCAGTCGCCCGTCGGCGCCGGTGATGTTACCCGGGAGGAGATCCAGGAGGAGGACCCGCCGAAGGAGTCGGACACCTCGGGGACTATCACTGTTCCTGGGGTGGATGCCACGGCGGAGAAAGAGGGCTCGGTGATCGCCGAGCTCCAGATTGCTGTCGACCACGCGCAGCGCCTTGCAGCGGTAAGCTTCCTCCCCTGTCTTGTTCATCTTTTCTTCTTCTTTGTTGATTTTCTGAGTCGTTCTCCTTTTCTGAATGTTTGTAGAAACTGGCCACGCTCCGGCAGTCGCGCCTTGCGCAGGCTCAGGACGCGGAGTCAGCGCTCCTTCGTGCGGCAAAGGCGGAAGCGGAGCTCCAGCGGGTCAGGCGTCAACGCGACGCTGCCAGGAAGAGCTTAAATGACGCCATCGTGGAGCATCGGCATGCTCTTCATGGTAAGGACCTTCTCCTTGTGATTCCCGAGTAGCTGCTTGAACGATAGATCCGTACCGTGTTATCCTCATCCTGACCAAGTACTCCCTTGCCTTTCCAGAGAAAGAGATGGAGAGGGCGCGCCACATCACCGAGCTGATGGAGCTGCGATTTGCGAACGCAACTCTGCAGCAGTCGGAGGAGGTGATGGCGGGCAAATTGAAGCAGGAGCAGGACTTCCGGAAAGGTGCGGACATGACGATGCTCCAAGCCATGTATACCATCCAGAATAACTCTCAAATCATAACAGGCTTGGAGCAAGATCTCTCATCGGCGCATCTGGCTTTGACGGAGGTCAACGAGGCGGCGAGGGACCTGCTGGACTCCGTGGCCCCGGAGGAGGGTGAGCCGACTGCTTTGGTCCCGCGTCTTCAAGCCGCGCCAACCCGCATCGCCGAGTTGATCAAGGAGTCGGCGGTTGTGTGCGCGAACGACGCCTTGGCGCGCGTTCGGACACTGTACCCGTGGATTGACCTTGCGCCGGTCGCAGACGGTGTGGCGGCGGACGCCACGGTGGAGCAGGTGGACGCGGCGATGGCGGAAACTCGCTCGATCGCCGAGAAAGTCGGCGAGGCTCTCAAGTTTGAGTAGAGTCCTGTATTCTGTACAGAGTAGTGTAAACCTTTGTATATACAAGTAATCAGAAACAAGCAAAGCACAAGTGTTGGATACTTTGTTTCGTATTTTATTGTTGCCCGAGTAGCTTTTGGCTGAAACGTGCTTTTCCCTTTGCCTCACTTATCCTAAGTTCATAACGTCGAGAGCGGATCCCGTGCACGTGTAGAAGGCTTAGGCGTCGTTCCGGGCCCGGTTACACAGCGTTTAGTTAAGAGCTACTCGGGAACGGAGTGGTTCCGAGAAGTTTTGCGAGAAGAACGAAAATACACAAAAAGCATATAGTATTATTGAACTTTGTGATACATAGCTTTTCATGGGTAGAATCGGCGTAAGTGTTCTATGTTCCACGGGTGTGGGACCTCGGTGCCATCCTCGTATTGGAGACGAAAAGTACCCGGACATATGACCTGAGTCACGATGAACGGGCCTTCCCATGGGGCGGAGAGTTTGTGAACCCCTGCAGTGGATTGCACTCGGCGTAAGACGAGGTCGCCAATGTTGAAGTCCCTTTCCTGGACGTTCTTGTCGTGATAGCGTCGGAGTTGTTGCTGGTAGCGCGCGTGCTGTATGAGCGCGTTAACTCGGTGTTCCTCGATGGAGACCAGGTCCACCTCGCGAGCTGCCTCAGCTTCGCCTTCGTCGTAGTTATCGATGCGCGGAGATCCGAAAGCAATGTCGGTAGGGAGGATAGCCTCGGAGCCGTAGACGAGGAAGAATGGAGTATGACCTGTTGCACGACTCGGCTGAGTCCTGAGTCCCCAAATGACTTGTGGTAGCTCCTGGTGCCACCGTCCGGCGAATTTCTTCAATGGGTCGAAGACTCTTGCTTTTAATCCTTGGAGAATCATGGCGTTGGCTCGTTCCACCTGGCCGTTGCATCTGGGATGGGCGACGGAAGCGTAGTATACGCCGATACAGCTGTTCTCGCAAAAGTCCCAGAAGGCGGATCCAGTGAACTGTGTCCCCAAGTCGGTGATGATCTTGTTAGGGACTCCGAACCGGTGTGTGATTTCTTCGACAAAGGCGGCGGCCTGCTTCGATGTTGGAGTTCCGACGATGGCCTTGTACTCTATCCACTTGGAGAATTTGTCGATGGCGACGAGGATGTGTGTGTAACCTCCCGGGGCTGCTCTGAATGGTCCCACCATGTCCAACCCCCAACAGGCGAATGGCCAAGAGGGCGGAATAGTGCGCAGAGCTTGGGCCGGGAGGTGTTTCTGCTTGGCGAAGAACTGGCACCCCTGGCATCGGCGGACGAGTGCTTTGGCGTCGGAGACGGCGGTGGGCCAAAAGAATCCAGCTCGGTATGCTTTCCCGACTAGAGTTCCTGCGGCGGCGTGGCTTCCACAAACTCCCGAGTGGATGTCATCAAGGATCTGGAGGCCGACTTCTTTCGTGACGCATTTGATGAATACTTGATTTGTGGCGGCTCGTCTGTACAAGGCGCCTCCGACCACCACGTAATTTTTGCTTCGGCGTTCCAGGATCTTTCGCTGCGTGGGGTCTTTTGGCACTTTGTTGTGGGCGAGGAAATCTATGAACTCGGCCATCCAGTCTTCTTCCTCGGTGTTAATGGCTAGCACCTCGCAGAGTTCCGGGGCAGGCTCTGGCTCGTCGTTCGGCTCCTTTACGGAGGGTTTGAGGAGGCCCTGCACGAACACTCCCCCTGGAACTTGTGCGCGGGTGGATCCCAGCTTGGCAAGTGCGTCAGCGGCGAGGTTCTTTTCCCGTGGGACGTAGTGGTACTCAACTCCATAGAATTTCCCCTCCTGCTTATGCACTGCCTCGCAATAGGTGTTCATCCGCTCGCTGTTGCGATCCCACTCTTTGTTCACCTGGTTTATGACAACAGCCGAGTCGCCATAGACCAGGAGCCTCTTTATGCCTAGTGAAGCGGCGATGCGGAGCCCGTGGAGGATTGCTTCGTACTCGGCGGCGTTGTTGGTGACAGGGAAACGAATTTGGAGGACGTATCGGAGCTGTTCCCCTTTCGGCGAGATGAAGAGTACTCCGGCCCCTCCTCCGTCGATCATCAGGGAGCCGTCAAAGTACATTTTCCAGTGCTCGCCGCTGGTGTCTTCTTTCGCGTCCTGGCTCTCGGTCCATTCGGCGATGAAGTCGGCGAGGATCTGCGACCTGATGGCGGTGCGCGGGACGAAGTCAATATTGAAGGAGCCGAGCTCGACGGACCACTTGATGATTCGTCCCGTAACGTCTCTGTTGTGGAGGATCTCCCCGAGTGGAAATTGCGTGACCACCTTGATGCGATGCGCTTGGAAGTAATGGCGGAGTTTTCTTGATGTGATCAGCAGTGCGTAGAGTAGCTTCTGCACCTGGGAATAGCGAGACTTGGACTCGCTGAGTACTTCGCTCACGTAGTAGACTGGTCGCTGTACTCGTTGCACCTTTCCTTCCTCCTCCCTTTCCACGACGATGACGGTGCTTACCACGTTGGTGGTGGCGGCGATGTACAGGAGTAGTGTCTCGTCGTTATGCGGAGCGGCGAGTACTGGTGGATTGGAGAGGTAGTCCTTGAGGTCGGTGAAAGCTTGCTGTGCCTCTTGGTTCCACTCGAACCTGTCGGCCTTCTTGAGGATTTTGAAGAACGGCAGGCCCTTGTCCCCAAGCCGGGAGATGAATCTGCTCAAGGCTGCCATGCAACCAGTCAGCTTTTGGATCTCTTTCTTCCCAGTCGGCGGTTTCATCCTCCGGATGGTGTCTATCTTCTCTGGGTTGGCTTGAATGCCTCTGTTGCTGACGATGAAGCCGAGTAGTTTCCCTTTGGGTACGCCGAAGACGCACTTAGTCGGGTTTAGCCTCCAGTTGTGCCTGCGGAGATTGTCAAACGTTTCGGAGAGGTCGGCGATGAACTCGGCTTCGATCTTTGTCTTGATGACTATGTCGTCGACGTAGGCCTCGGCGTTGCGGCCGATCTGAGTGCCTAGGGTCAAGTTAATGGCCCTCTGGTAGGTGGCTCCGGCGTTGCGGAGGCCGAACGTCATCTTGGTGTAGCAGTAGGCGCCGATCGGAGTTATGAAGGATGTCTTCTCCTGGTCTTCTTCTTTCAGGGCGATCTGGTGGTAGCCGGAGTAACAATCAAGGAAGCATAGGAGTACGCATCCGGCGGTGGAGTCAACGACTTGGTCGATGCGGGGCAGGACGAAGGGGTCCTTAGGGCAGTGCCTGTTGAGATCCGTGTAATCAACACACATTCTCCATTCATTATTCTTTTTTCTTACAAGGACTGGGTTAGCAAGCCAGTCAGGATAAAAGACTTCTCTAATGAACCCGGCAGCTAACAGCCTTGTAATCTCTGCCCTAATGGCCTCCTTACGATCCTGCGCGAAGCGTCGGAGCTTTTGGCGAACTGGCTTGGCGTTCGCGTCAACCGTCAAGGAGTGCTCGACCACCTCCCTCGGGACGCCTGGCATATCTGATGGAGTCCATGCGAATATGTCGGCGTTGTTCCGGAGGAAGGTGACGAGCGCGCTTTCCTATTTGGGGTCGAGCCCTGATCCAATCAGGGCGGTCTTGGAGGAGTCGGAGAGCCCTAGCGAGATGGCGCGTACTTCTTCGGCTGGCTGCATTGTGGTCGGCGCGGCCCTTCGCTTGGAGGACTCGGGGACGGAGCCCGGGTCTCCTTGAAAGGTTCTTGCTTCATGGACCACCTCCATCTGGAGCACGCTGCGTTCGACGCCGGTGCAGAGGTGGAGCCCTTCTTTGTCGCAGCCCTTGGAGAGGTGTACGTCGCTGCGAATGGAGAGGACGCCGTTTGGTGCTGGCATCTTCATCAGCAGATACGTGTAGTTAGGGATCGCCATGAACTTGGCGAGCGCTGGTCTCCCCAATATGGCGTGGTAGGCGGTGGTGAAGTCGGCGACCTGGAAGTTGAGGTACTCGGTCCTGAAGTTGTCCTGATCACCGAAGGTGACGGGCAGAGCGATCTGCCCGAGTGGTTTGGAGCCTTTCCCCGGGATCAGCCCGTAGAACGGGTGGAGAGAGGGACTCAGGGCGTCGAGGCCGATGCCCATGTCCCTCAGTGTTTGGGCGAAGATGATGTTGAGCCCGCTCCCACCGTCGATGAGTACTTTGGTGAGGCGGGCGTTGTGCACAATCGGGCTGAGTACTAGCGGGTACTCGCCCACGTCGGAGACCTGGAACCACTGGTCCTCCCTGGAGAAGGTGATCGGCTGCTCGGACCAGCGGAGTGGTTGGATCGGCGATGTGTAGCAGGAGAATATCTCCCGATCACGTACTTTCTCCCGGCGCTTGTCGTCTACGGGCGGCGGTCCTCCGAGGATGAAGTTCACCTGCCTGTCGACGTTCGGGAAAGCAGGGTTCTCGGGAGCCCCTTTTCCCTTGTCGCCTTTGTCGTCATCTCGTGGCGGCAGCTTCCCCTCCTTTTTCTTGTAGGCGTCGGCGAGCCCCATGCAGTCGATCATGCGATGCTTGGACTGCTTGTGGATGGGGCAGGGCCCTTGGAGCATCTTCTCGAAGTCTGCGCTGAAGTTGGACCGCGGGCGAGAGCCACTACGGTCCATGGCGGCGACGGTGTAGTCTCTTGAGCGCTTTCGGTCATCCCTCCTGCTTGGTTCAGGTCGGGAACGGCGCGTATCCTCCTTCTTCGGGCGGTCTTCTCGGCGAGGGGGACGATCATCGTCCCGAGTGCTTTTCTTGCCGTAGTGGAGACGGACAGCCTCCTTGGCGTTGGCCATCTTGTTCACCCGGCCAAAGAACTCGCCGGAGGTCTTTGGCAGGTCTTCACAGAGGCGCTCGAAGACGGCGGAGTCGGCGAGGCCGTCAAGGAAGTAGCTGATGATCTCCGACTCGGAGCAGCCGGGAACTAAGTTCCGGTTCTCCATGTAGCGGTCGGTGTAGTCGCGGAGGCTCTCCCCCCGGTTCTGCTTGACCTTGCCCAGATCCCAGGCGGTGCCTGGTCGGATGGAGCTCCCCTGGAAGTAGCTTTGAACTTGTCGCAGAGGGTTGCCCAGCTGTCGATGGAGTCGGGCTCAAGGCTGTGGAGCCAGGTTAGCCCCACCTTGGTCATGGCGACGGGGAAGTAGGCGCACATGGCGTCGTGGTCGCCGTTCACCGCGCGGATGGCGATGCTGTACGTCCGGAGCCATAGCGTCGGGTCCGCCTTCCCATCATACTTCTCTATGCCTGTAGGTTTGAAGTTGGCAGGCATTCTGATGGACCTTACTCGGGCAGTGAATGCCGGGAAACCGTCGCAGTCGTTGAGGTTCCCGGCGTCGGCGTGTCCTGAATCGGCGGAGTAGTCTTCCGGGGTGTTAGCCCGGGGTGGCCTATCTTGTCCGAGTGGAGGCCCATACTTGCGGTCGAATTCTCGGCGGCGCGCAGCCTCAGCGGCCTCGAGCTCTCGGCGTTGGCGCGCTTCGCGATCCAGCCCCGGAGGGCCGTGCTCACGGTTGTACTCGGCGCGCCGTCGGAGTTCTTCCTCGTCCCTCCGTCGGTGACGGTCGTCAAGGTTCCTTCGGAGATCGCGGTTGCGGAGTTGTTCACGGAGATCGGGCTGCTCGACCACGCCGCGATCGGCATCTCGGCGACTGGCCGACCTGGAGTGGCGAGATGAGGAAGCAGGAGCCCTCTGGGCGATCATGCCCGCGGCTGCGGTCAGCCTGACCTTGATCCGGTTGAGCTCGGGGGTTTCTGGGATCCCCTCTAGCTCTTGGTGCGCGGCGGCAAGGTTGGCCGACGGAGTGGCGTAGACACCTACGCCGCCGACCTCTTGGATGAAGTCGTCTTGGAGATTGCGCGTGATCCTGGGATTTCGGCCTTCTCGCCGCGCGTCACGGCGTCGTTGCCTTTCACCGTTACGCCCGATCCTGGCGTCACGGCGTGCTTGATCCTCGCCCTGGACCGTTGGTTCGTCGGCGGATATGTCGGAGACGAACGTCTCCCGCTTGGCGGGCGTGATCCTCTTATTCGGAGGGAGGACACGTGTCACCCGCGGGAAAGCCGGAGTTGGTTCGGGCGGAGTCGGCGTATCTTGATGGTGAGGGTGCTGTGCCGCTGCAACGTCCGGAGTAGATCCGATCTGGGTGGCCGTGATGAGATCGACCTCCCTGATCGCATCTGGAGAGTAGTCGGCGTTCATGCGTTCGCCGAGTGCTTGCTGGTAGACGGCTCCGCTGTTCCTGAGTCCCAGCGGGAACCGAGTCGGCGAGGCGATGCCCTGACGAGCA
>CM014278.1:20772345-20858267 GCA_004135705.1 Alloteropsis semialata | reverse complement strand
GTTGGCGTGCAGCCCATCGGCGCCTTCGCTGTTCGGGCGTCTCCTGCGCCCTGGGTGGTTGAGGCGGAGTGGACGAAGCAGTCGGCGGTATAGGAGAAGGCGTGTTCCCCTCGGATGGCGGGAGAACGACGCCGGCCGTCACGGTCGCCGAGTTGTTGGCGATAGTTGGCGACGGAGTAGTGATGGTGACGATCCCGTCTGGCGTAGCGTCGAGTCGCGGCGCTGTCTCCTCCGGGGTGGCGTCACGGGTGAAGGAGAGCTCTCCCTCGGGCCCGGCGGTGAAGACCATGGATCCGAAGAAGAACATAGCCCCTTCGGTGATGGAAATCTTCATGGTCGCCGGCGTGATGACGGCGGAAGTGAATGCCATCGAGCTTTCAGATTGATCTCGTCGATCAACCCCTACCTGGCGCGCCAACTGTCGGATGTTTGGACCCGGCAGTCCACACAGGGTAGCCTACGTGGTTGATTTGTTGAGGGACAGATCGAGGATCAGAAGTCGATGGTAACACAAGACGCAAGGATTGAACAGGTTCGGGCCGTCGAGATGACGTAATACCCTACGTCCTGTGTTGGGGGCGATTGTATTGCTGTGTATGAAGTTCCTTGAAGGATCTCCGTAGTTGGGTTCTGTCCTAGGGTTGTATGGTTGTCCATGATCGTGTTTTGGAGGGGGGTCTCAAGGCGCCTTATATAGTCCGGCTGCCTTGAGTTACAAGTCGGCCAGAGATCGTAACCTACCCGAAATACAAGGATTCGATCCTATAACGATTACAGATATCTTTCTCTATAATTCCGGCTAGTTTATCTTGATCTTCGAGCTTCTTGCGGGATACGCCGTGTTGTTCCTTGCCGCGCGCGCCGTCGCGCCCATCCGGTTCGCCCGACTGGTGGGCCTCCCGACTGGTGGGCCATCCAGTCCGACAAACCGATCCAGTAGCACTCGGATTGGGCCGTCCCTTGCTGGTTGGGCCAATCCGCCTTCTGGGTACCCCTGGGGGTCTACCCCCGACAATTTGCTCTTTCAACTGCGCCATTGGATTGCGGGTGGTATACTGATGCAAATCTTGCCTTCGTCCCTATTGGGTTATTGCCGAAGCCAATAAGCCCAAACAATAGCTAAGATAGAGAATTAGAGACAAGAAACAATATATTACTTATCAACAGTGTTCTCAGGAATCAGCCCTTTACACGTTGGTGGGAGGTCCCTTTTTATAGGGAGGTCAAGAGGCACATTTTACATTCCACTTATGTCCCTGGAAACCAGGCATCATCTTCTAGACTATACAACTTAGCTTTCCAGGGGCATAAGGGTATATTCGCACGTCTTAATGTGAATGCGTAGACCAGCAACTCCGTCTTTGACTCGGTTTGGACTCGGTCCACGCCGCCTTCACTGTGCCTCCGATGACCTCAGTTGCCTTCACCACCAGGAATGCCTTCGGTCACGAGGCGCCTCTTATTCCAGAGAGGAGAAGCCACCGTGCCATCACTCGAACCTGTTTTGATCCTGAGTAAGAAGATGAACCACAATGCTAGTAAAATCTGTGAGTTGCCTTCGCATCCACTTTGGACGACCTTTATTACCGAAGGAAGCGGATCGTCTTTCAGTGCCAAATCACTTAGCGAAGGAGACAGAAATCGAACATACATAGGCAGTAATTATGGTTTGCCTTCGCGCACACGTATGACTAATCCATGTAGCGAAGGCAGTGGATCGGTTCATAACACTTGACCGCTAGCGAAGGCAATGGCCTTTCAAATACATGAAGCGAAGGCAAATGCTAGGAGCTAAAAGACGAAGCAGGCGGGTGAAGGCGTTTCCTTGGCAGACCAATCCCCCAACAGTAGCCCCTCGAGGACGAGGGCTTTCCCCAACAGGCTGATGTCCTCAAAAATTTAGGATTACCTTCACCTGTTCCAGAGAAACGCCTCCTCCCATTGGAGTAAAACCCGAGTCGTTTTCTCTTCGAGTTTGGCTTCGCATTTTGTAATTTTGTTCCCATTTTTTATTTCATTTTTATTTTTATTTGTGTTATTTTTTGAAAATGTTGGTGCCGGTTCATTTTTTGAGGCACAGTAATGGTCATATTTTTTATTACCCTATAAATAGGACCGAAGGGGTCCCCCCTTTTTTCCTTTCATTGCTTTCGCTGTCAATCGCTTTCTGCTTGCGGAAGCTTCTTCGAGTTATAAGACATCTGATTTTCACCCTTTCGGTATCAAGCTTTGAGGTATTCCCTTGTTTGCTTGATATTCCTTCATTATTTTTGCCTTCGTATGAAATTTGTTTGTGTTTGAATTTTGTCTTCGCTTGATCAGATTAGAAGCTGACAGCTGTTTGTGCGATAGTGTTTGCTTTTGCCTTGTGATACCCACTTTGTTGCAAGTAAGGTTCTGTCTCTGCATTTAAATATTTTGTTTTCATTGATTTTCGTTGCTGAGGTAATGACAGTTGTTGTCATTTTTACAGCAGCATGCACAAGGCAGACTGCTGTGCTTATTGACATGGCTGGCGAAGGCAGCCCCGAGGCACAAAGAGCGAAAGGATCTCCTCATCAGGAGGAGATGAGCGATGCTGAAGCTGCACACTTTGCTCAGCAGCTTGAGGATGAAGCTCCGATTTTAGAGGAGAATTCTGGTGATGACCGCGTCGAAGAGGAGGATGCGGGTGAAGAGGAAAATTTGGACGACATGGATGCCAATGTAGAGGATCTAGTGGATCCTACTAAGAGGGCAAAGACACTTGTATTTGGCAAATCTAAGGTTGGTGAGAATGACATCAAGTTCTATGAAGAGAAGGGATATTTTTCTAAGGGTTGGGGGCGTGCACCTAGTGCCGATACTATCCCTAACCCTCGCGAAGATGAGGTTGTTGTCTTCACTGATTTTTTTATTGCGGGTTTGAAGATGCCCATTGACAATATCATCGCGAAGATGATTGCGCCCTATGGCTTACAGCTGCATCATCTGACGCCCAATGCCATCAGCCATCTTCTTCAGTTTTTCTGGTCTATGAAGATGCATGAGGCGTCTGTTACAGTTGATGGGTTTCTTCGGTTATATGAAGGTCACAATCAGAGCAAGTCTTCTGAGGTCGAAGGCGAGCTATTTACTCCTGATTTTGCTTGTGTGACCTTCACTGGGCGCCGCCGTGGTTCCAATAAGTGGACCAAGGATTGGCAGAAATACTGGTTCTATGTGAGGGTGCCTTCAGAGGAGATTATTTTGGTAGATGGGACTAAATATGTGTCTTTCCATCTGCACAGCAAGGTTGATTGGCTTAAGTTTGTTTCTTGTCCAGTCTTTGACGCAGAAAGTGCTGGATTCACTGAATGCTGGAAAGCTTTTCGAATGGCTTCTCAAATGTTCTGCAGCCATGACCTTTTTGAGGAAGGCATCGTGGCTGATCTTGCTGCTGGAGTCTATTTCTTGTCTGCCGACTGGGAGCCTTATAAGGTTGAGTGAAAACCTTTTGGTGATCATACTAACATTGCTTTCCCTCAGTTTGGGGCGAAGATCCCCGAAGGCATGTCTGCAACAGAATTTGTTGCTTTGGTAGAGCAGCGGGCCGTTGATATTCTTGGTCCCTACACCTCAAAAGAGCATCGCAGTAGCGAAGACAACTATGTTGCTGTCAGACTGAATAGGGTTTTTGAGGAATTGAAGATTCCCTATGGTGCTCGTGATGTTCCCATCCCTACTGAGAAAGGGCAAGAAAGGGAAGGCGAAGGCGAAGGAGCAAGACGAAGATGTCTCCGCCACATCTTCGCGTGCTCCTCGCGGGGGTGGTCGAACCGGAAGAGGTGGAGGCTGTGGCCAAGGTCGAGGTAAGAAAGCTGTTGCGAAGGCGACCTCTTCCTCTACCCCGGCGAAGCGGAGCAGCAGCAGCTCTTATGAGACTGCAGAGAAAAAACGCCACCAAGAGCCGCCCATTGCTGCTGTTCCAGTGTCTATTGTGGCTCCAGCTGTCGGGGCCGCTTCTTCAGCTTCGCGCGGGGGTCGTCTGCCTCATCCTCCTCGGGCGCCACCGGTGGCTCCGACTTCGTCACAGTTGACGGCTTCGTCGGCCACTGGTTTTATGGGCTTGGCCCGTCAAAGTGGAGACGACGTTTTTGCTGATGAGATTGCTCTCTTTGGGAATTACTTTCGGGGCACTAGCCTTCCTTTGCTAGGAAGATACTTAGCGCGAAATCCAGTTGTTGATATCAATATTGCTTGTGAAGGTGTCCCTGAAACATCTAGTGATACCCGAGTTTCAGATCCCTTTGATGATGGTTTTAACCTTAGTCAATATGATGATACCCCTGTTCGGGATGTTCCTATTTTTGAGACTGTGTTTGAAGAGGTTCATGGTGAAGATGATGTTGAGGAACCTGTTGCCGAAGCCCCTATGGAGAATGCACCAGTTGATGCTCCTTCGTCGACTTTGGCTTCTTCCCCTCCGGACCTCAGATTCTTTGGAAGTTCTGGCCCACGTTGCCGGGACTGTTGATATGGACGCTCAGGCTAAAGGGAAGCAGGTTGCCAAAGCCGAGACTTCCGAAGCCGCTGAAAAGGCTACTGCTTCTCGAGCTGATATGGAAGTTGATGGAAGGACCGATGTCCCCCTACTTCCAAAGGTAATCGTACTGTTGTTTTTCCTTGTGTTATTAGCGACAAAAGTTATTGTGCTATTTGTAGCTGATACTAAGGGTGTTTCTTGATTATGTGGCGAATACACGATGGAACAAGTGCGTGAAGGTGGGCCTCTCGAAGACTTTGTTTGGGAAGGTGTTTTGTTTGTTCTGGGTTATAGATCGTTTTTGGTTTCTGCTATTTTTTTGTGAAGGTAATGCTATTAACTTTGTTTTTGTGCTGACAGCATATCAGCAACTTGTGCAAAATTTGGATCCTGACAGTATCGGTTCTAACATTTGGCTTCGGGAATGAAGGTATGAGTTTCACGCCTTCGCCTCCTGATTTTATGTTGACCTTGTCTTCGTGTTGCCAATTTCGTGAAACTGAACGAGGAGAGTGATTTCTTTCAGGTTGTTGTTGCTATCAATGAGCTGCATGCTCGCGTCCCCAACCTCAACTCGATTGCCGCTGAGCGTGAGGAGTTGGTGAGGTTGCGAAGGGAAAAGGCTGAGCTTCTCCAGATCCAGACGAATATTGAGAGTCAAGTAGGAACTTGAGAATGAGAAGGCTCTTCTTCATCAGGACCGTGAGTCTATTGCAAGGGAAAACCAATCTTTGAAGGATAATGTTGCTGCTCTTGAGGTTCAAGCTGGCGAAGCCAATGCACTTAAAAATAAAATTGTTGCTCTGGAAGCTCAGATTGTGGAAAAGGATGATGCCCTTGAAAATCTTCGCAAGAAAATTGTTGAAGATGCTGACTTGATTTCTGTCTTGAAAGGTGAGGTTGACACTCTCACGGGTGTTAAGGAGAAGCTGTCTCGCGATGCCGAGTCATATCGGTCTTGCAGTGAGAACTTTGAGCGTGAGGTCGTGTCGCTGCGCTCTTCTGCCATCACCCTTCGCAAGGAGAATGAAGATGTAATCAATGTTGCCTGGGAGCGTGGCTTGAAGCTTTATCGCTTGTACAAGGATGCCTTGCGACAGTTTGGAGCGGAGCCCGCTGCCTTCCCCAACAAGGAGTACAGCTTAGACAAATTATTCAGTTGGATCGATAATGAGTTTGCTTTGCTTCCAAATGTCATTCAATCTGTCAGTGACTTCGCTGTTAACCTCTGCTCGTGCAATCTATTGAAGATTCTTGATAGCCATGGCTGTGAGCATTATAAGGCTTTGGTTTGAAAGGGTTATCCTTATCCTGAGCCGAAGGATCCTGCCGATGAAAGTGCTTTTTCGAGAGACTTGTTGATTGCGAAGGCACTTTTCTTGAAATATTTTTGGGTTGCCAATGGACGCCAGGTGGCTCAAAACATAATCCGCGATCGATTGGCTAAGGTACTTTGTTGGTTGCAGTTGTGGTCATGCTTTATTCATTTTATTCTTAATTTTATATTATTTTGTTTGATAGCTTATGTATTCTCAGTCCACGGAGCTAAAGGAAAAGCTGAAAGCTGATGCCGAAGCCGCCGCGAGAGAGGCTGCTCCGAAGGAAGCTGCCGAAGCGGGTGCTGCTGCAACTGGTGCTGCTGCCTCCGGAGCGGGTGCTTCTTCCTCTTCGCATGGACGTAGTGGCCAAGGGGCCTCCAGAATCGATCCTCAGGTCTAAGGACCTTTTAGATTGTAATTAGAATTAGGAAATATTGAGTGGGCAGTCTTTTTGAACTTGTACATTTGTGTATATTCAGGGTGATGAGATGCTTGAACTTACTCTACTGGCCATGCGTGATGGGCCGCTTTGTATTTCTGGCTTCGCTTGGAAGGAGTTTCGACGACTTTATCCGAACTCTAGTCACGGTGACTTTTTGGAGTATTCTCACGAGTTTTATGGTCACACCGAGTTCGACATTTTTGATTTTTTCACTGCGTTTATCTCTCATGGCTCAGATCGAGTTGAGCTCGCTGCGAAGAGGAATGCCAAAGCTATTTCCCTGGGCATTCCAAAGATGGAGCCGTTGGAAATTAGTCCTGATGACAAGGACTTTGCATGCGTTTACAATGCTCCTTGCTTTAGGAGGTCTGGCGAGCAGTTTTATGGATATGTGTTTGAAATGTTCTGAGAATGTTTGATGTGTCTGTAATATGTGATGTAATTACGACTTTGGATGAATGAATATGAACTCATTTTGCCTTCACTTTTGAGAGAAACGCCTCCTTCCCCCAAAGCGAGTTTGTGTTTATTCATGCGAAGACAAATATCTTCATGACTTGTGCGAAGCCATTCGTGTATATATGTTTTTTCTGTTTGAACAAAAAAGGTTAAGCTCGATTTGCCTTCGCTTTTGAGAGAAATGCCTCCTCCCCCAAAGCGAGTTTGTGTTTATCGTTCAAGCGCTCAAATGGTGATCATTTCAACGATGGTTGTGTCTGGTGATTATATTTCTCCACCTTTACTCTTTTGGATTCACGCTCCACTTGGCATTTTTCCATTTTAGAGAACGATTTGAGCTGAAGCCCCTTTCACTCTTTCTAGAGTAGGCATTTTGCATATAAAATTTAATCTGAGCCAAAGCCCATTTTACTCCTTGGAGTAAGCATTTTGCATATGGAAAACAATCTGAGCCGAAGCCCTTTTTACTCCTTAGAGAAAGCATTTTAGATCTGAATTGGCCTTACCTTAGGTAGGGTCAATTTAGTTCTATTTGGTTTATCGAATACCAGCGATTTGGTAGAAGCCAGTCGCTTTCGATGCAACTTTTTTGGGGAATATCTCATTCATATATTTCATACGAGTTACAGTTAGCACCGCCTCATTAAAAACCTCACCCCTTAGTAAGGGTTCCCCTGTGAGGAAAACAGTACGGGCCTTTTTTGTAGAAAATAAAAATCTACTCTACTAATTGACTTCGTTTATAGATTACGAAGCCAATTGTTACATGGTGTTCACAGGTAGTACCTTCGCAAGCTATCCGCATTCCATGAATGCGGTAGCTCATTGCCTTCTTTATCCCCCAGGTGAAATGATCCTGGTCTGTTACTCTTGATGACTAGGAATGGGCCTTCCCATTTGTTCTGCAGCTTTCCCGAAGGCATACTCGGGTTCTTCCTTAGCACCCAATCGCCTATCTTTATGTCTTTCCTTACCACTTTCTTGTCACGCCCTTTTGGTTTCTTCTTGGTACTTGGAGATGTTTTTGGCTGCTTGCAGCCTGTAGATTTCTGTAAGATCTTTGTCTATGGCTTTGCTATCTTTTGGTGCTTTTTGCTGAGTGCGAAGCCCTTTGTGCAGAATCTCCTCGGGACACACCACTTCTTCACCATATAGTAGCTTGAATGGTGTGAATTGAGTTGCTCTTGATGTAGATGTGTTGTTGGCCCAGATTACCTTTGGCATTTCATCCACCCATTTGCCTTTTTTCTTACAATTTGCAAGGCATTTTCTGATGGCGGTGAATATGATGCCATTTGCTCTTTCAACTGCGCCGTTGGACTGCGGGTGGTATACTGATGCGAATCTTGCCTTCGTCCCTGTGGACATGCAGTACTGCCTGAATTCATCGCAATCGAATTGCTTGCCATTATCTACTGTGACTTCCCGTGGGACTCCAAATCTGCAAACGATTTGCTGCCAGAAAAATTTTATGACTGTCTTCGCTGTGATGTTTGCCAATGGCCTTGCCTCAATCCACTTGGTGAAATATTCCACTGCCACTATTGCATATTTCAGATTTCCTTGAGCTGTGGGAAGAGGACCCACCAGATCTATGCCCCATCTCTGCAGTGGCCAGGTTGGAGTTATCAGCTGTGATGGCTCCGAAGGCGATTTTCTGGTAGCAGCACATTTTTGACATTCGTCACAAGTTTTGACTGTGTTTGTTGCATCGTTGATGATTGAGGGCCAATAAAACCCTTGTCTCATTGCCTTCCCCACGATTGCCCTCGCTCCAAAGTGAGCTCCGCATAGGCCACTGTGTATCTCTTGTATTAGCTCTGTGCCTTCGCTTATTGAGACACAACGAAGCCAAGGAGCCATGACCCCTTTCTTGTATAGGATATAGTCAATGATTTGATATGACCTTGCTCTCTGCTGCATAGTTTTGAGGTCGTCTTCGTCAATTGGCTCATAGTATCCCCTGAGATATGCCATTATGGATGACCGCCAATCTTCTGAATTTATTGCATTGATCAGGTGCGGCTGCTCATCAAGTTCTTTGATCGAAGGCATTGTTAATGTCTGGAAGAAGACATCGGGTGGCAACTTGCCCCCCTTTGCTGCTGCCTTGGCCAGTGCATCAGCTTCTTCATTTTTTGCCCTTGGAATGTATTCGACTGTGAAGCCTTTGAATTTTTTCTCCATTGCTCGAACTGTACTTAGATATTTGATCAGCTTAGGTTGCTTTGCAACGCTCTCTTTTTCAATGTGATCTGCTACCACCTTGGAGTCAGTTTTCACAATAAAGCACTGAGCCCCTAGCGCCTTCGCTTTCCTAAGCCCCAATAGCACGGCTTCGTATTCAGCAACATTGTTTGTGCTTCTGTCGCTGTTTCTGCAGAACTCTAGGTTCGCTGCATATCTCATCTTGACGCCCGAAGGCGATTGCACAATGGCTGTGATGCCAGCTCCTTTGTCCCCCCAAGCGCCATCACAGTGTATTAGCCAGTTTTCCTCTCTGGTCAGATTTTCTGCCCAAGGCGATGTCCATTCTGCTATGAAATCAGCCAAGACTTGTGATTTGATTGCTGTTCTTCGTTCGAAATCCACCACATATTCTGACAGCTCTGCGGCCCATTTGTGTATTCTTACCGAAGCTTCTTTGTTACTCAATAGATCCTTTAGGGGTTGATCTGTGAGCACTTTGATGTTGTGCCCCTCGAAATAATGTCTTAGCTTTCTAGATGCCATCACCATGGCGTAGATCATTTTCTCGATCTCAGTGTAGAATAGCTTCGATCCGGCCAGTGGCTCGGAGACATAGTACACTGGCTGCTGCGTATTTCTGCCCTCTATCAGTTTTTCCACAGTAAGTGCAGCACTGACGGCTGATTGTGAAGCTGCGATGTACAACAGTAAGGGTGCCTTCGGGTCAGGTACTGTCAGTTTTGTGAGGTGCATCAGATATTGCCTTAGCTCTTGAAATGCCTTCGATTGCTCATCTCCCCATTCAAATTTTGATGCATTTCTGAGAGTTGCGAAGAAGGGTAAATTGCGTTTAGCTGCTTTTGCAATAAACCTGTTAAGTGCCGCAATTCTGTCAGAGAGTTTCTGCACATCTCTAATGCATTTTGGCTCTTCCATGTAGAGGATTGCATTGATCTTATCTGGATTGGCTTCGATCTCATTCGCTGATACCAGGCAGCCAAGTATCTTTCCCTTGGTTACGCCGAAGACGCATTTCTCAGGATTGAGCTTTAAGCCAGCTTCTCTCATTCTTGCGAAAGCAACTGCCAAATCTAAGATGTGATCTTGTCTTTTAACGCTCTTGACCAAGATGTCATCAACATATGCAAGTATAGTTTTGAAGAGTTCTCCTTTGAAGACTGTTTGACATGCGACAGGAAGTGGTACCGGCATTGCGAAGCCCCTCGGGCATTCTGATGAAGCAAAATGTGCCAATGGGAGTGATGAAGCTGGTTTTTTCTTCGTCTTCTTTTTTCATCTAGATCTGATGATAACCAGAGAAGCAATCTAGGAGAGACATCATCTCACTTGCAGCAGCTTGATCGATGATTTTGTCAACTCTTGGAAGTGGGAAATCATCTTTTGGACATGCCTTATTGAGGTCAGTGAAGTCAATGCACATTCTCCACTTGCCATTTTTTTTCACTGGCACCATGTTTGCTAACCACTGGGGATATTTTACTTCGCGTATAACATTTGCATCCAGCAGTCTTTGCACCTCAGCTTTGACTGCACTCACTTTTTCTTCGGATATTTTTCTCAGTTTCTGCTTCTTCGGCCTTATCTCAGGGCTGATTGCAAGTTTGTGCTCAACTATGCTCCTGTCAACTCCTGGCAAATCTTTGCTTGACCATGTGAAAACATCTTTATTGTTTCTCAAGAACTCAATGAGTCTTTCTTCTTCATCAGGCTCAAGATCTGAGCCGATGATGACTTTCCTATCGAAGACATCGGGCTGCAATTGCACTTATTTTGTTTCTGTTGCCCCTTGCATGCTTTTAGTATCTTTCTTAGCTGCTGGCTTCTCCTCTGGGTAGATAGGTTCTCTTTCTTCGAGCACATGTACCTTTCGCTGGCCTAGGGTGTTTGCATACTCGATCTTTCTTGCTTCTGTTTAGTCACCAAAGACGGTGATGACCCCTTTGAGAGCTGGCATTTTCATGCCCAAGAAAGCTTGCCTTATAATGATATCGAAAGCATTTATGACTCCTCTACCGAAGATAACATTGTAGTTGAAGAACATGTCAACGACGTCAAAGGTGATGAACTCAGTTCTTGCATTTGAGATGTCGCCAAAAGATATTGGCAACGTGATTTTCCCCAATGTTGCAGTGCGCTTTCCCCCTAAGCCGACCAAAGGTGTGTCTAATGGCTCTAGGTTATCTGGGTTGATATTGGTCATAGATCTGAGAGTTTTTGCCAAGATGATGTCCGCAGAGCTGCCTATATCCACAAGCACTTTTCCAATTGTCCATCCAGCAATGTTGGCTTCTATCGACATTGCGTCGTTGTGTGGGAAGTTGTGGAGCTTGACATCTTCTTCGGTGAAGGTAATTGGCATGTGGGACCATTCTGATTTCTTGTATGGGCCATCCACTGAGATATTGTTTACTTGCCGAAAGTAGCTCTTTCTCTGCTTCTTCGTTTCGAAGGCAAGCAAAGATCCTCCAGTTATTGGCATAATGAGGCCATAACTGGGCAAAGGTGTAGGTGTGTTTTGGTCTTGTGGTTTTTGTGGTGGTGGAGGTGGTAATTCCTCCACTTTGATGTCTTTGATTGGGATAGGCTGGGTGTTTTGAGGGTATAGATGTGGGTACATGGTTTGTGGGTAGTAATGCTGGAATGTTTGAGGTGAAGGCAAAAAATGAGTCGCCATCGCAGTTGTGGGATGGACAAAGTTTAAGTTTAGGGAGGGATAGACTGGGCAATATGGCTGGATAGCTTGGTTCGTTTGGGTAGCTTGGATTTTCTCTGCCTTCATATTGTCGATGGTTTTCTTGATGTCTCGGCACTGCTCTATGCCATAGATGTGATTTTTGCCATGATATTGGCAAAACAGCTCTGGTCCCGAAGGCGGACCCCTTCCTCTTCCTTGGCCTCTGCCGGTTCTTCCACCTCTTTGGGTAGGCTCATTTCTTTGGTTCTGGAATTGGCTTTCTGGGTGAGAGGATTTGTTCTCTTGGAACGAAGGCGGACTCTCCACGCTCATGATAGTTTGGGATGGGTAGTTTTGGTAATGGTTTTGGTTGTAGTGGTGATGCTTGTTTTGGGAATCATACTGGCTGTTTATGACGGCTTCTCTGGCAATTCACATTTGGTTGTCATTGTCAGATCGGCAGTATTTTTTGAACTCCTCATACAAATCTCCAAGGGTTGCTGGTGTTTCTCTTGCAATGTGCTGCGCGAATGGACCAGGCCGAAGCCCCTGTATAGCAGCAAATTTGTCGGCTTCGTCAGGAATATGAGGAGCCTGAGATCGCAGTCCCACAAACCTACGAAAGTAGTCCTCCAAAGATTTCTTCGGCTATTGGTGTAGAGTTAGCTCTGTGTATGAGAGTGCTTAGTCTCTCATTATGCTAAAATTCTTGATCAGCTCTCTCTTCAGATCATACTAGCTGCTGATAGATAACCCTGGAAGCTTGGTATACCAGTTCATTGCAGTGCCATCGCAGACTATGATGAAAGACTCTACTAGTACCACATCGTCTCCCCCTGCCGAAGCTATTGCAACCTCATAGCTCATGAGAAATTGCTTGGGTTTGGTGAGGTCATTGTACCTTGGTAGAGAGATGGGCTTGTACAAAGGCGGCCATCTTGCCAATTGTAGACTTTCTGAGAGAGGGCAAGTATGATCAATGGGATGAGTGTGCAGCACTTGGTAGCTGGTTTTTGATGTGGAGATACGATTTGGTCCAGTATTGGCGAAGGCAATTGGCTCATTGAGTTCTGCTTGGAGCTCAGCAATTTGTTTCTTGGCATTTTCGAGTTCTTCTCGGAGCTTCACAGCTCTGGAACTTGTGTTGTTCAATCTTCTTTGCTTCGCTTGCCTCAGCTCCTCCAACTGCTTCCTGACCTGTAGGAGTTGGTGTTGTTGTTGTTGTTCTTCTTCTTGCATTTGCTATTGTAGCTCAAGCTGGGCAGCTTCGAGCTCTCTCTGCTGTTCTAGACGGCGAAGGCGGAGCCTGTCCTCCACCCCGCGCAGCTTTTCTTCGGTGGTGAGTGTGTTCTTATCGACTTCCAGCTCTTCAATTACGGCTTCGGTTATGGGTGGTAAGGTGCTTGGTGGAATTATGGTTTGGGTACCGGCTTCGCCGGCAGGGGTTGTATCTTCGGTGGTGGTGGGTGGTTTTGTTGTTACTCTTCTTGGTGGCATAGTGGTGTTCGTGGATTTCCTTCGTGCACAGCACAGATGGTGGGCGCCAATTGTTGGGTTTTCGCGGAAGCCAATAAGCCCAAACAATAGTTAAGACAGAGAATTACAGATAAGCAACAATATATTACTTATCAACAGTGTTCTCAGGAATCAGCCCGTTACATGTTGGTGGGAGGTCCCTTTTTATAAGGAGGTCAAGAGGCACATTTTAAATTCCAATTATGTCCCTAGAAATCAGGCATCATCTTCTAGACTATACAACTTAGGCTTTCCAGTGGCATAAGGGTACATTCGCACATCTCAATGTGAATGCGTAGACTAGCAACTCCATCTTTGACTCGGTTTGGACCCGGTCCATGCCGCCTTCACCGTGCCTCCGATGACCTCAGTTGCCTTCACCACCAGGAATGCCTTCGGTCACGAGGCGCCTCTTATTCCCGAGAGGAGAAGCCACCGTGCCATCACTCGAACCTGTTTTGATCCTGAGTAAGAAGATGAACCACACATGCTGGTAAAATCTGTGAGTTGCCTTTGCATCCACTTTGGACGACCTTTATTACCGAAGGAAGAGGATTGCCTTTCAGTGCCAAATCACTTAGCGAAGGAGAGAGAAACTAACCGTACATAGGCAGTATTCATGGTTTGCCTTCGCACACACGTATGACTAATCCTTGTAGCGAAGGCAGTGGATCGGTTCATAACACCTAACCGCTAGCGAAGGCAATGGCCTTTCAAATACATGAAGCGAAGGCAAATGCCACGAGCTAAAATATGAAGCAGGCGGGTGAAGGCATTTCCTTGGCAGGCCAATCCCCCAACAGTCCTGATGGACATGCAGTACTGCCTGAATTCGTCGTAGTCAAACTGCTTCCCATTATCTACTGTGATTTCCCTTGGGACTCCAAATCTGCATACGATTTGCTGCCAGAAAAATTTGATGACTGTCTTCACAGTAATATTTGCCAGTGGTCTTGCCTCGATCCACTTGGTGAAATATTCCACTGCAACTATTGCATATTTCAGATTTCCTTGAGCTGTGGGAAGAGGACCCACCAAATCTATGCTCCATCTATGCAGTGGCCATGTTGGAGTTATCAGTTGTGATAGCTCCGAAGGTGATTTTCTGTTTGCTGCACTGTTGGGGGATTGGCCTGCCAAGGAAACGCCTTCACCCGCCTGCTTCGTCTTTTAGCTCCTGGCATTTGCCTTCGCTTCATGTATTTGAAAGGCCATTGCCTTCGCTAGCGGTCAGGTGTTATGAACCGATCCACTGCCTTCGCTACATGGATTAGTCATACGTGTGTCCGAAGGCAAACCATGAATACTGCCTATGTACGTTCGGTTTCTCTCTCCTTCGCTAAGTGATATGGCACTGAAAACGATCCGCTTCCTTTGGTAATAAAGGTCGTCCAAAGTGAATGCGAAGGCAACTCACAGATTTTACCAGCATGTGTGGTTCATCTTCTTACTCAGGATCAAAACAGGTTCGAGTGATGGCACGGTGGCTTCTCCTCTCTAGAATAAGAGGCGCCTCGTGACCGAAGGCATTCCTGGTGGTGAAGGCAACTAAGGTCATCGGAGGCACGGTGAAGGCGGCGTGGACCAGGTCCAAACCGAGTCAAAGACGGAGTTGCTGATCTACGCATTCACATTGAGATGTGTGAATGTACCCTTATGCCCTTGGAAAGCCTAAGTTAGTCTACAAGATGATGCCTGATTTCCAGGGACATAAGTGGAATGTAAAATGTGCCTCTTGACCTCACTATGAAAAGGGACCTCCCACCAACGTGTAAAGGGCTGATTCCTGAGAACACTGTTGATAAGTAATATATTGTTGCTTGTCTCTAATTCTCTGTCTTAGCTATTGTTTGGGCTCATTGGCTTCCGCGATAACCCAACAATTGGCGCCCACCGTCTGTGCTGTGCACGAAGGAAATCCGCGAACACCACTATGCCACCAAGAAGAGTAACAACAAAACCACCCACCACCACTGAAGATACAACCCCTGTCGGCGAAGCCGATACCCAAACCATAATTCCACCAAGAACCTTACACCCATAATCGAAGCCGTCATTGAAGAGCCGAAAGTCGATGAGAATACACTCACCACCGAAGAAAAGCTGTGCAGGGTGGAGGACAGGCTCCGCCTTCGCCGTCTGGAACAGCAGAGAGAGAGCTCGAAGCTGCCCAGCTTGAGCTACAACAGCAAATGCAAGAAGAAGAAGAACAACAACAACACCAGCTGCTGCAGGTCAGGAAGCAGTTAGAGGAGCTGAGGCTAGTGAAGCAAAGAAGATTGAACAACACAAGTTCCAGAGTTGCGAAGCTCCGAGAAGAACTCGAAAAGGCCAAGAAACAAGTTGCTGAGCTCCAAGCAGAACTTAATGAGCCAATTGCCTTCGCCAATACTGGACCAAATCATATCTCCACATCAAAAACCGGCTACCAAGTGCTGCACACTCGTCCCATTGATCATACTTGCCCTCTCTCAAAAAGTCTGCAATTGGCAAGATGGCCGCCTTCGTACAAGTCCATCTCTCTACCAAGGTACAATGGCTTCACCGACCCCAAGTAATTTCTCATGAGCTATGAGGCTGCAATAGCTTCAGCAGGGGGAGACAATGTGGTGCTGGCAAAGTCTTTCATCATAGTCTGCGATGGCACTGCAATGAACTGGTATACCAAGCTTCCAGGGTTATCTATCAGCAGCTGGTATGATCTGAAGAGAGAGCTGATCAAGAATTTCAGCATAATGGGAGACCAAGCACTCTCATATGCAGAGCTAACTCTACACCAACAGCCGAAGGAATCTTTGGAGGACTACTTTCGCAGGTTTGTGGGACTGCGATCTCAGGCTCCTCATATTTCTGACGAAGCCGCCAAATTTGCAGCTATACAGGGGCTTCTACCTGGTCCATTCGCGCAGCACATTGCAATGGAAACACCAGCAACCCTTGGAGATTTGGCGGTCTTCCATAATGGCATATCTCAGGGGATACTACGAACCAATTGACGAAGACGACCTCAAAACCATGCAGCAGAGAGCAAGGGCATACCAAATCATCGACAACACCTTGTACAAGAAAGGAGTCGTAGCTCCTTGGCTTCGCTGCGTTTCCATCAGCGAAGGCAGAGAGCTAATTCAAGAGATACACAGTGGCCTATGCGGAGCTCACTTTGGAGCGAGGGCAATTGTGGGAAAGGCAATGAGACAAGGCTTTTGTTGGCCCTCAATTATCAATGATGCAACCAACACAGTCAAGACCTGCGACGAATGTCAAAAATATGTTGCAACCAGAAAATCACCTTCGGAGTTATCACAGCGGATAACCCCTACTTGGCCACTGCAAAGATGGGGCATCGATCTGGTGGGTCCTCTCCCCACAGCTCAAGGAAACCAAAAATATGCAATAGTTGCAGTGGAGTATTTCACCAAGTGGATTGAGACAAGGCCATTGGCAAACATTACGGCGAAGACAATTATCAAATTCTTCTGGCAACAAATAGTGTGCAGATTCAGAGTACCAAGGGAAATAACAGTGGATAATGGAAAACAGTTTGACTGCGACGAATTCAGGCAGTATTGCATGTCCATCGGGATGAAGGCAAGATTCGCATCAGTATACCACCCCCAATCCAATGGCGCAGTTGAAAGAGCAAATGGCATCATCTTCACTGCCATCAGAAAATGCCTTGCAAACTGTAAGAAAAAAGGAAAATGGGTAGAGGAAATGCCGAAGGTAATCTGGGCTCACAACACATCCACTTCAAGAGCAACTCAATTCACACCATTCAAGCTATTGTATGGCGAAGAAGCAATGTGTCCCGAGGAGATTCTCCACAAGGGGCTTCGCACTCAGCAGGAAGCACCAAAAGATAGCGAAGCTATAGACAAAGATCTCACAGAAATTTACTGGCTGCAAGCAGCGAAGAACATTTCCAAGTACCAGGAAGAAACCAGGAAATGGCGTGACAAGAAAGTGGTAAGAAAAGACATAAAGATAGGCGACTGGGTGCTAAGGAAGAACCCAAATATGCCTTTGGGGAAGCTGCAAAACAAATGGGAAGGCCCATTCCTAGTCATTAAGAGTAACAGACCAGGATCATATCACCTAGGTGATGGTGAAGGTAATGAGCTGCCGCATTCATGGAATGCGGGCAGCTTGCGAAGGTACTACCTGTGAACACCATGTAACAATTGGCTTCGTAATCTATAAACGAAGTCAATTGATAGAATAGATTTTCATTTTTCCCTTCAAAAGCCCGTACTCTTTTCCTCACAGGGGAACCCTTACCAAGGGGTGAGGTTTTTAATGAGGCGGTGCTAATTGTAACTCGTCCGAAATATATGAACGAGCTATTTCCCCAAAGAAGTTGAATCGAAAGCGATTGGCTTCGACCAAATCGCCAGTATTTGATAAAACAAGTAGAACTAAACTGACCCTACTAGGGGTAAGGCCAGCTCAGATCTAAATTGCTTACTCTAAGGAGTAAAAGGGGCTTCAGCTCAAATCATTTTCTACATACAACGCTTACTCCAACAAGTAAAAGGGGCTTCGGCTCAGATCAAACCTTGTATGATAATGCTTACTCTAAAAAGAGTAAAAGGGGCTTCGGCTCAAACAACTCTCAAAATTAAAAACGCTAATTGGAGCATGAACCCCAAAGAGTAAACCCAGAGACAATTCCCCATCTAAACGCCAAAAATCACCATTGGAGCGCGTCAAACAAAAAACACAAACTTGTTTCGGGGGGAGGAGGTGTCTCTCTTAAAAACGAAGGCAAACCGTGTTTGATCTTTTTTATTCAAACAGTTTTCCACACATCATAAACAAATTCATCTTCGTATGAATAAACACAAGCTCGCTTCGGTGGGAGGAGGCGTTTCTCTCAAAAACGAAGACAAATCGAGTTCATATTCATTCATACGAAGACATAATTACATCATGAGTTCCATGCATTTACACCAAGCATTCTCAAAACATTTCAAACACATATCCATAAAACTGCTCGCCAGACCTCCTAAAACGAGGAGCGTTGTAAACGCAAGCAAAGTCCTTGACATCGGGTCCAACATCCAACGGCTCTATCTTTGGAACGCCAAGGGAAATAGCTTCGGCATTCCTCCTAGCAGCGAGCTCAACTCGATCTGAGCCGTGAGCAACAAACGCCGTGAAAAAAATCAAAAACACTGAATTCTGTGCGACGATAAAACTCGTGACAATACTCCAAAAAATTGTGATGGCTTGAGTTTGGATAAAGTCGTTGAAATTCTTTCCATGCGAAGCCAGAAATACAAAGCGGCCCATCACGCATGGCCAGCGGAGTAAGTGCAAGCATTTCATCGCCCTGAATATACACAAATGTACAAGTTCAAAAGAACTGCCCGCTCAATAAGTCCTAAACTCTAATTACAATTCAAAAGGTCCTTAGACCTATGGATCGACCCTGGGGGCCCCTTGGTCACCCTGTCCTTACGAAGAATAAGCACTGGTTTCGCCGGCAGAAGCACCGGTACAGCAGAACTTGTTCCCGCACCAGCTTCGGCAGCTTCTTTGATAGCGGCTTCCCTCGCGGCTGCTTCGGCTTCGGCTTTCTGCCTCTTCAGCTCCTTCGACTGAGAATACAGAAGCTACCAAATAAAATAATAGAAAATTAAAAACAAAAATGAAACAACGTAGACCATGACGACAATTAACGAAGTACCTTCGCAAGCCGGTCGCGGACAATGTTCTGAGTCGCTTGACGACCACTGGCAACCCAGAAATATCTCAAGAAGAGCGCCTTCGCAACTAACAGCTGCTGTGGAAAATAATTGGTATCGGCAGGATCTTTGGGAGCCGGATACGGATAGCCTTTCCGAATCAAGGCATTATAGTGATCACAGCCGTTGTCTGAGAGAATCTTCAGCAGATTGCTTGAACACATGTTGACAGCGAAGTCACTGACAACTTCCATGACATTTGGAAGCGAAGCAAATTCATTGTCAATCCAATTGAAAATCTTATCCAAGCTATACTCTTTGTCGGGAAAAGGAGCAGGCTCCGCTCCAAACTGTCGCAGGGCCTCCTTGTATAGGCGATACAGCTTTAGGCCACACTCCTAGGCAACATCAACTACGCTTTCATTTTCCTTGCGAAGTGAAAGATTCGCAGTTTGCAGCGACAAGGCCTCACGCTCAAAATTTTCGCTGCGAGACCGATATGTATCGACATCGCCCGAAAGTTTTTCCTTCGCATCATTGAGCGTATTCACCTCACCCTTTAGAATGGAAATCAACTCAGTATCTTCAACAAATTTTTCGCGAAGTCCCTTTAGGGTGTCATCCTTGTCAATAAGCTTAGCCTCCAAGGCAGAAACCTTCTCCTTAAGCAGGTTGGCTTCGCCAGCTTGAGCTTCCAAAGCAGCAACCTTGTCCTTCAAAGATTTGTTCTCACTAATAATGGACTCCCGGTCCTGGCAAAACAAACTCTTTTCTTTTTCAATATCTTCCTTGATCCTGTCAATAGTTGCTTGGATCTGGAGAAGCTCTGCCTTTTTCCTTCGCAATTTCTCTAGCTCTGCACGCACAGCAGCAACCAAGTTGAGGTTGGGAACTTGAGGTGCCAACTCATTGATAGCTAAAACAACCTATGGTAGGAAAAAAACCCGTTCAGTATTACGAAACCGACGAAACAAAGCTAAGGTCAATAACACAATCACAGACGAAGGCGATAAGGTCATACCTTCATTCCCGAAGCCAAAATGGTTGAACTTATGCTTTCGGGATCCAGTGTCTGAACAAGTCGTTGATATTTTGCAAGTAAAAAATAATGATAACACTGTTATCTTCGCAAAATAGCCAAAGTCAAAAGCCAGCTATAATCCCAAACAAAACACACCTTCCAAAGCAAAGTCTCGAAGAGGCCCACCTTCGCGCACGCGAGACGGCCCATCTCCCTCGCCACCTAATAAACAAGTCTCCGTCGCATTAGCATCAAACAGCGGAGCAAACAACGTCGCTAAAGGAAAAAAATGAAGAAACATCACTAGTACCTTCGGGAAAAGAAGGAATACTTCCACCCATATCAACATCCATATAAGATTGCGAAGCAGCAGCCCTCTCAGCGGCTTCGGAAGTTTCAGCTTCGGCAACCTCTTTTCCCTTAACCTGGGTATCCACGTCAACCGTCCCGGTAGCATGGGCCAAAACATCCAAAGAGTCACTGGCAGGAGGGGCAGAAGCCAATACAGGCGATGGAGGGCTAACCGGCGGAATGTCCACAGGGGCTTCGGCTGTAGGCATTTCAACGTTGGTTTCGACGTGAGCCTCCTCCGGCATATCCACAATAATGGGAGCACCCCGAATGAGGGTGTCCTCAAACATGCTAATATCAATGCCATCGTCGAATGGATTCGGAACCCGAACATCCTCAGATGTTTCAGCATCGCCTTCACAAGTAATATTGATATCAATCACGGGATTCTCCGTTAGGTACCTCGCTAGCAAAGGAAGACTTGAGCCCTGAAAGTAATTGCCAAAGAGTGCAACCACACCTAGAAAAATATCATCCCCACTCCGGGGGGCTGAGCTCTCGAAGCCAGTCACCAACGAAGCTGGCAACCACGTTGGAGCCGGAGCTGCCGCTGGCACATGAGGAGGAAGAGGTGGACGACCGCCACGCGAAGCTGAAGAAATAGCCCCAGTAGTCAAACGACCACTACGCGAATCTGTAGAAGTGGCTTCAGCAGGTGGAGCCGCAACAGACAATGGAACAACAGCAATCGGCTCTTGGTGACGCCTTTTCTCCGCAGACTCATGAGAGCTGCTGCTGCCACGCTTGGCCGGGATGGAAGAGGAAGTTGTCTTCGCAACAGTTTTTCTACAACGGCCTCCACCGCGTCCAGACCGACCACCACCACGAGGAGCACGCGAAGAAGCAATTCATCTTCATCCTGCTCCTTCGCCTTAGCCTTCCCTCTTTTTTCCTTCTCTTTCTTCTCCTTCTTCTTCTCCCTAGCGGGGACGGGGACCTCACGAGCACCGTAAGAAATCTTTAGTTCCTCAAAAACTCTATTGAGTCTAACATGAACATAGTTGTCTTCGTTTATACGATGCTCCTTCGAGCGTGTATGGACCAAGAATATCTGTGGCCCGCCGCTCCACTGTGGCAACGAACTCCGCCGCTGACATGCCTTCGGGTAACTTCACTCCAAATGAAGGAAAATCAACCCTAGTACGTTCACCAAAGGCCTTCCACTCAACTCTGTAAGACTCCTAGTCGGCAGACAAGAAATAAACCCCAGCAGCTAGATCGGTCGCAACGCCTTCTTCAATAAGGTCATGGCTGCAGAACGTCTGCGAAGCCGCTCGAAACGCCTTCCAGAACTCCGTGAAACCAGTGCTCTCCGCGTTAAAAACAGGACAGGAAACAAACTTGAGCCAATCAATCTGGCTGTGGAGAGGATAAGAGACTGATCTCGTACCATCCTCCAGAATAGTTTCCTCCGAAGGTACCCACACGTAAAACCAGTACTTCTGCCAATCTTTAGTCCATTTGTTCCTCTGAGCGAAGGTAGTTTCCACCTTCGCAAAATGAGAACCCCGGCGGTGCCCAGTAAATGTCACACATCCAAAATCTGGAGTGAATAGCTCGCCTTCAACTTCAGATGATTTACTCTGATTATGCCCTTCATATAGCCGAAGGAAGCCATCAACAGTAACCGCCGAGTCATGTGTCTTTTCCGACCAGAAGAAGCGAAGGAGATGGCTGATGGCATTGGGCGTTAGATGATGCAGTTGCAGGCCATAAGATGCAGTCATCTTCGCAATAATGTTATCAATCGGCATCTTAAGGCCAGCAATGAAGAAATCCGTGAAAACTACAGCTTCGTCTTCGCGAGGGTTAGGGGTAGTTTCAGTGCCAGGAGCACGACCCCAACCCTCAGGGAAATACCCTTTTTCTTCATAAAATTTGATATCATTTCTGCCGACCTTGGACTTGCCAAACACAAGTGTCTTCGCCCTCTTGCTGGGATCCACTAGTTCATCCACATCGGCCTCCACATCATCCAGATTCTCTTCTTCACCACCATCATCATCCTTGGCATGATCATCACCAGATGTCTCCTCCACAGTCGGAGTCTCATCCTCTATTTGCTGTGCAAATTGATCAGCTTCAGCATCATCCATTCCACGATGAGGTGAAACTCCCATCCGTTGGGCATCGGGGCTGCCTTCGCCAGCCATGTCAATAAGTATAGCAGTTTGCCTAGTGCGCGCCGCTGCAGAAATAACAAGAATTCTCAATACCCAAACGAAGGAAACTAGCAACAACAATACTATCAAAAAATAGAGAGAAAACCTTACTTGTACAAGTGGGTATCACGAGGGGAAGCCAACACTAACACGAAAGCGCTTATCAGGCTATGATCGGAGCAGGCGAAGAAGATTCAGCAGCAAAAAGCGATTGATAGTGAAAGCGAAGAAGGGTAAAAGGGGGGACCCCTTCGGTCCTATTTATAGGTCAGTAAAAAAGTGACCGCTACCGCAGCGCGGAAATCGAAAAGGCCTAGAAAAATCCAAAAAATAGTACAAATAAAAATAAATAATAAAGTAAAAAATCAGAAAAAATAAGGGATGCGAAGCCAAATCAGGAGTGAAGACAACGACTCGGGACTTACTCCAACGGGAGGAGGCGTTTCTCTGGAACAGGCGAAGGCAATCCTGAATTTTCGAGGACATCGGCCTGTTGGAGAAAGCCCTCGTCCGCGAAGGGCTACTGTTGGGGGATTGGCCTGTCAAGGAAACGCCTTCACCCGGTTATCTTGTTTCAGGTTCAAGGAAATTACCTTCGCTACTTATCCCTGAAAGGAAATTACCTTCGCTGATGGCAGACAGAAGTTCACCGTACTCGTATGCGAAGGCAGTCTGTGAGCTTCACGCCTGAATCCGGTTTCTCTCTCCTTCGCTGGGAGACTGGGCACCGAGGGGCGATCCGGTGCCCTCGGTGCTAGTTGGTGCCGGAAATGGATGCGAAGGCATTATGAGCCGAACTGTTGCCTTCGCTCTCCTAGTCGGATTTTAGGCAGGTGCGAAGGTAACTGACGGATATCACTTGCATTTGTTTGGTTCATCTTGTTACACAGGATAAGGACGTGCTCGGGTGGTGGCGCGGCAGTTTTTCCTCCCTGAGCGGGAGAAGGCACAGCCCGACTGAAGGCACATCGGGTGGTGAAGGCGACAAAGGTCACTAGAGGCACGGTGAAGGCAACGTGGACCAAGTCCAAACCGAGTCAAAGACGGAGTTGCTGGTCCACACATTCATATTGAGACGTGTAAATGTACCCTTATGCCCTTGGGAACCGTAGGTTGTATAGTCTAGAGGATGATGCTTGATTTTCAGGGGTATAAGGGGAATATAAAATGTGCCTCTTGACCTCCCTATAAAAGGAGACCCCTCACCAACATGTAAAGGGCTGATTCTCGGGAACACTGTTGATAAGTAATTTATTGTTGCTTGTCTCTGTTCTCTGTCTTGGCTGTTGTTTGGGCTCATTGGCTTCGGCAGTATCCCAACAGAGCAATCTCACCAGCAAAAACGTCGTCTCCACTTCGACGGGCCGAGCCCATAAAACCAGTGACCGGCGAAGCCGTCAACTATGACGAAGCCGGAGCCGTCGGTGGCGCCCGAGGAGGACGAGACGGACGACCCCCACGCGAAGCTGAAGAAGCGGCCCCGACTGCTGGAGCCACAACAGACACTGGAACAGCAGCAATGGGCGGCTCTTGGTGGCGTTTCTTTCTCTGCAGTCTCATAAGAGCTGTTGCTGCTCCGCTTCGCCAGGGTAGAGGAAGAGGTCGCCTTCGCAACAGCTTTCTTACCTCGACCTTGGCCACGGCCTCCACCTCTTCCAGTTCGACCTCCCCCGTGAGAAGCGCGCGAAGATGTGGCGAAGACATCTTCGTCATGCTCCTTCGCCTTCGCCTTCCCTTTCTTGCCCTTTCCCTTCTTCTCAGTAGGGATGGGAACATCACGAGCACCATAGGGAATCTTCAATTCCTCAAAAACCCTATTCAGTCTGACAGCAACATAGTTGTCTTCGCTACTGCGATGCTCTTTTGAGGTGTAGGGACCAATAATATCAACGGTCCGCTGCTCTACCAAAGCAACAAATTCTGCTGCGGACATGCCTTCGGGGATCTTTGCCCCAAACTGAGGGAAAGCAACCTTAGTATGATCACCAAAAGGTTTCCACTCAACCTTATAAGGCTCCCAGTCGGCAGACAAGAAATAAACTCCAACAGCAAGATCAGTTGCGATGCCTTCCTCAACAAGGTCACGGCTGCAGAACATTTGTGAAGCCGTTCGAAAAGCTTTCCAGCATTCAGTGAATCCAGCACTTTCTGCGTCAAAGACTGGACAAGAAACAAACTTAAGCCAATCAACCTTGCTGTGCAGAGGGAAAGACACAGATTTAGTCCCATCTGCCAAAATAATCTTCTCTGAAGGCACCCCTCACATAGAACCAGTATTTCTGCCAATCCTTGGTCCACTTATTTCTCTGAGCAAAGGAAGTTTCCACCTTTGCAAAATTGGAACCACGGCGGTGCCCAGTGAAGGTCACACAACCAAAATCAGGAGTAAATAGCTCGCCCTCGACCTCAGAAGACTTCCTCTGATTGTGACCTTCATATAACCGAAGAAATCCATCAACTGTAACAGGCGCCTCATGCGTCTTCACAGACCAGAAAAACCGAAGAAGATGGCTGATGTCATTGGGCGTCAGATGATGCAGCTGTAAGCCATAGGGCGCAATCATCTTCGCGATTATATTGTCAATGGGCATCTTCAAACCCGTAATAAAAAAATCAGTGAAGACTACAGCCTCGTCTTCGCGAGGGTTAGGGACAGTATCGGCACCAGGTGCACGCCCCCAACCCTCAGGAAAATATCCCTTCTCTTCATAGAACTTGATGTCGTTCTCACCAACCTTGGATTTGCCAAATACGAGTGTCTTCGCCCTCTTAGTAGGATCCACTAGATCCTCTACATGGGCATCCACGTCATCCAAATTTTCCTCTTCACCCGCATCCTCCTCTTCGACGTGGTCATCACCAGAATTCTCCTCTAAAATTGGAGTTTCATCCTCAAGCTGCTGAGCAAAGTGTGCAGTTTCAGCATCGCTCATCTCCTCCTGACGAGGAGATCCTTCCGCTCTTTGTGCCTCGGGGCTGCCTTCGCCAACCATGTCAATAAGCACAGCAGTCTGCCTGGTGCGTGCCACTATAAAAATGACAACAATTGTCATTACCTCAGCGAAGGAAATCAATGAAAACAAAATATTTAAATGCAGGGAGAGAACCTTACTTGCAACAAAGTGGGTATCACAAGGCAAAAGTAAACAATATCGCGCAAACAGCTGTCAGCTTCTAATCTGATCAAGCGAAGACAAAATTCAAACACAAACAAATTTCATACGAAGGCAAAAATAATGAAGGAATATCAAGCAAACAAGGGAATACCTCAGAGCTTGATACCGGAAGGGTGAAAACCAGATGCCTTATAACGCGAAGAAGCTTCCGCAAGCAGAAAGCGATTGACAGCGAAAGCAAGGAAAGGTAAAAAGGAGGGGACCCCTTCGGTCCTATTTATAGGGCAGTAAAAAATACGACCATTACTGTGCCTCGAAAAATGAACCGGCGCCAATGTTTTCAAAAAATAACACAAATAAAAATAAAAATAAAATAAAAATGGGAACAAAATTACAAAATGTGAAGCCAAACTCGGAGAGAAAATGACTCAGGTTTTACTCCAACGGGAGGAGGCGTTTCTCTGGAACAGGCGAAGGCAATCCTGAATTTTCGAGGACATCGGCCTGTTGGAGAAAGCCCTCGTCCGCGAGGGGCTAATGTTGGGGGATTGGCCTGCCAAGGAAACGCCTTCACCCACCTGCTTCATCTTTTAGCTCCTGGCATTTGCCTTCACTTCATGTATTTGAAAGGCCATTGCCTTCGCTAGCGGTCAGGTGTTATGAACCGATCCACTGCCTTCGCTACATGGATTAGTCATACGTGTGTGCGAAGGCAAACCATGAATACTGCCTACGTACGTTCGGTTTCTCTCTCCTTCGCTAAGTAATTTGGCACTGAAAGACGATCCGCTTCCTTCGGTAATAAAGGTCGTCCAAAGTGGATGCGAAGGCAACGCACAGATTTTACCAGCATGTGTGGTTCATCTTCTTACTCAGGATCAAAACAGGTTCGAGCGATGGCACGGCGGCTTCTCCTCTCTGGAATAAGAGGCGCCTTGTGACCGAAGGCATTCCTGGTAGTGAAGGCAACCGAGGTCATCGGAGGCACGGTGAAGGCGCCGTGGACTGGGTCCAAACCGAGTCAAAGACGGAGTTGCTAGTCTACGCATTCACATTGAGACGTGTGAATGCACCCTTATGCCCCTGGAAAGCCTAAGTTGTATAGTCTAGAAGATGATGCCTGATTTCTAGGGACATAAGTGGAATGTAAAATGTGCCTCTTGACCTCCGTATAAAAAGGGACCTCCCACCAACGTGTAAAGGGCTGATTCCTGAGAACACTGTTGATAAGTAATATATTATTGCTTGTCTCTAATTCTCTGTCTTAGCTATTGTTTGGGCTTATTGGCTTCGGCGATAACGCAACATGCACATTTTTTACATTCGTCACAAGTCTTGACTGTGTTTGTTGCATCATTGATGATTGAAGGCCAATAGAATCCTTGCCTCATCGCCTTCCCTACAATTGCTCTCGCTCCAAAGTGAGCTCCGCATGTTGGGTTAATGCCGAAGCTATTAAGCCCAAACAATAGCTAAAACAGAGAAGCAGAGACAAGTAACAATATATTACTCATCAACAATATTGTCAGGAATCAGCCCTTTACACGTTGGGCAGGGGTTTCCTTTTATAGGGAGGCCAAAGGGCACTTTTACATTCCTCATATGCCCCTGAAAACCAAGCATCATCCTTTAGACTATACAACTTAGATGTTTCAGGGACATAATTGTACATTCGCAATCTTTAGTGTGAATGCATAGACTGGTTACACCATGTTTGACTCGGCTTGGACTCGGTCCACCTTGGCTTCGTTGGCGAGTAGGAGGGCGCAGCCACCTCTGCAGCCTACTTTGGTTCCAACAGCAGTGATGACGACCAATCTTGATCGAACCAGAAGCCATTATCCCCTTGGGAACCCTGTCACTTAACCAGAGACGAAGCAGACAAGTGTTATACTCATCATGTTAGGAGCTCAGGGTTACCTTTGTTCAGCTCAGGTATTGCTTGTAGTGCTCATGAAACCATATTCGGGTGTTCTCTGTTGTACACAAGGACGAAGCCGCTCCTGTGTCGGAACGAACAAACGAAGCCATTCTCATGAAGCGTTAGCATGACGAAGCCGAAAACGACCAGCCTTTTCATAAAACGAAGGTAATATTGCTGGAGCAATGCCTTATATTTATCAGAGGTATTTCTCGGCATGCCAATCCCCCAACAGTAGCCCCTCGCGGACTAGGGCTTTCTACAACAGGCCGAGTTCCACGAAACTTGGATTGCTCGCCTGTCAGAGAAACGCCTCCTCTCGTTGGAGAAATGCCCGAGAAAGTATTTTGTTTTGATTCTTTGCTTTGGCTTCAATTGCCTTTATTGCTGTTTAGAGATTGGCTTCGTTTATTTTGAACTTGTTGAGGCTGTTCAGTTTTCGAGGCAAGCAACGGTCATATTTTTTACCGTTGATCTTCATTTGCCTTTGTTGAATTTGAATTTCTGCAACGGCTCGTTTATCAAGATGGGTAACGGTCATATTTTTTCACCCCCTATAAATAGGACCGAAGGGGGGTAACTTTACTTGCTTCGCTTTCAAGCTTACTGCGATAGCTTGCTGCTGATGCTTTTTGCCTGCTTCGCAAGTCTTGGCTTTTCAGTGTTTCCTCCATTTCAGTCACAAGTAAGTAAGCTTTCTGGGTTTCTGTTAAACTGCTTCATTTTTCTTTTTTATTTTGTTTTAACTTAACTGCTTTGTTTGCTTATCGTTTCTTTTGTCTTTGGTAGCGGCCCGCACGAAGCAGACCGCTCGGTTGATTGAGGCTTCTGATTCAGAAGGGGAAGGTTCTCATAATCCTGTCAACATGACAGATGACGAAGCTGCTGCTTTCGCTGCACGTCTTGAGGAAGGTGATGAGACCATGGAAGTTGATCCAAAAGGCAAGGCCGTCGTGGATGAAGGCGAGGATTCTGGGGATGGAGAAGATGATGGCGATGCCGAGTCTATGGCTGACGAAGCCATTGAGGATGTTGAGGCTGATGTCTCCGATCTTGTGGATCCAAAGAAGAAGCCCCGCACGACTGTCTTCGGGAAGTCATTTGTGACTCCAGAACTTGTTAGGGTTTACGAGGAGAAAGGATACTTTCCTGCTGGTCATGGGCGAGCTCTTGGTAATGAGGTCACTCCAGCACCTCAGGCTGACGAAGCTGTTGTTTTTGGGGATTTTTTCACCGTGGGGCTTTGGATGCCGATACATAATATCATTGCGGAGATGCTTGGCAGGTTCGGTATTCAGCTTTACCATCTTATGCCCAATGGCATCACCCATCTGCTTCGTTTCTTTTGGGTGGTGAAGACCAATGGTTCTGATGTTGATGTGGAGGGTTTTATTCGTTATTTTGAGGGCCATCGTCAGACGAAGGCAGTTAAGATTGATGGCATTGAGTACGAACCTAACTATGGGAGTGTCAGCTTCTACGCTCATCAGCGCCTTACTGACTTGGAGAAGGTGGAACTTACCTTCAGTCAGCGTAACGCCTGGGATCGAAATTGGCGCAAGTACTGGCTTTATGTGAAAGTACCTTCGTTGGAGGTTACTTTGGAGGATGGCACGAAGCAGATGACCTTTCCCCTGCATGGCAAAGTTCTGCCAAGTAATTTTATTTCCTGTCCTCCATTTAACCCGAAGGCACCTGGCTATAGTTGATGTGAGACTACTTTTTTCAAAGCCAGTCGTGTCAGTGGAAGTCGTGATCTCATTGAGGGGCTTGCCATGGGGTGTAAATTTCCTGTCGGTTGATTGGAAGCCGTATGCAGTTGAGATGAGGTCATATCGAGGCTTGGATCATGTATGCTTTCCTCTTTTTGGGGCCAAGAAGCCGGCACACATGTCAGATTATGCTTATGTGCAGTCCATCGAGCTTATGGCTGACACTATTCTTGGAAAGTATACATCGAAGGAGCACGACAGTTGTGTTGCTTTGTTGGACGGTGTCCGTTTCAACTGGGTGTTTGAGGAGATGAAAGTTAGTTATCCACAGCGTGCCGCTCCCCCCAAGCCCGGCAAGAAGATCACGGCTGTGGACCACCCTAGCGTGCAGCCGCTTCTGAAGCCAATCCGGGTCCGTGGGAAGAGGGGTCGTGGCTCAGGCCATGCCACTGGTAGGGGTTCTGATGAAGGTGGGGACGAAGGCGGTGACAGCAGTGCCATAGCCCCTTCTGGCCGTGGCGGTCAGGCAAGGAATTGTGGCACTAAGGCTGTCCCGACTAAGAAGCGAGCTTCCACTTCTGCGCTCGAGGCTTTGAAGCGGCGGCATCTGAGTGAGGCTTTGCCTATAACTCCTATCTCGAGTGCCCCTCCGCCACCAATGGCTTCATCTGCTGCCCCTGCTGATGCTGCAGCTCCTGCTTCTGCCACTTTGGCGGTGCCTTCTTCTGGCCTTGCTGTGGCTTCGGTAGCTATAGACCTTAATTTTGGAGGTTAGTTGTTTGTGTTGTCTTTCGTCTCTTTAGGTTATTTTTTGCTAACTTGTGTTTGTTATCTTCAGTTAAACTACCTACTGGTCCTTTCCTCCGGGTTCGTATCCCGGGGTGTGTTGATGACGAGGAGGATGACATCAGCTATAGCCGCCTTCTGAGGGAAGATGAAACCAATGATTTGGCTTCTGTGGACCTTGAAGTTTCATCGGCCCAAGTCATGCCTTCTTCTCTTGATGTTTTGGCGAAGGCGGCGGCTAAGTCTCCTCTAGAGACTGTTTGCGAGGATGTAGAGCATCCTAAGTCTGTTGCTGGTGCTGGCGAGGTTTCGGGTGATGTGCATGCGGCTACTGCCTCACCTGTTATTTCTGTTCATGGAATCGAAGCCGAACCCTCTGGCAGCCCGGCTAATGTTGATTCCAGGCTTGTCAATGTGGAAGGTAATACTTGTTTTTACCTTCGTGTTGCTTCTATTAGATCCAGCTTTTGGCAAAAAAGCACTAAGTGGTTGTGTGAATCGTTTCAGGCACCGCTAATGTTGACGTTGGGTCCTTTGTTAATCGCCTTCGTCGAGATGGGCTTCGTTCTATGAACGATGTCCCTAATTTTTCTCCAGATGGTATTTTTTGCTAACTCTTGTTTTTTCCTCCGCCGTGAGCTTTTCGGCTTCGTTACTAATTATATCGTTTTTGTAGAGTTTGAGAATCGTGTGAAGAATTTTGACCTTGATGTCCTTGTTGGGTCATGCACCACCGGCAACATGATGGTAACTGATGTTTCCTTCGATCTTGTATTTTTGTTTTTATTTTCGGCTTCGTTTGAGTTATTACCTTTGTTTTCAGTCGATGATTTTGCTTCATGAGCTCTGTGCGCGCCTTCCAGATCGCCTCAATGATATTGAGAGCGAAAGGGCTGAGCTAGAGATATTGCGGAAGGAGCGCGAGAGATGGGCTTCTGAGCAAGCTAATGTTGCCAGTTTGAAGGAATCTCTTGAGGCTGAGAAAGAACAGCTTCATGTGCAACGTGAAGGCGCTCATACAGAGATCTCTGCACTTAAGGACAAAGTTGCTAGTCTTGAAGCCGAGCGTACTCGTAATATCGAGACTATTGAAGGGCTTCGTACCAAGATAGTTTAAGATGCCACTTTAGTCCATGAATTGAAGAATCAGATAAAGAGTTTGGAAGGTGCGAAGGAGAAGTTCTCTGCTGACACTGAGAAGTATAAGAGAGATCTCCTTGTCGCAGTTGACATGAAAAACTCTCTTGGTGACGAAGCTAATAGGCTCAGGGCCACTGTTAAAGGGCTTCGTACAGATAAGGAAAAGATGGAAGAGGAGATATATTGTCGTGGTTCTAAGGTCTATCAGGAATACAAAGCAGCCCTCAAGCAGTATGGTGGAGAGCCCCTTCCCTTTCCGAATCAAGAGTATAGCTTCGAGAAGCTTTTTGATTGGCTTGATGACGAGCGGGGGGGGGGGGGGGGGGGGGGGGGGGGGGGGGGGGGGGGGGGGGGGGGGGGGGGGGGGGGGGGGGGGGGGGGGGGGGGGGGGGGGGGGGGGGGGGGGGGGCGGGGGGTGATGACGAGTTCAAGTTCCTTCCGGACGTTCTGTCCAAGGTTGGAGACTATGCTGCTCGCACATGTATAACCAATGCCTTCAAAATGCTTTCGGACCAAGGCTGCTCTCACTACAAGAATCTCTTGAGGAGGGAGTATCAATTTCCTGTTGCGCTCAATCCGGATAAGAAAGAGTTGTTCAGTGAAGCTGTTATTGCTACTCGGGGCGCCTTCTTGAAGAAGTTCTTGTCTGCCACTGGTCGAGAATGCGCGCGTCGTACAGCTCATGATCGCTTCGCCAATGTTAGCTTCGTTTGCCATGCTTTTGTTTTTGCTTATTTTTTCATCGAAACTTGCCATTATGCTCTTCTGATAGCTTATTTTGTCTCAGGCTAAGGAGTTGTTCGCGATAGAGATGCAGCAGAAAGCTGAGACCGATGCTGCTACCGCTGCCGCTGCTGCTGGAGCTTCCACCTCAAGAGCTGGAGCCGGAGCTGGCCAGGGTGGAGCTAGAGCCGGAGCATCCGATGCTGATCCAAAGGTTTAGCTTCGTCAGATCCAGTGCCTATTGAGATTTTGTTGAGAGGTTTTAAACTTTGTAAATTTGTATATATTCAGATCCCTGATGAGGAAGATGTTCTTGAACTTGCTCCATTGGCCATGCGGGATGGTCCCCTTTGCGTGTCTGGCTTCGCATGGGAAGAATATCAACAACGTTATCCAAATTCGTGCCTTGGTGATTTTTGGGAGTTCTGCCATGAGTTCTATTGTCATAGCGAATTTGATGTTTTTGATTTCTTTACTTCATTCATTGCTCAGCGCTCGGAGCGCGTTGAGCTTGCCAGGAGGAGGAATGCCGAAGCTGTCCCCTTGCTTCCTGTGAAAGCTGAGCCAATGTGCAATAGTCTTGAAGAGTTTGCTTATGTTTTTAACGCTTCTAGATTTAGGAGATCTAGCCGATAGTTCGATGGTTATGTCTTTGAGATGTTTTAATCATTTCCTTGTAAGTAGTTTTTGTAACTAACTTAAATGTGTGTATTCTGATTGAGAGCATATGAATGAATGTAAACTCGATTTGTCTTCGTTTGGGAGAAACGCCTCCTCCCTCCGAAGCGTGTTTTTATTCGTTCATACGTGCATATTTGATGTACTGATTGTGAGATGCTTGATGCGCTCTATTTTTGGCTTCCCTTGGGGGCCATTTCACTTTTGATTTTGAGTAAGCTTAATTTGCTGTTTGCTTTGTCATCGTTTGGGTCGAAGCCCTGTTTACTCCTTGAGTAAGTGTTTTTTAAATAATGAATCTTTAGTGGGTCGATGCTCCCTTCACTCCTTAGCTTTTGAGCCGAAGCCTCTTTTACTCTTTAGAGTAAGCATTTTTAAATAAAGGAAAAGCTTTATGAGCCGAAGCCCCTTTTACTCCTTAGATTAAGCATTTTTAAATAAAGAAAAAGCTTTATGAGCCGAAGCCCCTTTTACTCCTTAGAGTAAGTAGTTTTAAATAACGGAAAAGCTTTATGAGCCAAAGCCGCTTTTACTCCTTAGAGTAAGCGTTTTTAGATTTAAATTGGCCTTACATTTTTGGTAGGGTCAATTTAGTTCTATTTGTGTCGTCGAGCACCAGCGATTTGGTCGAAGCCAATCGCTTTCGATGCAGTTTTTATGGGGAATATCTCGTTCATATACTTTGCACGAGTTACACTTAGCACCACCTCGTTAAAAACCTCACCACTTAGTCAGGGTTCCCCTGTGAGGAAAAAAGTACGGGCTTTTTGAAAGAAAAATCTACTCTACTAATTGACTTCGTTTATAGATTACGAAGCCAATTTTGCAATATTTTCACAGGTAGTACCTTCGCAAGCTGTCCGCATTCCATGAATGCGGCAGCTCATTGCCTTCTTCATCGCCTAAGCGAAATGATCCGGGTCTGTTGCTTTTGAGAACCAGGAATGGGCCTTCCCACTTGTTTTGTAGCTTCCCTGAGGGCATACTTGGATTTTTCCTTAGTACCCAGTCGCCTATTTTGATGTCTTTCCTTACTACTTTTTTGTCACGCCACTTCTTTGTTTCGGCTTGATATTTGGAGATGTTCTTGGCTGCTTGCAGCCTATAGATTTCGATGAGGTCCTTGTCAATGGCTTCGCTATCTTTGGGAGCTTCCTGTTGGGTACGAAGCCCTTTATGGAGTATTTCTTCTGGACATACTGCTTCTTCACCATATAGCAGTTTGAAAGGAGTAAATTGTGTTGCCCTTGAAGTGAATGTGTTATGAGTCCAAATCACCTTCAGTAGTTCCTCAACCCATTTGCCTTTTTTCTTACAATTTGCTAAGCACTTTTGGATGGCTGTGAAGATTAAGCCATTTGCCCTTTCGACTGCCCCATTGGTTTGCGGGTGATATACTGACGCAAATTTTGCCTTCGTTCCAATTGACATGCAATATTGCCTGAATTCATCACAATCGAATTGTTTGCCGTTATCAACCGTGATTTCTCTTGGAACTCCAAATCTGCATACGATTTGCTGCCAGAAAAACTTGATGACTGTTTTAGCTGTGATGTTAGCCAATGGTCTGGCTTCGATCCATTTTGTAAAATACTCAACTGCTACTATGGCATATTTGAGATTTCCTTGGGCTGTTGGAAGCAGGCCAACCAAATCTATGCCCCATCTTTGCAGTGGCCAAGTTGGAGTTATCAACTGTGATGGTTCCGAAGGAGATTTTCGGTTTGCTGCACATTTTTTGCATTGATCGCAAGTCTTGACTGTGTTTGTTGCATCATTGATGATTGTAGGCCAATAGAATCCTTGTCTCATTGCCATTCCAAGAATTGCTCTTGCCCCAAAGTGAGCTCCACATAAGCCGCTATGTATCTCTTGGATTAGTTCTTTGCCTTTGCTGTATGAGATGCAACGAAGCCAAGGGGCCACAACCCCTTTTTTGTACAAGACATCATCAATTATTTGGTAGCACCTTGCTCTTTGTTGCATGGATTTTAGATCATCTTCATCAATGGGCTCATAGAATCCCCGAAGGTAAGCCATTATTGGCGATCGCCAATCTTCTGAGCTTATTGCGTTGATCAGCCTTGGCTGCTCATCTATGTCTTTTATCAATGGTGTTGTTAATGTTTGAAAGAATACATCCGGTGGAAGCTTGTCCCCTTTTGCAGCTGTTTTAGCCAGTGCATCTACCTCTTCATTTTTTGCCCTTGGTATGTATTCTACTGTGAAGCCTCTGAAGTTTTTCTCGATTGATCTCACTGTAGTTAGGTATTTGATGAGCTCGGGTTGCTTCGCAACGCTTTCTTTTTCAATGTGGTCTGCTACTACCTTCGAATCTGTTTTCACTATGAATCGTTGAGCACCCAATGCCTTCGCTTTCCTGAGCCCCAATAGTACGGCTTCGTATTCAGCGACGTTATTTGTGCTTCTGTCACTGTTTTTGCAGAACTCTAAGTTCACTGCTTATCTCATTTTCACGTCCAAAGGTGATTGCACAATTGCTGTGATGCCAGCTCCATTGTCCCCCCAAGCACCATCACAATGTATTAGCCAGCTTTCCTCTCTAGCCAGATTTTCTGCCGAAGGCGATGTCCATTCTACTATGAAATCAGCCAAGACTTGTGATTTGACTGATGTTCTTCGTTTGAAATCAACAACATATTTTGAGAGCTCTGCGGCCCATTTACGTATCCTTACCGAAGCTTCTTTGTTGCTCAAGAGCTCTTTTATTGGTTGATCAGTGAGCACCCTGATATTGTGCCCCTCGAAATAATGTCTTAGCTTCCTTGATGACATCAGCACGGCATAAATCATTTTCTCTATTTCTGTGTAAAACAGCTTCAACCCGGCCAATGAGACATAATATTCTGGCTGCTGTGCTCTTTTGCCATCTATCAGCTTCTCCGCAATGAGTGCAGCGCTGACGGCTGATTGCAAAGCTGCTATGTACAGTAGTAAAGGTGCCTTCGGATCAGGTATGGTTAGTTTCGTGAGCTGCATCAAGTATTGTCTTAAGTCGTGAAATGCCTTTGACTGTTCTGCTCCCCATTCAAACTTTGATGCATTTCTGAGTGTTGCAAAGAAGGGTAAGCTTCGTTCAGCCGCTTTTGCAATGAATCTGTTAAGTGCTGCAATTCTGCCAGAGAGTTTCTGAACATCTCTTATGCATTTTGGCTCTTCCATGTCAAGAATTGTATTAATCTTGTCTGGATTGGCTTCAATTTCATTCGCTGATACCAGACAGCCAAGTATCTTCCCCTTGGTTACTCCGAAGATGCATTGCTCCGGATTAAGCTTGAGGCCAGCTTCTCTCATTCTTGCGAAGGCAACTGTCAAGTCTGAGATGTGGTCTTGTCTCTTAACACTCTTGACCAAGATGTCATCGACGTCTTTGAACACTGTAGTTGACATACGGCAGAAGGTAGTTCCTGCATTCCGAAGGCCCTCGGGCATCCTGACGAAGCAGAATGTGCCAACTGGAGTAATGAAGCTGGTCTTTTCTTCATCCTCTTTTTTCATCCAGATTTGGTGATAGCCAGAGAAGCAATCTAGGAGGGGCTCACTTGCTGCAGCCTGATCAACAATTTTGTCAATCCTTGGGAGTGGGAAATCATCTTTTGTGCAAGCTTTGTTGAGATCGGTGAAATCAATGCACATTCTCCATTTGCCATTTTTCTTCTGAACTGGCACAGTGTTTGCTAGCCAGGTTGGGTATTTCACTTCACGTATGACATTGGCATCCAGCAGCCTTTGCACTTCGGCTTTCACAGCGTTCACTTTTTCTTCTGAAATTTTCCTTAGCTTCTGTTTCTTCGGCTTCATATCGGGGCTGATCGCCAGTTTGTGTTCAATTAAGCTTCTGTCGACGCCAGGCAAATCTTTGCTTGACCATGCGAAGACATCTTTGTTGTTTCTCAAGAATTCTATGAGTCTATCTTCTTCGTCTGGCTCCAAATCCGAGCCAACAATCACTTTTCTATCAAAGACGTCAGGCTGCAACTGCACCTGCTTCGTCTCTGTTGCTTCTCGCATTCTTTTGCTGTCTTTTTCGATGTTTGGCTTTTCTTCTGGATAGAATAGTTCCTTTTCTTCAAGCAGATGCACATTTCGCTGCCCTGGTGTTTTGGCTTTTTCAATGTTTCTGGCTTCCCTCTGGTCACCAAACACAGTGATGATTCCTTTTAGAGCTGGCATCTTCATACATAAGAATGATTGCCTTATGATGATGTCGAAGGCATTTATAACTCCCCTTCCGAAAATGACATTGTAATCAAAGATTGTGTCTACAACATCAAAGGTGATGAACTCGGTTCTTGCATTGGATGTGTCACCAAAGGATACTGGCAATGAGATTTTGCCCAGTGTTTGCGTGCGCTTCCCCCCGAAGCCAACCAGTGGAGTGTCTGATGGCTCCAGGTTGTCTGGGTTAATATTGGTCATGTTTCTCAGTGTTTTTGCTAGGATGATGTCAGCGGAGCTTCCTGTGTCCACTAGCACCTTTCCAATTGTCCAGCCAGCGATATTGGCTTCTATTGACACTGCATCATTGTGTGGTAAATTATGAAGCTTCAAGTCATCTTCGGTAAATGTGATTGGCATATGAGACCACTCCGATTTCTTGTAGGGACCATCAACTGAGATGTTGTTGACTTGGCGGAAGTAACTCTTCCTTTGTTTTTTGGTTTCGAAGGCAAGTGATGAGCCTCCAGTTATGGGTAGTATGTGTCCATAACTTGGGAGAGGATTAGGTGGTTCTTGTGTTTGTGGTTTTTGTGATGGTGGAGGTGGTAGCTCCTCAACTTTGATGTTTTGCGAAGCCATTTGCTGGGAGGTTTGAGGGTATAGGTGTGGGTAAATGGCTTGTGGGTAGTAATGTTGAAAGGTTTGTGGCGAAGGCGAGTACTGGGTCGCCATGGCTATTGTTGGGTGTACAGTATTTGAACTCAGGGATGGATATATTGGGCAATATGGCTGGATAGCTGTTTGTGTTTGGATTTGGTTGTTAGGGTGCGAAGCCAAAGATGGCTTTGTTTGGGTAGCTTGTATTTTCTCTGCTTTCATTTTGTCGATGGTTTTCTTGATGTCTCAGCACTGTTCTGTGCCATGGATGTGGTTTTTGCCATGATATTGGCAAAATAGCTCCGGTCCCAAAGGTGGACCCCTTCCTCTTCCTCGGCCTCTGCCGGTTCTTCCACCTCTTTGGGTAGGTTCATTTCTTTGGCTGTGGTGTTGGCTTTCTGGGTAAGTGGGTTTGTTCTCCTGAGACGAAGGTAAATCCTCAACATTCATGATGGTTTGATGGGAATAATTTTGGTAGTGGTTCTGGTTGTGATGGTGGGGTCTATTTTGGGGTTCATGTTGGTTTCTCAGAATGGCTTCTCTCGCCAATGGCATTCCATTGTCATTATCGGATCGACAATATTTTTTGAATTCCTCGTACAGATCTCCGAGAGTAGCTGGTGTCTCTCTCGCGATGTGTTGTGCAAACGGGCCTGGACAAAGGTCGTGAATAGCTGCAAACTTGGCAGCTTCATCAGGAATATGAGGAGCCTGAGCCCTTAGCCCAACAAATCTGCGAAAATAGTCTTCCAGTGGCTCCTTCGGCTGCTGGCGTAGTGTGAGTTCAGCGTATGAGAGTGATTGATCTCCCATAATGCTGAAATTTTTTATGAGCTCTCTCTTCAAGTCATACCAGCTATTGATGGATAGGCCTGGTAGCTTCGTGTACCAGTTCATTGCTGTGCCATCGCAAACGATGACGAAAGACTTTGCCAGCATCACATCATCTCCCCCTACCGAAGCTATTGCAGCTTCGTAACTCATGAGGAATTGCTTGGGGTCGATGAGGCCATTGTACCTTGGTAGAGAGATGGGCTTGTAGGAAGGCGGCATCTTGCCAATTGCAGACTTTCTAAAAGAGGGCATGTATGATCAATGGGACGAGTGTGTAGCATTTGAAAGCCGGTTTTCGATGTGGAAACACGATTTGGCTCATTGAGTTCTGCTTGGAGCTCAGCAACTTGTTTTTTGGCTTTTTCGAGTTCTTCTCATAGCTTCGCAGCTCTGGAATTTGTGGTGTTCAATCTTCTTTGCTTCACTTGCCTCAACTCCTACAACTGCTTCCTAACCTGCAGCAGCTGGCATTGTTGTTTTTGTTCTTCTTCTTGTATTTGCTGTTGTAGCTCAAGCTGGGCAGCTTCGAGCTCTCTTTGCTACTCCAGACGGCGAAGGCGGAGCCTTTTCTGCACCCTGCGCAGCTTGTCTTTGGTGGTTAATGTGTCCTCATCAGCTTCTGGTTCCTCGGTGACGGCTTCGGTTATGGGTGGTAAGGTGCTCGGTGGAATTATGGTTTGGGGATCAGCTTCGTCATCTGAGGTTGTATTTGCAGTGGTGTTTCTTGGGTTTTTAGGTACTCTTTTGGCTTGTGGCATGGTGGTGTTCGTGGGTTTCCTTCGTGCACTGCACAAATGGTGGGCGCCAGTTGTTGGGTTAATGCCGAAGCTATTAAGCCCAAACAATAGCTAAAACAGAGAAGCAGAGACAAGTAACAATATATTACTCATCAACAGTATTCTCAGGAATCAGCCCTTTACACGTTGGCCAGGGGTCTCCTTTTATAGGGAGGCCAAAGGGCACTTTTACATTCCTCATATGCCCCTGAAAACCAAGCATCATCCTCTAGACCATACAACTTAGATGTTTCAGGGACAAAATTGTACATTTGCAATCTTAGTGTGAATGCATAGACTGGTTACACCGTGTTTGACTCGGCTTGGACTTGGTCCACCTTGGCTTCGTTGGTGAGTAGGAGGGTGCAGCCACCTCTGCAGCCTGCTTCGGTTCCAGCAGCAGCAATGACGACCAATCTTGATCGAACCCGAAGCAATTATCCCCTTGCGAACCCTGTCACTTAACCAGAGACGAAGCAGATAAAGGTTATACTCATCATGTTAGGAGCTCAGGGTTACCTTTGTTCAGCTCAGGTATTGCTTGTAGTGCTCACGAAGCCATATTCGGGTGTTCTCTGTTGTACACAAGGACGAAGCCGCTCCTGTGTCGGAACGAACAAACGAAGCCATTCTCATGATGCGTTAGCATGCCAAAGCTGAAAACGACCAGCCTTTTCATAAAACGAAGGTAATATGGCTGGAGCAATGCCTTATATTTATCAGAGGTATTTCTCTACAGGCCAATCTCCCAACACCGCATAAGCCACTGTGTATCTCTTGTATTAGCTCTTTGCCTTCGTCTATTGATACGCAGCGAAGCCAAGGAGCCACGAATCCTTTCTTGTACAAAATATTGTCAATGATTTGATAAGACCTTACCCTCTTCTACATACCCTTGAGGTCTTCTTCGTCAATTGGTTCATAGTATCCCCTGAGGTATGCCATTATGGGTGACCTCTAGTCTTCTGAGTTTGTTGCATTGATCAAGTGTGGCTGCTCATCGAGTTCTTTGATCGAAGGCATTGTTAGTGTTTGGAAGAAGACATTGGGTGGTAACTTGTCCCCATTTGCCGCTGCTTTGGCTAGTGCATCTGCTTCTTCATTTTTCGCCCTCGAAATGTATTTGACTGTGAAGCCTCTGAATTTTTTCTCCATTGCTCGAACGGTGCTTAGATACTTGATAAGCTCGGGTTGCTTTGCAACACTCTCTTTTTCAATGTGATCTGCTACCACCTTCGAGTCAGTTTTCACAATGAAACGCTGAGCGCCCAATGCCTTCTCTTTCCTGAGCACCAATAGCACGGCTTCATATTTAGCGATGTTATTTGTGCTTCTGTCGCTGTTTCTGCAGAACTCTAGATTTGCTGCGTATCTCATTTTCACGCCCAAAGGTGATTGCACTATTGCTGCGATGCCAGCTCCTTTGTCCCCCCAAGCACCATCACAATGTATTAGCCAGCTTTCTTATCTGGTCAGGTTTTCTGCCGAGGGCGACATCCATTTTGCTATGACCTCAGCCAAGACTTGTGATTTGATTGCGGTTCTTCGCTCAAAATCCACCACATATTCTGACAGCTCTGCAGCCCATTTATGTATTCTTACTGAAGTTTCTCTGTTACTTAACAGCTCTTTTATTGGTTGGTCTGTGAGCACCTTGATGTTGTGTCCCTCGAAATAATGCCTCAATTTTCTGGATGCCATCACGACAGCATAGATCATTTTCTCCATCTCAGTGTAAAACAACTTTGATCCGGCCAGTGCCTCAGAGACATAGTATACTGGCTGTTGTAGCCTTTTGTCATCTATCATCTTCTCCGCAGTAAGTGCAGCACTGACGGCTGATTGCGAAGCTGCGATGTACAATAGTAATGGTGCCTTCAGGTCTGGTACTGTCAGCTTCATGAGCTGCATCAGATATTGCCTTAGCTCTTGGAATGCCTTCGACTGTTCTTCTCCCCATTCAAATTTTGATGCATTTCTGAGTGTTGCGAAGAAGGGTAGGCTTCATTCGGCTGCCTTTGCAATAAACCTGTTTAGTGCTGCAATTCTGCCAGAGAGTTTCTGCACATCTCTTATGCACTTTGGCTCTTTCATGTTGAGGATTGCATTGATCTTGTCTGGATTGGCTTCGATTTCATTCGCTGATACCAAGCAGCCAAGTATCTTTCCCTTGGTTACTCCGAAGACACATTGCTCCGGGTTGAGCTTCAGGCTAGCTTCTCTCATTTTTGCGAAGGCGACTGCCAAGTCTGAGATGTGATCTTGTCTTTTGACACTTTTGACCAAGATGTCATCAACATATGCAAGTATAGTTTTGAATAGTTCTTCTTTGAATACAGTGCTTGACATGCGACAGAAAGTGGTACTAGTATTGCGAAGCCCCTCTGGCATTCTGATGAAGCAAAATGTGCCAACAGGAGTGATGAAGCTGGTTTTTTCTTCATCATCTTTTTTCATCTAGATCTGATGATAACCGGAGAAGCAGTCCAGGAGAGACATCATCTCACTTGGAGCAGCCTGATCAATGATTTTGTTAATTCTTGGGAGCAGAAAGTCATCTTTTGGGCATGCATTATTGAGGTCGGTGAAGTCAATACACATTCTCCACTTGCCATTTTTCTTTTTCACTGGCACAGTATTTGCTAACCACTGGGGATATTTGACTTTGCGTATAACATTTGCATCTAGCAACCTTTTCACCTTGGCTTTAACTGCACTTATTTTTCTTTGGACATTTTTCTCAATTTTTGTTTCTTCAGCCTCATCTCAAGGCTGATTGCGAGTTTGTGCTCGATGATGCTTCTGTAAACGTGTGGCAAATCTTTGCTTGACCATGCGAAGACATCTTTGTTGTTTCTCAAGAATTCGATGAGTCTTTCTTCTTCGTCTGGTTCAAAATCTGAGCCGATGTTCACTTTCCTGTCGAAGACATCAGGCTGCAATTGCACTTGTTTTGTTTCTGTTGCACCTTGCATGTTTTTGCTGTCTTTTTCAGCAATTGGCTTCTCCTCTGGGTAGATTGGTTCTCTTTCTTCGAGCACATGTACCTTTCGCTGGCCTGGGGTGCTGGCATACTCAATTTTTCTTGCTTCTGTTTGGTCACCAAAGATGGTGATGACCCCTTTTAGTGCTGGCATTTTCATGCATAAGAAAGCTTGCCTTATGATAATGTCGAAGGCATTTATAACTCCTCTGCCGAAGACAACATTGTAGTCGAAGAACATGTCAACGACGTCAAAGGTGATGTACTCAGTTCTTGTATTTGATGTGTCGCCAAAGGACAATGGCAATGTGATTTTCCCCAATGTTGCAGTGCGCTTCCCCCCGAAGCTTACCAAAGGTGTATCTGATGGCTCTAGGTTATCTGGGTTGATGTTGGTCATCGATCTGAGAGTTTTGGCCAAGATAATGTCCGCAGAGATGCCTGTGTCTGTATGGGCCATCCAATGAGATGTTGTTTACTTACCGAAAATAACTCTTTCTTTGCTTCTTCGTTTCGAAGGCAAGTGAGGATCCTCCAGTTATTGGCATGATAAGGCCATAACTGGGCAAGGGTGTTGGTGTGTTTTGGTCTTGTGGATTTTGTGGTGGAGGTGGTGGAAGTTCTTCCACTTTGATATCTTTGTTTGGGATTGATTGGGTAGTTTGAGGGTACAGGTGTGGGTACATGCTTTGTGGGTAGTAATGTTGGAAAGTTTGTGGCGAAGGCGAGAATTGAGTCGCCATTGCAGTTGTGGGATGCACAAAGTTTGAGTTTAAGGAGGGATAAACTAGGCAATATGGCTGAATAGCCTGGGTTTGTGTTTGGGTTTGTGTGGTTTGGGTATTGGAGTGCGCAGCCGAAGGTGGCTTCGTTTGGGTAGCTTGGATTTTTTGCCGTCATTTTATCGATGGTTTTCTTGATGTCTGGGCACTGCTCTGTGCCATGGGTATTTTTGCCATGTGACGAGGGTCTGGATTAGGGGTACCCAATCAAACCCTTAACCCGGGTCCTCACGATAATCCACCCCTCAAAAGCAAAAACCGAAGAACCAAATCAAAGCAGATTCTCCATGCCCCAACGGCTCGGAGGCCGCCCGACGAGTCTCCGATTCGCCCGAGGAGTTCTCCGCCTCCGAGAGGTTCCCCGATTCGCCCGAGGAGTTCTCCGCCTCCGAGTGGTTCCCCGGCTCGCCCGAGGAGTTCTCCGCCCCCGAAAGGCTCTCCAATTCGCCCGGGGAGTTCTCCGCCTCCGAGGAGTCTCCGGCTCGCCCGGGCAAACTACTCGGCCTCGTCCCGTCCCGGCCCATCCAGTGCCGTACCCACTTGGTACCCGCCGCGCCAGAGCATGATGGGCGTCCGTCCTTCGCCACGGCAGCCACAGTGGCGCCCGTCTCATCCGAACAGGAACGCTACAGTCCTGAGAGAAATGCATGCGCAACACCGGGCGCCCAAGGACGACACCTGGAGTCCGAGGAGGACACCTGGAGTTCCCAAAGGCCTCGAGTGAGTCAACCACGACCCGGAAACTACCCGAGAGCCTACCCGAGAAGACATCTACACCAACCACCCGGGATGTACGATCCCGGGTCCAGCGGGGCGCCCACTCCGTCAACACCTGCTCCCCGTACGGCTCGGCGCGCGGCGCAAGTTAAAGGCCTCGGGGGCAGTAACTCCCCTTGTAATTTTCCTCTTTCTTACCTCCTGCTCCCTTCTCTCCTTGAGACTATAAAAGGGGACAAGGGGACACCAGTGGGAGGGGACGGACAATAGACGAAGAACGGTCGAACACTCGAACACAGCACGAACAGCACGCTCACTCACACAGCACAGGGACTTGGGACCCTCTCCCTCTCCCGACTTGTTTGTACCCCCTACTACAGACTTGGACTTGAGAACATCGGCACACACTGGACGTAGGGTGTTACTCTCCGGAGGCCCGAACCAGTCTAAACCCCATGTCTCTTGAGTCACCATCCGGACCCTGACACGCGATCGTAGAAATTTACTTGCCTGCGGTAGAGAACCCCGACAGTTGGCGCGCCAGGTAGGGGCCTTTTCGCGTGTCACGACACTTCACCAGGGCCCGGATGGCCCACGGCGGCGCTTCGCTGGCGCCCGGCGATCACCTGCGGTTCGGCTCCCTCGACTTCGTCTTCGGCAAGTCGGTGGAGCCCATCATCGGGGCAACTTTCGTGCGCCCCAAGCTTGCCCGCGACGACGACGGCAAGACGATCCACGACAAGTGGCCCAAGCCCTCCCACGCCACGACGAGAGCCACCACCTACGTCCTCGACCTGCTCGGCGGGGACCTGGCGGCCGCCCTGGGACGGAGCCCGTCCCAGGAACGCTTCCGCAACGTCTCCTACATGATCACCAACCTCGCCCTCCAAGTTGGAGGGGAAGAGCAGCTCCCCTGGGACGAGTTCATCGACTGCTACAACGCCATGTACCCGGAGGGACAGCCAGGCCTGCCGCGTGACCCGGCGGCCACCCCGACACCGACGGAGTCCGACCCCAGCGTCCCACCAACCGCCAAAAGCGCGGTGAGCGAGCAAAGCTCGCACCCGCGGTTGAGGTGAGCTCCGCCAAACTTCGACCCTTCTCGGGAGTGCTTCATGTGTCACACCCCCGACGGGGATGTGCAGTCCGCCAGCAGCTCGACGAGGGACGGCGCCCCCGCAGCACCACCTGCCAACGCCCCTGCGGCTCCGCCTGCCAACGCCCCTGCGGCACCACCTCCCAACGCCCCGGCGGGCGATGCCCGGCGGGTCAGGCTGCAGGAGCTCGACGAGGCCCGGCGTCAGATCGAGGCAGAACGCCAGCAGCTCAACCGCGAGCTCGGGAGAAACGCGGATGGGGGAGCCGCCCGCGCACGGGCCCGGGACGTGCAACAGCGCATCATCAATGACGGTGGCAACACCAACGACGCGCCGGTCTTCAACCGGGCGTCCCAGAACCTCGCAGCGGCTGCTGTCCTGCTCCGTGAACACCCTGAACCAGCGACGCCCGAAGATCGAAGGTTCCATCAGCAGCTCTGCGCGCTCCTGGAAACCGCAGTAGTCCAACAGGCGGAAAGCTCCGCCTCACGCCAGCGAGCTCCCCGGGAGCCCGATCGAGAGCATTCTGTACATCATCACGGGGCCGTAGCCGACGGAGGCGCCAGACGACAGGACGAGCACCATCAGCACCGCCCACGCCGATCCTACAACAGGCGGCGCGGGGGCCGCTACGACAGCGGCGAGGACCGGAGCAGGAGCGCGTCACCCGACCCTAGGGGGCCGCGTGCCTTTGGACCTCGCGTCCTCGGCGCTCAGGTCCCTCCGCGCTTCCGAGCTCCCACGACGGTGCCCAAGTACGACAGGGACACAAACCCCAGCGTCTGGCTGGAGGACTATCGGCTCGCGTGCCATGCGGGCGGGGCGCAAGACGACCACTTCATCATCAAAAGCCTTCCACTCTACCTCGCTGACTCAGCTCGGACATGGCTGGAGCACCTCCCTGCAGGCAAGATCGACAGCTGGGCGCAGTTGCGTGATGCCTTCATTGGCAACTTCCAGGGCACCTATACTCGTCCCGGGAACCCCTGGGACCTCTGCAACTGCCTCCAGAGAGAAGACGAGACCCTGCGCGATTACATCAAGCGCTTCTCCAAGCGGTGCACCGAGCTGCCGAACACCGCCGACACCGACGTCGTCGCGGCATTCCAATTCGGAACGACTTGTGCGACCCTCATTCACGAGCTAGGGCGCAAAAAGCCGCGAACCATCCGAGACCTCCTCGACATCGCCACCGACTACGCCGATGGGGAGGACGCCGTCGCTGCAACCCTTGATCGGCCTCAGGGCAAGGGCAAGCAGTCGGAGGCGGTCGGCGAGGGCACCTCTGCCTGACCCGACAAGAAGAAAAGGAAGGACAAACGGAGGCGCGATGGCGGCATGGTAGCGGCGGCCGAGCGGAAGACCGCTAAACCCAAAGGGAACCCGGCGCCAAGGGACCACTTCGAGAGGCTCCTCGAGGCGCCCTGCACCAACCATGAGGGCCCTGTCAAGCACGCTCTGAAGGACTGCAAGCTCATGAAAAGCTTCCTCGCCGGTACCCAGAAGAAGAAACCTCATGATAACACCAAAGATGGGGTCGGAGGCCCGAACGATGACGACGGCTACCCCAGGGAGGACGGCGCAGTCCTGATGATCGTTGGAGGGTCGACGGCCTGCCCTTCGAGGCGCGACGAGAAGCGGATCCGACGAGAAGTTTGCCACACGGAGCCCGTGGTGCCCTCCTACCTAAGGTGGTCCGAGGCCCCGATCACCTTCGATCGCTCCGACCATCCCGACCATGTCCCACAACCCGGAAGGTACCCGCTCGTGGTTGCTCCTCTCTTCGAGACGAAACGCGTCCACAAGGTGCTGATGGATGGCAGGAGCGGCCTCAACATCCTCTACGCCGAAACTCTCGATGAGATGGGGATCTCGCGGTCCCGGCTTCGGCCATCCGCGGCGCCGTTCCACGGGGTTGTCCCCGGGGTGGACGCAATACCGCTCGGGCAGATCGACCTGCCCGTCACGTTCGGGACTCCACGGAACTTCCGCAGAGAAACCCTCACTTTCGAAGTGGTGGGATTTCCTGGGACGTATCACGCCATCCTTGGGAGGCCTGCATACGCAAAGTTCATGGCTGTCCCGAACTATACGTACCTCAAACTGAAGATCCCCGGACCCAAAGGTGTCATCACAGTGGGGACTTCGTTTGAGCATGCGTTCGCCTGTGAAACCGAGTGCTTCCAATTCGCGGAGGCGCTCGTCCAGTCCAAGAAGCTCGCCGTTGAGCCTTCGCCCAGGGACCCGGATATCCCCGAGACCTCCAAGCGTGCTGCGTGCTCCTTTGAGCCAGCCAAGGACGTCAAGGAGGTTGCCGTGGCCAACGATGGTCGCACCCTCCATGTCGGGACGGCGCTCGATCCTCTATAGGAAAGCGCGCTCGTCGACTTTCTCCGCGCAAACCTCGATGTGTTTGCATGGAAGCCCTCGGACATGCCGGGGATTCCAAGGGAAGTCGCCGAGCACAAACTTGATATTAAGCCTGGCGCTCGACCGGTCAAACAGAGGCTTCGACGTTACGACGAGGACAAGTACAAAGCCATCGGCGAAGAGCTCAAAAAGCTCCTTAGCGCCGGCTTCATTAGGGAAGTGTACCACCCCGAGTGGTTAGCAAACCCTGTCCTTGTAAAAAAGAAGAACGGGAAATGGAGGATGTGCGTTGACTATACTGGCCTTAACAAGGCATGTCCAAAAGACTCCTTCCCTCTTCCGCGCATAGATCAGGTGGTCGACTCCACCGCGGGGTGCGAAACCCTCTGCTTTCTCAATGCGTACTCCGGGTACCATCAGATCGCGATGAGCCTGGCCGACCAGCTCGCAACATTGTTTATCACACCTTACGGCACCTTCTGCTATTCGTCTATGCCATTCGGGCTGAAAAACGCGGGCGCCACGTTCCAAAGATGCATGCGACGCGTCTTTGGCGACTTAATCGGCCGACTGGTCGAGGCGTACGTTGACGATATAGTAGTAAAATCCAAACGCACCGGCGATTTGGTCTCCGACCTCGCGGCTGTCTTTGAAAAGCTCCGGCTGAACAAAGTAAAGCTGAACCCCGAGAAATGCGTTTTCGGGGTTCCGAGAGGCATGCTCCTCGGCTTTATCGTATCGGAACGAGGCATCGAGGCCAATCCCGAGAAGATAACCGCCATCACCGACATGGGGCCGATCCAGAACGTGAAGGGGGTCCAACGCGTCATGGGATGCTTGGCCGCACTCAGCCGTTTCATCGCCCGACTCGGGGAACGGAGCCTGCCCTTGTACCGACTGCTCAAGAAGTTGGATCAATTCGTCTGGAACGCCGAGGCGCAGCAGGCCCTCGACTCGCTTAAGACATCGCTCAAAAATCCACCGATCCTAACCGCCCCGGCGGAAGGGGAGCCCATGCTGCTCTACATTGCGGCAACCACCCATGTGGTAAGCACCGCCCTCGTCGTCGAGCGAAACGAGCCCGAGAAGATCCAAAAGGTGCAACGCCCCGTTTACTTCATCAGCGAGGTCCGGTCTGACACCAAGGTACGATATCTCCAGATCCAAAAACTTGTCTACGCTGTCCTCATCACCAAGCGGAAGCTCTGGCATTACTTCGACGCCCACCCCATCACGGTGGTGTCGAGGTATCCACTCGGCGAGGTGATCCAGAACCCCGAGGCCGAGGGGAGGATAGCCAAGTGGGCGCTCGAGCTAATGGGCAAGAATGTCACCTACGCCCCTCGGGACGCCATCAAGTCGCAAGCACTGGTCGACTTCGTCGCCGAGTGGACCGAGGCCCAGACTCCCCCGACCTCCATCGAGCATGAGACCTGGGTCATGTACTTCGACGGATCGCTAATGAAAGAGGGAGCAGGTGTCGGCCTGGTCTTTGTCTCGCCTCTGGGCGTGCGCATGGAGTACATGGTTCGGCTGCACTTCTCGGCCTCCAACAACGCCGCCGAGTACGAGGCCCTCATCAACGGACTCCGTATTGCCCTCGAGCTTGGCATACGGCGTCTCGAGATCCGAGGAGACTCGGAGTTGGTCGTCGATCAAGTGATGAAGGAGTCGAGCTGCGTCAGCCCCAAGATGGCCGCCTACTGCCGGGCGGTCCGCGAGCTGGAAGACAAGTTTCTCGGCCTCGAGCTCAAGCACGTCCAATGACGATACAACGAGGCGGCCGACACCCTCGCCAAGGCGGCCTCCAACCGGAAGCCCGTCCCCCATGGAGTGTTCGCCAAGGACCAGCATGCCCCCTCCATCCGACTCGACGACGAGCCACCCGAGCCTCCAGCGCAGGAGGAGGCGGAAGTGATGGAGATTGACGCAGCGCCCGAGCCTAACCTCGAGGATCCCGACTGGAGGATCCCGCTACTCGAGTGGATCGTGCAGGGCAAGCTCCCTCCCGACCCGACCGAGGCTCGGCGGATCGCGCGCTGGGCCAAAACTTTCACACTCATCGAGGGAGAACTCTACCGACGGGGCACCTTCGGCGTCTTGATGCGCTGCATCCCGATCGACCAAGGCAAAGAATTGCTAAGGGACATCCATGCAGTGGCATGTGGGCACCATGCCGCGCCGAAGACACTTGTCGGGAAAGCTTTCCGGCAAGGGTTCTACTGGCCGACCGCGGTGGCTAATGCTAAGGACATCGTGCGCAGCTGCGAAGGCTGTCAGTTCTATGCAAGGCAAACTCACCTCCCGGCGCAAGCCCTGCAGACCATCCCCATTACCTGGCCCTTTGCCGTATGGGGATTGGATCTTGTCGGGCCACTGAAGGAAGCACCCGGGGGCTTCACGCATCTCCCCGTCGCCGTGGACAAGTTCTCCAAATGGATCGAGGCAAGGCCCATCAGGCGGGTTCGCTCGCAAGAAGCCGTCCAGTTCTTCACCAACATCATCTACCGATTCGGGGTCCCGAACGTGATCATCACCGACAACGGCACTCAGTTCACGGGCAAAAAGTTCCTCGACTTCTGCGACGACAACAACATCCGAGTGGATTGGGCCGCCGTCAGCCACCCCAAAACCAACGGACAGGTGGAGAGAGCCAATGGCATGATTTTGCAAGGACTGAAACCACGAATCTTCAAACGCCTCGAGAAGTTCCGGGCAAGGTGGGTCGCAGAGCTCCCGTCGGTCCTCTGGAGCTTGCGAACCACTCCAAGTCGAGCCACGGGCTGCACGCCCTTCTTCATGGTGCACGGGTCCGAGGCGGTCCTCCCAACTGACCTCGACTACGGCAGCCCAAGGGTTCGCGCCTACGACGACGAAGGGAATGTGGAAGACGCCATCGACCAGCTGGATGAAGCGCGCAGCATCGCACTACTCCACTCGGCCAAGTACCAGCAGGCCCTACGGCGATACCACGACCGCAACATCCGAAGCCGGGCCTTTCAAGTCGGCGACCTCGTCCTCCGACGAGTTCAGAGCAACCGCGGCCGCCACAAGCTGTCGCCACCATGGGAAGGCCCCTACATCGTCGACCAAGTCCTCCGCCCGGGGACTTTCAAGCTCAAGGACGCGGACGGCCAAGTCCTCACGAACGCTTGGAACATAGAGCAGCTACGTTGCTTTTACCCTTAAAAAGTACCTGTACTTTTCAATTCGCGATAATAATCAAAGTACTGCGCCGTTCTGAGTACTTTATTCGCATACGATCGTTTTCCGAAGTGTACCCCGCAAGTTCCAAAGCTAAGCGGCGGGCGATCCCTTCCCCGTGCAGGATCGCCCACCGCTCGGGGGCTCCACCCGGGGCCAAGTGCCCCTTCGTTTTTCACAAAAACTCGACAAGTGATCGCTCTCGCGCGCGATCAGGCGGTATACTTTTGCGCTTGCGAGAAAGGAACGTCAGCTCGAGGGGCTTTCGTGACCACGCTTGTCCAAGTTTCGAGTGCTTACGCCCCTGCGGCTACGACGCTAACTTGCGGGCAAAGTCCAAGTCCCCGGACCGACGTCTTTTTCCCGAGAAGCAATAAAGAAACCGCCTCGACTAGTTATCGCTTGCAGCGTAATCGATCTGCTGCTTGTCATTGTTCGAATCTTCCGAAACCACTCGGGGGCTGCGAGTCCGAGTGCCCAATCTCCCGAGTTCCTACGCCCCGGTGGCTACGGAACAGAGTCCGACGGGCAGGACCCCGCGCCTTTCCATCTCGACCCACGACCCCCAAAAGCATTCGGAAGAAAATGAAAATGGCAAACAACAGATAAAAACACGAGCTTTTTGAAGCAACAACGATTATCCTTTAAAAAGGAGCTTTGCTCATTACATGATGACTAAGTCCCTATTTTTATTCTGCCCCGAGATCCTTCAGGGCGGCGGTCAACACCTTCTCGGCGAACGAGGAAGACTCGGCTTCAATTTCATCATATTCGGCATCCTCGTAGCCGGGGGCCCATCCGCCTTGCAGAGCCTCCCGATCCATGGTCGGGTAGTGCGACAAGAACATGGCAATGATCTTCCGCGCCACGCTCCGAGCAAGATCCGAGGCCTGCGCCCGTGTCCTCCCTGCGACAAGGGCGAGGCGATCCACCAGGGACGGGCCGCCACCGACGTTGAGCTCCTCGAACAGGTGCTCGACCGCTTGGACCAAAGCCTGATGGACCTCGGACTTCTTCTCGAGGGCCCTCTGGCTCTGCTCGCCCGCCTCCCTGGACCTCCGAAGGTCCTCCACAGCTCCTGTAGACAATTCTTCGTCAGGAGTCATCTCGCAGGAAGGAAAGCAAGAAGAAGGATAAGCAGAAACACAATACTTACTGGCCAACTCCGCCTTCGGGCCACGACCAAGCTCCACCAGCTCTTGGTTGGCAGCAAAGGCCTTGGTCACCTCGCGCTTCTCGGCCTCGAGCTTGGCCTCTAGGTCAACCTTCCCCTTCCGCAGGGCTACATTGGCAGACAAGCCTAAGCAAACTCGCCGCCACTCGAGGAAAACGGAAAGAAACCGCCCGACAAGAAATGGGGAGGGATAACTCACCGAGGATCTCCTCCTCCCGCTTCTGGGCGACCTCCTTGAGGCGGGCCCCCTCTTCCTCCGCGGCCTTCAGCATCCCGGCCAGCTCGACCAACTGGTTGTTGGCCGTCTTAAGGTCAAGGTCGCGGTGCTGGACGTCTATCTGAAGGTCCACCACTTTCGCCTTCAGCCCCTCGACCTCCCGCACAGCAGTCTCCTTTTCCCGATTGGAGGCGTCGGCAGCCACCAGCGCCTCCATCACCGTCCTCTCGGCCTCCTCCACCTTCGCCTCGAGGGTGGCCTTTTCCTCCGCGGCGTCCTCAATCACCTCGTCCCTGGCCTCCCGGGCCTCGGTCAGCTGGGCCTCGAGCTGCTCCTTCTCGGCCTTCAGCTGTTGCACGGCGGGCCAAAGCCTGGACTCCCGGCGGAGGAACAGGGACTTCTCGGAGCTGCGCTCCATAATTTTCTGAACGAAGGCAGAAAGGGGAGCGGTAAGACACACCCCAAAACAGCGCCAAGACTAGAAAAACGAAGCCCGAGAACTTACCCGGGAAGGCCCGATGATCATCTTATTGAAGACCTCCTTCATATTATTGAGGCCCTCCGCGAGAAGTCGGCACTGCTCCCTCTCCGACGTGTCGTCGAGCTCGAAGATGGGATCCCCCGGGTTCTGACGATCGTACCACAACAACCGACCCTCACATGGCAGGTTCGGGTTGTTCTCGATAGGTACGATGGTGTCAAAACGACGATCCATCGTCATCATCCCCGGCGTCTCCCGGAGAAAGCCCAGCTGCCCAGGCCCTCGCTCGAAGGGCTCGAAGGGCACGGGGACTCCACGACTGGCCCCCTGCTGGACTCGCCGACGACCCTCCGCGAGCTACTCTCCGGCGAGTCCTCGAGCACGACGACCTCTGGGGGAACCACCCTGGAGGGCTCGGGGGCTGTAGCAGCTGCCGGGATGGCAGCGTCTTGAAGGGCGTTGGACGTCCCCGCCTCTGCTTCCTTGGGGCCAGTCGTAGTCCCCGGAGAGGCAGCGACCCCGCGGCCATCTTCCCCGGCCGCGTCACTGGAAACGGCGACCTCCCCCGCTCCGGGGCGGGCCACCTCCTCCTGAGGAGTAGGCAGAGCCGCCTCCACCAGCTCCTCGGCCAGTTCGGCTTGGAGCGCCGCGACGGCCGCCTCCGTGGGGACGGTCTGTGCAATGGCCAGGCCCGTCGGGAGTGCGTCTCCCGGGCTGTCGCCGTCCCCTTCCTGCACCTTCTCCTCCACAGAGGGCGCCACCCTCCGTGCCTCCTCCTCGGCCTGCTCCGCCGAGGGCACCGGCGTCACCACCTCGGCCCGCTCCGCCGCGAGCTCCGGCGTAGCCTTCTCGGCCGGCTCCGCCACGGGCTCCGGCGTCACCTTCTCGGCCTGCTCCGTCGCAGGCCTCGGCGTCTGTGCCGCCGAGCGCAGCGTCTTCCTCGGCGCCACCACGAGCGGAGTGTCGGCCCGACTGGTTCGTCACAAGTCGGGGAATCCGGCTGAGAAAAATGGCAACTACAGAGAAAACAAAAACCACTCGAGAAGGACAGATCATCACTCACCTCGACGAGATGGTCCGAGTCCGCTTGGAACCCGTCGGCGCTGGGTCCTTCGGGGATGCGGGCCTCTTGGATCCCGCGAGCGCCGTTGGGGCGAGGGCCACCGGCGCGGTTTCAGCGTCCCTACCCAAGTGGGGCGCCGCCTGACCAGACGGGCCTCCTCCTTCGACCGGGGACGGGTCCGGCCGCCCCGTCGAGGCCCTCACCGGGGCGAAAGGGGCCTGCGTCTCCACCGCGGGCGTCCAGGGCGCGTTCCGCCCTTCGCTATGCGCCCGCGTCATTTGAAGGGCTGGCGGCGGCCGCCTGTCATCTCGCGACGCGAGCCTTTTGGGGGAGCGCGACGCCCCCAGGACGAACCCCCTTGTGGGCGCGCTCCGACAAGTCCCGGCTCCGGCTCCTCTCCCGACGAGGGGAGACCGTGTCCCGTCGGGAACTCTTCCCCTCCTCGGGCACGTGACGGGAGGACGGAGGCGTGTGGCTGCGCCTCTCGCGCTGGCTGTCCACGGAGGGCCGTCGATGCCGGCCCAACCGGGAGCTTTCGCTCCTCCCCGCGTCCGGCGGAGGCGGCCCTCCTCTCCGGCTAGATCCCGGTCGCTACGCCGAGGACGAGGCGGTCATCGCCGCGACCGCCTTAAGCTTCCTAGGAGGCGCGTCGTCGTCATCGCTCTCCTCGTCATCACCACTCCTCGAGTCCCCCTCCGCGGGCTCCGACTCGGGGTCCTCGTCCTCGGAAACCCGTTCTCCCCTTTTCCTCCTCCTGGACCGCTCGGCGTTTCTCTCGCGCTTGGTAATCTCTTGCTTCTTCCACTGCTCCCGGCGGTCTTTCTTCGCCTTGGCCCATTCGGCCTCGGCCCGATTCTTCGCCCTGTCCTCGGGAAGCGGCGGCCGGGAGTAGGAGCAGTCAAAGCTCTTCATCTAAAGAACTCGGGATCAGCAAACCAAAAACTACTCGGGGATTCAAGGTGGATGAAGGAAACCTTACCAGAGCTTGGGTGCGGGCATTCGGGAGCATAGGGAGAAGGCCCGGGGGAGGATATGCGCCGTGCGCCTTCCCCATCGCTGCCGTCACCTGGCGCTCCACCTCGGCCTCCGAGGGCAAGGGGTTCATCGTCACGGTCCCCACGAAGGGGGCCTTCGCCGGAACCATCTGCCAGATCTGGAGGGTGCGCCGCCTCAGCGGTATGATACCTCTCGAGAGGTACCCGCCGATGACCTCCGCCGCGGACACCCTCGCGTCGCGGAGTCGCGCGAGGGCCTTCCAGATGTTCCCGAGGAGCTTCTCCTGCAGCTTCTTCTCGGGCCCGTACGCCCACTCGTCGGGCGCCTTCTCGAACGTCTTTCCGGTGTACTCCGGAAGGGGGTTCTTGGAGTCGTTCTTGAGGTAGAGCCACATCGGGTGCCAGCCCTTGTTCGAGCTGATCAGGGTCCCCGTGATGTAGTCCTTCGACCGCCCCTGCTTCGCCTTCAACACGGCGCACCCGATCGTTGCGGGGGCGCCGCCCTCGGCGGGGTGCAGCGCGAACTTGAAGAAGTACCTGAAGAGGTCCCAGTGGGCCTCCATCCCCAGGTACCCCTCGCAGAGCGCCACGAACACCGCCATCTGCTGCACCCCGTTGGGGTTGATGTGGTGAAGCTCCAGCCCGTACTCGTTGAGCACGGCGCGGATGAACCTCCCAGCGGGGACGGAGAACCCACGCTCGTGGAAGGCGACGAACGAGACGACGTATCCGCGCGGCGGCCGGGGGTAGTCCTCCACACCCGGTATCTTCCACTCCTCGGCCGCCGTCAATGGCGGAAGCAGCCCTTCCGCCACGAGGCCCTCCAGCTGCCGGAGCGTAACCCTCGAGCGCTCCCAGGTCGACATCGCAAAGCTATCTGAAGGAGGAAGCGCAGGCGGGACAGGGGGCTCGGTCACTCACTCTCCGGAACGGCGAAGCAACGGCGGCGGAGGACGTAAGGAAACAAACGGAGTAGTGGCGGAGGATACGAGACACGCAACGGGAGGGGAAAGGCTCGGGCTAGGGTAAAACCCTAGGCGGTCGCAACGCAGGGCTTTAAATAGGGGCGGAGCAGAGTGGCGACATTAATTGCGCGGGCCCACCACTGGCGCAGCGGCGACGTGCGCCCGTCGCTTCATCTGACCTCCTCAAAAGGCGCGTCCACCCCCCACGCGGCGGAAAGACGGGCCGACGTTCCCGTACTCGGCCCATCAACGGTTGGGCAGCGGTCCGGCCCACCGACGAAGCGTCCTCGGCATGCTTCCCATCCCCGACGAGCTTCCCGACCCCGACAACCTCCAAGGCAAACCACCCGGGGCTTAAAACCTTAACAAGAGCACCAGCTCTTCTCAAGGCTCGGGGGCTACACCCGGCGGGTGCGCTCGCGCGCCCCCACCGAAAAAATCGTGACTTACCATATCTTCACCGCCTCTCAGCCTGGGCGCGAGTCTCCATCTCCCCCCCAGGCTCGGGGGCTACTGACAAGGGTCTGGATTAGGGGTACCCAATCAAACCCTTAACCCGGGTCCTCACGATAATCCACCCCTCAAAAGCAAAAACCGAAGAACCAAATCAAAGCAGATTCTCCATGCCCCAACAGCTCGGAGGCCGCCCGACGAGTCTCCGATTCGCCCGAGGAGTTCTCCGCCTCCGAGAGGTTCCCCGATTCGCCCGAGGAGTTCTCCGCCTCCGAGTGGTTCCCCGGCTCGCCCGAGGAGTTCTCCGCCTTCGAGAGGTTCCCCGATTCGCCCGAGGAGTTCTCCGCCTCCGAGTGGTTCCCCGGCTCGCCCGAGGAGTTCTCCGCCCCCGAAAGGCTCTCCGATTCGCCCGGGGAGTTCTCCGCCTCCGAGAGGTTCCCCGATTCGCCCGAGGAGTTCTCCGCCTCCGAGTGGTTCCCGGCTCGCCCGAGGAGTTCTCCGCCCCCGAAAGGCTCTCCGATTCGCCCGGGGAGTTCTCCGCCTCCGAGGAGTCTCCGGCTCGCCCGGGCAAACTACTCGGCCTCGTCCCGTCCCGGCCCATCCAGTGCCGTACCCACTTGGTACCCGCCGCGCCAGAGCATGATGGGCGTCCGTCCTTCGCCACGGCAGCCACAGTGGCACCCGTCTCATCCGAACAGGAACGCTACAGTCCTGAGAGAAATGTATGCGCAACACCGGACGCCCAAGGACGACCCCAGGCGCCCAAGGACGACACCTGGAGCCCGAGGAGGACACCTGGAGTTCCCAAAGGCCTCGAGCGAGTCAACCACGACCCGGAAACTACCCGAGAGCCTACCCGAGAAGACATCTACACCAACCACCCGGGATGTACGATCCCGGGTCCAGCGGGGCGCCCACTCCTTCAACACCTGCTCCCCGTACGGCTCGGCGCGCGGCGCAAGTTAAAGGTCTCGGGGGCAGCAACTCCCCTTGTAATTTTCCTCTTTCTTACCTCCTGCTCCCTTCTCTCCTTGAGACTATAAAAGGGGACAAGGGGACACCAGTGGGAGGGGACGGACAATAGATGAAGAACGGTCGAACATTCGAACACAGCACGAACAGCACGCTCACTCACACAGCACAGGGACTTGGGACCCTCTCCCTCTCCCGACTAGTTTGTACCCCCTACTACAGACTTGGACTTGAGAACATCGGCACACACTGGACGTAGGGTGTTACTCTCCGGAGGCCCGAACCAGTCTAAACCCCCTGTCTCTTGAGTCACCATCCGGACCCTGACACGCGATCGTAGAAATTTACTTGCCGGCGGTAGAGAACCCCGACACCATGATATTGGCAAAACACCTCTGGTCCCGAAGGTGGACCCCTTCCTCTTCCTCGGCCTCTGCCGGTTCTTCCACCCTTTTGGGTAGGCGCATTTCTTTGGTTCTGGTATAGGCTTTCTGGGTAGGTGGGTTTGTTCTCTTGGAACGAAAGTGGACTCTCCACGCTCATGATGGTTTGAGATGGGTAATTTTGGTAGTGGTTTTGGTTGTAGTGGTGCTGCTTGTTTTGGGAATCGTACTGGCTTTTCATAACAGCTTCTCTGGCAATTCGCCTTCTGGCAATTCGCCTTCGGTTGTCATTGTTGGATGGACAATATTTTTTGAACTTCTCATACAGATCTCCAAGGGTTGCTGGTGTTTCCCTTGCAATATGCTACGTGAATGGGCCAGGTCAAAGTCCCTGAATAGCTGCAAACTTGGCGGCTTCGTCAGGAATATGAGGAGCTTCAGATCGCAGTCCCACAAACCTACGAAAGTAATCTTCCAAAGATTCCTTTGGCTATTGGTGTAGAGTTAGCTCTGCATATGAGAGTGCTTGGTCTCCCATTATGCTGAAATTCTTGATCAGCTCTCTTTTCAGATCATACCAACTGCTGATAGATAACCCTAGAAGCTTGGCGTACTAGTTTATTGCAGTGCCATCGCAGAAGATGATGAAAGACTTTGCCAGCACTACATCATCTCCCCCTGCCGAAGCTATTGCAGCCTCATAGCTCATGAGAAATTGCATGGGGTCGGTGAGGCCATTGTACCTTTGTAGAGTGATGGGCTTGTACGAAGGCGGCCATCTTGCCAATTGCAGACTTTCTGATAGAGGGCAAGTGTGATCAATGTGATGAGTGTGCAGCATTTGAAAGCCAATTTCTGATGTGGAAACACGATTTGCTCCAGCATTGGCGAAGGCAATTGGCTGACTTCTCCCTGGAGCTCAGCAACTTGTTTCTTGGCTTTCTTGAGTTCTTCTCGGAGCTTCGCAGCTCTAGAACTTGTGGAGTTCAATCTTCTTTGCTTCGCCTGCCTCAGCTCTTCCAACTGCTTCCTGACTTGCAGTAGCTTGTTTTGTTGTTCTTCTTTTTCTTGCATTTGCTGTTGTAGCTCAAGCTGGGCAGCCTCGAGCTCTCTCTGCTGCTCTAGACAGCGAAGGCGGAGCCTTTCCTCCACCCTGCGCAGCTTGTCTTCGGTGGTGAGAGTGTCTTCATCGACTTCCGGTTCTTCAGTGACGGCTTCGGTTATGGGTGGTAAGGTGCTTGGTGGAATTATGGCTTGGGCATCGGCTTCGTCGGTTGAGGTTGTGTCTTCGGTGGTTGGTGGTCTTATTGCTACTCTTCATGGTGGCATAGTGGTTTTCGTGGATTTTCTTTGTGCACAGCACAGACGGTGGGCGCCAATTGTTGGGTTATAGCCGAAGCCAATGAGCCCAAACAATAGCTAAGATAGAGAAATGGAGACAAGCAATAATATATTACTCATCAACAGTATTCTCAGGAATCAGCCCTTTACACGTTGGTGAGAGGTCCCCTTTTATAGGGAGGTCAAGAGGCACATTTTACATTCCACTTATGCCCCTAGAAATTAGGCATCATCCTCCAGACTACACAACTTAAGCTATCCAAGGGCATAAGGGTACATAAACACGTCTCAATGTGAGTGCATAGACCAGCAACTCTGTCTTTGACTCGGTTTGGACCCGGTCCACGCTGCCTTCACCGCGCCTCTGATAACCTTTAATGCCTTCACCATCTGGGCGCCATCGGTCACGAGATGCCTTCTCCTCAAAAGAGGAGAAGCCATTGTGCCGCCAATCCAGGTCTGTCCTGAGCTTGTAGGAAAAGATAAACCGCACATATGCACGTAATATTTGTAACTTGCCTTCACACCCATGCTGGACGAACCTATGTGGCGAAGGCAACGGATTACCTCATAGCGCCTGATCGCTTAGCGAAGGCGATGGCCTTTCAATTACTTGTGGCGAAGACGAATTTCGGGAGCTCAAATGCAAAGTAAACGGGTGAAGGCCTTTCCTTGGCAGGCTAATCCCCCAACACCGTGTCTAGGTGAGTTTCGGACCATTTCGTTACTGCTTTTGTAACGTAGCGAAACAGGCCCGTTTAGTGCAATTAATGCACCGTTTTACACGGTCGAATTTGTTGTCAATTTTTTCGCAACAAATAATACCAAACCACTCTATTAAACCAAAAACCATGTCTGGGTGAGTTTCGGACCATTTCGTTACTGTTTTTATAACATAGCGAAACGGGCCCGTTTAGTGCAATTAATGCACCGTTTTATGCGGCCGAACTTGCTGTCAATTTTATCACAACGGATGACTCCAAACAACTCTATTAGACCAAAAACCATGTCTGTGTGAGTTTCCGACCATTTCGTTACTGCTTTTGTAACGTAGCGAAACGGTCCCGTTTAATGCAACTAATGCACCGTTTTACGCGGCCGAACTTGCTGTCAATTTTTTCGCAATGGATGACTCCAAACCAATCTATTAGACCAAAAACCATGTCTGGGTGAGTTTCAGACCATTTGGTTACTGCTTTTATAACATAGCGAAACGGGCCCGTTTAGTGCAATTAATGCACTGTTTTATGCGGCCGAACTTGCTGTCAATTTTTTCGCAACTGATGACTCCAAACCACTCTATTAGACCAAAAACCTTGTCTAGGTGAGTTTTGGACCATTTCGTTACTGCTTTTGTAACGTAGCGAAACGGGCCTGTTTAGTGCAATTAATGCACCGTTTTACGCGGCCGAACTTGCTGTCAATTTTTCCGCAACGGATGACTCCAAACCACTCTATTAGACCAAAAACCATGTCTAGGTGAGTATCGAACTATTTCGTTACTGCTTTTGTGACACCCCGAAATGGGCCTGTTTAGTTCAATTAATGCACCGTTTTATCGGTTGAACTTGCTGTCAATTTTTTCACGACGGATGACTCCAAACTACTCTATTAAACCAAAAACCGTGTCTGGGTGAGTTTCAGACCATTTTGTTACTGCTTTTGTAACGTAGCGACACGGGCCCGTTTAGTGCAATTAATGCACCGTTTAATGCGGCCGAACTTGCTGTTATTTTTTTCGTAATGGATGACTCCAAACCACTCTATTAGACCAAAAACCATATCTGGGTGAGTTTCGGACCATTTCGTTACTGCTTTTGTGACACCCCGAAATGGGCCCGTTTAGTGCAATTAATGCACCGTTTTATGCGGCCGAACTTGCTGTCAATTTTTTTTCAACGGATGACTCCAAACCACTCTATTAGACCAAAAACCATGTCCGGGTGAGTTTCGGACCATTTCGTTACTGCTTTTATAACATAGCGAAACAGGCCCGTTTAGTGCAATTAATGCACCGTTTTATGCGGCCGACCTCGCTGTCAATTTTTTCGCAACGGATAACTCCAAACCACTCTATTAGACCAAAAACCTTATCTAGGTGAGTTTCGGACCATTTCGTTACTGCTTTTGCAACGTAGCGAAACAGGCCCATTTAGTGCAATTAATGCACCGTTTTACACGGCCGAACTTGCTGTCAATTTTTTCACAACGGATGACTCCAAACCACTCTATTAGACCAAAAACGTCAGGGTGAGTTTCAGACCATTTCGTTACTACTTTTGTGACACCTCGAAACAGGCCCGTTTAGTGAAATTAATGCACCGCTTTGTGCGGCTGAACTTGCTGTCAATTTTTTCGCAACGGATGACTCCAAACCATTCTATTAGACCAAAAACCGTGTCTGAGAGAGTTTCAGACCATTTCATCTCTGTTTTTATAACATAGCGAAACGGGCTCGTTTAGTGAAATTAATGCACCGTTTTATGCGGCAGAACTTGCTGTCAATTTTTTCGCAAAGGATGACACCAAACCACTCTATTGGACCAAAAACCTTGTATGGGTGAGTTTCGGACCATTTCATTACTGCCTTTGTGACACCCTGAAACGGGCTCGTTTAGTGCAATAATTTTTCGCAACGGATGACTCCAAACCACTTTATGAGACCAAAAACCATGTCTGGTTGAGTTTCGGACCATTTCATTACTGCTTCGGTGACACCCCGAAATGGGCCCTTTTAGTGCAATTAATGCACCGTTTTGTGTGGCCGAACTTGCTATCAATTTTTTGGCAATGGATGACTCCAAATCACTGTATTGGACCAAAAACCATGTCTGGCTGAGTTTCGGACCATTTCGTTACTTCTTTTGTAACGTAGCGAAACAAGCCCGTTTAATGCAATTAATGCACCGTTTTATGCGCCGAACTTGCTGTCAATTTTTTCGCAACGGATGAGTCCAAACCACTCTATTAGACCAAAACCATGTCTGGGTGAGTTTCGGACCATTTCGTTACTGCTTTTGTAACGTAGCGAAATGGGTCCGTTTAGTGCAATTAATGCACCATTTTATGCAGCCGAACTTGCTGTCAATTTTTGCCCAACGTATGACTCCAAACCACTCTATTAGACCAAAAACCTTGTCTGGCTGAGTTTTGCACCGTTTCGTTACTGCTTTTGTTACGTAGCGAAATGGGCCCGTTTAGTACAATTAATGCACTGTTTTACATGGCCGAACTTGCTATCCCTTTTTTCATCACGGATGACTTCAAACAACTCTATTAGACCAAAAACCATGTCTCGATGAGTTTCGGACCATTTCGTTACTGCTTTTGTAACGTAGCGAAACGGTCCCGCTTAGTGCAATTAATGCTCCATTTTACGCAGCCGAATTTGCTCTCAATTTTTCGCAACGAATGACTCCAAACCACTCTATTAGACCAAAAACCATGTCTGTGTGAGTTTTGGACCATTTCGTTACTACTTTTATAACATAGCGAAACGGGCCCGTTTAGTGCAATTAATGCACCGTTTTATGCGGCCAAACTTGTTGTCAATTTTTTCGCAACGGATGACTCCAAACCACTCTATTAGACCAAAACTATGTCTAGGTGAGTTTCGGACTATTTCGTTACTGCTTTTGTGACACCCCAAAACGGGCCCGTTTAGTGCAATTAATGCACCGTTTTATGCGGCCGAACTTGTTGTCAATTTTTTCGCAACGGATGACTCCAAACCACTCTATTAGACCAAAAACCATGTCTGGGTGAGTTTCGGACAATTTTGTTACTGCTTTTGTAACGTAGCGAAATGAGCCCGTTTAATGCAATTAATGAATCGTTTTATGCGGCCAAACTTGCTGTCAATTTTTTGCAATGGATGTCTCCAAACCACACTATTAGACCAAAAACCATGTCTAGGTGAGTTTCGTACCATTTCGTTACTGCCTTTGTAACGTAGTGAAATAGGCCCGTTTAGTGCAATTAATGCACCATTTTATGCGACCAAACTTGCTGTCAATTTTTTCGCAACGTATGACTCCAAACCACTCTATTAGACAAAAACCTTGTCTGCCTGAGTTTCGGACCATTTCGTTACTGCTTTTGTAACGTAGCAAAACAGGCCCGTTTAGTGCAATTAAAGCACTGTTTTACACGGCCGAACTTGCTATCCATTTTTTCACAATGGATGACTCCAAACAACTCTATTAGACCCAAAACCTTGTCTGGGTGACTTTGAGACCATTTCGTTACTGCTTTTGTAACGTAGCAAAACGGTCCCGTTTATAGCAATTAATGCACCGTTTTACGCGGCCTAACTTGCTATCAATTTTTTCACAACGAATGACTCCAAACCACTCTATTAGACCAAAAACCATGTCTGTGTGAGTTTCGGGCCATTTCGTTACTGCATTTATAACATAGCGAAACGGGCCCGTTTAGTGCAATTAATGCACCATTTTATGCGGCCAAACTTGTTGTCAACTTTTTCGCAACGGATGACTCCAAACCACTCTATTAGACCAAAAACCATGTCTAGGTGAGTTTCGGACTATTTCGTTACTGCTTTTGTGAAACCATGAAACGGGCCCGTTTAGTGTAATTAATGCACCGTTTTATGCGGCCGAACTTGTTGTCAATTTTTTCGCAACGGATGACTCCAAACCACTCTATTAGACCAAAAACCATGTCTGGGTGAGTTTCGGACCATTTTGTTACTGCTTTTGTAACATAACGACACGGGCCCGTTTATTGCAGCACCATTTAATGCGGCCAAACTTGCTATTATTTTTTTTCGTAACGGATGACTCCAAACCACTATTAGACCAAAAATCATGTCTGGGTGAGTTTCGGACCATTTCGTTACTGCTTTTGTGACACCCCGAAATGGGCCCGTTTAGTGCAATTAATGCACCATTTTATGCGGCCGAACTTGCTGTCAATTTTCTTTTCAACGGATGAGTCCAAACCACTCTATTAGACCAAAAACCATGTCTGGGTGAGTTTCGGACCATTTCGTTACTGCTTTTATAACATAGCGAAACCGGCCCGTTTAGTGCAATTAATGCACCATTTTATGCGGCCGACCTCGCTGTTAATTTTTTCGCAACGGATGACTCCAAACCACTCTATTAGACCAAAAACTTTGTTGAGGTGAGTTTCAGACCATTTCGTTGTGAGTTTCGGACCATTTCGTTACTGCTTTTGTAACGTAGCGAAACGGGCCCGTTTAGTGCAATTAATGCACCGTTTTATGCGGCCGAACTTGCTGTCAATTTTTTCGCAACGGATGACTCCAAACCACTCTATTAGACCAAAAACCATGTCTAGGTGAGTTTCGGACCATTTCGTTGCTACTTTTGTAACACAGCGAAACGGGCCCGTTTAGTGCAATTAATGCACCGTTTTATGCGGCCGAACTTGCTGTCAATTTTTTCGCAACGGATGACTCCAAACCACTCTATTAGACCAAAAACCTTGTCTAGGTATGTATTAGACCATTTCGTTACCGCTTTTGTAACGTATTGAAAAGGGCCCGTTTAGCTCAATTAATGTACCGTTTTACGCGGCCAAACTTGCTGTCAATTTTTTCGCAACGGATGACTCCAAACCACTCTATTAGACCAAAAACCATGTCTGGGTGAGTTTCAGACCATTTCGTTACTGCTTTTGTAACGTAGCGAAACGGGCCCATTTAGTGCAATTAATGCACCATTTTATGCGGCCGAACTTGCTGTCAATTTTTTTTCAACGGATGTGTCCAAACCACTCTATTAGACCAAAAACCATGTCTGGGTAAGTTTCGGACCATTTCATTACTGCTTTTATAACATAGCGAAACCAGCCCATTTAGTGCAATTAATGCACCGTTTTATGCGGCCGACCTTGCTGTCAATTTTTTCGCAACAGATGACTCCAAACCACTCTATTAGACCAAAAACCTTGTCTAGGTGAGTTTCAGACCATTTCGTTACTGCTTTTGTAACGTAGCGAAACGAGTCCGTTTAGTGCAATTAATGCACCGTTTTACGCGGCCGAACTTGCTGTCAATTTTTTGACAACGGATGACTCCAAACCACTCTATTAGACCAAAAACAATGTCAGGGTGAGTTTCGGACCATTTCGTTACTGCTTTTATGACATAGCGAAACGGGTCCGTTTAGTGCAATTAATGCACCGTTTTATGCGGCCGGACTTGCTTTCAATTTTTTTGCAACGGATGACTCCAAACCACTCTATTAGACCAAAAACCCTGTTTGGGAGAGTTTCGGACCATTTCATTTCTACTTTTATAACATAGCGAAATGGGCCCGTTTAGTGCAATTAATGCACCGTTTTATGCGGCCGAACTTGCTGTCAATTTTTTCGCAACGGATGACTCCAAACCACTCTATTAGACCAAAAACCATGTCTGGGTGAGTTTCGGACCATTTCATTACTGCTTTTGTGACACCCCGAAATGGGCCCGTTTAGTGCAATTAATGCACCGTTTTATGCGGCCGAACTTGCTGTCAATTTTTTCGCAATGGATGACTCCAAATCACTCTATTAGACCAAAAACCATGTCTGGGTGAGTTTCGGACCATTTCGTTACTGCTTTTGTAACATAGCGAAACGAGCCCATTTAGTGCAATTAATGCACCATTTTATGCGGCTGAACTTGCTGTCAATTTTTTCGCAACGGATGTCTCTAAAGCACTCCATTAGACCAAAAACCTTGTCTGGGTGAGTTTCGGACCGTTTCATTACTGCTTTTGTAACACCCCAAAATGGGCCCGTTTAGTGCAATTAATGCATCGTTTTATGCGGACGAACTTGCTATCAATTTTTTCACAACGGATGACTCCAAACCACTCTATTAGACCAAAAACCATGTCTGGGTGAGTTTCGGACCATTCGTTACTGCATTTATAACATAGCGAAACGGGCCCATTTAGCGCAATTAATGCAATGTTTTATTCGGCCGAACTTGCTGTCAATTTTTTCGCAACGGATGACTCCAAACCACTCCATTGGACCATGTTGGGTTACTGCCAACGCTAATACGCCCAAACAATAGCTGACAGAGAAGTATAGTCAAGAAACAATATATTACTTATCGATAGTGTTCTCCGGAATCAGCCCTTTATATGTTGGTGAGGGGTCTCCTTTTATAGGGAGACCAAAGGGCACTTTTACATTCCTTTTATGCCCCTGAAAACCAAGCATCATCCTCTAGACTATACAACTTGGACATTCTAGGGACATATCTGTACATTCGCATCCGTCAGTGTGAATGCGCGGACTAGTTACACCGTGTTTGACTCGGTTTGGACTTGGTCCGCCTCGGCTTCGTCGGTGTGTAGGAGGGCGCAGTCAGCTTCGCTGCTTGCTTCAGTCCAATCAACAGCGACGACTTTCCTCTACTGGCTTCCAAAGCAGTTAGCTCACCATGGAACCTGCAATATAATCCCCAACGAAGCAGTCCAAGGCTCTGCTCATCATATTCAATACTTAGTGTTACCTCCGTTTCATTTAAACAGCTTTTGGAGCTGGTTCACAGCCGCATTTCTGTGTACCTCCATGTTATATAACGAATCCATTCTTATGGTGTTGCTCACTCACGAAGCTAAAGGTGATCTCTCTTTTTCATTAAACGAAGGTAATGTACCTGTAATAATGCTTTAAATTTATCAGAGGTGTCTCTCGGCAGGCCAATCCCCCAACAGTAGCCCCTCGCGGACGAGGGCTTTCTTCAACAGGCCGAGTTCCTTGAAACATGGATTGCCTTCGCCTGTCCGAGAAACGCCTCCTCGTGTTGGAGAATTGCCCGAGTTTGTGTTTTTTGTTTTGAGCTTTTTGCCGTGGCTTCGTTGTCCTTGCTGTCGTATTAGTTTTGGCTTCGTCAATTTTGAACTGGTGGGGTGGTTCGTTTTTCGAAGCAAGTAACAGTCATATTTTTTACCGTTGTTTTTTATTTGCCATCGTCGAGTTTGAATTTCTGCGATGGTTCGCTTACCTAGACGGTTAACGGACAAATTTTTTCACCTGCCTATAAATAGGACTGAAGGGGGTGACTTCACTTGCTTCACTTTTAGGCTTTCCGCGATAGCTCGCTGCTGACGCTTTTTGCCTGCTTCGCAAGTCTTAGCTCTTCAGCTTTCCGTACTTTTAGGTCACAAGTAAGTTAGCTTTCTAAGTTTTTGTTAAACTGCTTCGTTTCTTATTTCATTGTTTATTTAACTGCTTCATTTGTTTATCGTTGTTTTTGCCTTTTCTAGCATCTCGCACGAAGCAGACCGCTCGTTTGATCGGGGCTTCTGATTCTGAAGAAGAAGGTTCTCACAGTCCTGTAGTAATGACAGACGACGAAGCTGCTGCTTTTGTCGTACATCTTGAGGAGGGTGCTACCTCCACGGATATTGATCCTAGGGGTAAGGCCCCCGTAGAGGAGGTTGATAATCCAGATGAGGGAGACACTGATGATGATGCTGAGTCTGTGGCCGACGAAGCCATTGTTGGGTTAGTGCCGAAGCTAATAAGCCCAAACAATAGCCAAGACAGAGAACAGAGACAAGCAACAGTAAATTACTTATCAATAGTGTTCTCGGGAATCAGCCCTTTACATGTTGGTGGGAGGTCCCCTTTTATAGGGAGGTCAAGAGGCACATTTTACATTCCACTTGTGCCCCTGGAAATCAGGCATCATCCTCTAGACTAAACAACTTAAACTATCCGGGGGCATAAGGGTACATTCACACATCTCAATGTGAATATGTAGACCATCAACTCCGTCTTTGACTCGGTTTGGACTTGGTCCACGCTGCCTTCACCATGCCTCCAGTGACCTTTGTCGCCTTCACCACCCAGAGCTCCTTCGGTCGCACATCTCCATCTCATGCTTAGAGAGTAAAAGACCGCTGCGCCATCACCTGGGCCTGTCTTGAGCCTGTATAAACCGTGTATATTCAGATGGTATCTAGGAATTGCCTTTGCATCTGCATAGAACGGACCAGGAAAGCGAATGCAACAGGCCGCCTCATAACGCCTTCGCTTCTCTTTCAGACAACCGAGAGCAGCGGATCGCCTCTCGGTGTCTAATAGTCTAGCGAAGGCAATGGCCTTTTAGTTAGTTGTAACGAAGACAAATGCCAGAAACTCAAATGTAAAGCGGGTGAAGGCGTTTCCTTGGCAGGCCAATCCCCCAACAGTAGCCCCTCTCGGACGAGGGCTTTCTCCAACAGGCCGATGTCCTCGAAAATTCAAGATTGCCTTCGCCTGTCCCAGAGAAACGCCTCCTCCCGTTGGAGTAAAACCCGAGTCGATGACTTCGCTTCGAGTTTGTCTTCACTTTTTGTATTTTTATTGTCATTTTAAACTTTATTTTTATTTGTATTATTTTTTGAATTATTCGGGCCGTCTCGATTTTGGAGGCACGGTAACGGTCACATTTTTTATTGCCCTATAAATAGGACCGAAGGGGTCCCCCCTTTTTACCTTTCGTTGCTTTCGCTGTCAATCGCTTTCTGCTTGCTAAAGCTTCTTCGCGTTGTAAGGCATTTGGTTTTCACCCCTCTGCTGTCAGGCTTTGAGGTATTCATTATTTTTACCTTCGTCTAATGTTTGTTTTAGTTTGAATTTTGTCTTCGCATTGTACCTGTATCTGAATATTTTTGTTTTCACTGATTTTCTTCGCTAATGAAATGACAATTTTTGTCGTTTTTGCAACGGTACACATCACACAGACTACTTTGCTAACTAACATGGCTGGCGAAGGCAGCCCCGAAGCACAAAGGGCAAGTAGGTCTCCTCGTCAGTAGGGATGAAAGCGGTCGGGAACGGTCGGGAAAATGCTCTAACCACTTTCGTTTTCATATTTTTATACGGGAACGGGAACGGATTCGGGAAAGCTCGATCGGGAAAACGAAACGGGTATACGGGATGTCGAAAACGAAACAATACTATCGGGAACATGTCGATAACGGTCGGGATCCGATAATTAAAAATGGGAATAACAAGACACACAATCACTTAATATGTTTGGCTTAACGCAAAGGATACAAGCATGAAACTATCGGATACATCACTTGTATAAAAAGAACCAATTTATTTAGAATTGAATCAGAGACTGATTACTTGAACGACAAAAAAAATTATAGAAAAATTAATGTAAACTATTATATGTACTAATAGCCATAAAGGAAAACTGAGAGAAAAGAACATACTCCATATACATATAAAACACAAAAAGAAATGAAGTTGTTGCCATGGGCACGCAGCAGCCCCTCGGCTTGCCTTTTTTCTGCTTGTTGCACTAATTTTGCTTTAGCAATAAGCCCATTGCGGCCCAGCCAGCAGAGTGCTGCCTGCGTCACTCAGCAAGGGAAGAAGGTGGCGCCGGTGCTTCGCTGTGGCCCGTGGCCCAGTGGTTTTGTAAAAAAAAAACGGGATGGAAACGGGAAAAATACGGTTGTTCCCGGCAAGAATACGGGATCCGCAAATGCGGCCGGGAAAAGTGTTGCCACGATTCCGTTCCTGGTCCCGGGTGAGCTGTCCCGCCTCCGATCCCGGTTCCCGTTTTTCCTGCCTTACACGGAAACGGTCGGGAAAATTCGGAAACGGCGCCGGTCGGTACGGGAACTTCCCGTTCCTTGTTTCATCCCTACTCGTCAGGAGATGAGTGATACTGAGGCTGAGCAATTTGCTCAGCAGTTGGAGGATGAGACTCCGACTGTGGAGGAGACATCTGGCAATGACCACGCCGAGGATGATGAGGCTGGCGAAGAAGAAAATCTGGACGATGTGGAGGCCGACATAGAGGATCTAGTGGATCCCACTAAGAGGGTGAAGACACTTGTATTTGGCAAATCCAAGGTCGGTGAAAATGACATCAAGTTCTATGAGGAGAAGGGATATTTTCCTGAGGATTGGGGCCATGCTCCTGGTGCCGATACTACCCCTAATCCTCGCGAAGACGAAGCTGTGGTTTTCATCGATTTTTTTATTGCGGGCCTGAAAATGCCCATTGACAATATCATCGTGAAGATGATTGCGCCCTATGGCTTACAACTTCATCAACTGACGCCGAATGCCATCAGCCATCTCCTTCGGTTTTTTTGGGCTGTAAAGATGCATGAGTCATTGGTTACAGTTGATGGATTCCTTCGATTGTATGAGGGTCACAATCAGAGCAAGTCAGCTGAAGTTGAAGGCGAGCTATTCACTCTAGACTTTGGTTGTGTGACCTTCACTGGGCATCGTCGCGGTTCCAACTTTGCGAAGGTGGAAACTTCCTTCGCTCAGAGGAATAAGTGGACCAAGGATTGGCAGAAGTACTGGTTTTATGTGAGGGTACCTTCAAAGGAGATTATTTTGGAGGATGGGACAAAATCTGTGTCTTTCCCTCTGCACAGCCAAGTTGATTGGCTTAAATTTGTTTCTTGTCCAGTGTTTAATGCAGAAAGTGATGGATTCACTGAATGCTGGAAGGCCTTTCGAACGGCTTTGAGAAATATCTGCAGCCGTGATCTTATTGAGGAAGATATTGCTGCTGATCTCGCTGCTGGAGTTTATTTTTTATCTGCCGACTAGAAGCCTTTTAATGTTGAGTGGAAACCTCATGGTGATCATACCAATGTTGCTTTCCCTCGTTTTGGGGCGAGGATCCCAGAAGGCATGTCCGCGGCAGAGTTTGTTGCTTGTGTAGAGCAACGGGCCATTGATATTCTTGGCCCACACACCACAAAAGAGCATCGCGGTAGCGAAGACAATTATGTTCATGTAAGACTGAACAGAGTTTTTGAAGAATTGGGGATTTCTTACGGTGCTCGTGAGGTTCCTGTCCCTACCAAGGAGAAGAAGAAAGAGAAAAAAGAAAAGAGAGGTAAGGCAAAGGCGAAGGAACAGGATGAAGATGTCTCTACGTCTTCGCGCGGTCCTCGGGGAGGTGGTCGGACTGGACGTGGTGGAGGCCGTGGCCAGGGTCGCGGCCGAGGTGAAGGTAAGAAAGCTATTGCGAAGGCAACTTCTTCCTATACCCCGGCCAAGCGAAGCAGCAGCAGCTCTTATGGGTCTGCAGAAAAAAGGCGTCGCCAAGAGCTGCCAATTGCTGCTGTTCCATTGCCAGTTGCGGCTCCAGCTGCTGGGGCCGCTTCTTCAGCTTCGCGTGGTGGCCGTTTGTCATCTGGAGTTGTTTCTTCGGCTTCGCGTAGTGGTCATCTGCCTCTTCCTTCTCGGGCGCCACCGGAGGCTCCGGCTCCATCGCAGTTGACGGCTTCGCCCGTCATTGGTTTTGCGAGCTCAGCTCCTTGGAGTGGGGATGATATTTTCTTAGGTGAGATTGCTCTTTTTGGGAAATATTTTTAGGGCACAAGTCTTCCTTTGCTAGGAAGGTACTTAGCGGAGAATCCATTTGTTGATATTGATATTGCTTGTGAAGGAGTTCCTGAGACATCTGGGAATGCTTGTGTGCCTGATCCCTTTGATGATGGTATTGACATTAGCCAGTTTGAGGATACCCCTGTTCGGGATGTTCCTATTGTTGAGACTGTTGTAGAAGAGAATCTTGGTGATGCTGATGCTGCTCCCAAAGCTGTTGAAGAGCTAGCTTCGCTAAATGTTGAGGAGCCAGTCGCCGAAGCCCCAATGGAGTGCACCAGTTGACGTTCCTCCGTCGACTTTGGCTTCTCCTCCTCGGGCTAGCGACTCTTTGCAAGTTCTGGCCAATGCTGCCACGACTGATATTGGTGTTCAAGATAGAGGAAAGCAAGTTGCCGATTCCGATGCCGCTGAGAGGGCTGCTGCTTCTCGGGCGGATATGGAAGTTGATACGGGGGCGGGCTTTCCTTCTACTTTCGAAGGTACTTATGAAGTTGCCTTTTCCTGATTGTTTTTCCTTTAGCGACAAAGGTTGTTGTGCTGTTTTATTTTGATGCGACGGAGACATGTTTAATAGGTGCCGAAGATGAGGGTCCAGCTCGAATGCGCGAAGGTGGGCCTCTCCAAGACTTTGCTTGGGAAGGTGTTTTATTTGATCTGGGTTATAACTAATTTTTTCTTTTAGCTATTTTTTGTGAAGGTAACAATGTTATCATTATTTTGTGCTTGTAGAATATCAACAGCTTGTGCGAACCCTGGATCCTGAAAGTATCAGCTCTAACATTTTGGCTTCAGGATTGAAGGTGTGAATTTCACGCCTTCGCCTTTAACTTTGTTATTGACTTGGCTTCGAGTTGCCGATCTCGTAGTACTGAACGAGGAGATTATTTTCTTTCACAGGTTGTTGTACCTATCAATGAGTTGCATGCTCAACTTCCCAACCTCAACTCGATTGCTGCTGAGCGCGAGGAGTTGGTGAGGTTGCGAAGGGAGAAAGCTGAGCTTCTCCAGATCCAAGCAAATATTGACAGAATCAAGCAGGATCTAGAGAATGAGAGGAATTTGGAGTCCATTGTTATTGAGAATAAGACTTTAAAGGACAGGGTTGCTGCTTTGGAAGCTCAGGCTGGCGAAGCTAACTTGCTTAAGGAAAAGGTTGTTGCCTTGGAGGCTCAGGTTGTGGACAAGGATGATGTCCTAGAGGGCCTTCGCAAGAAAGTTGTCGAAGATACTGACTTGATTTCAGTCTTGAAGAGCGAGGTTGACACTCTCACGAGTGTTAAGGAGAAGCTATCTCGCGATGTCGAGTCGTTCGGTCTCGCAGTGAGAACTTTGAGCCTGAAGTCGTGTCGCTGCGTACTTCAACCATTTCCCTTCGCAAGGAAAATGAAGATGTGATCAATGTTGCCTGGGAGTGTGGATTGAAGCTGTATCGCTTATACAAGGAGGCCCTGTGATAGTTTGGAGCGGAGCCCCTTGCCTTCCCCAACAAAGAGTACAGCCTTGTCACACCCGGATTTACGAATAAACCCGAATGTGTACCCAGGAAGTCGAACACACATATAGCTTTAGGATAACAAAATATCAAAGTAAAACAAGTGCTCGAATACAAAAGAATAGCATCTCAGAATTATTACTAATAAGACTCAAGTCTTTAATCAAAGTTTACGCATACAAAAAATAAACTCTAGTGGCTCCATTAACTCCACAAGGACACCGACTGGTTGACAACTGCCTAGAAGTCTGGAAAATCTTCAGGGAACTCCACAACACCTTCAGGTTCATCTGATTACCTATCCGGGATTTTGTTGAATAATGCAAGTGTAAGTAAACCATCTTTACTTAACAAATATAACACGAGGGATGAAGGCTTAAAAGGCTAGACACTGTTTAATTGCGGTAAGCACTTTTAGTTGTTCAGTTTTAGTATTAAACCAATTTACTAAGATGTAGTAGGTAAAACCCAGTTGTAACCCTAAATTAAGAGTGTAGAGTTCATCATTATCTCATCATCATATCATTACCAAATTTTAGTTAAACATCACCGGGGTAAAAGTCACCATTCAAAAAGGATCTAGGCCACTCGTAACCGTGAGTACGGCTGTTATAACAGTTTTACACTCTGCAGAGGTTGTACACTTTCCCCACTGGTCGTGATTCCCGTGGCGCCCGGGTTAGCTAGACCCATTTCACACTTCCTTAGGTGTATGGCTAGGTTTCACTACGAGACCTTTCGAAAGTCCCTCTAAAAAGCTAAGGGCCGCTAAGGTTTCAACATAGGCGCATGAACCCAACTCCCGGGATCAACAAACACCCAGGGCGCAACGTGAGTGGGTTGATGGCGTTCAGGGCGCAACGTGAGCAAAATGCCTACGGACATCAGGGTGCAACGTGAGTCCGTCCCCAAGCAGATCAAACTCATACTTAAACCACGGATCCCCCCTTGCGCCTTTCGGTAACCCCAACTAGTTAGAGTTGTGCTTTTTTACTTAGTCAAGACCAGAGCCCATTGATTCCCGTGGTTGTACTGTTTTCTCGGGTTGCCACTTTAAGATAGACCATAACAAGTGATGCCCAGAACAAAGCACACAGCATATGTTCCAGTTTAAGGGTTGGTTAGAACAAAGCACAAAGCACATGTTCCAGATCGTGAATTGCCTAGAATAAAGCACACAGCACATATTCTAGAACAAGGGTTGCTGAGAACAAAGCACACAGCACATGTTCCAGCTTCCTAACCATGTTGCTAAAAAGCAAGTTTTAACAAGTCATCATTAAGGGGTATCGAGTTGCATAGCCTAGCACAATACTACCCATCAATGTATAACCCAGGTTGAATAAGAAAGTAAGTCTCAAAGATACTAGGGATATCCTAAACAATTTAACTCATGCATGAATGTAAGTGATTATTAGTGTGTATAGGTATCAAGGAAATTCTCATATTATACTTGCCTTCCTCTTGGTCTTGCAGCTGCTGCTCTTGCTCTTCAAAGTGGTGCTCGAAGGACGGCTCGAACAGCTCACCGGCTAGACACGATCAACAATCACCAACACACAATCCAGATAAGCTAGTACATGCACATCAAGTAAAATAAATTAGAACAGTATACCAAACAATTCAAACAGTGGCTAAAAAGCTAATAAAACTATTCTACGCATCACTACGAACACATGAGCGCAAGAATCACTGAAATCGGAGTTAAAACGCATAATCTAGAGCTAAAACAACGTCTAGGGGCTTGCTGGCAAAGAAACTAGACTTCCAGGGACCTATCTGCGAGAAAACAGGGGCCTAAACATAATTATGTATAAAAACAGAAGGTCTAACGTGTAAATATCACTACCTAGGACGGCGGGTTCAAATATTTAAAAGCTCAGGGCCTAGATCGCAAGAAAAAGGACCTAAATCTAATTACTTTTGAACTAGGGTGGACTGCGGGTTAATTTCCTAGAAACAGAGGGGCCTAAGTCAAAAGAGGCGCTGCGTGGCTGGCCTGGCTTGTGTGGCTGCTGATGTGGCGCCCATGTGTCGGCCACGTGGCGCTGACGGGGCCATGGACCGCGCCGTGGACTCGGTCCACTGGTCCACGGTGGACCGGTTACGGGCCGAAGAGGTACGGGGTGATCTCAGCCGTTTAGATCAGAGCCGAGGGCCGGTGTTCGAGCGGGCGGCGATTGGTCACCGGCGGCGAGCGGGGACGGCGTCGAGCGGCGGTGCTGCGTCGGACTGGGGCTAGAGGCCTCGGTTTCGCGCACGGCTTGGCTTGGGAGCGAGAGGAGGTCACGGCGAACTCACCTAGGGGCTTTGGGGCCTTGGGCGGTCAGCGGTGAAGGCGGTTGGCATCGAGGAGCGGCGACGGGCTCGGTTCTCGGCGGCGACGGGGGTTCCGGGGCTCGGCTCGGCTTAGGGACGACGGCAAAGGCGCACGGGAGCTCCTGCGAGGTCAACCACAGGGTCAGGGGGAGCTTGGGGTGGCCGGACGGCGGCGCAAGGCTTGGCGGCGAAGCTCTCACCTTGGCAATGGCGGACGGCGGCGGTGCCGGCTCAGGAAACAGAGCAATGGGGAGGGGCTCAGGGGGGTTTTATAGCGCGGAGGTTGTAGGGGATAGGCGCGCGCAGAATTCGGGGCGGATAGGGGCCGGGCGCGCATGAATTGCGGCGGCCGTTGCCGCGGCGGCGCAACGGACTCGGCCGAGAGTCCGAGCGGGAGGGGGGAGACGGCCCTAACAGGTGGGCCCCACCTGTCAGTGGCGCGGGTGAAGGCGCCCAGGTGCTGGGGCATCTTTGGTGCAGGGAGACGGGTGTGGCGCGGGTAGCTGGGCCTAGTGGGCCGGATGGGCCAAGCGGCGCTGCGGGCAGGGAGAAAAGGAGAGGGTGGTAAAGCGAACTGGGCTAAAGGTTGAGGGGGCAAAAGCGAACCGGATGAAAAGTTAAAGGGCTAAAGTCAGACTTAATTGCGTAAAGCAATTAAACACTCATTCAAGAGCAAATTAAATGAGGATTTCAAATATAAATTCAAAATCCATCACTAGATTTGCTAACAAACAAAAATATGCTTCGGCATGAATGCACATGCATGTTTTCCTACGCTTACCTTTGCTTTTAATTTTGGCAAATTTTAATTAACCCCTATATGACATGGACAATTCAATAATTAAATACATTAAACTCTAATTTTTATTAAGGCCTAATTTTTAGGGTGTTACAAGCCTAGATAAGCTTTTTGGTTGGATTGACCATGAATTTACTTTGCTTCCGACAATAATTGAATCTGTTAGTGACTTCGCTGTCAACCTGTGCTCATGCAATTTATTAAAGATTCTCTCTGACAACGGCTGTGAGCATTATAACGCCTTGGTTCGAAAAGGCTATCCATATCCGGAGCCCAAAGATCCTGCCGATGGTGATTCTTTTCCAAAAAACATGTTGATTGCGAAGGCGCTTTTCTTAAAGCACTTCTAGGTTGCCAGTGGACGCCAGGCGGCTCAGAACATTATCCGTGATCGGTTGGCTAAGGTACCTTATTCATTGCCATCGTGGTCATGTTTTATTCGCTTTGTTCTTAATTTTATATTGTTTTGTTTGACAGCTTATGTATTCTCAGTCAAAGGAGTTGAAAGAGAAGCTGAAGGCCAAAGCCGAAGCCGCCGCGAGAGAGGCTACTGCGAAGGAGGCTGCCGAAGCTGGCGCCACCTCTGGTGCTACAACTGGTGCTGGTGCTTCTTCCTCTTCGCAAGGACAAAGTGTCCAAGGGGCCCCTGGAGTCGATCCACGGGTCTAAGGACCTTTTAGATTGTAATTAGAGTTAGGACTTATTGAGCGGGCAGTCCTTTTGAACTTGTACATTTGTGTATATTCAGGGTGATGAGATGCTCGAACTTATGCCACTGGCCATGCATGATGGGCCACTTTGTATTTCTGGCTTCACTTGAAAGGAATTTCGGTGACTTTATCTAAACTCTAGTCATGGTGACTTTCTGGAGTATTGTCATGAGTTTTACCGTCGCACCGAATTTGGCGTTTTTGACTTTTTCACTGCGTTTATTGCTCATGGCTCGGATCGAGTTGAACTCGCTACGAGGAGGAATGCCAAAGCTGTTTCTCTGGGCATTCCAAGGACGGAGCCGTTGGAAGTTATTCCCGATGACAAAGACTTTGCGTGTGTTTACAATGCTCCTCGCTTTAGGAGGTCTGGCGAGCAGTTTTCTGGATATGTGTTTGAAATGTTTTGAGAATGTTTGATGCAAGTCTGTAACATGTGATGCAATTACGACTTTGTATGAATGAATATGAACTTGTTTTGCCTTCGCTTTTGAGAGAAACGCCTCTTCCCCCCAAAGCGAGTTTGTATTTATTCATTCGAAGGCGAGTGTGTTCATGACTTGTGCAAAGCCGCATGTGTAGATGAATATTTATTTTGTGTTTGAACGAAAAAGATTAAACTCGATTTGCCTTCGCTTTTGAGAGAAACGCCTCCTCCCCCCAAAGCGAGTTTATGCTTTTCGTTCAAACTCAGGTGCCAAGCATTTTGACGAGTTTGATGGGAAATTTTCTTCGCACTTAATTTTTGGAGTTCATGCTTTTAGTTTTTCACGAATAATGTGAGCTGGAGCCCTGTTTACCCTTTTGAAGTAAGCATTTTGGATGTATAAAAAATAAATTGAGCCGAAGCCCCTTTTACTCCTCGGAGTAAGCATTTTGGATGTAAAAAACAAATTGAGCCGAAGCCCCTTTTACTCCTCGGAGTAAGCATTTTGGATGTAAAAAAAATTGAGCCGAAGCCCCTTTTACTCCTCGGAGTAAGCGTTTGTAGATCTGAATTGGCCTTACCTTTGGTAGGGTCAATTTAGTTCTATTTGGTTTATCGAATACTAGCGATTTCTCACGAGTTACAATTAGCACCGTCTCATTAAAAACCTCACCCCTTGGTAAGGGTTCCCCAGTGAGGAAAAGAGTACGGGCCTTTTTAAAAGAAAAATGAAAATTTACTCTATCAATTGAATTCGTTTATAGGTTACGAAGCCAATTGTTACATGGTGTTCACAAGTAGTACCTTCGCAAGCTGTCCGCATTCCATGAATGCAGCAACTCACTGCCTTCTCCATCCCCCAGGTGAAATGATCCTGGTCTGTTACTCTTGATGACTAGGAATGATCCTTCCCATTTGTTTTGTAGCTTTCCCGAAGGCATACTCGGGTTCTTCCTTAGCACCCAGTCGCCTATTTTTATATCTTTCCTTACCACTTTCTTGTCACGCCATTTCCTGGTTTCTTCTTGGTACTTGAAAATGTTTTTGGCTGCTTGCAGCCTGTAAATTTCTGTGAGATCTTTATCTATGGCTTCGCTATCTTTGGGCGCTTCTTGCTGAGTGCGAAGCCCCTTGTGAAGGATCTCCTCGGGACACATTGCTTCTTCGCCATATAGCAGTTTGAAGGGTGTGAACTGAGTTGCTCTTGAGGTAGATGTGTTGTGAGCCCAAATTACCTTCGGCATTTCCTCCACCCATTTGCCTTTTTTCTTACAATTTGCAAGGCATTTTCTGATGGCGGTGAATATGATGCCATTTGCTCTTTCCACTGCGCCATTGGACAGCGGGTGGTATACTGATGCGAATCTTGCCTTCGTTCCAATGGACATGCAGTACCGCTTGAATTCATCGCAATCAAATTTCTTGCCATTATCTACTGTGACTTCCCTTGGGACTCCAAATCTATAAACAATTTGCTGCCAGAAGAATTTTATGGCTGTCTTCGCTGTGATGTTTGCTAATTGTTGGGCTAATGCCGAAGCTAATAAGCCCAAACAATAGCCAAGACAGAGAACAGAGACAAGCAACAGTAATTACTTATCAACAGTGTTCTCAGGAATCAGCCCTTTACATGTTGGTGGGAGGTCCCTTTTTATAGGGAGGTCAAGAGGCACAATTTTACATTCCTCATATGCCCCTGGAAATCATGCATCATCCTCTAGACTATACAACTTAAGTTATCCCGGGGCATAAGTGTACATTTGCACGTCTCCACGTGAATGCGTAGACCAGTAACTCTGTCTTTGACTCGGTTTGGACCTGGTCTACGCTGCCTTCACCATGCCTCTAATGACCTTTGTCGCCTTCACCACCCAGAGTACCTTCGGTCGCGCAACGCCTTCTCATGCCCAAAAAGGAACAGACTGCCGCGCCATCACCCGAGCATGTCTTGAGCCTGTATAACAAGATAAACTCTGTATAAACAGATAATATCCGGGAATTGCCTTTGCACCTGCGTCGGACGGACCAGGAGAGCGAAGGCAATAGGTCGCCTCATAATGCCTTCGCATCTCTTCCAGACGTCCTTTAGCACCGGGAGCAACAAATCGCCTCTTAGTGTCTAAAAGTCTAGCGAAGGCAGTGGCATTTCAGTTAGTTGTAACGAAGGCAAATGCCTAGAGCTCAAATGTAAAGCATGTGAAGGCGTTTCCTTGGCAGGCCAATCGCCCAACAGTAGCCCCTCGCGGACGAGGGCTTTCTCCAACAGGCCGATGTCCTCGAAAATTCAGGATTGCCTTCGCCTGTCCCAGAGAAACGCCTCCTCCCGTTGGAGTAAAACCCGAGTCGATGACTTCGCTCCGAGTTTGTCTTCGCGTTTTGTATTTTATTCTCATTTTATACTTTATTTTTATTTTTATTGTTTGAATTTTCTGGGCCATTTCGACTTTTGAGACGCGGTAACGGTCACATTTTTTACTGTCCTATAAATAGGACCAAAGGGGTCACCCCTTTTTACCTTTCCTTGCTTTTGCTATCAATCGCTTTCTGCTCCTGAAGCTTCTTCGCGTTGTAAAGCATTTGGTTTTCATCCCTCTGCAGGCTTTGAGGTATTCATTATTTTTACCTTCATATAAAGTTTGTTTTAATTTGAATTGTCTTCGCATTGTACCTGTATCAGAATATTTTTGTTTTCACTGATTTTCTTCGCTAATGAAATGATAATTGTTGTCATTTTTGCAGCGGTACACATCAGACAGACTTCTTCGTTAACTAGCATGGCTGGCGAAGGCAGCCCCGAGGCACAAAGGGTGGGTAGGTCTCCTCATCAGGAGATGAGTGATACTGAGGCTGAGCAATTTGCTCAGCAGTTGGAGGATGCGACTCCGACTGTGGAGGAGACATCTGGTGATGACCACGCCGAGGATGATGAGGCTGGTGAAGAAGAAAATCTGGACGATGTGGAGGCCAACGTAGAGGATCTAGTGGATCCCACTAAAAGAGTGAAGACACTTGTATTTGGCAAGTCCAAGGTCGGTGAAAATGATATCAAGTTCTATGAAGAAAAAGGATATTTTCCTGAGGGTTGGGGCCGTGCTCCTGGTGCTGATACTACCCCTAACCCTCGCGAAGAGGAGGCTGCGCCCTATGGCTTACAGCTGCATCATCTGACGCCCAATGCCATCAGCCATCTTCTTCGATTTTTCTGGGCTGTTAAGACACATGAGTCACAGGTTACAGTTGATGGGTTCCTTTGATTGTATGAGGGTCACAATCAGAGCAAGTCCGCCGAAGTCGAAGGCGAGCTATTCACTCCAGATTTTGGTTGTGTTACCTTCACCGGGCGTCGTCGCGGTTCCAACTTTGCGAAGGTGGAGCCTTCCTTCGCTCAGAGAAATAAATGGACCAAGGATTGGCAGAAGTACTGGTTTTATGTGAGGGTACCTTCGGAGGAGATTGTTTTGGCAGATGGGACTAGATCTGTTACTTACCCTCTGCACAGCCAGGTTGATTGGCTTAAGTTTGTTTCTTGTCCGATGTTTGACGCAGAAAGCGCTGGATTCACCGAGTGCTGGAAAGCTTTCAGAACGGCTTCGCAAACATTTTGCAGCCGTGACCTAGTTGAGGAAGGCATCGCCGCTGATCTTGCTGCTGGAGTTTATTTCTTATCTGCCGACTGGGCACCTTTCAAGGTTAAGTGGAAACCTTTTGGTGAACACACTAAGGTTGCCTTCCCCCGCTTTGGGGCCAGGATTCCCGAAGGCATGTCTGTGGCAGATTTTGTCACTTTGGTGGAGCAACGGGCCATTGACATTTTTTGCCCGTACACCACAAAGGAGCATCGTAGTTGCGAAGACAACTATGTTGCTAGTAGACTGAATAGGGTTCTTGAAGAGTTGGGGGTTTCTTACGGTGCTCGTGAGGTTCCCGTTTCTACCAAGGAGAAGAAGAAGGAGAAGAAAGAGAAGAGAGGGAAGGCAAAGGCAAAGGAACAGGATGAAGATGCCTCTGCGTCTTCGTGCGCTCCTCGAGGAGGTGGTCGGACTGGACGTGGTGGAGGCCGTGGCCAAGGTCGCGGGCGCGGAGTTGCAAAGGCAACTTCTTCTTCTATCCCGGCCAAGCGCAGCAGCAGTAGCTCTCATGAGTCTGCCGAAAAAAGGAGCCATCAAGAGCCGCCAATTGTTGCTGTTCCATTGTCAGTTGCGGCTCCAGCTACTGGGGCCACTTCTTTGGCTTTGCGCAGTGGTCGTTCGTCATTTGGAGTTATTTCTTCGGCTTCGCATGGTGGCCGTCCGCCTCTTCCTCCTCGGGTGCCACTGGTGGCTCCAGCTCCAGCGCAGTTGACGGCTTCGCCCGTCACTGGTTTTGCGAGCTCAGCTCCTCGAAGTGGGGATGATATTTTCTTAGGTGAGATTGCTCTCTTTGGGAATTACTTTCAAGGCATAAGTCTTCCTTTGCTGGGAAGGTACTTAGCACAGAATCCGTTTGTTGATATCAATATTGCTTGTGAAGGTGTCTCTGAAACACCCGGGGATATCCGTGTTCTGGATCCTTTTGGCGATGGCATTGACATTAGCCAATTTGAGGATACCCCCATTCGGGATGTTCCCATTGTTGAGAGTGTTTTTGAAGAGGTTCGTGTTGAAGATGATGTTGAGGAGCCTATCGCCGAAGCCCCAGTTGATGTTGCGCCAGTTGATCCTCCATCACCTGCTTTGGCTTCTCCCCCTTGCCCCAGATTCTTTGGAAGTCTTGGCCCATGTTGCTGGGACTGTTGAAGTGGATGCTCAGGCTAAGGGGAAGGAGGTTGCCGAAGCCGGGACTTCTGAGGCCGCTGAGAGGGCTACTACTTCTCGAGCATATATGGATGTTGATGGAAGGGCGAGCATTCCTTTTACTTCCGAAGGTATTTGTGATATTGCCTTTTCCTGATTTATTTAACGACAATTGTTATTGTGCTGTTTGATTTTGATGCGAAGGAGACTTGTTTAATAGGTGCCGAAGAGGAGGGGCCAACTCGAATACGCGAAGGTGGGCCTCTCCAAGACTTTGCTTGGGAAGGTGTTTTATTTGATCTGGGTTGTAGCTAGCTTTTGGCTCTATCTATTTTTGCGTAGATAACAGTGTTATCATTGTTTTGTGCTTGTAGAATATAAACAACTTGTGCAAACCCTGGATCCTGAGAGTATCAGTTCTAATATTTTGGCTTCAGGAATGAAGGTATGAATTTGACGCCTTTGCCTTTTAAATCTGTTATCGTCGTTGGCTTCGTGTTGCCGATCTTGTAATACTGAATGCGGAGGTTATTTTCTCTCATAGGTTGTTCTAGCTATCAATGAGTTGCATGCTCAGGTTCCCAATCTCAACTCAATTGCTACTGAGCGCGAGGAGTTGGTGAGGTTGCGAAGGGAGAAGGTTGAGCTTCTCCAGATCCAAGCGAATATTGACAAAATCAAGCAGGATCTTGAGAATGAGAAGAATTTGCTTCGCCAGGACCGAAAACCATTATTAATGAGAATAAGTCTTTGAAGGACAAGGTTGCTGCTCTTGAGGGTCAAGTTGGCGAAGCCAATACACTAGAGAATAAGGTTGTTGCGCTGGAAGCTCAGATTGTGGACAAAGATGATGTCCTAGAGAACCTTCACAAGAAAATCGTTGAAGATGCTGATTTGATTTCTGTCCTTAAAGGTGAGGTAGACACCCTCACGACTGTTAAGGAAAAGCTTTCGCGCGATGCCGAATCATATCGGTCTCGCAGCGAGAACTTTGAGCGTGAGGTCGTGTCACTGCGCACTTCTACCATCTCCCTTCGCAAGGAAAATGAAGATGTGATCAATGTTGCTTGGGAGAGTGGCTTGAAGCTATATCGCTTATACAAGGAGGCCTTACGACAATTTGGAGCAGAGCCCCTTGCCTTCCCCAATAAGGAGTATAGCTTGGACAAACTTTTTGGTTGGATTGACAATGAATTTGCTTCGCTTCTAAATGTCATTCAGTCTGTCAGTGACTTCGCTGTGAACCTGTGCTCATGCAACTTACTGAAGATTCTTTCTGACAATGATTGTGATCATTATAAGGCTTTGGTTCAAAAAGGCTATCCTTATCCGGAGCCAAAGGATCCTGCCGATGAAATTGCTTTTTCGAGAGACATGTTGATTGCGAAGGCGCTTTTCTTGAAGCACTTTTGGGTTGCCAGTGGACGCCAGGCGGTTCAGAATATTATCTGCGATTGGCTGGCGAAGGTACTTTGTTAGTTGCCGTTATGGTCATGCTTTATTCATTTGTTCTTAATTTTATATTGTTTTGTTTGATAGCTTATGTATTCTCAGTCAAAGGAGCTAAAAGAAAAGCTGAAGGCCGAGGCCGAGACCGCGACGAGGGAGGCTACTGTGAAGGTAGCTACCGAAGCCACTGCTGCGACTGGTGCCGCTTCTTCTGGTGCTGCTACCGGCGAAGCCGGTGCTTCTTCGTCTTCCCATGATCGTGGCCAAGAGGCTGCAGGAGTCAACCCTCAGGTCTAAGGACCTTTTAGATTGTAATTGGAACTAGGTCTTATTGCGTGGGCGATCCTTTTGAACTTGTACATTTGTGTATATTCAGGATGAAGAGATGCTTGAACTAATGCCACTGGCCATGCGTGACGGGCCACTTTGTATTTCTGGCTTCGCTTGGAAGGAATTTCGGCGGCTTTATCCAAACTCTAGTCATGATGACTTTTTGGAGTATTATCACGAGTTTTATCGTCGCACCGTGTTCGGCGTATTTGATTTTTTTCACTGCGTTTGTTGCTCACGGCTCAGATCGAGTTGAGCTTGCTGCGAAGAGGAATGCTGAAGCTATTTCTCTAGGCATTCCAAAGGTGGAGCCATTGGAAATTAGTCCTGATGACAAAGACTTCGCGTGCGTTTACAATGCCCCTCGCTTTAGGAGGTCTGGGCAGCAGTTTTATGGATATGTGTTTGAAATGTTTTGAGAATGTTTGATTTAAAAATCTGTAACATATGATGTAATTGCGACTTTGGCTGAATAAATGTAGACTCGATTTGCCTTCGCTTTTGAGAGAAACGCCTCCTTCCCCCAAAGCGAGTTTATGCTTTATTCATACGAAGACGAATATCTTTAAGACTTGTGCGAAGCCGTACATGTAGGGTATGTAAAGTGTGAATAAAAGGGATTGAACTCGTTTGCCTTCGCTTTCGAGAGAAACGCCTCCTCCCCCCAAAGCGAGTTTATGCTTTTCGTCCAAAACTCAGCTATCGAGCATTTTGACAGTTAGTTTGATGAGGAATTTTTCTTCGCGCTTACTCTTTGGAGTTCATGCTTTAGCTTTTGACGAAATAACTTGGGCCGAAGCTCTATTTACTTTTTGGAGTAAGCATTTTAGGTGTATAAAAAACAAACTGAGCCAAAGCCCCTTTTACTCCTTAGATTAAGCATTCTAGATCTGAATTGGCCTTACCTTTGGTAGGGTCAATTTAGTTCTATTTGATTTATCGAATACCAGCGACTTGGTCGAAGCCAATCGCTTTCGATGCAACTTTTTCGGGGAATAACTCGTTCATATATTTCATGCGAGTTACATTTTAGCACCGCCTCGTTAAAAACCTCACCCCTTGGTAAGGGTTCCCTTGTGAGGAAAAGAGTACGGGCCTTTTTGAAAAGTAAAAAATCTACTCTATCAATTGACTTCGTTTATAGATTACGAAGCCAATTGTTACATGATGTTTATAGGTAGTACCTTTGCAAGCTGTCCGCGTTCCATGAATGCAGCAGCTCATTGCCTTCTTCATCCCCCAGGTGAAATGATCCTGGTCTGTTACTCTTGATGACTAGGAATGGGCCTTCCTATTTGTTCTGCAGCTTTCCCAAAGACATACTCGGGTTCTTCCTTAGTACCCAGTTGCCTATCTTTATGTCTTTCCTTGCCACTTTCTTGTCGCGCCATTTCCTGGTTTCTTCTTGGTATTTGGAGATGTTTTTGGCTGCTTGCAGCCTGTAAATTTCTGTGAGATCTTTATCTATAGCTTCGCTATCTTTGGGCGCTTCTTGCTGAGTGCGAAGCCCTTTATGAAGAATCTCTTCAGGACACATTGCTTCTTCACCATATAATAGCTTGAATGGTATGAATTGGGTTGCTCTTGAAGTGGATGTGTTGTGAGCCCAGATTACCTTCGGCATTTCCTCCACCATTTGCCTTTTTTCTTACAATTTGCAAGGCATTTTCTGATGGCAGTGAATATGATGCCATTTGCTCTTTCAACTGCGCCATTGGACTGTGGGTGGTATACTGATGCAAATCTTTCCTTCGTCCCGATGGACATGCAGTACTGCCTGAATTAATCGCAATCAAATTGTTTGCCATTATCTACTGTGACTTCCCTTGGGACTCCAAATCTGCAAACAATTTGCTGCCAGAAGAATTTTATGACTGTCTTCGCTGTGATGTTTGCCAATGGCCTTGCCTCAATCCACTTGGTGAAATATTCCACTGCAACTATTGCATATTTCAGGTTTCCTTTAGCCGTGGGAAGAGGACCCACCAGATCTATGCCCCATCTCTGTAGTGGCCAGGTTGGAGTTATCAGCTGTGATGGCTCCGAAGGCGATTTTCTGGTTGCAGCACATTTTGGACATTCGTCACAAGTTTTGACTATGTTTGTTGCATCATTGATAATTGAAGGCCAATAAAACCCTTGTCTCGTTGCCTTCCCCACAATTGCCCTCGCTCCAAAGTGAGCTCCATATAGGCCACTATGTATCTCTTGTATTAGCTCTCTGCCTTCGCGTATTGACGCGCAGCGAAGCCAAGGAGCCACGACCCCTTTCTTGTATAGAATATTGTCCATGATTTGATATGATCTTGCTCTCTGCTTTATAGTTTTCAGGTCGTCTTCGTCAATTGGTTCATAGTATCCCCTTAGGTATGCCATTATAGATGACCGTCAATCTTCTGAGTTTATTGCGTTGATAAAGTGTGGTTGCTCATCGAGTTCTTTGATCGAAGGCATTGTTAATGTCTGGTAGAAGACATCGGGTGGCAATATGTCCCCTTTTGCTGCTGCCTTGGCCAATGCATCGGCTTCTTCATTTTTTGCCCTCGGGATGTATTCGACTGTAAAGCCCTTGAATTTTTTCTCCATTGCTCGAACTGTAGTCAGATACTTGATCAGCTCTGGCTGTTTCGCAACACTTTCTTTTTCAATATGATCTGCTACCACCTTCGAGTCAGTTTTCACAATGAAGCGCAGAGCCCCCAGCGCCTTCGCTTTCCTGAGCCCCAATAGCACAGCTTCGTATTCAGTGACGTTGTTTGTACCTCTGTCGCTGTTTTTACAGAACTCTAGGTTCGCTGCATATCTCATTTTGACGCCCGAAGGTGATTGCACAATTGCTGCGATGCCAGCTCCTTTGTCCCCCCACGCGCCATCACAATGTATTAGTCAGCTTTCTTCTCTGGTCAGATTTTCTGTCGAAGGCGATGTCCACTCTGCTATGAAATCAGCCAAGACTTGTGATTTAACTGCTGTTCTTCGCTCGAAATTGACCACATATTCAGACAGCTCTGCAGCCCATTTGCGTATTCTTATCGAAGCTTCTTTGTTACTCAGCAGCTCTTTTAGTGGTTGATCTGTGAGCACTTTGATGTTGTGCCCCTCGAAAAAATGCCTTAGCTTTCTGGATGCCATCACCAAGGCATAGATCATTTTCTCGATCTCAGTGTAGAATAGCTTCGACCCGGTCAATGCCTCAGAGACAT
>CM014278.1:20675263-20772326 GCA_004135705.1 Alloteropsis semialata | reverse complement strand
TACCCTTGGTTACTCCGAAGACACATTTCTCCGGGTTGAGCTTGAGAACAGCTTGTCTCATTCGGGCAAAAGCAACTACCAGATCTGAGATGTGATCTTGCCTTTTCACACTCTTGACCAAGATGTCATCAACATATGCCAGTATAGTTTTGAAGAGTTCCTCTTTGAAAACGGTGCTTGACATGCGACATAAAGTGGTACTAGCATTGCGAAGCCCCTCGGGCATTCCGATGGAGCAAAATGTGCCAACAGGAGTGATGAAGCTGGTTTTTTTCTTCGTCTTCTTTCTTCATCCAGATCTGATGATAACCAGAGAAGCAATCTAGAAGAGACATCATCTCGCTTGCGGCAGCTTGATCAATGATTTTGTCAATTCTGGGAGGGGGAAATCGTCTTTTGGACATGCCGTATTGAGATCGGTGAAGTTGATGCACATTCTCCACTTGCCATTTTTCTTTTTCACTGACACCATGTTTGCTAACCACTGGGAGTATTTTACTTCACGTATAACATTTGCATCTAGCAGCCTCTGCACCTCAGCTTTGACTGCATTCATTTTTTCTTCAGACATTTTCCTCAATTTCTGCTTTTTCGGCTTCATTTCGGAGCTGATTGCAAGTTTGTGCTCAACTATGTTCCTGTCGACGCCTGGCAAGTCTTTGCTAGACCAAGCGAAGACATCTTTATTGTTTCTTAAGAACTCGATAAGTCTTCCTTCTTCGTCAGGTTCAAGATCTGAACCGATGATCACTTTCCTATTGAAGACATCAAGCTGCAATTGCACTTCTTTTGTTTCTGTTGCCCCTTGCATGCTTTTGCTATCTTTTTTAGGAATCGGCTTCTCCTCAGGATACATAGGTTCTCTTTCTTCAAGTATGTGTACTTTTCGCTGGCCTGGGGTTTTGGCATATTCAATTCTTCTTGCCTCTGTTTGGTCACCGAAGACGGCGATAACTCCTTTGAGAGCTAGCATTTTCATGCACAAGAAAGCTTGCCTTATGATGATGTCGAAGGCATTTATGACTCCTCTGCCGAAGATAACATTGTAGTCGAAGAACATGTCAACGACGTCGAAGGTGATGAACTCAGTTCTTGCATTTGATGTATCGCCAAAGGATACTGGCAATGTGATTTTCCCCAATGTTGCAGTGCGCTTCCCCCCGAAGCCGACCAAGGGTGTATCTGATGGCTTTAGATTATCTGGGTTGATGTTGGTCATTGACCTGAGTGTCTTCACCAAGATGATATCTACAAAGCTGCCTGTGTCTACTAACACTTTTCCAATTGTCCAGCCAGCAATGTTGGCTTCAATCGACATTGCGTCGTTGTGTGGAAAATTGTGGAGCTTGAGATCTTCTTCTGTGAAGGTGATTGGCATGTGAGACCATTCCGATTTCTTGTAAGGACCGTCAACTGAGATGTTGTTGACTTGGTGAAAGTAGCTCTTTCTCTGCTTCTTTGTCTCGAAGGCAAGTGAGGATCCTCCAGTTATTGGCATAATGAGGCCATAACTGGGGAAAGGATTTGCTGAGTTTTGATCTTGCGATTTTTGAGGTGGTGGAGGTGGTAATTCTTCCACTTTGATATCTTTGTTTGGGATAGGCTGGGTGTTTTGAGGGTATAGGTGTGGATACAGTGTTTGTGGGTAGTAATGTTGGAATGCTTGTGGCGAAGGCGAGAATTGAGTCGCCATCATAGTTGTGGGATGGACAAAGTTTGAGTTTAAGGAGGGATAGACTGGGCAGTATGGCTGAATAGCTTGGGTTTGTGTTTGGGTTTGGGTGTTGGGGTGTAAAGCCGAAGATGGCTTCATTTGGGTAGCTTGGATCTTGTCTGCTTTCATCTTGTCAATGGTTCTCTTGATGTCTCGGCACTGCTCTGTGCCATGGGTGTGATTTTTGCCATGATATTGGCAAAACAACTCTAGTCTCGAAGGCGGACCTCTTCCTCTTCCTCGGCCTCTGCCGGTTCTTCCACCCCTTTGGGTAGGCTCATTTCTTTGGTTCTGATTTGGGTTTTCTGGGTAGGTGGGTTTGTTCTGTTGGAACGAAGGTGGGCTTTCCACACTCATGATGGTTTGGGATGGGTAATTTTGGTAGTGGTTTTTTGTTGTAATGGTGCTGCTTGTTTTGGGTATCATACTGGCTTTTCAAGACGGCTTCTCTGGCAATTCACATTCGGTTGTCATTGTCTGATCGACGGTATTTTTGAACTCCTCATACAGATCTCCAAGGGTTACTGGTGTTTCCCTTGCAATGTGCTGAGTGAATGGTCCAGGACGAAGCCCCTGTATAGCTGCAAATTTGGCGGCTTCGTCAGGAATATGAGGAGCTTGAGATCTCAGTCCCACAAACCTGTGAAAGTAGTCCTCCAAAGATTCCTTTGGCTGTTGGTGTAGAGTTAGCTCTGCGTATGAAAGTGCTTGTTCTCCCATTATGCTGAAATTCTTGATCAGCTCTCTTTTCAGATCATACCAGCTGCTGATAGATAACCTTGGAAGCTTGGTGTACCAGTTCATTGCAGTGCTATCGCAAACAATGATGAAAGACTTTGCCAGCACTACATCATCACCCCCTGCCGAAGCTATTGCAGCTTCATAGCTCATGAGAAATTGCTTGGGGTTGGTGAGGCCATTATACCTTGGCAGAGAGATGGGCTTGTACCAAGGCGGCCATCCTGCCAATTGCAGATTTTCTGACAGAGGGCATGTGCGATCAATGGGACGAGTATGCAGCACATGGAAGCCGGTTTCCGATGTAGAAATGTGATTTGTTCCGGCACTGGCAAAGGCGATTGGGTCGTTGAGTTCTGCTTGCAGTTCATCAACTTGTTTTTTGGCTTTCTCGAGTTCTTCTCGGAGCTTCGCAGCTCTAGAATTGGTGGAATTTAGTGTCCTTTGCTTCACTTGCCTCAGCTCTTCCAACTGCTTCCTGACTTGCAGCAGCTGGTGGTGTTGTTGTTCTTCTTATTCTTGCATTTGCTATTGCAGCTCAAGCTGAGCAGCCTCAAGCTCTCTCTACTGCTCCAGACGGCGAAGGCGGAGCCTGTCCTCCACCCTGCGCAGTTTTTCTTCAGTGGTGAGTGTGTCTTCATCGGCTTCCAGTTCTTCAGAGACAGCTTCGGTTATGGGTGGTAGGGTGCTTGGTGGGATTATGGCTTGGGCATCGGCTTCGCCGGTTGAGGGTGTGTCTTCGGTGGTGTTGGTGGGTGGTTTTGTTACTACTCTTCTTGGTGGCATAGTGGTGTTCGTGGGTTCCCTTCATGCACAGCACAGACGGTGGGCGCCAATTGTTGGGTTAATGCCGAAGCTAATAAGCCCAAACAATAGCCAAGACAGAGAACAACAAGCAATACAGTTCAAAGCCGAGGAGCCACCCATTCAAAAAGAAGGCACAAGAGTTTGCTTGCAAATGATGTGCAACATGAATACTTTGAAACAAATATGATGTGCAACAAGAATGCTGTTGGGTTAGTGCCGAAGCTAATAAGCCCAAACAATAGCCAAGACAGAGAACAGAGACAAGCAACAGTAATTACTTATCAACAGTGTTCTCGGGAATCAGCCTTTACATGTTGGTGGGAGGTCCTTTTTATAGGGAGGTCAAGAGGCACATTTTACATTCCTCATATGCCCCTGGAAATCAGGCATCATCCTCTAGACTATACAACTTAAGTTATCCCGGGGCATAAGTGTACATTTGCACGTCTCCATGTGAATGCGTAGACCAGTAACTCTGTCTTTGACTCGGTTTGGACCTGATCCACGCTGCCTTCACCATGCCTCTAATGACCTTTGTCGCCTTCACCACCCAGGGTACCTTCGGTTGCGCAACGCCTTCTCATGCCCAGAGAGGAACAGACCGCCGCGCCATCACCCGAGCATGTCTTGAGCCTGTATAACAAGATAAACTCTGTATAAACAGATAATATCCGGGAATTGCCTTCGTACCTGCGCCGGACGGACCAGGAGAGCAAAGGCAACATGTCGCCTCATAATGCCTTCGCATCTCTTCCAGACGTCCTTTAGCACCGAGAGCAACAGATCGCCTCTTGGTGTCTAAAAGTCTAGCGAAGGCAGTGATATTTTAGTTAGTTGTAGCGAAGGCAAATGCCTAGAGCTCAAATATAAAGCAGGTGAAGGTGTTTCCTTGGCAGGCCAATCCCCCAACACCAATGGCCTTGCCTCAATCCACTTGGTGAAATATTCCACTGCAACTATTGCATATTTTAGGTTCCCTTGAGGTGTGGGAAGAGGACCCACCAGATCTATGCCCATTTCTGCAGTGGCCAGGTTGAAGTTATCAGCTGTGATGGCTCCGAAGGCGATTTTCTGGTTGCAGCACATTTTTGACATTCATCACAAGTTTTGACTGTGTTTGTCGCACCATTGATGATTGAAGGCCAATAAAACCCTTGTCTTATTGCCTTGCCCACAATTGCCCTAGCTCCAAAGTGAGCCCCACATAGGCCACTGTGTATCCCTTGTATTAGCTCTTTGCCTTCGTGTATTGACACGCAGTGAAGCCAAGGAGCCACGACCCCTTTCTTGTATAGAATATTGTCGATGATTTGATATGATCTTGCTCTCTGCTTTATAGTTTTCAGGTCGTCTTCGTCAATTGGTTCATAGTATCCCCTTAGGTATGCCATTATAGATGACCGCCAATCTTCTGAGTTTATTGCGTTGATAAAGTGTGGTTGCTCATCGAGTTCTTTGATCGAAGGCATTGTTAATGTCTGGTAGAAGACATCGGGTGGCAATATGTCCCCTTTTGCTGCTGCCTTGGCCAATGCATCGGCTTCTTCATTTTTTGCCCTTGGGGTATATTCGACTGTAAAGCCCTTGAATTTTTTCTCCATTGCTCGAACTGTAGTCATATACTTGATCAGCTCTGGCTGTTTTGCAACACTTTCTTTTTCAATATGATCTGCTACCACTTTCGAGTCAGTTTTCATAATGAAGTGCTGAGCCCCTAGCGCCTTCGCTTTCCTGAGCCCCAATAGCACAGTTTCGTATTCAACGACATTGTTTGTACTTCTGTGGCTGTTTTTGCAGAACTCTAAGTTCGCTGCATATCTCATTTTGACTCCCGAAGGAGATTGCACAATTGCTGCGATGCCAGCTCCTTTGTCCCCCCAAGCGCCATCACAATGTATTAGCCAGCTTTCTTCTCTGGTCAGATTTTCTGCCGAAGGCGATGTCCATTCTGCTATGAAATCAGCTAAGACTTGTGATTTGACTGTTGTTCTTGGCTTGAAGTCGACCACATATTCAGACAGCTCTGCGGCCCATTTGCGTATTCTTACCGAAACTTCTTTGTTACTCAGCAGCTCTTTTAGTGGTTGATCTGTGATCACTTTGATGTTTGCCCCTCGAAATAATGCCTTAGCTTTTTGGATGCCATCACACAGCATAGATCATTTTTTTGATCTCAGTGTAGAATAGCTTCGACCCAACCAGTGCCTCAGAGACATAGGACACTGGCTATTGTATCTTTCTGCCCTCAATTAGCTTCTTCGCAATAAGTGCAGCACTGACGGCTGATTGCGAAGCTGTGATCTACAACAATAAAGGTGCCTTCGGGTCAGGTATTGTTAGCTTCGTGAGCTGCATCAGATATTGCCTTAACTCTTGAAATGCCTTTGACTGCTCTTCTCCCCATTCAAATTTTGTTGCATTTCTAAGAGTTACAAAAAAGGGTAAACTGCGTTCAGCTGCCTTTGCAATAAATCTATTAAGTGCTGCGATCCTGTCGAAGAGTTTCTGCACATCTCTGATGCATTTGGGCTCTTCCATATTGAGGATTGCATTGATCTTGTCTAGATTGGCTTTGATTTCATTCGCTGATACCAGACACCCAAGTATCTTTCCCTTGGTTACTCCGAAGACACATTTCTCGGGGTTGAGCTTTAAGCCTGCTTCTCTCATTCTTGCGAAGGCAACTGCCAAGTCTGATATGTGATCTTGCCTTTTAACACTTTTGACCAAGATGTCATCAACATATGCCAGTATGGTTTTAAAGAGTTCCTCTTTGAATACAGTGCTAGACATACAACAGAAAGTGGTACCAGCATTGCGAAGCCCCTCGGGCATTCTGATGAAACAAAATGTGCCAACAGGAGTGATGAAGCTGGTTTTTTCTTTGTCTTCTTTCTTCACCCAGATCTGATGATAACCAGAGAAGCAATCTAGAAGAGACATCATCTCACTTCCAGCAGCTTGATCAATGATTTTGTCAATTCTAGGTAGGGGGAAGTCGTCTTTTGGACATGCCTTATTGAGGTCGGTAAAATCAATACACATTCTCCACTTTCCATTTTTCTTTTTTACTAGCACTGTGTTTGCTAACCACTGGGGATATTTGACTTCGCGTATAACATTTGCATCTTGCAGCCTCTGCACCTCAGCTTTCACTGCACTCACTTTTTCTTCGGACATTTTCCTCAATTTCTGCTTTTTCGGATTCATCTCAGGGCTGATTGCGAGTTTGTGCTCAACTATGTTCCTGTCGACGCCTGGCAAATCTTTGCTAGACCATGCGACGACATCTTTATTGTTTCTCAAGAACTCGATGAATCTTTCTTCTTCATCAGGTTCAAGATCTAAATCGATGATCACTTTCCTATCGAAGACATCAGGCTGCAATTGCACTTCTTTATTTTCTGTTGCCCCTTGCATGCTTTTGCTGTCTTTCTCAGCAATCGGCTTCTCCTCAGGATATATAGGTTCTCTTTCTTCGAGCACATGTACTTTTCGCTGGCCTGGGGTGTTGGCATACTCAATTCTTCTTGCCTCTGTTTGGTCACCGAAGATGGTGATAACTCCTTTGAGAGCTGGCATTTTCATGCACAAGAAAGCTTGCCTTATGATGATGTCGAAGGCATTTATGACTCCTCTGCCGAAGATAACATTATAGTCGAAGAACAAGTCAACGACGTCGAAGGTGACGAACTCAGTTCTTGCATTTGATGTGTCGCCAAAGGATACTGGCAATGTGATTTTCTCCATTGTTGCAGTGTGCTTCCCCCCGAAGCCGACCAAGGGTGTACCTGATGGCTCTAGATTGTCTGGGTTGATGTTGGTCATTGACCTGAGTGTCTTCGCTAAGATGATATCTGCAGAGCTGCCTGTGTCCACTAACACTTTCCCAATTTTCCAGCCAGCAATGTTGGCTTCAATCAACATTGCGTCGTTGTGTGGAAAATTGTGGAGCTTGAGATCTTCTTCTGTGAAGGTGATTGGCATGTGAGACCATTCCGATTTCTTGTAAGGACCGTCAACTGAGATATTGTTGACTTGGCGAAAGTAGCTTTTTCTCTGCTTCTTTGTCTCGAAGGCAAGTGAGGATCCTCCTGTTATTGGCATAATGAGGCCATAACTGGGCAAGGGTGTTGGTGTGGGTTGGTCTTTTGACTTTTGTGGTGGTGGTGGAGGTAATTCCTCTACTTTGATGTCTTTGTTTGGGATAGGCTGGGTGTTTTGAGGGTATAGGTGTGGATGGAATGTTCGTGGGTAGTAATGTTGGAATGCTTGTGGTGAAGGCAAAAATTGAGTCGCCATCGCAGTTGTGGGATGGACAAAGTTTGAGTTTAAGGAGGGATAGACTGGGCAGTATGGCTGAATAGCTTGGGTTTGTGTTTGGGCTTGGGTGTTGGGGTGCGAAGCCAAAGGTGGCTTCGTTTGGGTAGTTTGGATTTTGTCTGCCTTCATCTTGTCAATGGTTCTCTTGATGTCTCGGCACTGCTCTGTGCCATGGGTGTGATTTTTGCCATGATATTGGCAAAACAACTCTGGTCCCGAAGGCGGGCCCCTTCCTCTTCCTCGGCCTCTGCCGGTTCTTCCACCTCTTTTGGTAGGCTCATTTCTTTGGTTCTGGAATTGGCTTTCTAGGTGAGAGGGTTTGTTTTCTTGGAACGAAGGCGGACTCTCAACGCTCATGATAGTTTGGGATGGGTAGTTTTGGTAGTGGTTTTGGTTGTAGTGGTGGTGCTTGTTTTGGGAGTCATACTGGCTTTTCATGATGGCTTCTCTGGCAATTCGCATTCGATTGTCATTGTCAGATCGATAGTATTTTTTGAACTCCTCATATAGATCTCCGAGGGTTGCTGGTGTTTCCCTTGCAATGTGTTGTGTGAATGGGCCAGGCCGAAGCCCCTGTATAGCTGCAAACTTGGCGGATTCGTCAGGAATATGAGGAGTCTGAGATCGCAGTCCCACAAACCTGCGAAAGTAGTCCTCCAGAGACTCCTTCGGCTGTTGGTGTAGAGTTAGCTCTGCATATGAGAGTGCTTGGTCTCCCATTATGTTGAAATTCTTGATCAGCTCTTTCTTCAGATCATACCAGCTGCTGATAGATAACCCTGGAAGCTTGGTGTACCAGTTCATTGTAGTGCCAGGCTGCTAATGGTTCAAAAACCAAACCAAAACAATAACCAAACTGTTGAAACCATACTACACCTTAGAAACCAAACCAAACCAATCCATTTGTTTCTCCATCCAAACCAATCCAAACTATTTAGACTCATTTCTCCAAAAAAACTAAATCAGTTTAATTTTAGGGTCCTACTTTGGATGTAGAGCCCACAAGTAGGCATGGCTACACCAACATGCACGGAGTAGCGGACCGACATTCTGAGGCACCTCCAACAAATTTTGGTCAAATCCGCTAAAATTTTAAGGTGTGAACGTGAGCTTTTAGTTTTAGGGTCCGACTTTGGACGTGGGGCCCACATGTATGTATGGCTACACCGACTTGCACAGAGTAGCGGACCGTTATTCTGAGGCATCTCCAACAAATTTCGGTCAAATTCGCTAAAATTCTAAACCGTTTGACTATTAAACCAAACCATTGTACATGACAACCCATTATTCACCAAACTAACCTACTCCAATTAAAGAACCAAACCACTTAAACCGGTTTCAAACCAAACCATCACCAGGCTGAAGTGCCATCGCAAACAATGATGAAAGACTTTGCCAGCACACATCATCTCCCCCTGCCGAAGCTATTGCAGCCTCATAGCTCATGAGAAATTGCTTGGGGTCCGTGAGGCCATTGTACCTTAGTAGAGAGATGGGCTTGTAGGAAGGCGGCCATCTTGCCAATTGCAGACTTTCTGAGAGAGGGCAAGTGTGATCAATGGGACGAGTGTGCAGCACTTGGAAGCCGGTTTCCGATGTGGAAATGCGATTTGTTCCAGCACTGGCGAAGGCAGTTGGATCATTGAGTTCTGCTTGGAGCTCAGCAACTTGTTTCTTGGCTCTCTTAAGTTCTTCTCGGAGCTTCGCAGCTCTAGGGTTTGTGGAGTTCAGTCTTCTTTGCTTCGCTTGTCTCAGCTCTTCCAACTGCTTCCTGACCTGCAGCAGCTGGTGTTGTTTCTCTTCTTCCTCTTCTTGCATTTGCTGTTGTAGCTCCAGCTGGGCAGCTTCGAGCTCTCTCTGCTGCTCCAGACGGTCAAGGCGGAGCCGACCCTGCGCAGCTTTTCTTCGATGGTGAGAGCATCTTCATCGACTTCCGTTTCGTCAGTGATGGCTTCGGTTATGAGTGGTAAGGTGCTTGGTGGAATTATGGCTTGGGCATCGGCTTCGCCGGTTGAGGGTGTGTCTTCGGGGGTGTTGGTGGGTGGTCTTGTTACTACTCTTCTTGGTGGCATAGTGGTGTTCGTGGGTTTCCTTTGTGCACAGCACAGACGGTGGGCACCAATTTTTGGGTTAGTGCCGAAGCTAATAAGCCCAAACAATAGCCAAGACAGAGAACAGAGACAAGCAACAGTAAATTACTTATCAACAATGTTCTCGGGAATCAGCCCTTTACACGTTGGTGGGAGGTCCCCTTTTATAGGGAGGTCAAGAGGCACATTTTACATTCCACTTATGCCCCTGAAAATCAGGCATCATCCTCTAGACTAAACAACTTAAGCTATCCGGGGGCATAAGGGTACATTCACACATCTCCAATGTGAATACGTAGACCATCAACTCCATCTTTGACTCGGTTTGGACCTGGTCCACACTGCCTTCACCATGCCTCCAGTGACCTTTGTTGCCTTCACCACCCAAAGCGCCTTCGGTTGCACATCGCCATCTCATGCTTAGAGAGTAAAAGACCGCTGCGCCATCACCCGGGCCTATCTTGAGCCTGTATAACAAAATAAATCGTGTATATTCAGATGGTATCTGGGAATTGCCTTCGCATCTACACAGAACGGACTAGGAAAGCAAAGGCAACAGGCCGCCTCATAACGCCTTCGCTTCTCTTTCAGACAACCGAGAGCAGCAGATCGCCTCTCGGTGTCTAATAGTCTAGCAAAGGCAATGGCCTTTTAGTTAGTTATAGTGAAGACAAATGCCAGAAACTCAAATGTAAAGCAGGTGAAGGCGTTTCCTTGGCAGGCCAATCCCCCAACAGCCATTGAGGATGTTAAGGCTGATGTATCAGATCTGGTGGATCCGAAGAAGAAACCTCGCACCACTGTCTTTGGAAAGTCTTTCATAAGTGATGCCTTGATAAAGTTTTATGAGGAGAAAGGCTATTTCCCCATTGGTCATGGCCGAGCCCCTGGCAGCGAGGTCACTCCCGCCCCTCAGGCAGACGAAGCTATTGTTTTTCGGGATTTTTTCACTGCTGGGCTTCGGATGCCGATTCATAACATCATTGCAGAGATGCTTGGGAGGTTCAGAATTCAACTTTATCATCTTACTCCTAACAGCATCACACATTTGCTTCGATTCTTTTGGGCGGTGAAGACCAACGATTCTGACGTTGATGTCGATGGTTTCATCCGCTATTTTGGGGGCCATCATTAGACGAAGGCTGTTGAGATTGATGGTGTTGAGTATGAGCCTGATTACTGCAGCGTTAGCTTCTGCACCTGCCGCCGTCTTACTGATCTTGAGAAGGTGGAACTTACCTTCAGTCAGCGTAACACCTGGGACCATAATTGGCGCAAGTACTGGCTATATGTGAAGGTGCCTTCGGTGGAGACAACTTTGGAGGATGGCACGAAGCAAATAAGCTTCCCTTTGCATGGCCAGGTCCTTCCGAGCAATTTCATTTCTTGCCCTCCTTTCAACCCGAAGGCGCCTACCTACAGCCATTGCGAATCGGCTTTTTTCAAGGCAAGTTGGATCAGTGGCAGTGCGACCTTATTGAAGAGGGTCTTGCCATGGGCGTGAATTTCCTTTCAGCGAGTTGGAAGCCGTCTGTTGTTGATGTGAAGCCTTATTGAGGGCTTCAGCATGTATGCTTTCCTCGTTTTGGGGCTAAGAAGCCCCCACATATGTCGGATTATGCCTTTGTTCAGTCCATCGAGCTGATGGCTGAAATAATACTTGGAAAGTATACATCAAAGGAGAACGACAGTTGTGTCGCTCTGTTGGGCGGTCATCGCTTCAACAGAGTTTTTGAAGAGATGAAAGTCAGCTATCCTCAATGCGTTGTGATGAGAACCCGCTAGGGTTTGTGCCCAATTTTTCAATGAGAGATGGATAACTTCGATTTGGACTAGAGAGACGTTCATGGCCCGACTGCAACCATCAAAGGATGTTGTGCCTTAGCAACCGATACACCTACTCCAGCGGTCGCCGCGATCTTGTGGAGCACGATCAACCAAACCACGAGGGTAATTCCTGCAAGCAATCGAAGAACAAGCAAGAACAAGTAGAACAAGCAACTCAATTGCAAATATGGAGATGATAATCAATCTGAAATCACAAAGGTGGGGTTCTGAATCGAGTAGAACGGATGGTCTAGCCAATACATGCGTCTACAAGGAAGTAGCAATGGCTAAACTTACATCTAAACAAAACCCAAGTCTTACATATGGAGGTACCCCTCCTATTTATAGGATACAAGCTCTAGGACAACTCAAGTTGAGGTTGTGATGACAACTCAAGTTAAGAGTTGTTTACAACTTAATATATGTTCTAGATTGAACTTGATAACTCTTTTCTTCATAGTGAAGAAAAGAGAGCAAATTTAATTTGACTTCATACAACTCAATATATGTTCTAGATTGAACTTGATAACTCTTTTCTTCATGGACAAGAAAAGAGAGCAAATTCAATTTGACTTCATACTTCATATTATACAAAATATGATGACCTAAGTGTTGATGTCATTGTCCATGTTGACATATGGGATGACCTCATCACATGGTGGCCTGGTGGAGGACGTGGGGAGTACTTGGACTTGGTCCCCAATCAACTTCTTTGGTCCTCCATGCCTTCCATGTGTGTTTAACACCCTTTTTGATCCATGAATGTATTTCTGAAAATGACAATGAACATACATCATGGCGCAGCATCAATTCATCAAATGTATCAAATATAATCACGATACAGCAGTGATTCACCTTTTGTTTACAAGCCATTATTATGGTCATATCTGAGCTGGTGATGTCCTCATCATTGTCCCCTTCTTGGCTGCAAGTCGTCCTCGACTTGCTCCAGTGACATTCAATGGTTATTGGTTTGATGTTGGAATGTGGAGCGATGGCCATGCTGCACAGCCACAACCAGCAATGCTCCCCTTCTTCGGGCTGATCCTGTTGTATAAGAGAAACACTAGGGAAACTTTGTAAGACATTATTAGTGTTAGTGCAGCCCCCTATTTGATCATGGTATTGCAGGCCAAAAGGAGAATTCAGATTAGAGCAAATATAAACTTTATGCATCAAATATTCTCCTTTGTTATCATATTCTCCAATTGCATGAAGCGAAAAGCGATTAACACATAGCAAACTAGATTTGTCATATAATTCATTCTCCAAATTATTCAGGTCACAAAGAAAATCAAGTTCGATATAACCTAAACAATTTAAAGAAGATACAATTTTCAACTCCTCCTTCTCACTAGCAATGCAATGAACATGCCTTGTTTCAGCATGTGTATCATCAAGTATAGACACATCATGTCCATGCACTAGTCGTGTTGTAGATATGAGTGAAGCATGATCATACTCACATGGACTGATTTCAGCATTGAATGTGCTGCTTTGCTCACCTCTGACGTGGTAGGTGCTGCAAAATCTTTCTTTTGACACTTTAGCAGCGGGTGTAGTTGCTCAAATTGCTCAATGCACTCAATGATAGTGTCCTCATCCTCCTGCAAAATGTTATGGACAGCAAAGAAAGTGCTCTAACCCTAGTTGCGGTGCTGCAACCTGAGACGAAGTATCACACAACTCTTCGCTCACATCGCTTCGTTCTGCATAAACAAACATACCTTCACTCCTTTCCTTTGATGGGTGTGCAGATAATTCCCTTGTATTCTGTCCAAAGTTAGTCACAGTAGAACACATAACAATATCCGCACCCACTGAATTTTTTGTTTCACATGTAGGTAGCAATTCAGCCAATTTCTTTGCACTCAAATCATTTGCAAGTTGAATATCAATTCTTGAAGCAAGGTCAATCAAACAAGAGAGAGAATCATATGTTTCATGCAATAGTCTAGCCTGAATTTCAATGTTAAGCCCCTTTAAAAATCTAATTTCAGTAGCTTCTTCACATTCTTCCAAACCACAACGCAGCATACGAAATTTCAGATCATGATAGTATACATCAACTAAGTTTTTACGTTGTTTTAAATTATTTAATTTATCAAGCATATGATTAGCAAAATATTCAGAAACATGATTTTCTCTAAAAATTCTTTTCATATCCTTCCATGTTTTAGGAACTTTATCATGTCTCAACAGTGCTTCCACGAAGTCAAAGCATAATCAGTTAAAATAGAAGAAGCAGCTATAACTTTTTTGCTCTTCAGACAAATCATATTTTCTGAATTCTTTATCTACTTTTACCTCCCAATCAATGTGTGCTTCAGGATCATACGTACCAGCATATGAAGGCAAGAAATAAATGACGTCTTCAATCTGAAGGTGTAGTTTTGTTGGCTCAAAAATCTCTGTATCACCTGCCATGATTAGTAGAAAAAAAGAAACACAAAAATAATTTGTATCCTCCTGTCAACTACTAGGATGTGGCTGTTGTAAATAATTCAATCTCAAGCTATTGAAACAAGCTCTTACAAGTTCTTACCAAGCAAAACAGGAGGTGATGGCAACCAACAAGTCAGCACCTGTGGAAGGAAGTGTATCAGTGCCGCAGCAACAAGACCTATCAAGCTGTAGTCAAAATATGTGGAGCTATAGGTGGGCTGAAGCAAGGAAGTACTAGCACCACGTAAGTCACAAAAGCAAGTTGAATAAACGTTTAACGGCGGTACTGTGCTGGTCCTAGGCTAAAACGTGCTAGAGACGCGAGCCTGGACACAAATGAAGTCACCGAACTGTAACAAGGAAGGATCATAAGGAGCGGCAGCAAAAGAAACCTCTTCTCTTCTTTCTCTATCTTTTCTTGCTTTCTTTCTTTCTTTGTTTTCTTTCTTTCTTTCTTTACTTTCTTTCTTTTTTTTTCAAGTAGCACAAATGCAGCAGCAAGATCAAACAACTGGCTGGCTGTTTTTACGAACCCAACAGATATACAAATCTCTGGGATGATTGCGAAGAACTTAGAAAGAATTTCGGACCAAGGTCAGATCCATTGGAACAAGCACAAGTCAAGGTTTCCAGATTATATTTAAACACCCAATTCGGAGTTTGAACAAAGGAAATATGGCATTTTTCTTTTCAGGCTGAAACTGGACTTTGAATCGAATTCTGTTTTGAACTTGTGTGGTTTCTGTTTGTAGATGGAAGGATGGACGTGGATGGAACTTCAAAGGACGTGGTTAGGGCTATGGTGGCAAGTGAAACAATGGATTATCGAAATCAGTTCTGATTTGTGGGGGAAAACAATGAAACCCTAATATGCAACGGTGACACAAACGTGACAAGAACTTGAAACTCTAAACGACTAGACGCTAAGACCAGCAACTTGACACGATGATGCAAACGTTAATTCAACAAGTCCTAACCAAGTAGTACTAGTAAAGACTCAAAAGATTTATAGGATTGCAGGGATACTAATCTACTTTTTTCGCTTTTTGTGGACTATAGGAAATTAAACAGCAAACAAAAGATAGTCTCTCACCGATAAACCTGGCTCTGATACCAACTGATGAGAACCTGCTAGGGTTTGTGCCCAATCTTTCGACGAGAGATGGATAACTTCGATTTAGACTGGAGAGACGTTCATGGCCCGACTACAACCATCAAAGGATGTTGCGCCTTAGCAACCGATACACCTACTCCAGCGGTCGCCGCGATCTTCTGGAGCACGATCAACCAAACCACGAGGGTAATTCCTGCAAGCAATCGAAGAACAAGCAAGAACAAATAGAACAAGCAACTTAATTGCAAATATGGAAATGATAATCAATCTAAAATCACAAAGGTGGGGTTCTGAATCGAGTAGAAGGGATGGTCTAGGTCTAGCCGACACATGCGTCTACAAGGAAGTAGCAATGGCCAAACTTATATCTAAACAAAACCCTTCCTATTTATAGGATATAAGCTCTAGGACAACTCAAGTTGAGGTTGTCATGACAACTCATGACAACTCAAGTTAAGAGTTGTTTACAACTCAATATATGTTCTAGATTGAACTTGATAACTCTTTTCTTCATGGTCAAGAAAAGAGAGCAAATTCAATTTGACTTCATACTACATATTATACAAAATATGATGACCTAAGTGCTGATGTCATTGTCCATGTTGACATATGGGATGACCTCATCATGTGGTGGCCTGGTGGAGGACCCTCACCATAATGATAGTACACGCATTTGTCAGCTTCATTCACAACAAAGCCAGCGGTCGTGAGGGTTTTATCAAACTTCTCATGCCACTGCTTAGGTGCTTGCTTGAGGCCATACAGAGACTTTATTAACTTGCACACCATTCCCTCTTGACCTTCTGCTATGAACCCATTAGGCTGATCCATATAGATCTCCTCCTCTAGCTCTCCATTTAGGAAAGCTGTCTTTACGTCCATCTGGTGAACGAGAAGACCATGAGAGGCTGCCAGGGAAAGTAGCACTCGAATTGTGGTCAGTCAGGCAACTGGTGAGTAAGTGTCAAAGAAGTCTTCTCCTTCTTTCTGAGTGTAGCCTTTAGCAACAAGCCTTACCTTGTACTTTTCAATAGTACCATCAGGCCTTTGCTTCTTTTTGAACACCCACTTACATCCCACAGGTTTGCACCCATAAGGACGCTCAATTACTTCCCAAGTTCCATTATACATAATTGAATCCATCTCACTCCGTACCGCTTCCTTCCAATAGTCAGCGTCTGGAGAAGAGTATGCCTCTTCAATGGTTTTGGGAGTGTCATCCACGAGGTACACAATGAAGTCATCACCAAAATACTTTGTAGTGTTCTGTCTCTTGCTCCTCCTAGGAGCTTCATTGTCATCCTCCTCAGGATTTTCCACAAGTGTTTGTTCTGTGTGTTCCATCATAACGACAGGTGTAGCATCATTAGACAATTCTCTGCTAGACGTACTTTCTTCCCTCTTCATAGGAAAGATGTCCTCAAAGAAAGTAGCATCTCTGGATTCCATTATTGTACCGACATTCACGTCTGGCACTCCAGATTTCACTATTAAGAATCTATATCCGACACTGTGCAGAGCATAACCAAGAAAGACACAATCCACAGTTTTAGGTCCAAGTTTATGTTTCTTGGTTATTGGCACATTAACTTTTGCCAAACAACCCCAAGTCCGTAAATAAGAAAGTGTGAGCCTTTTCTTCTCCCATTCCTCGAATGGAGTTTTCTCTTTATTCTTTAGAGGAACAAGATTCAGGACATGACACGCTGTCAATATAGCCTCACCCCACCATTCCTTAGAGAGTCCCGCTGTGTCTAACATGGCATTAACCAAATCAGTTAGAGTGCGGTTCTTTCTTTCGGCAACCCCATTTGACTGAGGTGAGTAGGGAGGCGTCCTCTCATGAATTATACCATGATCCTCATAGAATAAGGTAAACAAATGTGAGAAGTATTCTCCACCACGATCCGACCTTACACGTTTGATCTTTCTCTCAAGTTGATTCTCCACTTCAGTTTTATAGATCTTAAAGTAGTGTAGTGCTTCATCTTTTGACTTTAGCAAGTAAATGTAGCAATATCTAGAGGAATCACCTATTAAAGTCATGAAATACTTTTTACCCCCCTTTGTCAACACGCCATTCATCTCACAAAGATCAGAATGAATGAGCTCCAGCAGTGCCAAGTTCCTCGCCTCCGCGGCCTTGTGAGGCTTGCGAGGTTGTTTTGATTCAACGCACACATGGCACTTAGAACCTTTGACCGTGGTAAACTTCGGAATTAAATTTAAACTAGCCAAGCGCGACATACAACCAAAGTTAACATGATACAGCCGAGAATGCCAAACATTAGACTCATCATCATTAACCACATGATTCACCACATTATTACAAGCATCTGATAAAGAAAAGCGAAACAAGCCTCCGCAATCATAGCCTTTTCCAACAAAAGTTCCATACTTAGAAAGTACACATTTATTGGACTCAAACACTAATTTATAACCATCTCTACACAATAGAGAGCCGCTAACTAGATTCTTCATGATAGTAGGGACATGCTGCATGTTCCTCAGCTACACGGTCTTTCCCGAAGTAAGCTTCAGATTGACCGAACCAACACCAAGTACACGCGCATATGATTCGTTCCCCATTAACAAGGAGGTAGTTCCGCCGACCTAATAAGAAGAAAACAGACTGATGTCAGCACACACATGAATATTAGCTCCAGTATCAACTCACCAATCAGGTGACTGACAAACAGAAAGGACCATAGGTAAATAATTACCGTACCCCGAGGTTCCTCCGTTGTCATCACTAATGACCATGTTGGCTGCCTTCGGCCTGTATTTGCTTTTCTCGCAGTCTTTGGCATAGTGCCCTTCAAGACCGCAAGTATAGCACTTGCCCTTGCCCTTGCTCGGCTGGTTCTTCTTCTTCTTAAAAGTGATTGTTTGATTAGCCTTGACCTCAGGCTTATTCTGGTTCTTCTTTTTCTGCTGGCCCTTGAAGTTTCTCTAGAGCAGGTTTGCACTAGAGGACCCAGCAATTCCTTTGCCGCGATTGTCCTTCGCTCTCGCCTTCTCCTCAACATCTAGAGACCCAATGAGCTCAGACACACTAAACACTTGTCTCTTATGCTTTAGAGAGGTAGCAAAGTCCCTCCAAGAGAGCGGCAGTTTAGCAATCATGCTTCCAGCCACAAACTTGTCGGGCAACTCGCATTTAAAGCCCTCTAGCTCCTTAGCCAGTGACTGAAACTCATGAGCCTGTTCCACTACTGAACGGTCATCGACCATCTTGTAGTCGCAAAACTGCTCCATGACATACAGCTCACTGCCAGCATTAGAAGCACCGAACTTGGCCTCAAGCGCATCCCACAGTGCCTTGCCAGTGTCCAGTGACAGATAGCTGTCCACAAGGTGATCAGCAAGAACGCTAATTACGGCACCTCGAAACAGGTTATCGGCTACCTGGAAGGCTCTCTCATCATCAGGAGAGAGATCCTTAGCCTTTCCCTATGTGACGTAAAAGCAGTTCATGTAGGCCAACCAAAGTGACATTCTACTCTGCCATCTCTTGTAATGTGTTCCATCGAACACATGTGGTTTAAGCGCACTTGCAAAACTAGCAGTCGATAGCCTATCACAATTATAAGGTTTTTGGATTGTTAGAAATATAGGCATCATTCGACATATTTTAGTTCCAAATAAAAGCATGTAAATCATGATGACAATTAGTGACCCAGTGAGAACATGATATGTGCACGTGTTCAAGTTCAATCTCATATTAAACAAGAACAAAGTAAAGAACCAAATAAGGTTCAGGATGTACCCTGAGACGGGGCCGCTGCCGGAGGCATTGGCTGCGCCGTTATCAACTGGATTAGTCATGCTAATCGGTTGACCTTATTCGATGTAGCCGTACGAAATTGATGCAGTGACGAGTCGATGCAGTGCAGTCCCTCGAACAGCACCGGGAAGTAGTGGGCGTAGTCGTATAGGCCACCAGGAAGTAGACGAAGTAGACGAACTTGAGCAGTCGCGTGAAGACGCTCCCCAAAAACCTTATCGCCTGGCTATCCCGAGCAGGATCTCACGCCAGTCGAGGTTCCGGAGGCTCTGCTCTCGCTAGAACCATGCGCGCAGTGCTAGCGATGGGGAGNGGACATGCTGCATGTTCCTCAGCTACACGGTCTTTCCCGAAGTAAGCTTCAGATTGACCGAACCAACACCAAGTACACGCGCATATGATTCGTTCCCCATTAACAAGGAGGTAGTTCCGCCGACCTAATAAGAAGAAAACAGACTGATGTCAGCACACACATGAATATTAGCTCCAGTATCAACTCACCAATCAGGTGACTGACAAACAGAAAGGACCATAGGTAAATAATTACCGTACCCCGAGGTTCCTCCGTTGTCATCACTAATGACCATGTTGGCTGCCTTCGGCCTGTATTTGCTTTTCTCGCAGTCTTTGGCATAGTGCCCTTCAAGACCGCAAGTATAGCACTTGCCCTTGCCCTTGCTCGGCTGGTTCTTCTTCTTCTTAAAAGTGATTGTTTGATTAGCCTTGACCTCAGGCTTATTCTGGTTCTTCTTTTTCTGCTGGCCCTTGAAGTTTCTCTAGAGCAGGTTTGCACTAGAGGACCCAGCAATTCCTTTGCCGCGATTGTCCTTCGCTCTCGCCTTCTCCTCAACATCTAGAGACCCAATGAGCTCAGACACACTAAACACTTGTCTCTTATGCTTTAGAGAGGTAGCAAAGTCCCTCCAAGAGAGCGGCAGTTTAGCAATCATGCTTCCAGCCACAAACTTGTCGGGCAACTCGCATTTAAAGCCCTCTAGCTCCTTAGCCAGTGACTGAAACTCATGAGCTTGTTCCACTACTGAACGGTCATCGACCATCTTGTAGTCGCAAAACTGCTCCATGACATACAGCTCACTGCCAGCATCAGAAGCACCGAACTTGGCCTCAAGCGCATCCCACAGTGCCTTGCCAGTGTCCAGTGACAGATAGCTGTCCACAAGGTGATCAGCAAGAACGCTAATTACGGCACCTCGAAACAGGTTATCGGCTACCTGGAAGGCTCTCTCATCATCAGGAGAGAGATCCTTAGCCTTTCCCTATGTGACGTAAAAGCAGTTCATGTAGGCCAACCAAAGTGACATTCTACTCTGCCATCTCTTGTAATGTGTTCCATCGAACACATGTGGTTTAAGCGCACTTGCAAAACTAGCAGTCGATAGCCTATCACAATTATAAGGTTTTTGGATTGTTAGAAATATAGGCATCATTCGACATATTTTAGTTCCAAATAAAAGCATGTAAATCATGATGACAATTAGTGACCCAGTGAGAACATGATATGTGCACGTGTTCAAGTTCAATCTCATATTAAACAAGAACAAAGTAAAGAACCAAATAAGGTTCAGGATGTACCCTGAGACGGGGCCGCTGCCGGAGGCATTGGCTGCGCCGTTATCAACTGGATTAGTCATGCTAATCGGTTGACCTTATTCGATGTAGCCGTACGAAATTGATGCAGTGACGAGTCGATGCAGTGCAGTCCCTCGAACAGCACCGGGAAGTAGTGGGCGTAGTCGTATAGGCCACCAGGAAGTAGACGAAGTAGACGAACTTGAGCAGTCGCGTGAAGACGCTCCCCAAAAACCTTATCGCCTGGCTATCCCGAGCAGGATCTCACGCCAGTCGAGGTTCCGGAGGCTCTGCTCTCGCTAGAACCATGCGCGCAGTGCTAGCGATGGGGAGGCAAGCGATGCAGCAGAAACAATGAGGGAGAAGGGAGAGGTCTCCTAAACAGGAATACCTGAGGGGTGTGTTGGTGTGTGTCTCTGGCTAGTGGAGGGCCTCCTTTTATAGACGCTACCTGACGGCAATCACAGCACCGCAACACATCACGTCCGTCCATCCGTCTGTCCGTCACGCCACGCCACGCCACGCCCATGCCCACGGCCTCGGCCTCGGCGAGGCGAGCGAGCGCGCGCGCGCGTGTGGCATCCCGGTTACCCTTTGCCAACTTCACATTGGGTGTACCACGTGTCCACCTAATAAGTTGGTTGAGATCCTCTTAACTACCAATATGGTAGTAACCACTTTTAACTCCCTTTGCATTAATCATGGGCCTTAAATATTTTAGATTTAATTGAAATTATATAAAAGGGCCAACCCCAAATAAATCCAACAAAAAGCTCATACGTGCATGCAAATACATGTATCCTGACCTGATACCATGCATTCACACGACCACAACTACAGCCATGCATACATGCTGTGCTACACACACATGCATAATGCGTACGTCCATGCCATGCTACATCGTGGCAGCATCCCGGCCCAACCGCTGGCAGTCGCAGTTAGAACAAATCCGCCGACACCGAGTCACCCACTCGCACTTCGACGATACTTCACATGCACTATTCTCTAGCCCAAACGTCCCGCGTGACATCCTTGACCGATAGGACCTTAGTTCCCCCTGAACTTAGCCCCGAAACCTCAGTTCCTCCTAAACTTTGTTCCAGTCCGTCACCGACCACGTTCCGCCTCAAGCAACGCCTGCACATGAACAAACACGCAACCGCATACGAGCACAAGTCCACGACTTGACTCAAGTCATTCCATGCAAAACTACTCCCATGAGTGTGTCACATCCATATTAAAAGCACCTACACTATCACGAGTGTATCCAACAAAATATGCTATCACAAGCACATCCAAAATATGCTACCACAAGCGCAACACATTAAGCACATATGCACATCACCCAATGCTAATAACTTTGCAATGCCAATTCAATACAAACCAATTTTTCATCACACATGATCTCACAATCTCCCCCTTGATGAAAACATTGGCAACACCATATAAACATTCAACATTGGCATTCACTTTTATAAGTAATATTTTTTCAATCAAAAGCAAAGTGAAAAGATCATCTGAAAAGATCCAAATCAAATTCTCCCCCTTTCTTCCAAAGCAAAATCTCCACCTATGAGAAACCAAAGAAGAAAGCAAAAGAAAATATTCCAATGTGAATGAGCAATGTGTAAAACTCTCCCCCTTTGACAATGGATTCATCAAGGACACAAAAGAGAAGAGAACAAATCTTTTTGTAAATTTCAGATTTATATTTTTATATGTGAGCATCACAGATTATTCATATATGTAACAAATACTCATCCAAGCTATGCTAGAAAATAGTTGCAGCATCACATCCATACATATACAATGTAACTTTCAGCACAACTAAAAATCAAGTGCAATTAAAAATTTATTTCACGACATGGTCTCCCTTTCTCAACTACTTCAATACTTGAAAAACCTTAATTTTTTGTGCACTTCATTTGTGCTTTAACAACTGATTCAATTATTGCAACAAAAAAAATTGCAAGGAATTATATGCACCATCAGCTTTACTTTTCAACCAAGTCAAGCCTATGTCACATTGACAATCAGAAACTTAAGAACAAGGTTTCAGTCATACACAACTTCTTCAAAGTTCATATCAAGGTGTAATGATAAGCAATCTCGTTAGGAAGAAGTGCGATAATGCATATTTCCTTGATCTTTCTCATACCATTTTTTTATATCATATAATTCTAAGATTTCAGAATTAGCACTTTTAAATCAAGATCAAAATAGTTAAGAAAGTTCAACCATGACAAGATTTAATTCAGGTTGTCATTCCATTTAGAAAGTCATGCCAAAAACTACACCATACACGCATAGATATAAAGTTGCAATTAGTTTGTAGCATAAACATGGCTTCAAATGACATACATGAATAAAATATAATGCTCATTCTTTTTCTTAGTTTTCTGTTTTTTTACAATTCCCAGATTTTTATTTTATCAAAACTGAAAATAACCAAATTAAAATCCAAAGAGTCACAAAGCTCCCCCTCAAAACATCCATATCAAAAAAACGCATTTTCTCAAAAACCCAATGCTCCCCCTCAAATGATAACCAATAAATCAAGAGAGACATAGTGAGACACATGTGTTTTGAGTTAACTTGGTATATTTCAGCTAAGCACAAGCATACATTTGATGAATACATACTAAGCATGAAAAGGCATGATATGATATATAACATGATCGAACAAGCCAGGGGATAAATATGAGCATATCAAAAAGCATCTCATCTCACACCACAAAATAAATATAAATGGGTATAAAAGATATGAGAGTAAGTAGCTCACTGAATATTCGTCGCATATGCTTTGTAAAGACCATGTCACGGGTGTATAGAACCATCAGTTTCTTGATCACAATATACAAAAAGATCAAGATCCATTGAGCTCTTGTCCTTCAACCCAAATCTGAAATTTTCAGATAGCACTACAAGATGTTGAGGCCTTGGTACTGGGGTTAGTAATAAAACATTTTGGAATCCAGTACTTAGACACATGACTAAAACCAGTAGGTACAATACAAGTATTCTTATGATAAAATTCAGATCTGCCTTTACTTGTATTTTTACCAACAAAAGGTGTTTGCTTCACCCTGTGCACAAAGTGAGGAGCCACAACCTCATGAGAAACAAAATGTGCACTTCTGAAATTAGATCTAGCCTTAGACCTTTCTTTTCTTTGTTGTTTGGCTAGTCTAAAACAAAATTCTTTCTTATGTCCTTCCCTACCACAATGAGTGCAAGTATACTTGACTTTATATTTAACTTTAGAAGTAGAAGAAACATTTGCATCCATTGTGCTAGTAGAAGACATAATTCCAGCAGATTTAAAAACCATCTTTTTAGGCTCATCACTAATTTCAAACTTTCCACTACCAAGAGACTTAACAATAGTAGGTGCATTATTCTTGGAGTGAACATAAGGGTCAAAGCCTAAACCAGGTTTATGTTTCACTGAGTTAGTCTTTTGTTCCAAAATTTGATTCAAAGTTTTAGTTCCCATCTTATTTTGCAAATACTCAATTCGCTTCAAAAGGATGGAACAATTTTCACAAGCACTAGACATGGGTTTCTTTTGATTACGACAATTAGAGCAAGAAAGAACCTCATGTATAGAAAAATCATTTTTTAACTGATCAACTCTTGCATAAGCATCTTTCAATTTTAATTCAAAGACATTGCATTTATCACAAGAAGTTGGTTCATCGGTTACACAAACATGATTCTCAATTTTCTCCTTTTCTACCTTAAGTTGCTCTAGTGTTGAAGCATGCACATCCCTTAGAGAAATGAATTCAGCATAGATAGAATCACATGATTTGCATGAATCATCAACTGGAATCAATTGTTTAAGCCTAGAAATTTCAGCATTTAAAGATTCAATCAAAGCATCATGTTTCTTAATCTTTTTATTTCTTTTCTCTAATAAAGTGCCAAGTTTTTCAACAGCAATAGATAATTCATCATAAGTAAGTTCTACCTCATTTTCGCTATGGCTGTCAATGTCGCTATTGGAGAAGCTCTTGCTACTTGCCATTAGACACAATCCAGTCAAAACACGCACCTTCTTCTTGCTTTTGTTCCTTGTGTCTTCATCGCTGCTCTCAGAATCAACATCGCTCAAATTTACTTGCTCAAGTGCAGCAAGAACTTGATTCACAACCTTGTCATTTATAAATCCCTTTTTCTTCTTCTTGCTCTTCAATTTGATCTTCTTGTCATCATCGCTATTGTTTTCTTCAGACTCTTCATCCCTTGCCATCCTTGCTAGAAACTTTGGACACTTTAGACGAATATGTTTAAGCGAGCCACACTCAAAGCATATTTGAGGACTAGAATTCCCTCTCTTTCTTGATCTCACATTCTGCAAGGCTTTAGTAAATCGAGTTGAGAGGAGTGCCAAATCATCTTTCGGGAGTTGTTCTAGCTGTTCATCAGTTAGTGAAGACAAAGAAGACAAAGCATGGCTAGTAGAAGAATTATCATTATGAATCTTGCTAGACTGAGATGTTAAAGCAATTGATTTGGAACCATTCTTCCTAGCAAGCACATCTAGTTCATGAGTTTTCAGTTTAGAATAAAGCACATCCAAAGTAAGTGTACTCATGACAGTAGATTCTCTAATAGATGTAACCTTCATCTCCCAAATAGACATATCTAATGCTCCAAGTAATTGACGTGCATTTCAGCATCAGTGTAAGTAACATTAACAGCTCGTAGATTACTCAATATTTTATTAAAACGAGCAAACAAGTCATCAAGAGTTTCACCAGGTTTCATCTCAAAGCGCATATATTCTTTTTTAAACATATCTTGTCGCACTTCTTTTATTGTGTTTGAACCTTCATGATAATCACAAAAAGTTTTCCATACCTGATATGCAGATTTGTGATGAATTACACGATCGAAATCACTTCTTCCGAGACCTTGGATGATTAAGATCCTTGCCTTGCTATTGTTCTCCACGGCAGCTCGATTACCATCATTAACTTGATCAGGCACAACAAAAGGATTAATCACCTTCTCTCAAATCAGCGACCCCTGTGCTTGAATGTATGCTTCCATCTTCGCTTTCCAAAACTAAAAATCAACACCATCAAAAACACAAGGTTTTATGGAATACCTACCATTGCTAATAATTCTAATCACCGGTTAAGATCAATTAAAAAACAATCTAGCTCTGATACCACTTGTAGGATCGAAGCCCTCTAATATAAGCTATCAGGGGGGGGGTGAATGATAGCACAAACTGCAGCGAAAACTTTTTCACCCTGAAAAACAGATTCTGGTTCTCCACTAAAATGTGTGTTGTTCCTAGACAGTAAATCCTGAAATCGTGAAACTTGGTCAGAAAATAATATATGAAATTATGAAACTAACCCAACTGGAATCACATTAATCGGAGGTCTACAACTCAAGATATTAATAAAACAAGCAGACCCTGTCAGATGGTGTCGCGAAGAGGTTAAACCCTAATTTCGAGATTAAACAAAATATATTTAGGGCAAACCAATCAAACTTCTCAAAACAATAACTTGATGCCCTAGCACGATTTTGGATGGACCAAATCAATTCTAATCATGTTGATCAACAAATCAATCTAAAACCAAAACTGTAGACATGAATGAGCATGCAAAACAATGAGCGAAGAGAAGGAACAAAATTACCAACACATCAATTGCGAAAGCTTGATCTTTATTTCGTAGATGTGTTCAAAAGATGCCAACACAAGCATCCATACAAAGATCTACACGAGATCCAAAATCCTAGATTCCACTAGTAAAACAGAAACTGCCGCCACCTCGCGTCCTTCTGCCCTCGGCCTTCCGTATCCCACACATGCGAGAACTCGTGTCCTTTTTATATTGACCACGAGTCCGATCGGGCCTTTGGGCCTTTGCTTAATCCCACTGGAAACATGTGCAAACACCCCCAGCACATGGTTACCTAAGCACGGGCCAGACTCGATTAACTCCAAGTCCATTGAGCACCAAGTCTGATTAGACTTCCACCGCAAGCACAAACCAACAGAGCACCTCCCTGTTGTTTATTCGGCCAGCACACAATAAGCACATACGTGCATGCAAATACATGTATCCTGACCTGATACCATGCATTCACACGACCACAACTACAGCCATGCATACATGCTGTGCTACACACACATGCATAATGCATACGTCCATGCCACGCTACATCGTGGCAGCATCCCGGCCCAACCGCTAGCAGTCGCAGTTGGACCAAATCCGCCGACGCCGAGTCACCCACTCGCACTTCGACGATACTTCACATGCACTATTCTCTAGCCTGAACGTCCCGCGTGACATTCTTGACCAATAGGACCTTAGTTTCCCCTGAACTTAGCCCCGAAACCTCAGTTCCTCCTGAGCTTAGTTCCAGTCCGTCACCGACCACGTTCTGCCTCAAGCAACGCCTGCACATGAACAAACACGCAACCGCATATGAGCACAAGTCCATGACTTGACTCAAGTCAGTCCATGCAACGCTACTCCCATGAGTGTGTCACATCCATATTAAAAGCACCTACACTATCACGAGTGTATCCAATAAAATATGCTATCACAAGCACATCCAAAATACGCTACCACGAGCGCAACACATTAAGCACATATGCACATCACCCAATGCTAATCACTTTGCAATGCCAATTTCAATACAAACCAATTTTTCATCACACATGATCTCACAACTTTATCAAAAGGCTAGGGCTCACCGGCGTCCGTCCGCCAGCAAGAGATGGCCTTGTCCAGAAGATAGCCGTGATAGATTAGTTGCTGCACCATTTCGTCGGTTGCTTTGGATTTCTTCCAAACCAAAGCAGGTGCTAGCGCGGTTTTGAAAACCGGCATTCTCGTGACAGGAATCTTGGGCTCCTTCTTGCTTGGTGCTGCTTTCTTGCCCATCTTGCTAGTCGAGGCTTGTTTCCGCTGCTGCGGATTGCCAGGTGGGGCTTGAGCGGATTTGAGGGCACGCGCGAGTATGGAGGGTTTTCAGATTTGGAAGTGGTGGCTTGAACAGATGTGAATACGAAGCGGTACTCCTTTGTTTTTATTAACAAAGTGGTAACCCTAAGCGGAATTTGAGAAAGCCATTTTCACCAAATACGCCAATAGTTATGTATTCGCGGTTTTTAACCAGATGCATATCTACGCGGTTTTTTCCTAAGGCCTAAGTCATTTACTGAGGTATTGCACATGCTCGGGGGCTGATGCTTACAGGGATGAGTTTTTTCCAAATCAAAGAATATACTTATTTCTTGAAAAGTCTTTAAGCTTACTATCATTGGCTTTAAGCTTGGGGGCTGGGGGGAAATAGTATATTTCTTTTGGAAAGTTTTTTCATTAAAGACCCTGGAATTGGTTTTACTCCTTGAAAACATTTCTAAGCTTGGGGGCTGACCCATAATGTGTCCATCTTTTTTCAAAAGCTGGACACTATTATAATAAATGGGAAAGTTTTTGCATCATCTTTGATTCAAAAATCAAAGCCCGGGCGCTGATTGCAAAAGAAGTCGGCAGAGAGCACATCATGTTCACTCCTGAAGGTTTTCAACAAAGGCGCAAGATGACGAGGAAACAACTCGGCTGATGCTCAAATTGTTGAGAAACAACTTGGCAGGCATGAAGGCATGAAGGCATGAAGACGCTCGGGGGCTTGACGGACTAAGATCCATGGGAGTCTTTATGGGCTGCAGGCCCGCGAGGAGATTGGGCCGTCAACTCTGACAGATACAAGGAAGAGTCATACATGTAAAGGGAACTAGTCGGCTACTAGGAAATAACCCAACCTACCAATGTTAAGACTCTATGTATAGTATTCGACTAGAAATCTGTATTACTTGCCTTGTAAGACCCTGTCTCCCGAGTATATGAGGTGAGGCGGGGACCCCTTGTAAAATCATAACCATCAATATGAAGCGATCTACCATACAGGACGTAGGGTATTACGCTCTCTCTCGAGGCGGCCTGAACCTGTCTAAATCGTCTCATGTTCACCATCGTGTTTCTGGTTCCGGCGAGGCCCTTGCGAACAACTCAACTACTCAGGGACCCCCTATATTAGGCTAGCCGGTATAAAAAACCAACAAGTAGTTCATCTAGTTGCTTCTTAAGCTCTTCTAATTCTTTTACGCCCATTCTATATGGTCGCTTAGCTATAGGTGCAGTGCCAGGTTTAAGATCAATAAGAAACTCAACTTCTCGTGCTGGTGGCATACCTGGCAAGTCCGAAGGAAATACATCCGGATATTCTTTAACCATGTTGATGTCCTCCAGTGTCATTTCTTTGATCTGATTCACTTGGCACACCTCTGAAGCAGATTCATTTGCTTGATACTCATCTTTTTCTCCCGACTCAGAGGTCAGTTGCACAGCTCTCTTGGCACAAAGAATCACTCCATCATGCTTTGCTAACCATGACATCCCCAAGATGATATCATTGCCAGTAGAATTCAGGAATATGGGGTGGGCTACAAAGTCTACCCCCCTTATGATTATGCTAACCTTTGGACACACCAAGGTTCCTTTTAGTTGTCCACCCGATGAACTAACTATAATAGCATTTTTCATGGATTGCATCGTCATCATGTGCTTTTTCAGAAATTGAGCGGATATAAAAGCATGTGATGCTCCAGAATCAAATAATACTAATTCAATGGTTGAGTTCACTGGGAATGTACCAGTCACCACATTGGTTGCCTCCTGAGCTGCCTCCACATTCACATGATTGACCTTCCCTTGGGCATAGTTTTGTTGTCCTCCATTACGGGGGCCCTGTTGCTGATTACTGGTACGAAATTGCTGGGAATTCTGTCCATCGGTATTCTGTGCCATCTTCTTGGGACAGTTGTTAGCAAAATGTTCTGATTCTCCACAGTAGAAGCACACCCTCGTTGTTGGGGCTACAGGTGTTGTATTAGCCTGTGTGAGAAGGGGAGCTTGAGCTTTCAACTAGGGGTTCTGGGGCCTGTATTGCTTCTACTAGTATGGAGGTCGTTGTTAATTCTGTGGGCGCTATTGATACTGTGGGTGACCCATCTGGGAAGAAGATCCCTTAGGACGAGGCGGATTTCCCATCTGTGGATTGTAGCGAGGACGAGAGCTACTTCTAGCTTGCTGGCCCATGAACTTCCTCTTCTTCTCTTCCATCTCCTTGCGCTTGTGTTGAAGCATTAGAGCTTTGTCCACCAGCCTTTGAAAGTTTTCAAAGGTATGGGTCATGTGTTGATACTGAAGCCCATCATTCAATCCCACCAAGAAGAGCCTCTGTTTCTTCCCATCCGTTGCCACATCCTCTGGAGCATACCTTGATAACTCAATAAATTTATCACTGTAAAGCCGTGATAGCCATAGATTCCTACTTGAGTGCCAAGAATTCTTGTTGCTTCAATATCATTAAGCCATCTGGCACATGGTGAGAATGAAAGCTCTCATAGAATTCTAGCCAGGTGATCTGATCAGGGTGGGGATGAGCATATTGATACGCATCCCACCAATCCAGGGCTGCTCCTTGCAGTTGACCTGACCCATATAGGACCTTCTCTCGGTCATCACATTGGGCAATGTCAAGTTGCCTATCCACTGTCTTAAGCCAGTCCACTGCTTGTAATGGATTGCTTGCACTAGAGAAGGTAGGTGGACGACCTTTCATGAACTCTCCACGCTTGTCCCTGGTTAGAGCAGGATGTGGTTGCTGTGGAGGTTGTCGCCGCTGGTTTTGTTGCATCATTGGCATAGTTTGTGCCAGTTGTTGCATAATCTGTTTTTCTAGGCCAGAAGTTGTTCCACAATGGCTAGGTTACCCCTCTGGTTTCCTCTTCTGCCACTGGCCATCTGTTGAGAACATAAGTGTCATTATTCAACTCATTCCAAGATATAATATTTTTGAACTTGACATAGAACTGTGCAGATATGATAGTGTCGGTTTTTTGCACCGACTAGCCTACTATAGGGGGTCTCTAAGTAGTCGAGTTGTTCGTGAGGGCCTCGCCGGAACCAGAAGCACGATGGTGAACACGAGACGATTTAGGCAGGTTCAAGCCACCTCGAGTAGAGAGCGTAATACCCTACATCCTGTATGGTGGATCGCTTTGTATTGATGGTTATGATTTTAAAAGGGGTCTCTGCCTCACCTTATATACTCGGGAGACAGGGTCTACAAGGCAAGAAATACAAACTCCTAGTCGGATACAATACACAGAGTCCTAACATGAGTAGGCCAGATTGTTTCCTAGTAGCCGACTAGTTTCCTTAAGCTGTACGCCTCTTCCTTGTATCTGTCAGAGTTGCCGGCCCAATTTCCTAACGGGCCTACAGCCCATAAGGACTCCCATGGATCTTGGTCCGTCAAGCCCCCGAGCGTCTTCATGCCTTCACCCCTGTCGAGTTGTTTCTCAGCAGTCTCAGCATCAACCAAGTTGTTTTCTCGTCATCCTGCTTGTTTGTTGAAAACCTTCAGAAGTGAACATGATGTGCTCCTTGCCGACTTCTTTTGCAGTCAGCCCCCGGGCTTTGGTTTCTAAACCAAATATGATGCAAAAACTTCCCCATTTACTATAATGGTGTCCAGCTTTTAAAAAAGATGGACCCATTATGGGTCTAGCACTGATCCAGAAGCGACTAGTCGCTTCCCGAATGCCTCTTTCTTGTACTAATTAATGTGTATGGTCTAGTCTTTCCAATGCCTCTTTCCTTGCCGCCAACGCACGCTAGATGGAGAGTAAGCAAGCTACCTTGCTTGCATTCGTTAAACGGTAGCTTCCGCGCCCTTCCTGCCTGCAGAAATTGATGTGAATGATCGTGTCTTCGACATCAATTTCAGTCCTAGAAATGTTTTCAAGTATTAAAAATAATTCTAGGGTCTTTAATGAAAAACTTTCCAAAAGAAATATACTATTTCCCCCCAGCCCCCAAGCTTAAAGCAGATGACAATAAGCTTAAAGACTTCTGTAGAAATAAGTATATTCTTTGATTAGGAAAAAATCACTCCTATTAAGCATCAGCCCCCGAGTACGAAAATACATCGAAAAATGACTTAGCTCGTTAGAAAATTGCCACACAAATATGCATCTGGTTAAAGAACCGCGAATACACAAGTGTTGGCGTTGATTGAGAAGACGGCTTTTAGAGAATACGCTTAGGGTTACCACTTCAGTTTATAAAAACAGAGGGTAAACCACTTCATATTCCCATCTGTTCTAGCCGCCGCTCCCAAATCTCAAATCCTTCCATACTTGCGCGGCTCTCCAATCCATTCTAGCCCCGCTCAATATCCTCTTCCAAGGACCTTGGCTGGTAAGATGGGTCGCAAACCAGCAACCAACAAGCCTGCGGCGAGCAAGAAACCATTGAAGATTCCAATCACAGACATGCCAATCTTCAAGAATGCCCCAGCATCTGCTCTGGTCTGGAAGCCATCCAAGGCCACAGACCAAATGGTGCAAGACCTCGTCAATCAAGGTTACCTCCTTGACCAATCTATCTCTTGCTGGCGCACTGATGTGGGAAAACCATGGCCATTTGACGAAGTTCATGAAATTGTTGTTTTCGCTGCCTTCTATGAGCGTGGATTCGCACTTCCCGCCCATGATTTTCTCCGTGGCTTGTTAGCCTTCTACAAGTTACAATTGGTTCATCTCAACCCTAACTCCATTCTCCAAATATCCCTCTTTATGCACTTGTGTGAAGCTTTCCTTGGAATCGAACCCCTCTATAACCTATTCTGGCTTCTTTTTCGCGTGAAGTCAAGCCAAGACAAGGTTGTTGGTGGTGCCAGAATCTAGCTCTGCCAAGGAATGAAGAATGTGTATTTTGACTTTAGGATGAATGACTCCAAAGCACTCTGGCCACTTGCCGCACCCCCAAAGCAATTGGAATGAAGCACTCGGCGAGAGTGAAAGTACGAGGCTTGCCGGGTTGTTGAAGATGATCGCCGATCTGAAGGAGAAAGGCCTGATGGCCATTAGGGTCGCGGCTCATTCTTGCACCGACGCGTACAACCCTACCAAAAGCGAGCACACGCTGGCTACAACTATACCGGCCCCAATGATCCTACCAGGTGTTGGTATTTTTAACGATCACAGATAAAATCCGCAAGCGTACGGGTACCGATGTAGCTTTCACCCGAGAGTATTCCAGAGTATCGAATCCACAGGGAATGTGTGTGTACTAATGACGAGTTAAGAACGACCATGGACAAAAGAAGTGATAAATGTGTAGAAAGTAGAGAGGGTTATTTCTAGATATTCTGAATAATCAAAGGATAGCTCAAGTCATTTACTGTATTACTTGCTTTGGGATGCCCAACCGTCCTAGCCCGGAAAGGGATGATAAGGGGGCTAGGCAAGCCAAGCAATGGTCCTACTACTCTCTAGTGCTTCTCACGTGGTGGACTACGTAGGCCGTCAGGGCTGTCACCACCTGGGGCTACCACTACAAATCCGTGGCACTAGGCGCACTCCAAGATATTCAACATGATTAGACATCCATCTATTCTATTGAATACTATCTTAGCTTTGCAAGTACTAAGACACCTATCACAGCGAGGAGCCCACAAGTAAATAAAGTAAAGCTTGAACTTAATTAATTATTGATCCAGAAATACAAAGAAACTACCCGAATGAATACTCGAACCTGAGCCGCATTCGCCGAGGTACAAGAAGAGGAGAGGAGCCGACATCCCCGGCTTCTCTCAGACTCTCACCTCACCTCTCACTATTTCTAGCGCTACATTGGATCTAGCATTGGAGCTTTGCTTCACTTCCTTGTGTCTTGAGAGTGAGGGGAGGGTCTCTATTTATAGTTTAGGGAGTGCCTTGGGAGAGTGGAGATCCTCCCTAGGTCCTAGGGAATATTTCCCTCCCTATTCTCCCCTTGTGCCAAGTGTCCTGGGAACCGACCTTGCAAAGTCGGTCGTTCGAAGGAATAGCACGTGCAGGATTTTTCTTCCGCGACTGTGCTTCCTAGGCACGATCCCGTCTGTACTCCTGCTCTTGATCCGCGTGCTAGTCATCGGGCGAACAGCAGCTTGCCACGCCACCCGACTCCTCCTGCGCCCGTTCGGCAGTCCATGCCAAGGCCGGCTCGTCCACTGGCTGCGCACCAAGTGCCCCTGGCCTCCTTTTCCCGCGGCGTGCAGGCCCTTTTTGGCCCCGCCAGTGTTGACCTCCAGCCACTGGTCCCCGCAGCTGCCGTGCAGGCCTTCTGGCCCGTGGCCTTGAGCCGAGCAACGCACGTCCCCCTGGCCTGCTTGCATGCAATGAGGCGTGGGAGCCTGTGGGCCCCGCTTGGGCCTGCTGCATGCTGCAGCCGAGCAAGGCCGCCTGCGCCCTCTCCCTCCGTGTCCGCCTTCGGGCGTTGACCACGTGAGGGGAGGGGCGGCACGCCTGGCCACGCACGCCCTCGCGGTATGTGCAGGCAGTGGCAGAGGCCACTGCTCGCGGGCCCCGGGCTGAGTAGCGCTGACGTCAGCAATGACGTCGGTGCTGCGTGTTAATTTGTGATTTGCCCATTTTATTCATCCAAGCTCCAACATAGACAAATGATATATCATCGGAATTGTCTCGACGAGCTCTACATAATGGTTAACTCCAAATTGGCATTTGATATACTTTGTGATATTGATATATTCAGATCTCATCTCATGCTCATAGTGTCATTTCCTGCAAGACAAATGAAAACACCAACAATCGTGGAATTCGTTAGTATTAAACCCTATCACTATGTTTGGTGATTATATTTCACATGTTTCTTGCAGGATTTGACGGTCAAAAGTGGTACTTAAGGACCATCAACAAGCTCCCCCCCACACTTAGCCTTTACTCGTCCTCGAGTAAATTGTAAATACTAAGGTGGAACAAAATGAAGCCGTTTGATATGATGCTAGCATATAAATTATTCCAAGACATACCTGTACTTGTGATTTTTGAAGTGTCTATCATGTCATCTTGGATGGTTGATAAATGGAGCAGCCTTGATTCAAGCCATCTCCACTCTTCTGTTAAGCAACTTGGGTTTTTGATAAATTTTTGAAAACAAAACCTTACCTAGCTCCTCAATTTATTCTCTCGAATCGCTCAATGTGTATGATTCCTCATCAAGGAATTAATTCGCCACCTTTCACCCTACTTCTAAAAAGGCTTATGTGTAGCTCATGGTAGGGGTAAAGATAAGGCATACTTGTATCACATATATTGCAAAATCAAAGAGTGGATCCATGAAGAAAACCATTCATACAATCTGATCAAGATGTGCATGTGTGTGGTAAAGTGGAAGGTGTATGAGAACTCCTTTTTGTATGATCTCTCCACTTTGAATTTATTCCGAGAACATGGCCATAACTTTTTTCTTCTGTTTTTTATATAAGAATGCTTGGACCTTCATGTGTCCATATTTTTTTCTTTTTTATTTCTTGGACCTTCATGTGTCCACATATATTTTTTTATGGCCCATGTTTTTGTTGCAAAAATATTTAGAGAGAGATTCATAAAACATATGGAGTATTTATTTGGTAGATGAATGGATATTGCTAACTTCCAGTGTAGAAGCTCAGCATATGCATGTGGAGTGTACGTGATCTTGATCAAGAAAGCATGAAGAGAATCTTACAAGGGTCACAACAATTTCACAAAGCTCAATGCAATAACAAGCAGTGTATGTATAAGGTTTTCAATGTGAACGACATATGGCTCTGGTAGGAATGGAATATCATTGAGGAGCTTGTAAGACTATTGATTTTAATTTTGCAAGAACAACATCCCAAGTACTTTGTACAGAAAGAGCAAGATTCATCTCATCATACCATATCTCATTTGTCAACCATTTAGATAGACATGCTTTCCTAAAGGTATATGTTCACAAGCAACAAATATAGAGCAAGGAATAAAGAATATGCAAGCCAATCAAGGATGAGCATATACACCAGGGGAGCTACAAATTCTTTTGAGTTTAATTTTAATGATCATCTCAAGATTATGTCAAACTCATGAATGAGAGGGAGTGAGGGATTAGTATGCAATCCATTGCATTGGACGAAGTGGAGGATGAGGTGTGCCAGAGGACCTTCAATTGATGAAGAATTCATTCGAGCCCCTCTGGTGCCCGACCGTCGTGATATTTTTTTATGTCGGTCCTGCGATGTAGTTGCAGGTGATCTCGAATGTGTGAACGTGAAGAAGCCTGAGAGACCCCCACACTTGATCTTGCACCTACGTTTATTCAAAACAAGGTGGAAACGAAACAACGACTCTACTGGCCTTACAAACCAGGGAGCCTGATCTTTATTCGAATTCAAATGTTTTTGGTGTTTTTATGTTATACAAATTTTTATTGATTTTATTTTTTTCAATGGCAAACAAAGCTTGCAAGTAACTTAGCAGGGGGATTAAAGGAGAAGAAATGCACAAAATGTTTTGGATACTTCCCTGGCGACATTCCCCAAACTGAAATCTCGCAAGTGAATGCGAGATTTGAGCTTAAGAGTGCTAGAAGATTTGTCCACTATTCATCCTGCTTCATCGTGCCAAATTTCTTCCATGTGACTAAGGGTTTCAGAAGTTGGAGTTATGCTCGCCACCCTTTAGCCATCACTTCATCCCTGCAAAAAGTTAGTGGACAACATATACCCAAAGGACTATAAAGAATAGATCATTATTGCCAATGGGTTAGTTGTTCACACCCACGCTTAAAAACAAGATTAGTCCTTCACATGTTAAGCGTAGATCCTGCTTGCCATTACTTTAGTACTTCTTTTCAAGCATTCTTTTTTTTCAAATTTTATTTTCACCATTGTTCTTTTAAGCGCAACTCAAACAAGGCTGAATTTAAATCGCCTCTACATGATCACAAGGGGGTTTTACCGTATACTCACAAAGAACCGTTGAAAGGTGATGTACCGCCTTGTATGTTGTGCAAAATTTGTTTTAGTGTATCCAATGCCTTGGTTTATCTCCAATTTGACTTAAGCTTGAAAACTTACCCGCTCACATTTGAAAATTTTTTCTACAGGGGTTTGTCCATACATACAACCAATATCTATATATGCATTTGCTCAAAGGTTCATTAATCAAACTTGACAACATGTCTGATTTGATTAAAGTAGACTATTTTAACCTAAGCACGATGCTTAATTTAAAAAGCCTATGAATGCATTCCATGTATACGTTCAAACCAGAGCATACGAGCACAGATAAAGGTAGCATGAGTACATGATCAAGCGATATTCAAAAGGAGATAAACATGAGTATATAAATGGTGAACTTCGGGTTACCTCCCAGAAGGGCTTTGTTTAAAGTCAAAAGCATGACACCACACTTACCTTAATATACTTACCACTGGCGTTGGATAATGACAAGTTTAGAATTGCCATCGCGGTAGTTCCTTGATCTTGGTGATGTCATTAACGGTGACGTGACCGCTCGTGGATTGCAAGTGCGCACTAAATGTTGGGATGATCCCAACAAGTAGCTGGCACATATGCAAAATACAAGCATGCAACGAACACTTTTTCTCATGAAAGCACGCACAAGAACCAAGGATGCAAGGCAAGGTGAAACCAGGAGGCATATGGGGACTACCGAGGTGCAACGGCACTGTGGCTTATGTCTTAATCCCACTAAGCCTCACCAGCTAAATATTTTTTTATGCAATCATGATTGGGAAACAAATATGCCAACTAATTTTAAATGCACGAACAAAACAAATATGCTTGGTGATTAGAAAATCCAAATGAGGGAAATTCAAAACATGATATGCAATTTGTAAGAAACTCAAGGCCTGGCGTTTCTCAAAGCGCAAACTGATCAACCCTTTGATCTAAATGACGTGGTGGGAGCCAGTTCCATTTAACCCTATTGTGATCTAAATGATGTGGTGGGATTCAGTTCCATTTAACCCTATTGATCGGTCTACCAACCACATTCTGGCAATTAACCGACCCTGTAGGGGCTGCATGAGTTGGACTAGGAACCCGAATAGATAGGTGATGAAAGATTTCGCCACCCACCTAGACTAGGCACAGTGCCCGAATACAGTTCAAAGCCGAGGAGCCACCCATTCAAAAAGAAGACACAAGAGTTTGCTTGCAAATGATGTGCAACATGAATGCTTCAAAACAAATATGATATGCAACATGAATGCTTTGAAACGAATGCAAGGGATAATACCTGGTTACCTCCAGGCAGGCATTTGGGATTTTTTTTATTTTTTAATAGCAAGAAAGGATACATGAACTAGCATCATCTATAAACCAAAGATAAAGTTTGGCATTAATGGAACTTATCATGAGATAAGTACAAACCTCCCCCATACTTGATTTTTATGTCACTGGACAACAAAATCAAGTGTGTGTCGGCTCAGCCTGTTAATGGTTTGGTTTGAAACCGGTTTAAGTGGTTTGGTTTTTTAATTGGAGTAGGTTGGTTTGGTGAATAATGGGTTGTCATGTACAATGGTTTGGTTTGGTTTGGTTCAATAGTCAAACGGTTTAGAATTTTAGCGAATTTGACCGAAATTTGTTGGAGATGCCTCAGAATAACGGTCCGCTACTCTGTGCAAGTCGGTGTAGCCATACATACATGTGGGCCCCACGTCCAAAGTCGGACCCTAAAACTAAAAGTTCGCGTTCACACCTTAAAATTTTAGCGGATTTGACCAAAATTTGTTGGAGGTGCCTCAGAATGTCGGTCCGCTACTCCGTGCATGTTGGTGTAGCCATGTCTACTTGTGGGCTCTACATCCAAAGTAGGACCCTAAAATTAAACTGATTTAGTTTTTTTGGAGAAATGAGTCTAAATGGTTTGGATTGGTTTGGATGGAGAAACAAATGGATTGGTTTGGTTTGGTTTCTAAGGTGTAGTATGGTTTCAACAGTTTGGTTATTGTTTTGGTTTGGTTTTTGAACCGTTAGCAGCCTGGGTGTCGGCCTCCTTCAAGTTTTGTTCCACTACCAAAACTTACCAAGGTGTTGTAAATGATGTAGCCCTCATGTTCTTTAAGCATCGTAGATCCGTCGTTCTTTTCAATGTCAACCTGTAATGGTTAGCAACCAAAAATACCCGAGGGAAAACTTAACCGAAGAACATGCTCTTGCTAGTTTTTTTTTATGTGAAAGTTGGATGGGTAGTGGTGAAAATGAATGGTAAATGTAAATAAAATGATGTGATGGTATGGATGGGGATACATGGGCAAACTCGGTTCGACACTAGTACATCAACCGATCCCCGGCAACGGCGTCAGAAAGCTTGTTGGTAATTTTAACGATCACAGATAAAATCCGCGAGCGTACGGATACCGATATACCTGTCACCTGAGAGTATTCCAGGGTATCGAATCCACAGGGAACATGTGTGTACTAATGACGAGTTAAGAACGACCACAGACAATAGAAGTGATAAATGTGTAGAAGGTAGAGAGGGTTATTTCTAGATATTCTAGATAATCAAAGGATAGCTCAAGTCATTTACTGTATTACTTGCTTTGGGACGCCCAACCATCCTAGCCTGGAAAGGGATGAGAAGGGGGCTAGGCAAGCCAAGCAATGGTCCTACTACTCTCTAGTGCTTCTTACGTGGTGGACTACGTAGGCCGTCAGGGCTGTCACCACCTGGAGCTACCACTACAAATCCGTGGCACTAGGAGCACTCCAAGGTATTCAACATGATTAGACATCCAACTATTCCATTGAATACTATCTTAGCTTTGCAAGTACTAAGACACCTATCACAGTGAGGAGCCCACAAGTAAATAAAGTAAAGCTTGAACTTAATTAATTATTGATCCAGAAATACAAAAAAATACCTGGATGAATACTCGAACCTGAGCCGCATCCACCGAGGTACAAGAAAAGGAGAGGAGCTGACATCCCCGGCTTCTCCCGGACTCTCACCTCACCTCTCACTATTTCTAGCACTACATTGGATCTAGCATTGGAGCTTTGCTTCACGTTCTTGTGTCTTGAGAGTGAGAGGTGGATCTCTATTTATAGTGTAGGGAGTGCCTTGGGAGAGTGGAGATCCTCCCTAGGTCCTAGGGAATATTCCCCTCCCTATTCTCCCCTTGTGCCAAGTGTCCTGGGAACCGACCTTGCAAAGTCGGTCGTCCGAAGGAGTAGCGCACGCAGGATTTTTCTTCCGCGACTGTGCTTCCTAGGCACAATCCCGTCCGTACTCCTGCTCTTGATCCGCGTGCTAGTCATCGGGTGAACAGCAGCTTGCCATGTCTCCCGACTCCTCTTGCGCCCGTTCGGCAATCCATGCCAAGGCCGGCTTGTCCACTTGCTGCGCACCAAGTGCCCCTGGCCTCCTTTTCCCGCGGCATGCAGGCACTTTTTGGCCCCGCTTGTATGCTAGCCACCACGGGCCAGTGTTGATCTCCAGCCACTGGGCCCCATGGCTGCTGTGCAGGCCTTCTGGCCCGTGGCCTTGAGCCAAGCAACGCACGCCCACCTGGCCTGCTTGCATGCAGTGAGGCGTGGGAGCCTATGGGCCCCGCCTGGGCCTGCTGCATGTTGCAGCCAAGCAAGGCCGCCTTCGCCCTCTCCCTCCGTGTCCGCCTTCGGGCGTTGACCACGTGAGGGGAGGGGCGGCGCGCCTGGCCGCGCATGCCCTCGTGGTCTGTGCAGGCAGTGGTAGAGGCCACTGCTCGTGGGCCCCAGGTTGAGCAGCACTGACGTCAGCAATGACGTCGGCGCTGCGCATTAATTTGTGATTTGCCCATTTTATTCATCCAAGCTCCAACATAGACAAATGATATATCATCGGAATCGTCTCGATGAGCTCTACATAATGGTGAACTTCAAATTGGCATTTGAGATACTTTGTGATATTGATATATTCATATCTCATCTCATGCTCATAGTGTCATTTCCTGCAAGACATATAAAAATACCAACATTCATGGAATTCGTTAGTATTAAACCCTATCACTATGCTTGGTGATTATATTTCACATGTTTCTTGCAGGATTTGACAGTCAAAAGTGGTACTTAAGGACCGTCAACACTAGGGTCAGCTCCAAAGACTTGTCATCGGATGAAGTTGCCGTCCGCATCCAGGCATTATTCATGGATGCGCAAGAACTGGGCAAGTCGTCCTCCGCCCGCTGTAAGTGTATAATCAACCAAAGTTTATATATTTGGTGTCGGGCTTTCTTTCTGAACATGCACTGACAAGTTTCTGTTGCACCCGATCATAGGAACTACGCACGAGGTTCACTTCCGCACCTCCTGCAGTGGAAGACAGTCAAACCAGCCTGCCTGAGCCACTCCTTTCCCCACTGCCCCAACAATCCGCTAGTGGTTCTGGGAAAGGGAAGAAGAAAGCAGCGCCGATCACCGACGATGCAATGCTGGAGGAAGGGTCCTCATCAGATGATGACACGCCCCCACAGCCACGCCCCAAGATACTCGGGCAGGGAGGATCATGCCTAAAGAGGCCTATCTCCGACGATGCGCCAAGTCCCCAGATCCCCAAGAAGAGGTGAGATGTGTGGAAGAAGCGATCTCCTCCTATCGAGAGGTCTGCCGACGCTGGTCTGCCTGAGGCAGAGGACCATGGCGATGGAGATGGATGTGGAAATTCCCGTAGGAGTTCCACTACATTCGTCCCCGCCCAAGGTATGTTAAGTTGTATTTTGATACCCTTCGTCTTGACCTGTGCCGGGTTCTTTACCTAATCCGAATTCTTATACACAGGAAACACAGGAAAAGGAACCCAGTTGTCAGGAAGAAACGCACGAGCCTCAAGACATCTCGTCTGGGGGTTCGACTTTGACCTGGATGAGCTGGAATTCGATATGGATTTTGCCAGGTGAGTGATCTGCTCTGTTGGTCAACGCCATCTGTTTGGTTACTATGTTCAGTAGATTGATTCTTGCAATCTTCTGTCTTGTTCAGCCGGCCACCAACTCCTCCCCTCGCGCAATCACCAGAAATCCCGGAGGTGAACCCGTCCGTGGAAACCCATGCCAAGGAGGCAGGAGTGGCGCAAGAGCCGAGCCCCCGAGCATCACCGCAGCTCCGCCCGCAAGAGTCAAGCGCCACAGCCTCATCGTCCTCTAAAGTACCGGGGCAAGCCGCTCCGGGTACTTATGCTCAAGGCGCTTGGCCCAAGTCAGCAGAAAGTACTTGGATGGTAAGCCTGCGCACCGATGAGCTTGATGCGGCTGCTGGACTGGTGAAGGCGGCAACCATTGAAGAAATCATTTGGGAGAAGAAGAAACCCCGAGAGCCGACGCCGGAGCCATTCCAGATATACACCGGAACACCGGGCGTAAATCTCAATGATGATGATGATGCCTTCCTGTTCAACTCGCAAGTTGATCAGGAAGATCTTGAGAAAGCCACTGAGCTGCAGAAACAACTCTCAAAGCTTACAGAGGTTAGTATAAAGGAAATCATTATTTGCCATAACACTTATCTCCTCTGAATCTTTTGCTGATCAACTCTGCCACCTTGTTTTTGGGAACAGAGCATCCTTCACCGTTCGCACCAGAAGTCTGAAATGCTCCGCAGAGCTAGCACATCCTTTACACGAGCAGAGAAGGCAGCAGACGACTTGGCCAAAGGTCAGGCGTCATGGGAGCAAGAGCGCGCCAAGCTCCGCCTTGAGCTGGATGAAGCTTACAAGAAGATCAACTTGTATCAAGACCAGCGCGAGGATGTTCTCGAAAAGAACAGATCGCTTCGGCGAAAGCTCTCAGGTATGCCACCAACTTCTTTTCCCCATTGTTATCACAAATCATAAAATATGAAAATAATAAGACTTGTTTGATGCAGAGGACGAGAAGCAGATTGAAGCTCTGAGGGCCGAAGTAGTCGATATGAAGAATCTTTTCAATCGGCAACAGGAGCGCGCGAACCAGGTCGAGCAACGGGAATGGGATTGCATGGCGGGGCTTGCTGAAGAGCAGAAGATGCGCACAGACACCGATGCACAGCTTGTTCAGGACATGACCAAGATCCGTGACTAGGAGGATGAGATCCAGGCTCTCCGCATGGAAATCAACCGTCGTGGTGCGGAGCTTGAGTCCTTTAAAGAAGTTGCCCTTCCGCTGGTCGATGTTTATGCCAAGGTACCCGCGGGTAGTCCTGCACCTCCTCTCATTGATCGTCTCCGGGCAACTCCTGGGCAGGTGCGGGCGTACTGCCAGTGGATCGCCCGATCTTGTACCAAGCAAGTACTCGGGCTGGTCTGATCCTGGTTCCCTGCCCAGCCTTTGAGCATTACGCAAGGGCGGATCAACCCAGCGTGCACCCGGGACATGTATGACATGGAGGAAGAGAAGGACACGGCGGAGAAGATAGTTTCCCGCCTTAAGTTCTAGGCTTTCTTGTAATATAAGAAAAACCCATGTAGTGAACTTTGTCAGATGTAAATACTAATGTTTCGTCAACAAAAGTACTTGTTTATCTGTATTTTGGTTTGCCCGATCCTTCTGTATGAAATAGAAAGTAGATGGCTTGTGTTTGAATGCAGCCTGTCTGGACTGTTTTGAAACAACCCGGCACAATCCAACACTTAGTAGTATATGTGTTACTTAGCGATGAAGCGTAGCATGACACATGTATCCGAATTCCAAGCTTGATGACAATGGAATATAGACACTTTATTATCGTTTGGCTGAAAAAGCCGATATCAGTACATTGAAAGGACTGACTTTTATTGACTCTTAACAACTCCTAAAAACTTCTTAAGGGTAAAAACACCGCAAGTGCTCTATGTTCCAAGCATTGGGCACCTCTGTTCCGTCTTCCCGCTGTAGCTGATAAGTACCCGGGCCAATAACTCTTGATACTATGAATGGGCCTTCCCAAGGCGAGGATAGCTTGTGCTGATCCTTTGTACTCTGAATTCTTCGGAGAACTATATCACCGATGTTGAACGACCGTGCTTGGACATTTTGGTCATGATACCTCCTAAGTTCTTGCCGGTACTTGGTTGTCCTAATCAACGCGGCTGGCCTTGCTTCTTCTAGCATGTCCACATCTTCTGCTCTACTCTGCTCTGCTACTTCCTTCGAGTAGTTTTGAATTCTTGGAGCATTGTACTGGATATCTACTGGGAGTACTGCTTCTGAGCCGTAGACCAGGAAGAAAGGTGATTGCCCCGTCGTGCGGCTGGGCTGGGTTCTGAGCCCCCATACCACGGCTGGCAATTCTTGCACCCACTTGCCGCTGTACTTTTTGAGCGGTTCATAGAGCCTTGGCTTGAGTCCTTGGAGTATGAGGCCGTTAGATCTCTCAACTTGTCCATTGGCACGTGGGTGCACCACCGATGCGTAGCAAACTTCAATTCCCAGACTATCGCAGAAATCAAAGAACTCGCTCCCTATGAATTCAGAGCCAAGATCAGTGACAATGTGATTCAGGACGCCGAAACGATGAGCAATGTCTTGGATGAACTCGGCCGCCTTTGACGCTGTAGCATTGACAAGCGGCTTGACTTTAATCCACTTGGTGAACTTGTCGATCGCCACATAGAGATACTTAAAACCTTCTGGCGCAGTCTTGAGTGGTCCAACCATATCAAGCCCCCAGCATACGAAGGGCCAAGAGGGCGGTATGGTATTGACGACCGTTGCGGGGACGTGAGCTTGCCGGGCAAAGAATTGGCAGCCCTGGTAAGTTCTCATGATTTCTTCTGCATCGGCCACAGCGGATGGCCAATAGTACCCGGATCGGAAGGCCTTGCCGACGATCGTGCGATGGGCAGCGTGGTTACCACAGATTCCACCGTGGATTTCTTCAATGATCTCCCGTCCGACTTCTGGAGGGATGCACTTCATCAAGACTCCAGATGATGCGCCACATCGAAAGAGGGTGGAGCCGACTACTACATAGTGCTCGCTTCGCCTGAAGACTTGCTCAGCTTCCACCTTATCTTCGGGCTCCTTCTGGTGCAGGATGTACTCGATGAACGACTTTGTCCACTCGGGTGTAATCACCATGCCTTGCTGGTGAGGGGGTGTTGTAGTCGGCTGTACTTCCTGCTCTCTGATGGATGGTTGTAACAGCTCATGGACAAAAGCGCCACCCGATACTTGCGCTCGGTGAGAACCCATCTTGGAAAGTGCATCAGCAGCCATGTTGTTGTCCCTAAGGATGTGATGAAATTCGAGTCCATGGAAGTGCTTCTCGAGCTTGCGGACCTCCATGCAGTTTGCGTCCATGTTCTCCTTGGTGCAGTCCCAGTCTTTGTTGACTTGGTTGATGACCACCGAGGAGTCACCGTAGACCATCATGTGCTTGATGCCAAGGGAAGCGGCCAGGCGTAGCCCGTGCAGTAGGGCTTCGTACTCGGCTTCATTGTTGGTGGCTTTCCAGAGGATCTGGAGCACGTACTTGAGTTGATCACCTTTTGGAGATATGAATAGTACTCCTGCGCCGGCTCCTTCAAGCTTCATTGATCTGTCAAAGTACATGATCCAATGCTTGAGTGGTTCTTCTGCCACCGCTTCTTGTATCTCCGTCCACTCAGCAACAAAGTCCACCAAGGCTTGCAACTTGATGGCAGCACGTGGGGCCAAGTCAATGGCGTGAGAGCCCAACTCGACCGCCCATTTGGAGATTCGCCCTGTTGCATCCTGGTTGCGGAGGATGTCACCAATTGGGAAGGAAGTGACAACAACAACCCGGTGAATGTCGAAGTAGTGGCGCAACTTGCGAGAGGTGATCAAGACAGCGTATAATAGCTTCTCGACTTGGGGATAACGTACTTTCGATTCTGTAAGCACCTCACTGATGAAGTAGACTGGCCGCTATACCTTATATACATGGCCAGGTTCCTCCCGCTCGACTACAATGGCAGTGCTCACTACGTGAGTTGTTGCTGCGATGTAGAGGAGCAGTGGTTCCTGATCAGCTGGTGCAATAAGTACTGGTGGTGTCTGGAGGAATTTCTTGAGATCTTCAAACACCGCATCAGCTTCTGCAGTCCATACGAACTTGTCTTGCTTTTTGAGGAATTTGAAGAAAGGTAATCCTCTGTCACCCAGTCATGAGATGAATCGGTTGAGGGCCGCCATGCATCCGGTCAGCTTCTGGACATCCTTTAGGGATTTGGGAGGCATCATGGATGTAATAGTGGTGATCTTCTCGGGATTGGCTTCAATTCCCCGGTGGCTGACTATGAAGCCCAGCAGTTTTCCTGCGGGCACGCTAAACACACACTTGGTGGGGTTGAGCTTCCATTGGAATTCTCTCAGATGTGCAAAGGTCTTGGACAAGTCATCAATGAGGCTGTCCGGGTTCTTTGTCTTCACGACGACGTCATCCACGTAGGCTTCAACATTGCGGCCAATCTGAGCCTTTAAATAACTCTGAATTGCGCGCTGATATGTTGCCCCCACGTTCTTGAGTCCGAAGGACATTGTGGTGTAGCAGTAGGCGCCAAACGGAGTGATGAATGCCGTCTTGATCTGGTCATCTTCATGCAGGCTTATTTGATGATAGCCCAAGCAGCAATCGAGGAAACAGAGTAGAAAAAAGCAGCCAGCTATAGAGTCCACCACTTGAACAATGCGGGGTAGCCCGAAAGGATCCTTTGGGCAGTGCTTGTTCAAGTCGGTGTAGTCGACACACATCCTCCACTCTTTGTTGTTTTTCTTTCAAACCAGGATAGGATTAGCGAGCCAGTCGGGGTGGAACACCTCTTTAATGAACCCGGCTGCTAGTACTTTCGCCAGCTCTGATCGGATGGCTTCTTTTTTGTCCTGGGCGAAGCGTCGTAGGCGTTGTTTCTTCGGTTTGGCAGCTGGATCGACATTAAGTTTGTGCTCAGCCAACTCCCTTGGGACTCCCAGCATGTCAGATGGCTTCCATGGAAAGATGTCGCGTTTGTCCCGTAAGAAGCTGGTGAGCACGCTTTCCTATTTGGTAGGCAGGTCAGCGCCGATCAGCGCCGTCTTGGAGGGGTCGCCTGTCCCTAGGTCGATTGCCTTGATTGGAACTTCCTAGGAGGGCTTCATGGTTGACGCGGCTAGCTTTTTGGTTGGGATGTCCAACTCAGCCTCGCCGAGTTGTTTCGCCATAGCTGCTACGATTGCTGCCTGGCTCGGTTGCTGCATGTTTGCAGCAATTGTCACTGCCTCAGTGTCGCAATCGTAGGAGGTCTTCAAGTCGCCCTTTAGAGATATGATCCCTTTAGGGCCTGGCATCTTCAAGACGAGGTAGATGTAGTGTGGAATCGCCATGAATTTCGCCAGAGCGGGTCTTCCCAGGATCGCGTGATACGATGATTCAAAGTCGGCGACCTCGAATGTAATGTACTCGGTCCTATAGTTAGCCTCGGTACCAAATGTAACTAGAAGTGATACCTGGCCAAGGGGCATGGCAGTGTTGCCTGGGACGATACCGTAGAAGGGTGAATCAGTGGGCTTGAGCAAATTGGTAATGTCCAGTCCCATCTTCTTCAGAGTCTTGGTGAACAGGATGTTGAGTCCACTTTCGCCATCGATCAATGTCCTCGTAAGTCGCGCACCAGCTACTACCGGGTCTAGTACCAGAGGGTACCTCCCCGGGTTCTTGATGTTGGTCCATTGATCGTTGCGAGAGAAACTGCTCGGGACTTCTGACCACTTTAGGAAGGTGGGGATGATAGGCTCGATGCAGGCGATCTCGCGTTGGATAAGCTTTTGCTTGCGCTATGATTCGGTCTGAGTGATCCCCCAAAGATGACATTGACCACCTTGTCGGCTTGTTGATTGCCAGTGTCTTGTCACCCTTGTCTCCTTTGTCGTTAGGGTTGTTGGGCTTAGGAGCGCCTTCAGAGGCGAACACTTTCTTGAGCCCATTACATTCCCTACTCGAGTGCTTGTCCTTTGGATGAAAAGGGCATTGCTTGTCGAGTAATTTGTCGAACTTCCTATGGGAAGAGCCTTTCTCAACAACATTGACCGAATCCTCAGGCTTGCGTTTCTTGTCGTTGAAGTCGCGCTTGCCACTGTTCTCGACTTGCTTGCCCTTGTTGCGGTCGTTGTTGTTGTTGCGGTCACCTCCCGACTTGTTTCGGTTGAATCTTTCACGCTGCAAGTCTTCAGCATCAGCCCAGCGACCAATGAGCTCACGCATCTCCCCCAGCGTTCTTGGCCTATTTCTCCCGAAATCAAGGTGCAGCGTGGGATCTGTGAGGCCGCTGTGGAAATAGTCGATGACGTCTTGGTCGGATAGGCCCACACATGTTGAGCGCTTCTCCCAGAATCGTTGGTTGTAGCTTCACAGGTACTCGTTCTGGCCTTGTTTGCACTGGGCTAGGTCGAAGCGAGTACCCGGCTTCTGCCATGAACCCTGGAAGTTGTTGATGAAGACCTTGTAGAGCGCATCCCAGGAGTCGATGGAGCCTGCTTCAGCCCTTCTAACCAGGTTAGCGGGGCCTGGTCGAGGACTACTAGAAGATAGGTGTACAGAGTGTCGGTGTTGCCCCTTGCCGCCTTGATTGCTGAGTAGTAGATACGGAGCCACTGCTCGGGATCACGCTTCCTGTCATATCTTTCGATATGAGCTGGTTTGAACTTATCGGGCCAGGAAGTGGCGCGGATGCGGTCTGAGAAGACCGAGAACCTTTCATACTTGTCAAGGTTGTGGTAACCCTGACCTGGTGGCCCATAGACCTGTTCGTACTCCTTGCGCCGTCCTTCGCGATCGCAGACCCATGCCGAGATGACGGTGTGTGCTCTCTGTTCTGCAGGCGGTGTCGTAGATCCCTGTCGTCGTCACGGTAGTCACGGCGTACATCCCTGTCCCTGTTGCCATCGCGCCCACCATTGTGACTCTGTTGAGCAACGTGGTGGCTAGGCCTGGTGCCGTAGTTTCTACCTCCAGCACCGACTACCATGCCTCCCGCGTTGTCGGGTTGATGGCGGGCTCTGCTTGGGTGATGGGAGCGATTACTGCGGTTGCCACCGTCGGCGGGCCGGCTACTTGCATGACGGCTTGGTGCGCTGGACCTGGTGATGGTCTTGGCAGGGTTGATTGCGTCATGCTGAATGGCCACTGTCTGGAGCATCGTTTTCATCCTCTCGATCTCCGGAGTTTGTGCCAGATTGTCAAGCTCTCCTACAACAGCCAGGATGTTGGCTGCGGCAGTGGGGTAGACATCCTATCCGATGACTTGTATGAATCTTTCATTGAGGTTCTGTGGAGGAAGTCTGCGACCAGCACGGCGACGACGATCTGCGCGAGCAGCATTTCGCTCTCTGCGCCGGTTTCGGTCAGCTTCGGCTTAATTTTCCACAGTTGGTTCGTCATTGGAGACTTCTGCTTTTTGGCTGATAATCACCATGGCTTGACGCCCTGGTGAAAAGCTTCCTGTCCTTGAAGTTGGAACTGTTGAGTCGCGCCCGCTTGATGAGTCCAGGGGCTGTTGTATTGAAACGGGAGTGGATCAATGCACGCGATGATGCGAGACATGTCCAGGTCTTCTTGCGGCGTTGCTCCAAGCTTTGGCTTACGTCCTGGCCAATGAACAAATTGTCCTTCGGGGGTTGAAGTGATGACGAGTCCGACTTGTTTCCCATTTAGAGGGAGTTCATCGAATTCGACCAGAGATCGGAGTTGTTTTCAGGACACCGCCTGGAAAACGGAGGTGGGGCCCATGAATCCAAAGGGAAACTTGCTCGGGGTGTCGGCCTCATGTTTTGCAGTGGCTGGACTCCTTTTCTTCTGGATTTTTGGATTGACAGATTTTGGCGCGACCGATGGTTCAGAAACCGACTCGGACCACCTGATCCATTTTGAAATCTTCCCAGTCCGAGTTGGAGTTGAACTGGGAGTTGAAGTTTCCTGAGCCCGAGTTGAGTTCGAACCGGGGGTTTCCCGAGCCCGAGTTGAATTCGGACCCGGGGACGCGATCTCGTTGAGCTTGTCGGCGAGTTGCTCCGCAGTCGGCGACTTGAGGACGCGGTCGAAGTTGCCCGCGCCATCCGCCATGTAGACCCAGGAACCAAAGACAAAGGTGGCACCCTTCTCGAACGCCATGTCGCCGTCGCAGTTGATGATGACTGGTGCCATCGAGCTTGCTTTACGATTCTCGATGAGAGCCCCCACCTGGCGCGCCAGCTGTCGGTTTTTTATACCGGCTAGCCTACTATAGGGGCTCCCTAAGTAGTCGAGTTGTTCATGAGGGCCTCGCCGGAACCAGAAGCACGATGGTGAACACGAGATGATTTAGACAGGTTCAGGCCGCCTCGAGTAGAGAGAGTAATACCCTACGTCCTGTATGGTGGATCGCTTCGTATTGATGGTTATGATTTTACAAGGGGTCCTTGCCTCACCTTATATACTCGGGAGACAGGGTCTACAAGGCAAGAAATACAAACTCCTAGTCGGATACAACACAGAGTCCTAACATGAGTAGGCCAGATTGTTTCCTAGTAGCCGACTAGTTTCCTTAAGCTGTACGCCTCTTCCTTGTATCTGTCAGAGATTCCGGCCCAATTTCCTAACGGGCCTATAGCCCATAAGGACTCCCATGGATCTTGGTCCGTCAGATAGATGTGCAAAAGCTAAACTCTCACCCTTCTAGTTAAACATTAAGCCTTAAACCTTAAACCTATATCTAGATGCCTATTAGTATGAAACTCACATTCATCACAATCATTACAGAGATCCAACTCATGAATAAGCAGCATCACAGCTCATTTATTAATTTCAAAAGCACAAGTTCATTACATTAGAGGAAACTAAAAAGGAAAACAGCTTAATTAAAAGTGCATCTAAAGCATTTCTTATTACATCAATGGAGGGCAAAACTATGGATCCTCAGTGACGATGGTGCGGGAGCTGGGGGAACCGTAGCGGGTCCTCTTCCGTGGAGGAGAGTCTGCTATGCACTCAGGCTCTTACCAGGCTGGCTCTCCCAGTCGCTACTCCAACTCCTCAATCTGAGCCCTGGCATCGTCGAGCTCCTCGCGAACCTCGTCCAGCTCATCCAAAGCTGAGTCAAGCTCCATGTTGAGACTAGCCGCCAGCTCCACAATAGAGGCCAACCTCGAGTTAGTCTCCCAAGTGGTGGGAGCCACCCTACACTGAGTCTGACCACTAGCACAGCGAGGGTAGTAGCGGTCCGCCTCGAAGCAGCTGTCGGCGTAGAAGCTATGGCGGAGAACGTACAGTGCCCGCCGTGCAGCGTCCCCCATGGTTGCCTCCATGGAGCTCCTGGCCGAGATGGCTCGGTGGATAGAGCCCTCCCAATCTCCAAACTGTTCGTTGGTGCCACTCAACATGTGCACCGAAGGCTTCCAATATGTGTTGTACTGGGTATGAGTCCACCTCTCGGTATGGTACTCCACCGCTGCTCCCGGGGTCTTGCGGGATAGAAACTCCACCAACTTCTTATGGAAGAAGTTGTCCACATCTATCTTGGTGAACCGGGTCACCGACCAACCGTCCTGCTCATCCACCTCCAGTACTGGCTCACCATCTAGCTCGTCGGGATCGAACTCATCGTCCCCGTCGTCTTGTCCTCCATTGACATGGTTACCATGGCCAGCACTCCCTCCAGAACCGTCAGGGTTGTCTCCTCCACCCTCAGCAGCCTGCTGCGGATCCGGCACCACCCCAATCTCCCGAGTAACCTCCTTAGAGTGCTCCTCTGTTTCTACAGAAGCCACAGTAACGGGGTCCCTCTGCTCCTGCTGCTGCTACTGTAGCTGCTGGCTAGTGGTGGGCTTGCTAATGCAGATGATGATGCGGGGAGGTAGGCATCCACCAGTGCTCTTGCGAGCGGTCTCTCTAGTGCAGGCCATCTAAAAAGAAGACAAATAAACCAAGTCAAAAGTTTGCAATAGAGAGAGATAGAATCATAAGCAATAATTTTTAGATAAAATAATGACAAGGTAAAACAACAAGGAGCATATGAATAGAAATTAAGATCATTATAATCAGTGAATCAAAATAAGCAAGGTTAGAATCAAACTAAAATAAAGCAAGGTAAACAAAATCCTAAATGATCATTCTAATCTAGGTTGCGCAACCTAGAGACAGCACTGCTTTGATACCACTCTGTCACACCCGGATTTACGAAGGAAATCCGAATGCTACTATACCTGTACCCAGGAAGTCTTTACACACATATAGCTCCAGAAATGATACCAAAGAAAGAAATCAGTGCTCGATACAAAAACAGAATTAAGTCTTTACATCACAGGCATAAACATTATTATCGGGTTTATCAAAGTAGCGGAAGAGTAAAGCATCTAAATCCAATGAGCTTCCACAGGGACTCTGACTGGAGGAGTGCATTGCCTAAAAGTCTGGGAACTCCTTGGGGAAGGCAAAAGCTTCCACAGGTGGTTCATCTGAGTACCCATACGGGATTTTGTTGAAGTAAAGCAAGTATAAGTAATCCATCTCACTTAGCAAGTATACAAATGATTGGATGAGGCTAAAAATGCTAGACACGGTATTACTGCGGTTAGCACTTTTAGTTGGTTGATTTTAGAATTAACTAGATTACTACCATTTAGTGACATCCCTGTTGTAACCCCAAGTTATGAAAAACATATGAAAGCATAACGTGAATAACCTCATATTAATCATTTGATATGAAAAATAGGGAGCCACTAATCAAAAAGGATCCAGGTCTCTCTTGTCCGTGAGCATAGCTGATATATTAGTTTAAAACACTCTGCAGAGGTTGTACAGCTTTCCCCACAAATCGTGATTCCCCTTTGCCATAGGCAATGCTCCCAAAATGGGTACGGGGTTTCACTACGAGACCTTTCGACCGACACCCTAGGAAGTTAGTTACCGCTATGGTTTCGAGACAGGCATGTTGGCGGTTCTTAATGATAAATTATTATTTCCCACAAAGATATAAAAGAATGATAAAACAAATAGACATAGGGTTATTTACTAATAAATTCCATGAGTTTTGGTGCATATGTGCTCACAGGAATAAAGTGGCAAAAGAAGGACTAAAGTGGGCCTAGGGCCAGGTCGCTCGACCTGGGACCTGGCCTAGTGAGGTGCATCCTTAGCCCATCAATAGAAGCACACTCAGGAGTGATCAGAGACGTTGAGATCAAGTCAGTGGAAGTGAAGAGATGGGATTGGGCCACGTGGAAAGCAAATGGATTGATGGGCCCACATCCTCAATTGAACTTACATATCTTCGCGATTACCCACCGGAAACCGACCATGGGGCCCACAGGAGAGTGACCCTGGCAGAGTGGGGCCGAGGGGCTACAACCCCGGGTCGGCCGACCTAGCCAGGTCGGCCGATCTGGCCGAGCGACGAAACCGCCACCGCCTTCACTCACAACTATCAACCGCCTCCAGGGAGCCATCCGTGCCGTGGATCACCGAAGTCAGTGAATTCCACGATCGGCCGACCCTCCTAGGTTGGCCGACTTGGGCCCACCTCCGGACCGTCTCAACCGCCGCACACCGACTCTAAACCGCCTCTCCATGCTATAAATACCTGGACTCGGGGCAGGGCTAACATCATCGAGATGAAGTGAAGATCCAAGGCGAAGCCCTCCTCATATCTAGAGTAGAAATAGGGAGAGAGTGAGGGAGAGTCTGGAGGAGTCCCGGCGTGTCGGCGACCCTCCACCTGTACCTCGACGGATGCAAGCTACTCAGTAAGTATCCGGGATCCAACTAGTACTTAAGTCTGAGTTATAGAAAGCTGAGTTCTCTATTGTGCTTGTGGGTTCGTTGCTTTATTCATAAAGTAATCTTTGATCAAGGTTAGGATAGCTGATATTATCTTAGGCATGGTGCTTAGGTGTATATCTGGCCTTGTTTGCCTCGTAGCCCCATGGATTAAAAGAGGTAGGCGACAGTGACAGCCCTGTCCGTCCTTTGTAATCCTCCACGTTCGGGTACGGTGTAGAGCTATTGGCCGGCAATTTTCTAGAGGTCTAGGATACATCGGTGCCCAAAGCAAGCATAGGAGAATTCCCTTCGCTATATTCACAGCCTTAGTGCTAAGTTATCCTCTCTACCCAGTCTTTATATGCACTCGATCTATCCGAACATTCTTAGTGATTAGATAGCCTTTATGTTCCCCATGGATTCGATGCCTGGTTTACTCACGGGTGAAAGCTACTATGACAGTCGTGCACTTGCGGACTTTCTGTTTGCCACCGCTGGTGTCAACAAGCTTTCTGGCGCCATTGCCGAGGAACGGTAGCTGTTGTCTAAGATCTAAGGTTGCCCGTTATCTTTTATTTTATATTTCTTTTATTTTTGTTTTCAACCATGAATTCCACCCAAATTCATGAGTTCTCTGCTCCAAAGGGCGAATTATTGGAGCCGCACCCCTCGTCAAATCCTATTTTAACCGATAGCTATGAACTTCACCCTGCCTTCATAGCTATGGTTCAGGACATATCCTTCTCTGGTAGTGATGGTGAAAACCCGTACCGTCACCTACATGAATTCGAGTTGCTCTGTTCGTGTCTGGTCATATCAGGCATGACGGAGGCAACGATTACATGGAAGCTCTTCCCGTTCTCTCTTAAAGAGAAAGCAAGGAAGTGGTATGACCATACCGTTGGGCTAACGAACGGTGAATGGGAAAAGTTACGGGACAAGTTTTGTCTTGAATACTTCCCTGTTCACCGGATCTGTGCACTTCGGAAGGAGATCATTAACTTCCAACAACGAGAGAAGGAAACGATCGCCAAAGCATGGGACCAGTTTCAGGACTCATGTCTAACCGGGACTGATCTAGGCTTCCCAGACTACATGCTCATGCAGCATTTCCGGTCTCGGTTGAATAGTGAAGATGCCCGGTACATAGACATAGCAGCCGGAGGCTCATTCCTACACATAACTCCGGCCAGAGCAAAAGAAGTCCTAAGAGCCATCCAGGAAAACTCTCCTACTGACGCGACCGAAACTGAGCAAGAAGACTCCCAAGTAGAACCCATAGACTTGCCCACTCCATCTCCTGAGACCCTATCCGTCGAGGAAGAGGAAACTCAACCTCTCGGATTACCCTTTGAGTTCGAGAAAGATCTTTTTGAAGACTTTGGGAATACCTCGAACTACACAACACAGAAAAAGCCTACGGTAAAGACCCCCTCCATTTATATGGAGACAGAATTCCTAGACGAAACCGTGAGGGAGCTTATTTCCATCCTAAACATGGAATGGTCAAATGAGGCTGAGTTTTCTTCTGAAGTGATTTGGATTGACTCACCTTCGCAGACCATTCAAGGTTTCGTAAGCAAGGTAGCCGTAGACATCCTTTACAACCCGACTGTTGGGGCGAACATCATGTCCAGTTCTTTCGCGCATGTCGTTGGACGTCGTAAGAAGCTGGCCCCAACATCAAAACTCCTTAGAACACCCGCAGTCCGTATTCTCGAGAGTCTCGGTTTAGTACGAGACTTTCTCCTCTTTCTCAACGGGATTGAGATGGCTCTAGACTTTTACGTCCTTGAGACATCAGATTTTGACCTCATGATAGGACATCCTATCGAAAGCCTCCTACAGGATGTAACCTCAGAAGGAAACCTCCTAGCCAAAGTAGGAAGAAATCTCCTCACCATACCTCTAGCTAGGGTCAAGAATTCCATAGTCGAACCTTTGGTAGAGCCTAACCCAGCTAAGGAAGTGAAATCCCTACAGCCTAGTGATCCATTTGAGTCATTCCTCGAAGAGCATGTTCACGACTTTATAGAGGAAGAGGATGACGCTTCTGAGCCACTTGAAACTAAGGAGCCACCCAAGACTCACGTAGAGCTAAAACCCTTGACCGCTGGCCTTCACTATAGCTTTCTAAATGAGGATAGGGATACCCCTGTTATCATTAGTGACAAGCTAACGCAGGATGAGAGTGATAGACTCGTAAAGGTGCTCGAGAAACATCGCTCGACGTTTGGGTACTCCCTCAAAGACTTGAAGGGAGTAAGCCCAGCGCTCTATACCCATCGCATTCCCATAGATCCAGCTTCTACACCTTCTAGGGAGCCTCAGCGTAGGCTAAACAATGCAATAAGGGAAGTCATGAAGAAGGAAGTCCTAAAACTTCTGCATGCCAGGATCATCTATCCCGTCCCTCATAGTGAATGGGTCAGCCCTGTCCAAGTAGTACCCAAGAAGGGAGGTATGACCATCGTAAGTAACGAGAAAAATGAGCTGATTCCTCAGCGTATCGTTACTGGGTGGCGGATGTGCATTGATTACTGCCGACTCAACAAGGCGACAAAGAAGGATCACTTCCCGCTCCCCTTCATCGATGAGATGTTGGAGAGACTCGCGAACCACTCCTTCTTCTGTTTTCTTGACGGGTATTCCGGCTATCATCAAATTCCCATCCACCCTGACGATCAAGAAAAGACCACCTTCACTTGCCCTTATGGAACGTATGCATACCGCAGGATGTCATTCGGGTTATGCAATGCGCCAGCATCATTCCAAAGGTGTATGATGTCTATCTTCTCAGACATGATAGAAGAGATCATTGAAGTTTTCATGGACGATTTTTCAGTCTATGGAAAGACTTTTGACCATTGTCTGCAGAACCTAGACAAGGTGCTACAAAGATGCCGAGACAAGGACCTAGTGCTAAACTAGGAAAAGTGCCATTTCATGGTCCGAGAGGGTATAATGTTAGGACACTTGGTGTCCGAAAGGGGAATAGAGTTGGATAGAGCGAAAATTGAAGTCATAGAAAAGCTTCCGCCTCCTGCCAATGTTAAGGGAATCCGTAGCTTCCTAGGTCATGTGGGGTTTTACCGGCGCTTCATTAGAGATTTCTCTCAGATAGCCAGGACCCTCACTAGCCTTCTAGCTAAGGATGTGCCCTTCGACTTCGATGATGAGTGTTTGCATGCTTTCACCATTTTAAATAATGCTCTCATCTCAGCGCCAGTTATTCAACCCCCTGACTGGATGCTACCTTTCGAGATTATGTGTGATACTAGTGATTATATTGTTGGTGCTGTCCTTGGACAAACCAAAAATAAGAACCATCATGTTATCTCGTATGCTAGTAAAACTTTGACAAGAGCTCAACTTAACTACGCTACCACTGAGAAAGAACTCTTGGCAGGAGTTTTTGCTATAGACAAGTTTAGATCTTACTTGGTAGGAGCTAAGGTGATTGTCTACACCGATCATGCTGCCTTGAAATATCTGCTTACCAAGAAAGATGCTAAACCACGCCTTATCCGCTGGATTCTCTTACTCCAAGAATTTGTCTTGGAAATTAAAGATAAAAAGGGAGTAGAGAATTCAGTATCAGATCATTTGTCGCGTATGCAGTTTACTGACATACAGGATCTACAGATAAATGACTTCCTACGCGATGACACCCTACTCAAGGTGACTGCCTCCAACCCCTGGTATGCAAATATTGTGAACTTTATGGTTGCAGGATATGTACCGCCAGGGGAGAACAAGAGAAGGCTTATCTACGAGAGTAGACTCCATCTATGGGATGAACCATACCTGTACAGGGTATGTTCAGATGGCATGCTCAGGTGATGTGTACCAATGAACGAGGCAAGAAAGATCCTTGAGCAGTGCCATGCAGCCCCATATGAAGGTCACTATGGCGTTTAGGACAAGGTCGAAAATCTGGCAGAGTGGATTCTATTGGCCCACAATGTATGAGGACACAAAGGAATTCATTCAATGATGCCAGCAATGTCAGAAACACGGAGGGATCACAGCAAGAGATGCAATGCCCCTCACAAACAACTTACAAGTTGAGTTGTTTGATGTGTGGGGCATTGACTTCATGGGACCCTTTGTCAAGTCCTAGACAGTGAGTACATCCTGGTGGCAGTGGACTATGTCTTGAAGTGGATTGAAGCAATGCCATGCCGAGCCGCTGACTCCAAACACGCGCGAAAGATGTTCCATGAGATTGTGATCAGTGATGGAACATCTTTCGCGCGTGTTTGGAGTCATCTTTCGCGCGTGTTTGGAGGATTGTGATCAGTGATGGAGGGTCACATTTCATCGACAAGACCTTCCGAAAGTTTCTGGCAGAACTGGGGGCAAAGCACAACAGCGGTCAAGCAGAAACTTCAAACAAGAAGACCAAGAATATTCTGCAAAAGACCGTGACAGAAATGGGAAAAGGATGGAAGAGCAAGCTACCAGATGCTCTATGGGCTTACCGAACGACATACAAAACACCGATCGGTATGTCTCCATATCAACTGGTTTACGGCAAGACTTGCCATTTACCAGTTGAGCTAGAGCATCGGGCGCACTGGGCCATAAGAAAGTGGAACATGGATTTGCCAGCAGCCCAGCAGATGAGGAGAATGCATCTATCAGAGCTAGAAGAGTGGAGAGACAAAGCGTACCACAGTGCCAAAATCTACAAAGATAGAACCAAGAGATGGCATGACAAGAGGATCAAGGTGAAGGAGTTTCACCCCGGGGATAAGGTATTACTCTTTAATTCCAGGGTGAAGCTCTTTGGGCATGGAAAACTTCAGAGCAAATGGGAAGGACCGTTCATTGTGCTGGAGACTTCATCGCATGGGGCAATCACACTCCAAGATGATGAAGGTAACCTCTTCAAGGTAAATGTTCAATGTTTAAAAGTTTTCCTTGAACCTGATAAAGTAGATGAGGAATTTGATGTGATCAGCTTGGTCATGGATAATTCCCATTTATAATTTCACCTTACGCTAAGTCCTTAACCCCTAGAGCCTATATGCATACACTTTGGGGTATATTGGACCTGTCACGTAGTGCACAAAAAAGGAGAAGGCAACCAGGCTCAAGGCCAGATCGGCGTCTCGCTCGGCGGTGCGGTCCTAGTCTCCGAGGAGGACCTAGAGGCGTGATGCACAGGCATCAAGCCCGCACAGAAGGCCGACGATGGGGCAGTTGACTTCGAAGAAGACACCGGTGGCCACTCCAATCAAGGGGGATGGACTTCCCACACTTCAGCCAGGAGAGAAGCTGAAGGAAATAGTCAGGAACAAGTGGGAGGACGTCGTGGCATGTCACTATACGTCCGATGTGTCCATCTACTCTCCTGTTAGCACCCCGGAGCCACGTTTCCGGGTCTTGGGAGAAAGGAAACCTGGAGGTGGCTATGAAAAGGGGCTGTTCCCTCCCCTCACACCTGAGGAGAGGAAGGAGTTGGAGGAGTCGGTGGAATCTTCACCGCCGGCAAGATCAAGAGGCACATCAAGCCTCCTCCAATTCGCAGGCCTGGGGGTCATTATGAGAGTGATGATGAGAAGGCCCCCATGGCTCCCTCCAACGCTGAGTTGCTAGAGTTGATTAATCAACTCGGTCGTGACTATGCAAAGTTGGAGAAGAAGTTCACCGAAGAGCGACTTGAGCGCATTAACCTTCAAGACAACTTTGATATGCTGCGTAGATCAATAGTCGTAAAGCTTAAGCGCTATGTCAAAGCCGCAGGGGATGAAAATCTCTACAATGCACCATAGACACCCTAGACTTTCGTTTAGGATAGGCACATTAGTTTTCTTTCCATTCATTCATTTATTTCATTTATTTATTTCATTTATTTATTTTATTTGATTATCATGTAATGTGCCTCTGAGTTTATGAATAAAATAAAATGTTTAGTGTATTAGGATTGTTTCTTTTGTTTCCACTTGTTTTTGAATAAAAGGTACAAGTGTGGGGGAGACTCGCAACGGGAAACAGAGAGATCCAAAGCGAAACAGAGCATACCAGAACGACACAAAACAGCATGCGAAAGGGCTGAACCAGAGAAGTCCCCCCAGGTCGCCCGACCTCACCAGGTCGGCCGACCTGGCCTTGGTCCCACCTGGCCTCTGCTTCTTCCTGCACGCTGGTTTGATCATCCTAACCCCTGTTTCAGTTGAATCTTTACAGAACTTGATCATGGAATTCAGAACTTAATAAGAATTAACCCTTTTGCATCTCCCCATCACATGGAAAATATTAAACTTACATATATTTTATTCCCTGTACCTTTTGGCTTGTGGAAATCTTCATATTTATAGGAACTCATGTCATCTAAGTTATTGCATTTTGAGATATGGCTTTAATATGAAAGATGCTTTTGCTTACTCGAGTACTTGGAATTTATGAAAAGTTTTTAAAACTTTTAACCTTGCTATGCTCCTCATGGGTTTGAAAGACAACCCATTACATTTATCATGCATATCCTTTGAGCTTTGAGTTGTTCCAAGTCTTGTGACCCTTAGTAGAGATACTTCATGTTTTTAAAGTCAAGATCACGTACACTTCACCATAGAGAGCTAAACCCTTACACTACATGCCTTTGTTCCATGTTCATGAATAAATACTCCTAAAATGGCTTTCTTCCCAAAAATCAAGATGAAAAGAAGATATGGGCTATATGCATAAACAAAAAAAAAGAGAAAGAAGAAAGAGACTCATGCTAAAAAGCATTGAATGAAAAAAAAGAGAGCAAAGCAAAAGTGCAATAGCCCATATCCAAAAAGAAAAGAAAAGGGAAGGAAGTCAAGACACGGGAGTACCACTACATGTCCACCGCTTATCACACACTTGCACATCTTGATTTGATTACATGACTTGTCTCTGACTTGGATCCAATTGGAATGACAACACAAGTGAAATAAGGTATGTATCTTGAGAGTTCCATATATAAAGTTCTATTTTGGAGAGTATGAGTGTTGTCCAACCACCATGAATATCCAGAAAGAAACTCGTTGAGGAGCAAGGCATTGGTTTTCTTTTGCAAAATTCTGAAAACCCAAGTACTTGAGGTAAAGTGTATCATGTCATAGAAAAAGTTGTTCCTTCCTGCAATAACCCAAGAAGACATGTTAGCCACTCATATAATTCCACTAAGCCTAAATGTTTGGGAATAACTTATATGTTTGTTTATGATTTCCATGATGAAGCTTAGACTTTACTCGAGGACGAGTAAAGGATAAGTGTGGGGGAGCTTGTTGGCGGTTCTGAATGACAAATTATTATTGCCAATAAAGATATAAAAGAATGATAAAACAAATAGACATAGGGTTATTTACTAATGAATTCCATGAGTTTTGGTGCATATGTGCTTACAGGAATAAAGTGGCAAAAGAAGGACTAAAGTGGGTCCAGGGCCAGGTCGCCCAACCTGGGACCTGGCCCAGTGAGGTCCATCCTTAGTCCATCAATAGAAGCACACTCGGGAGTGATCAGAGACGTTGAGATCAAGTCGGTGGAAGTGAAGAGATGGGATTGAGCCATGTGGCAAGCACATGGATTCATGGGCCCACATCCCCGATTTAACTTACATATCTTCGCGATTACCCACCGAAAACCGACCACGGGGCCCACAGGAGAGTGACCCTGGCAGAGTGGGGCCGAGGGGCCACAACCCCGGGTTGGCCGACCTAGCCAGGTCGGCCGATCTGGCCGAGCGACGAAACCGCCACCGCCTTCACCCACAACTGTCAACCGCCTCCAGGGAGCCATCCGTGACGTGGATCACCGAAGTCGGTGAATCCCACGGTCGGCCGACCCCCTAGGTCAGCTGACCTGGGCCCACCTCCGGACAGTCTCAACCGCCGTACATCGACTCTAACCCGCCTCTCCATGCTATAAATACCTGGACTCAGGGCAGGGCTAATCATCATCGAGATGAAGTGAAGATCCAAGGCGAAGCCCTCCTCATATCTAGAGTAGAAATAGGGAAAGAGTGAGGGAGAGTCTGGAGGAGTCCCGGCGTGTCGGCGACCCTCCACCTGTACCTCGACGGATGCAAGCTACTCAGTAAGTATCCGGGATTCAACTAGTACTTAAGTCTGAGTTATAGAAAGCTGAGTTCTCTATTGTGCTTGTGGGATCGTTGCTTTATTCGTAAAGTATTCTAATCTCTGATCAAGGTTAGGATAGCTGATATTATCTTAGGCGTGGTGCTTAGGTGTATATCTGCCCTCGTTTGCCTCGTAGCCCCACGGATTAGAAGAGGTAGGCAGCAGGTGGTGACAGCCCTGTCCGTCCTTTGTAATGCTCCACGTTCGGGTACGACGTAGAGCTATTGGCCGGCAATTTCCTATAGGTCTAGGATACCCCGGTGCCCAAAGCAAGCATAGGAGAATTCCCTTCGCTATATTCACAGCTTTAGTGCTAAGTTATCCTCTCTACCCAGCCTTTATATACACTCGATCGATCCGGACATTCTTAGTTATTAGATAGCCTTTACGTTCCCTGTGGATTCGATACCTGGTTTACTCACGGGTGAAAACTACTACGACAGCCATGCGCTTGCGGACTTTCTTTTTGCCACTGCTGGTGTCAACAAGGCGCATGGACCCCTCCTGCTCTGATCGATCCTACACATGATCCCAGGTCCAGACATACCGGGATCCACACTTAAACACGGCAACCCCACTTGCGCCTATTGGTAACCACTAAACAAGCTAGAGCCATACAGCGTACTAAGTAAGGATCAGAGCCATATGATTCTTGTCATTGTACGGTAATCCTGGGTTGCCACTTTAAGAACCAGACCTTATGGAGAGACACTAGAGCAATCCAAAAGCACATGCTCTATTTCCCTAAACCATGTTGCCAAAAAGCATATTTTATTTTCATTCCATATAACCATTAGTCAGGATTATTTTACAATGTGCATGAGCATTAGAGTAGACTAAGCATATAAACCTATCTACCCATATGCAAAAACTCAAGGTGTCAAGGTATAGGATGAAAAGATTCTAGTCATCCTTATGGTTTCTCAAATTTAGACACAACATGTAAATGCATGAAAGTGCTTATAAGGAGCATAGGTATCAAGGTTGCATCATGTTACACTTCCCTTCCTCCAAGTACTCTTGCTGTCTTGGCTCTTCAAACTCTTGCTCAACACCAACCTCGTACTGCTCAACATCTACACAAACATTCCATCACCATACAAGCATCCACCAGAAGCCATTACATGCAAACAAACATAATTCTATTAGAACAATACACCATACAGCATAAACAGAAGCAAAAAGCAATTCTACGCATTTCTGCGATTACATGAGCGCAAGAATCACTCTAATCGGAGCTAAAATGGTGAAACTACGCATAAAACAAGGCACAAGGGCTTGCTGGCAAAGGTTGAAAGCTTCCATGGGCCTAACAGCAAGAAACTGAGGACCTATACGTAATTACGTATAAACACTTGAGGTCTAATGAGCTAAACTAACGTCCTGGACTGTGGGTTCTATTATTTAAAAACTCTGGTGCCTAAACAAATAAAAACATGACTAAATCTAATTATTTTACACGCGCATAGGACTGCGGGTTGATTTCTAATAAAGGCAGGGGCCTAAGTGCAAAAGAGCCAATAGGTGCGGGCTGCTGCTGATTTGGAGTTGACGTTGGCACTGTTTTGTGGACCGGCCTGGTGGGTCGGGTCCATGGGTCCACGGTGGACCGATTAGATACCCCGAAGGGGTATGCGATCGGTGCTGTTGGATGGGGATCGGGCGACTAGGGTTCGGCCGGGGTTTAAAAGGCGCCGGCGGCGAGGCGAGGACGGCGGCGATGGCTGCGCGCGGCGGTGAGCTCGCCGGCGAAGGCGGCACGAGCGCTACAGGGCACCAAAACGCGTGCAGCTTGGCTCAAACGAACCAGAGGAAAACGCCGGGCTCACCTAGGGTGTCATCGGCGTCGATTGGGCAGTGGAGGGAGCTCGGCAGGGGAGACGGTGGACGGCGGGCGTTGGTGAGGGGCGGTGACAATGTTCTGGCCTGCCTTCGGGCTCCTGGACGCCAGGAAAAGCTTCACGGGGTCCTGCGCACGTGACAGAGGAGAGAGAGGTCAGGGACGGGGCTCCATTGTGGCGGACGATCGCAGCGGCCGAGCTCACCTTGCTCGGCTCCGACGGACGGCGGCGAGGGAGGCACAAGCATGGAGAGAGGTGGACCGGGAGGTAGAGGGAAGGATCGTGTGTGCTTGCGTGGCCTTATGTAGGGCGGTGGGGGCTCGGGCGGCCAGGGATCGAGGGTGGTCAGAGGTAATGTCATTGCTGGCATTACTGCCATTCAAGGGCAATAGAGAGGGGGCGATTAAGCACAGGGGTTACCGGCCGAGGCTATGGGGCGGTTGCGGTGGTCGTGGCGCATGCGGCCAATGTCACTGGCAGGCGGGACCGGGCAGCGGCAAGGACAAGTTGTAGCAATGGTGGGGAAGAGAGAGGGGGCGGGGAACGCGGGGAGGAGGGAGATGACAGGTGGGGCCCGCGTGGAATGGGGAGAGGGGAGCGGGCGTGGGCGCTGGGCGGAGTCTGCTTTGGTCAGGGTGCCTTCGCGTCCGCGCGGGGCGAGCGGAGTGCTGGCGCTGGGCCGGACTGTGGGCCGCGGCGCGTATGCGCAGAGAAACAGAGGGAGGTGGGCCGCGGCACAGGGGAAGGAAGGTAGGGGGAGGCGGGCCGGACCAGGGAGGGTGCTGGCCTGCGGGGAAAAGAAAAGGAAGGGAGGAAGGGAAGCTGGGCCGGGCCGCTTGGGCCACTTGGGTCGGGAGAGAAGAAAGGGAGGGAGAGAGAGAAGGGCCAGGCTGGGCTGGTTAGGGGCTTTAGGCCTGGTTAGGGGTTGGTAGGGTTGGGTAGGGCCTAGAGCTAGGGGTTTTTGGCCGGGTTTTAGGCACCTAGGGTTTTAGGGCCCACACACAAGCACACACATAAAAGAAAAACATGCACCAGCATGAAATGCACAAGAATGTTACTATTGATGTGAACCCGCTAGGGTTGGTGCCCGATCTTTCAATGAGAGGCAGGGGGTAACTCGATTTGGGGGAAGGGGATGACGTTGGCGGTCCGACTACAGCTCTCTCAAGTGCTGCGCCTTAGCAACCGGTACACCACCTCCAAGGATGCCGCACCTTGTGGAGCACGACACCAGCCACTAGGGCTCTCAATCCTGCAAGCAAATCGAAGAAACTTGCAAGAACAAGATAACAGGTATTGAAATTACCAATTAGGAATGAGGGATTCGAATCCAAGATACAATATGTGGGGTTCCGAAGGCAGGAAGTAGGGCAGCTTATCCAGCATGCGCTATTCCAGCAAGCAGCTAGCAACAATGGCTAAGAATGCAACTCAACAAAACCCAACCCTAGAGTGGCGGCTGCTGGGGTATTTGTGAGGTTGGAGACGACCAGGATGTCTCCCCCAAACCCTAGGACGCGCCCCTAATGGGCCCAACTTGATACAAGGCCCATCAGCCCAAGTTCTGGTAACACAGTACCAGTCACGACCATTTTGACGATTCCCGTTGACTCAGGGCGAATTTGAAGGTGATTCCAAATCCATTTGAAAATAGACTTGATAGGCTTTCCAGGAAGTCCAAGATCACCCCAATCGGAGTCCGTATGAAGTCGCAGCACCCGTCAGAAGTTGGTGTTGTTCTGCTGCCCGAACCTGGAGCTTGTGAATCCTTTCCCCTTTGGCTCCTGTTCTTCATTCCTGAGCAAAACAACAGTGCAAGTGTCTCCGTTGTCTAAACAAGATGGACAAGTGCTTAAGAAGGAGCTTATCTGATGGTTAAGTTGTCGAGCACGAGCACGAGTAAGGGGACCAAGTGGAGGGGTGGACGTATCGGTGGTGGTGATGTCCTCATCATCCTCCCCTTCTTGCATTTGAGTCGTCCTCGACTCAAGCTCATCTTCTTCTCCCAAGTATGGTTTCAAATCTGCAATGTTAAATGTGGGGTTGACCCCAAAATCTGCAGGAAGATCAAGCTTATATGCATTTTCATTAACACGTTGCAGCACTTTAAAAGGGCCATCAGCTCTAGACATTAGTTTGGATTTTCTCAGTTCAGGAAACCTTTCCTTCCTCAAATGTAACCAAACCAGATCACCCGGTTCAAAATGCATATGCTTCCTACCTTTATCACTAGCATACTTATACTTAGCATTCATGCGCTCTATGTTCTCTTTAGTTGTTTCATGCAGCTTAAGCATCAATTCAGCACGTTGCTTAGCATCAAAGTTTAGTTTTTCAGAAGTTGGCAAGGGCATCAAATCAATAGGAGCTCGCGGTATGAAGCCATAGACAATCTCAAAAGGACACATTTTTGTAGTAGAATGCAGCGAACGATTATACGCAAATTCAATATGAGGCAAACATTCTTCCCACATTTTAATGTTCTTTTTTAGGACAGCCCTAAGCATGGTTGATAAAGTTCTATTTACAACCTCGGTTTGACCATCAGTTTGAGGGTGGCAAGTAGTGGAGAATAACAGCTTGGTTCCCAACTTAGCCCACAAGGTTCGCCAAAAATGACTAAGGAATTTTGCATCACGATCAGAAACAATTGTATTTGGCACACCATGCAAACGAACAATCTCACGAAAGAATAAATCAGCAATGTTGGTAGCGTCATCGGTTTTGTGACACGGTATGAAATGTGCCATTTTAGAAAATCTATCTACCACCACAAACACGCTGTCCCTCCCCTTCTTGGTTCTAGGCAGTCCTAAAACAAAGTCCATAGAGATATCCTCCCAAGGTACACTAGGGACAGGTAGAGGCATGTACAAACCATGAGGGTTAAGACGTGACTTAGCTTTTTGGCATGTCGTGCAGCGGGCTATGAATCTCTCCACGTCTCTCCTCATCCTGGGCCAAAAGAAATGAGCAGCAAGGATGTCCTCTGTTTTCTTCACACCAAAGTGTCCCATCAGCCCTCCTCCATGTGCTTCCTGCAACAATAACAAACGCACGGAGCTAGCTGGAATGCATAGCTTGTTAGCTCTAAACACAAACCCATCATTGAGGATGAATTTGTTCCAAGTCCTTCCTCCTTTACAATTCAGCAATACATCTTTGAAGTCAGCATCATGTGCATATTGTTCTTTTATTGTTTCCAAGCCAAAGATTTTGAAATCAAGCTGTGACAGCATGGCATAACGTCTAGACAAAGCATCAGCAATCACATTTTCCTTTCCCTTTTTGTGTTTGATGACATAAGGGAAGGTCTCAATGAATTCTACCCATTTAGCATGTCTACGATTCAGTTTGGCTTGGCTACGAATGTGTTTCAAAGATTCATGATCAGAATGTATGACAAACTCCTTGGGCCACAAATAATGCTGCCATGTTTGTAGAGTTCGAACTAAAGCAAACAATTCCTTGTCATAAGTAGAATAGTTCAAACTAGGCCCACTCAATTTCTCACTGAAATATGCTACAGGTTTGCCATCTTGTAAAAGGACACCTCCCAAACCAATTCCACTAGCATCACATTCAAGCTCAAAGGTTTTATTGAAATCAGGAAGCTGGAGCAAAGGTGCATGTGTTAACTTATCTTTAAGCATGTCGAAGGCGTCCTGATGTGCATCTGTCCATTTGAAGATCACTCCCTTCTTGGTAAGCTCATGCAGCGGGGCAGCAAGGGCGCTAAAGTCCTTCACGAAGCGACGATAGAAACCAGCAAGTCCCAGAAAACTTCGCACTTGGGTAACAGTTGTAGGTACCGGCCAGCTATGTATCGCTTCAACCTTGGCTTGATCAACTTCAATTCCCTGTGGTGTCACAACATAGCCAAGGAAAGACACCCGATCTGTGCAAAATGTGCACTTCTCAAGGTTACCAAATAAACGTGCATCACGCAATGCATCAAAAACAGCACGCAAGTGTTCAAGATGTTCCTCATGTGATTTGCTATAAATCAGGATGTCATCAAAGTATACAACTACAAATCTGCCAATAAAAGCGCGCAGAACTTCATTCATCAATCTCATGAATGTGCTAGGTGCATTAGTGAGACCAAAAGGCATGACCAGCCACTCATACAACCCAAACTTTGTTTTAAAAGCAGTTTTCCATTCATCTCCCAATTTCATACGAATCTGGTGGTACCCACTACGTAAATCAACCTTAGAAAACACAACAGCACCACTCAACTCATCAAGCATATCATCTAGGCGTGGAATAGGATGACGGTAACGAATGGTGATATTATTGATAGCCCTACAATCCACACACATGCGCCATGTTCCATCTTTCTTTGGCACAAGCAATACCGGAACAGCACAAGGACTAAGAGACTCACGCACATAACCTTTGTCGAGTAGCTCCTGCACTTGGCGTTGAATCTCCTTTGTCTCCTCTGGATTGGTCCTGTATGGCACACGGTTGGGCAATGAAGCTCCAGGAATGAGATCAATTTGATGCTCAATCCCTCGAATAGGTGGCAGTCCCGGTGGAATCTCACTTGGAAACACATCAGAATACTCCTGCAAAAGGTTAGCAATGGCAGGAGGCAAAGCAGGCTGCAATTCATGGAGTGAAATCAATGCTTCTTTACAGACCAAAGCATAAGCAAGGGAGGTAGAAGCAATCAGCTCATTTATTTCAGATTTTGTAGCAATCAAGCAAGCTCCCTTTAACTTAATTTCCTTCTTGTTATCATGAGCAGATTTGCTATTCTTGTGTTTATGCTTCTCAAGATCATTTACTACAATCTGATTTTCACTCTTAGCATGCTCCAAATTTTTCAATTTGTTAGCTCTAGCAAGTTCATCCTTTAAAATCATTTCAGGGGACATAGGATGTAGCACAATCTTCTTCTCATGGTATGAAAAGGAGTACTGATTTGTTCTACCATGATGCATGGAGTCTCTATCAAATTGCCATGGTCTACCTAGCAGGATACTACATGCTTGCATAGGCACAACATCACATTCAATAACATCTTTGTAGGATCCAATGGCAAAGTTGATTCTCACAAGTTTAGTTACCTTCGCCTTACCACTGTTGTTGAGCCACTGAATGTAGTATGGATGAGGATGTGGCTGTGTAGGGAGTGCCAATTTCTCCACCATCTCGCTGCTAGCTAAGTTGTTGCAGCTCCCTCCATCAATGATCATGCGGCAAGATCTCTCTTTAACCACACACTTTGTTTGAAACAAGGTGTGCCGCTGATTTTGCTCCGCTTGTTCCATTTGTGCACTAAGCACACGCTGCACAACAAGGCTCTCATAGTGTGCTGCATCGTCCGCACCAATGTGCTCCTCCTCTTCTTCACCTACATGGTCAGCCGCAAGCAAAGCAAGTGTATTTTCATCAAAATCACTAGCAGAGGAGTACTCACCATCATCTCTAACAATCATCACGCGCTTGCTTGGACAATCACGCATCATATGTCCATAGCCCTTGCAGCGGTGGCACTGAATGTCTCTTGTTCTACCCGTGGAGGCAACAGATGAAGAGCTCTCTACGGGTTTTTGGACGGTCTTTGCTGCTGAATTTGATGGAGCAGCATGGGACTTGTCACTGGATGGAGGAGGTGTTGCCCTACTCAATGAAGAGGATGGTGCAGCAGCACGTGTGGCAGAAGTAGAAGTTGTGCGTGGCTGCCACGAGCTAGTCTTTCCTGCAGAAATGTTAGTCTTGGTACTGGCTAACCGGAGCCAGAGTATTCTCAAAGATTGACCTTCGCTCTAGATATCACCAAGTCAAAATCCGAGCTAGCGATATTCCAAAGACGACCTTGTCTACTCGCTATGGACTGTACGAGTACTTAGTGATGTCCTTTGTACTTACTAATGCACCAGCATATTTCATGTACCTCATGAATTCGGTGTTCATGCGAGAGCTAGACAAGTTTGTGGTGGTTTTAATTGACGATATCCTAATCCACTCCAAAAATGAGGAAGAGCATGTCCAACATCTTCGCATAGTGCTTCAGCACCTTAGAGATCATCAACTTTATGCTAAGTTCAGCAAGTGTGACTTTTGATTATCCAGTATCAAATTCTTGGGTCACACTATCTCAGAAGAAAGAATTTCCATAGACCCCAGAAATGTTCAAGAAGTGTTGGACTGGAAACCTCCGAAATCAGTTCATCAGATCCGAAGCTTCCTAGGATTGGCAGGCTACTATCGTCATTTTGTTCCAGACTTCTCCAAAATAGCTAAGCCTATGACCGAGTTACTCAAGAAAGGAGTAAAGTTTGTGTGGAGTGACAAGTGTGAAGAGGCTTTTCAGAGGCTTTTCACACTTTGAGAAGACTCCTGACTTCAGCGCCAGTCTTAGCTCAACCAGACACGTCCAAGCCTTTTGATGTCTATTGTGACGCTTCAGGCACTGGCCTCGGTTGTGTTCTAATGCAAGAAAACCAAGTCATTGCCTATGCTTCCAGAACTCATCGACCCCACGAAGGAAACTACCCTACCCATGATCTAGAACTTGCTACTGTTGTGCAAGCACTGAAAATTTGGAGACACTATCTTATGGGTGCGTATTGCAACATCTATACAGATCACAAGAGCCTCAAATACATTTTCACGCAAGCTGATATAAATATGCGCCAAAGAAGATGGTTTGAGTTGATCAAGGACTACGATCTTGAAGTTCATTATCACCCAGGAAAAGCTAATGTAGTCACAGATGCTTTAAGCCGCAAGGGTCAGTGCAACTGTTTGACCGCCAGTTCATTTGCCATACCCTTTGCCATGAGATGGCCAAGCTTAAGCTGGAAATAGTTCCCCAAGGTACCCTAAATCACATTTCTGTCGAACCAACATTGAGGGATCAGATTATCATGGGCCAACGGAGTGATCAGGGAATAGCTCACATAAAACAAGAACTAGCCCAGGGAGTTCCAAAATATAAATACTTTAGGCAAGACTGGGAGGGAATAGTATGGTTTGAAAGTCGTCTAGTTGTTCCCAAGAATCATGAGCTTAGAAGGCAGATTCTTGATGAAGCTCATCTATCAAAATTTTTCATTCATCCTGGTGGCAACAAGATGCATCAAGATCTCAAGGAAAAATTTTGGTGGACCAAAATGAAAAGGGAAATCGCCAAATATGTGGCTAAGTGTGATACATGTCAACGAGTGAAAGCTAGTCATCTGAAGGTAGCTGGGACCCTTCAGCCTTTACCGATCCCTTCTTGGAAGTGGGAGGACATAAGTATGGATTTCATTGTCGGCTTACCCCCAACTTTCCGCAAGCATGATTCCATATGGGTCATCGTGGACCGACACACTAAGACTGCCCATGTCCTTCCTGTTAACACCCACTATACAACTAAATGATATGCAGAGTTATACCTCGAGTGCATTGTTTGTCTTCATGGAATCCCCAAGANCGCACTTGGGTAACAGTTGTAGGTACCGGCCAGCTATGTATCGCTTCAACCTTGGCTTGATCAACTTCAATTCCCTGTGGTGTCACAACATAGCCAAGAAAAGACACCCGATCTGTGCAAAATGTGCACTTCTCAAGGTTACCAAATAAACGTGCATCACGCAATGCATCAAAAACAGCACGCAAGTGTTCAAGATGTTCCTCATGTGATTTGCTATAAATCAGGATGTCATCAAAGTATACAACTACAAATCTGCCAATAAAAGCGCGCAGAACTTCATTCATCAATCTCATGAATGTGCTAGGTGCATTAGTGAGACCAAAAGGCATGACCAGCCACTCATACAACCCAAACTTTGTTTTAAAAGCAGTTTTCCATTCATCTCCCAATTTCATACGAATCTGGTGGTACCCACTACGTAAATCAACCTTAGAAAACACAACAGCACCACTCAACTCATCAAGCATATCATCTAGGCGTGGAATAGGATGACGGTAACGAATGGTGATATTATTGATAGCCCTACAATCCACACACATGCGCCATGTTCCATCTTTCTTTGGCACAAGCAATACCGGAACAGCACAAGGACTAAGAGACTCACGCACATAACCTTTGTCGAGTAGCTCCTGCACTTGGCGTTGAATCTCCTTTGTCTCCTCTGGATTGGTCCTGTATGGCACACGGTTGGGCAATGAAGCTCCAGGAATGAGATCAATTTGATGCTCAATCCCTCGAATAGGTGGCAGTCCCGGTGGAATCTCACTTGGAAACACATCAGAATACTCCTGCAAAAGGTTAGCAATGGCAGGAGGCAAAGCAGGCTGCAATTCATGGAGTGAAATCAATGCTTCTTTACAGACCAAAGCATAAGCAAGGGAGGTAGAAGCAATCAGCTCATTTATTTCAGATTTTGTAGCAATCAAGCAAGCTCCCTTTAACTTAATTTCCTTCTTGTTATCATGAGCAGATTTGCTATTCTTGTGTTTATGCTTCTCAAGATCATTTACTACAATCTGATTTTCACTCTTAGCATGCTCCAAATTTTTCAATTTGTTAGCTCTAGCAAGTTCATCCTTTAAAATCATTTCAGGGGACATAGGATGTAGCACAATCTTCTTCTCATGGTATGAAAAGGAGTACTGATTTGTTCTACCATGATGCATGGAGTCTCTATCAAATTGCCATGGTCTACCTAGCAGGATACTACATGCTTGCATAGGCACAACATCACATTCAATAACATCTTTGTAGGATCCAATGGCAAAGTTGATTCTCACAAGTTTAGTTACCTTCGCCTTACCACTGTTGTTGAGCCACTGAATGTAGTATGGATGAGGATGTGGCTGTGTAGGGAGTGCCAATTTCTCCACCATCTCGCTGCTAGCTAAGTTGTTGCAGCTCCCTCCATCAATGATCATGCGGCAAGATCTCTCTTTAACCACACACTTTGTTTGAAACAAGGTGTGCCGCTGATTTTGCTCCGCTTGTTCCATTTGTGCACTAAGCACACGCTGCACAACAAGGCTCTCATAGTGTGCTGCATCGTCCGCACCAATGTGCTCCTCCTCTTCTTCACCTACATGGTCAGCCGCAAGCAAAGCAAGTGTATTTTCATCAAAATCACTAGCAGAGGAGTACTCACCATCATCTCTAACAATCATCACGCGCTTGCTTGGACAATCACGCATCATATGTCCATAGCCCTTGCAGCGGTGGCACTGAATGTCTCTTGTTCTACCCGTGGAGGCAACAGATGAAGAGCTCTCTACGGGTTTTTGGACGGTCTTTGCTGCTGAATTTGATGGAGCAGCATGGGACTTGTCACTGGATGGAGGAGGTGTTGCCCTACTCAATGAAGAGGATGGTGCAGCAGCACGTGTGGCAGAAGTAGAAGTTGTGCGTGGCTGCCACGAGCTAGTCTTTCCTGCAGAAATGTTAGTCTTGGTACTGGCACGTCGTCCCTGCACTTCTCTTTCAGCTTTGCAAGCAAGGTGAAATAAACGGGTGACATTGTTATAATCCTTATAGGCAAGAATGTCCTGAATCTCCCTATTTAATCCACCCAAAAATCTAGCCATAGCAGGTTCCTCATCCTCCTCTAGATTACAACGCAGCATGCCCATTTGCAATTCCTGAAAGTACTCTTCTACACTTTTAGTTCCTTGTCTCAATTGCTGCAACCTATTCAACATGTCTCGGGCATAGTAAGAAGGAACAAATCTAGCCCGCATGACCCTTTTCAAAGCATCCCAAGTAGGTGGTATGTTATCAGGATTTTTCTTGCAATGTTCAATCCACCAAACAGAAGCAAAATCTGTAAATTCACTAGTAGCAGCCCTAACACGAGTGTTTTCAGGAAATTCATGACATGTAAATTTTTGATCAACAGCAATTTCCCAAGTAAGGTAAGCATCAGGGTCATATTTGCCATCAAAGGGTGGTACCTTGAATTTAATCTTGTGGAAAGCTTCGTTGTTGTTGTTGTTATGGTGCACTTCACGGCGGCGGTGTCCTCCGCCCACACCACGACGGTGCTGTTCTGGGCGTCGATGGCGTCTTTCTTCATCTTCAGTGTCAGCAGGGTAGTTGTTCTCATCCCCTTCATCTTCAAGATGGTGCTGATCATGGTGATGATCCGGGTGACGGTTGTTATTGCCTCGAGCCACAAAGTCATCGAATCGCCTCAAGAGAGCAGCAAGGCTGGTGTCCACTCGTTGAATGGATGCCTCCAAGGTACCAAGCCGATTGTTGGTAGTAATCTGTGCATCCTCCAATTGCCCAAGCTTCTCATTTGTGGTCTGCAAATCTGCATCAAGGCCTTCAGTGTGCAGCCTCACTCGACGCAGTACATCATGAATAAGAGCACTGGTGCGGGGAGAATGTCGACGATCGTCTTCTTCCTCAGTTCCTGCCATAGTAAGAAAGACAAGAGCAAACAAGCAAGTGAAAGAAAACAGGCCCTACACCTATTGGGTTTGTGTTCAAGTGGAGTCGCTCACTCTCAACCTATTAAGCAAGCTCTTACAAGTTCTTACCTTGCCAATCAGGATGTGAAGGCAACCAGCAAGGGAGGCACCTAGGAAGCAATGTATCGGTGCAGCAGCAATACAAGCACTTGGAGAAGCTGTAGTTGTGTGTGTGGAGCTGTAGGAAGGATGAAAAATTGCACAAGGAAATACTAGCACCACATTAGTCTCAAGCAAGCTGAATAATTGTTCAAATGATGGTAAGTGCTGGTCCTAGGCTAAACCAAGCTAGAGACGCGAGCCTAGCCACAAATGACAGCACCTAATATGACCAATTGACACAAGCTATCAAGTACCTATGACACTGAACTGCTGCAAACAACACAACCTTTCTTGGTCTGAATTCAGCTCAATGTTGTTGTGGTTTCTTTTTCTTTTGGTGCGGCTTTTTCTTTCATTCTTTCTTTGCACCTTTCTGCCTTTTTCCTCTTTGTTTCTCCCCTTTCAGACTAGCAAATATGCAGAGGGAGGTCCTCAAAGCACACAAGACAACTAGTGCAGAGTTGGACAGCACAAGTAACAAATACAGCACTAAACTTGACGGGCGAGTTACAGCAGGAATGAGGCCGAATTAGAACTTGTGGCCAAAAGCAATCTTGTAAAGCTACTCGTAGCCTTTCCAGCCTGTATCTAAACACCAAGATCCGAGCTCGTATGTGGAAGATATGTAACTCAAGAAACCAGATACAGATCTGATTCCGAATCAACTCGAACTCAACATTCAGATCTGAGTTCTAAACGCAACAGATTGGTAACTTGGTGCTAAGGGGTGACAAGAACTCGAAACTCTAGTGGATTAGACCAAAGGAACCAGCAACTTGACACAACCAAAGCAACCAAAAACTCAGCAAGCCCTAACCAAGTAGTACTAGCAAAGGCTCAAAGGGCTGAAACGAAATCTCTCACCGATAAACCTTGAGCTCTGGTACCAAATGATGTGAACCCGCTAGGGTTGGTGCCCGATCTTTCAATGAGAGGCAGGGGGTAACTCGATTTGGGGGAAGGGGATGACGTTGGCGGTCCGACTACAGCTCTCTCAAGTGCTGCGCCTTAGCAACCGGTACACCACCTCCAAGGATGCCGCACCTTGTGGAGCACGACACCAGCCACTAGGGCTCTCAATCCTGCAAGCAAATCGAAGAAACTTGCAAGAACAAGATAACAGGTATTGAAATTACCAATTAGGAATGAGGGATTCGAATCCAAGATACAATATGTGGGGTTCCGAAGGCAGGAAGTAGGGCAGCTTATCCAGCATGCGCTATTCCAGCAAGCAGCTAGCAACAATGGCTAAGAATGCAACTCAACAAAACCCAACCCTAGAGTGGCGGCTGCTGGGGTATTTGTGAGGTTGGAGACGACCAGGATGTCTCCCCCAAACCCTAGGACGCGCCCCTAATGGGCCCAACTTGATACAAGGCCCATCAGCCCAAGTTCTGGTAACACAGTACCAGTCACGACCATTTTGACGATTCCCGTTGACTCAGGGCGAATTTGAAGGTGATTCCAAATCCATTTGAAAATAGACTTGATAGGCTTTCCAGGAAGTCCAAGATCACCCCAATCGGAGTCCGTATGAAGTCGCAGCACCCGTCAGAAGTTGGTGTTGTTCTGCTGCCCGAACCTGGAGCTTGTGAATCCTTTCCCCTTTGGCTCCTGTTCTTCATTCCTGAGCAAAACAACAGTGCAAGTGTCTCCGTTGTCTAAACAAGATGGACAAGTGCTTAAGAAGGAGCTTATCTGATGGTTAAGTTGTCGAGCACGAGCACGAGTAAGGGGACCAAGTGGAGGGGTGGACGTATCGGTGGTGGTGATGTCCTCATCAACTATGCCCTAAAGTTGATTTTAATTTCCAAGAAGTTTTATATTTTCCTTAATTTTGTGAATGCACACACATTAACTTAGCAAGTTAATGTGTGTGCATTCACAAAATTAAGGAAAATATAAAACTTCTTGGAAATTAAAATCAACTTTAGGGCATAGTTGATGAGGACATCACCACCACCGATACGTCCACCCCTCCACTTGGTCCCCTTACTCGTGCTCGTGCTCGACAACTTTAACATGCAAGGGAGGCACATACCACCTTTCAAAGTGCACTGTCAGAACATTGCAAATGCCCCCTTTGTGGTTCATGTAATTTTACCTCAGCCTTGTTTGAGTTGTGCTAAACAAAATTAAAATCTGGTGAACCATAAATTCCATGAAAATCCTCTTCCAAAATAAAGAGTCTCCCAATAAATGATGGCAAACAGTTTGGGATCCACACTACTCGAGCTTTGAATCTGTTTTCCCTCCAGCATGGATGTGAACAACAGTCTTGAGGCAACAACAAAATCATTCCAGAAAATTCTATACATTTCCTCGAGCATTTGTTGTCCACTAACATTTTGCAGGGACTACAATGAATACCAAGGAGAAAGCCAACACTCATTCAACACTCCTTGGTGTCACGGGAAAAAGACACACGAGGAACCAAACAGAACAAATGCAAAGTTTGTTGCATGTGAAAGCTTAAACTTTTTACTCTAAGCTTTTGCATTCATTCTGCTTGAGAAGATCTGACAGGGAAGTATCCTAATCCCCTCGTGCATCCTCCTCCCATGTGTCCCTCTTGCAAAGTTACCCATCATGCTCAAATTTGCCATGATAAAAAAAATCAAACGATAACAAAAAAAAGAAGTTTGAGGCACTTTGAACTCTCCATGCGCCCTGAATAATTTCAATAACATTTAGACTCCCCGGCAACCATACCGGCAGAGTGCTTGTTTGTTTCCACCTTTGTTTTATTTGTTGAATAAATGTAGGTACAAGAATAAGTGTGGGTGAGGCCACGTTGACCCTTCTAACGTACATCAAAATGAGACCTCCCCCGAACACGCTACACAAACCAGCAAAGAGCAGCATGCCAAAGACAGGAGGCTCTAGACACATGAAGCGGTTGGCCAACCCCATGGTTCGGACAAACAACTTCAAGGCCTACATGGCTCCATCTTCTTCTAAGATTTGGTTTGCACAGCTCCAACGTCACTCCCTATTCAATGAAGTTTGAATCATTTATGCCCAAAACCAATCCTGCATGATTTCAAACTCAAAGGCATCAAGGCACTCCTTGCGTTGCTATGATAAACTTGCATACTCTTTATTCCTCACTTATATCCTTAATCTTGTGAACAACTTCTTCATAGGGAACGCATGTTATCTAAGTAATTGATTAATGTGATATGGTTGGATGAAAGGAACCTTGCTCTTTCATGCAAAGTACTTAGGATTTCGTTTACAAAATCAAAATTCAATAGCTTGTCTCCTCAATGATGATCTAAATTCATACCAAAGCCATATGTTGGTTTCATTGAAAACCTTATACCTATGCTGCTTGTCTTTGGATTGAGCTTTTTCAAACTGTTGTGACCTTTGTGAGAAACTTTTCATGCTCTCATGATCAAGAGCATGTACATACCACATATAATTGCTAAGCTTCTACATTGGGAGTTAGCTTACCTTCATCCATCCATCCATCCACCAAATAAAAGACTCCATGAAAAGTATGATCTCCATCTCCAATTTAATTAGAGGAGAGGAATGGCAAGTAAGAGGGAAAAAAGAAAAAAAATGTTGCACATATGAAGGTCCAAGCAAAAAAAAAAGTTGGACGCATGAAGGTCTAAGGAAAAAAATTTATGGGAACATGAAGGCCCATGAAAGAGACTGTCATGTCCTCAAAGTTTTTTATGGAGAAGAGACCACAAAAAACAAAATATGAGTCCCTTTCCACCTTCAATCATCTTACCACACACTTGCACCTCTTGATCCGATTGCATGACTCGTTTCTCCTAAGATCCGGTTTTTGACTCTACAATACATGCAAAGCAAGTATGCCTTACTTTTCTCCCTACCCTGAGAACAAGGTCAAAGATCTAGCAGAGTGGATTCTATTGGCCCACAATGTATGAAGATACAAAAGAATTTATTCAACGATGCCAATAATGCCAGAAGCACGGAGGGATTACATCAAGGGATGCAATGCCACTCACAAACAACTTACAAGTTGAGTTGTTTGATGTGTGGGGCATTGACTTCATGGGACCCTTTATCAAATCATATGACAGTGACTACATCCTGGTGGCGGTTGACTACGTCTCGAAGTGGGTTGAAGCAATGCCATGTCGAGCCGCTGATTCCAAACACGTGCGAAAGATGTTCCATTAAATCATCTTTCCATGTTTTGGAACACCCAAGATGGTAATCAGTGATAAGGGGTCACATTTCATCGATAAGACCTTCCAGAAGTTTTTAGCAGAACTGGGGGCAAAGCACAACATCGCTACACCATACCACCCCAGACAAGCGGTCAAGCAGAAACATCAAACAAGCAAATCAAGAACATTCTGCAAAAGACCATGACGGAAATGGGAAAAGGATGGAAGAGCAAGCTACCAGATGCTCTATGGGCATACCGAACGGCATACAAAACGCCAATCGGGATGTCCCCATATCAACTGGTTTATGGCAAAACTTGCTACTTACCAGTGGAGTTAGAGCATCGGGCGCACAGGGCTATAAGAAAATGGAATATGGATCTTCCAGCAGCCCAGCAGATGAGGAAGATGCAGTTATCAGAGTTAGAAGAATGGAGAGACAAAGCGTACCATAGTGCCAGAATCTACAAGGAAAGAACCAAGAGATGGCACGACAAGAGAATCAAGGTGAAGGAGTTCCACCCTGGGGATAAGGTATTACTCTTTAATTCCAGGGTGAAGCTATTTGGGCATGGGAAGCTCTGAAGCAAATGGGAAGGACCATTCGTTGTGGTAGGGACTTCATCACACGGGGCCATCACACTCCAAGATGATGAAGGTAACCTCTTCAAGGTAAATGGTCAGCGTTTAAAAGTCTTTCTTGAACCCAATATAAAAATAGAAGAGGAATTTGATGCGATCAATTTGGTCATGGATAATCCCTATCTTTAATTACCCTTCACCTAGATCCCTTAGCCCTTGGAGCCCTATAGCAAGTACTTTGGGGTTCTATGGGCATGTCACGTAGTGCTCGAAAAACTTGAAGGCGACTGGGCTTAGGTCCCGGTCGGCCGACCTGGCCAGGTTGGCCGACGGCCTCCCAAGCTCGATCAAGCCTATCTTTTGCACACGCTCCTCTACAACGCCTCTGAGGCCGTTCCGCGGTGGATGAGCGTTTCAACCTCTGTTTGACCCGAGAAGAAGGCTGTTCTTTCTTTAAAATTTCACCCATCCTCTTCCCTTTTCTCATCTGAGTTCTTCCTCACCCACATTCTCAAACCTCCGAGCCATTACACCCCAAATCCACGAAGATGGCCAGAAAGAGCCGCCCTACCTCTCGATCGGCCTTCGATCTTGAAGGTGAACCCACTCCGGCGAACCAGTTGGTGCCATTCAACCTAAAATCAGCCATGGCCGTGGTGGTACCTCCGATAGCAAGTCTCCCGCCGGAGGAGGACGCGAGAGGGTGCAGCAGGGGGTCGGCCGACCCCATAGGTCGGGCGACGGCCCTTGGTGGCCTCTCGACGCCCCGTTCGGCGGCGCGATCCCACTCCCCAAGGAGGCCTGAGAGGCGCGAGGCATGGGCATCAAGCCTGTACAGAAGGCCGACAACAGGGCAACTCACACCCAAGAAGGCGATGGTGGCCACCTCCACCAAGGGGGATGGGCTCCCTACTCTCCAACCAGAGGAGAAGCTGAAGGAGGTCATGAGGAACAGATGGGATGACGTCGTGGCGTATCATTATACGTCCGATGTCTCCATCTATTCTCCCGCGAGCACTCTTGAGCAGCGATTCTAGGTTTTAGGGGAGCAGAAACCTGGAGGCGGCTATGGGAAGGGCTTGTTTCCCCCTATCACACCAGAGGAGAGGAAGGAGTTGGAGGAGTCCTCACCCGCTGGCATGATCAGGAGGCACATTTCGCCTCCTCCAGTTCAGAGGCCAGGGGGTCACTATGAGAGTGATGAATAGAAGAAGAAGACCCCCAACGCCCCCTCCAATGCAGAGTTGCTCGAGCTAATTACCAAGCTCGGTCGCGACAATGCTAAATTGGAGAAGAAGTTCGCTGAAGAGCGACTTGCGCGCATGACCTTGCAGGATGATTTTGATATGTTGCGCAAGGCAACAGTTGTCAAGCTCAAGCATTTCGCTAAAGCCCTAGGAGATGAAAACCTCTACAATGCACCATGAGCACCTAGGCTTTAGAATAAAATAGGCACATTAGTTTATTTATTTATTTCTTTATTCTTTCATTTGATTATTCTGTAATGTGCCTCTGCTCTATCTTGAATAAAATAAAATTTTAGTATATTAGGATTGTGTTTTTGTGTTTCCACTTGGCTTTGAATAAAGGTACAGTGTGGGGGAACTTCTCGCTGAAACACCGAAGGCAAAACAGAGTGATGGACCGTGAAACAGTACAAGCAGAACAAAACAGAGCAGCATGCAAAAGAGTTAGACCAGAAGGGTTACCCCCAGGTCGGTCGACCTGGCCTGGGCTCCTCCTGGCCTCCGTTTCTTCCTGCACGATGGTTTGCCCTCCTATACACTGTTTCTGTTGAATCTCTGCGAAAACAAATCCTGGAATTCATAACTTAAATAAAATCAACCTTTCACATCTTCCATCACATGAAAGATTTTATTAACTTACATATATTTTATTCCCTATATTTTCCTGGCATGTGGATATCTTCGTTTAATAGGAATCCATGTTATCTAAGTTATTGCTTTTTGAGATATGGCTTCATCATGAAAGATAATCTTGCTCTATCAAGTACTTGGAATTTGAAAAAAAAAATTCTTGAAAATTCTTTAGCCTTGCCATGTTCCTCATGAGTTTGAGTGACAACAATTCTACTCATATCAATACATTCCCTTTGAGCTTTGAGTTGTTTCAAAATATGTGACCCTTGTTAGAAATATTTCATGTTTTTAAAGTCAAGATCATGTACACTCCACCATGATATGCTAACCCTTACACTAAGGGCATAGCAAAAACATGCCTTCCATTTCGTATTCATGGAAAAATACTCCTAAAAAAGAATGACCCCCTCCTTCAAACAATTATAAAGAAGAGGTATGGGCTATATGCATAGAAAAAAAGAAAGAGAAAGAAAAAGACTTATGCCCAAAAAGGCATAAAAAAGAGATAAAAGAAGCAATAGCCCATACCCAGAAAAGAAAAAAAAGAAGGAGGAGAGGTCATAATAATGGAATTACTTTCCACGACATATCATACACTTGCACATCTTGACTTGATTACATGACTTGTTTCTAATTTGGATCCTAACTTTGAAATGATAACATAAGCAAAATAAGGTGTGTATCCAGATAGCTCCACATACAAAGATACAATTTGGAGAGAGTGAGTGTTGTTCCAACCACCAAAATGAGAGATCTAGAGAGAAACTCTTTGAGGAGCAAGGCAATGTATTCTTTTGCAAAAATTTTGAAAACCCAAGTACTTGGAGGTAAGAGTTATCATGACATGAAAAGGTTGTTCCTTTCTACAATAACCTAAGAGGACATGTTAGCCACTCATATAAATCTACTAAGCCAGAAAGTTTGGGAATAACCTATATGTTTGTTCATAATCATTCTTGTGATAAAACCTTAGTCTTTACTCGGGACGAGTAAAGGATAAGTGTGGGGGAGTTTGTTGGTGGCTCTTAATGATAAATTCTCATCACCAACATAGATACAAAAGAATAATAAAAAGAATAGACATAGGGTTATTTACTAACGAATTCCATTAGTTTTGGTGCATATGTGCTTGCAGGGACAAAGTGGTAAAAGAAGAGCAAAATTGGACCCAGGACTAGGTCACCCGACCCCACCAGGTCGGCCGACCTGGGCCCAGGCCCAATCGAGCTCATTCTTCTTCCATGCAAAGAAGCACATCTGAGGAAGATCTCAACTGTTGAATCAACGTCGGTTTGTACCAAGGGCCATAGTTGAGCTACTGTTGACGGTCATTAATGCACATCTCAGACCGTCAACTGTGACATACAAATATACATTCACCATAGCCATAGGGATTATATCTAACAAATTCAACCAGTTTTGGTGACTATGTGTATGCAGGAGGCAACAGGTGAAATTTGAGGCGAAATGGGCTCGGTGGACCGTCGCCCGACCTAGCCAGGTCGGCTGACGCCCAACCGAGGCCAAATGAGCCTATCTTTGGATATATGCTAGGAAAGCCACTCTAGACCAACCCTTGCCTATGCACCAAGGTTGAATCAACCCCATAAGTGAGATGGACCTCAAGAGAAGCACATAGATCAAAGGGGCCACATCCACAAGTACACATACTCAAATGGAGTGGTGTCACCTTGGGTACGACTCCAGGGCCTATAAGATAGTGGCTGGTAAAAGATGAGGCCAATCGGTCACAAAAGGTCCGTCGGCCGACCTGGCCCGGAGCCCAATGGGGTCCACTTTCCTCCAGGGCAAAGAAGCACATTTGGGGATCATCCTAGCCGCTGATTCCATGTCGGTTGAATCCAAGAGATGGGAATGGTCCAAGGAGAGGTCACATGGATTGAAGGGCCCACCTCGCAAACTAAACGTACTCAAATGCAGCCATACCACCTAGAACCGCCATGAGGACCCACTACACAGTCACTCAGCCGAAGATGGGCCCGATCGGTGCCGGTGGACGGTCGCCCGACCTGGTCCGGAGGCCAAACCGCCTCATCCTTCTGGTGCACGTTCCCACCGCCTCCAGGAGTCCATCTACGCCGTGCATCACTCAAGGCGGTGGATCCAACATCGGCCGACCTCCCCACGTCGCTTGACCTGTGATAGAGTCCGTTCGTCCTCATCTTCCACGTGTCCACTCCCGACCGCCTCTACAAGCTATAAATAGCTGCATACCAGTCATTGAAGATCATCATCGAGATGGAGTATCTAGTCAAGGCGAAGCCCTCCTCAAATGAGAGTAGAAATAGGGAGAGAGTGAGGGAGAGTCTGGAGGAGTCCCGGCGTGTCGGCGACCCTCCACTTGTACCTCAGCGGATGCGAGCTCCTTAGTAAGTATACGGGATACTCATCTTAGTATTTAAGTCTGAGTTATAGAAAGCTGAGTTCTTTATTGTGCTTGTGGGTTCGTCACTTTATTTATAGAGTGCTCTAGTCTCTAGCTAAGATTAGAGTAGTAGTATATATCTTAAGCGTGGTGCTTAGGTTATCGACTACCTTCGTTTGCCTCGTAGCCCCACGGATTAGAAGAGGTAGGCGGCAGGTGGTGATAGCCCTGTCCGTCCTTTGTAATCCTCCATGTGTGGATACGGCGTAGAGCTGTTGGCCGGCAATTTCCTAGAGGTCTAGGATACCCCGGTGCCCAAAGCAAGCATAGGAGAATTCCCTTCGCTATATTCACAGCCTTAGTGCTAAGTTATCCTCTCTACCCAGCCTTCATATAACCTCGATCGATCCGGTCAACTTTAGTGATTAGACAGTGCTGTTTCGTTCCCTGTGGATTCGATACCCTGAATACTTCCGGGTGAAAGCTACAACGGTATCCGTGTGCTTGCGGATTTATCTGTGATCGTAAGAAATACCAACAAGCTTTCTGGCGCCGTTGCCGGGGAACGGTAGCTATTGTCTAAGAACTATGGTTGCCCGTTTATCTTTTATTTTTATTTTATTTTATTTTATTATTTTACCCATGGACTCCACCCAAATCCATGACTTCTCTGCTCCAAAGGGCGAATTAATGGAGCCGCACCCCTCGTCAAATCCTATACAAACAAATAGTTATGAGCTTCGCCCTACTTTCATAGCTATGGTCCAGGAGATATCCTTCTCAGTACGTGATGAAAATCCATACCATCACCTGCACAAATTTGAGTTGCTATGCTCGTGTCTGATCATATCAAACATGACACAAGCAACGATTAGAAGGAAGTGGTATGACCATACCGTTGGGCTAACAAACGGTGGATGGGAAAAGTTACGAGACAAAGTTTTGTCTAGAGTACTTCCCCGTTCATCGGATCTGTGCCCTTCGGAAGGAAGTTATTAACTTCCAACAAAAAGAGAAGGACACGATCGTGGCAGCATAAGAACGATTCTAGGATTTCAAGGCTGCCCGATTCGTTGATATAGCCACCGGAGGATCATTCTTATATGTAACACCGGCTAGAGTGAGAGAGGTCTTGGAGAAGATTCGAGAGCACTCTCCCGCTGCTACGGATGGAACTGAGCAAGAAGATCTTCAACTAGATTCTGTCTTACCCGTAGACTTGCCCAGCCAGATCCCACACCATCCGTTAAGGCAGAGGGAACTCAGCCTTTCGGATTACCTTTTGACTTCGAGGATGATCTCTTTGAAAATCATGGAAACACCTCGGATTACTCAAGGCATAAGAAGGCTACAACACCCCTTCTTTCTCATCCTCCTGATCCTCCCCACGAAGCATTTCTTGTGAAACACATAAAGGAGGAATGGTCGGATGGAATGTGGCACTTTTCCAAAGCAATTTGGAATAGTTCACCTTCCATAATCCTTCCATGTTATATAAGGGGAATTGTCGTAGAAGCCCATTTCAACCCCAGTATGGAGGTCAACATCATGTCATGGCACATTGCACATAATCTCTTAGGAAATGTTCCGTTAAGACCATCCGACAAGCTCCTCAAAAGCTGTACCTTTGGACACATCATTCAATGTTGAGGATCACTAGTGCCGTGACAATCACGCTAGACAAAATCGAGGTCAATTTAGATTTCCACATCTTTGATACCCTCAATTTTGATCTACTCCTAGGCTATCCGCTAGAAAGGCTTCTCCAAGGAGAAGTATCTCATGGGAGCCTTTATAAAACGCTTGGGAAGGCTGCTTTTCCTATCTCTTGCACAGAAATTCCAAGGGCAAAGTCATCTCTCAAGCATAACTCGCTCAAGAAGGCGATGTTTTTGTCGCCATTCGCACCGACATCTCATCTCTACGAACACAAACAACTTCCATTACCCTCGGACGAGCAAAAGTCTTGGCCCCATGGCCCTTGGGACATTGTTCTTGACAACAGTCAGAATCAACCCCGAGCGTCCACATTGAATCTCTTGAGATAGAGAACACAAGGGCCATGGATAGGCCTGAAGCGTTGACTCTAGAGTCCGAGCAAAAGGATTCTATAAATGAGCATGAAACCTTTTCATTTGAAATCCCACAAGGATGCTCATTTAACAAATCTCCAGAGTTTACCACGCCTTGTGCCACAATCTCATACAAGGATTACAATCACCTTGAGGTCCTCAATTCTAAAATGTTTAGATGGTTGGTTGTAGATGCATCTATTTATCATAAACTTTGCAAATGTCGTGTTTGCATTTGTGGCACTAACCTCGCAGCTAAAGCTTCAATGACACATCAACAATTGGTGATGAGCTTGGAAACTACATCACCAAAGATAGCTGCAATGTGAGGATTCCTCATGGTCTAGCTTCAGACCATAAACAAAGCACTACCGGGAGATGGCCCGGATTATCATTTATTTCCCTTCAAATAAAAAGCAAGAACATGTTTTTAGTTTAATCTTTCCTTCAGGTATTTTTGGTCACTAACCATTTCAGGTAGAGATTAATAAGAACGAGATTAATAAGAACGATGGATAGGTGATGCTTAAGAACATGGAGCTACATCAGCTACAAAAACCCTGGTAAGTCTTGGTTTGGGAAAGATTACAAAAGAAGCTTGAACTCCACACACTTGTGTTATGTTACTTTCCACTGCAAACTCCAAGTGTGGGGGAGGTATGTGAGTATCCCAAGTAAGTTCTCTTTCGAGCCAAATCTTATTTTGGTTTAGAGCTTGTGTTAGTTCTTGCATATTATAAAAAAATATTTGAGTTCCAATAAAAGCTCTTGGTCTTTAGAACCAAAGAGCCATTGTTTTGTTTCCACCATATATGAATAAATGCAGGCACAAGGTCAAGTGTGGGGGTCTCTCGAGTTTTCTGATGCACACATGTTCGAGACCACCCACGTATAGGCTGCACAACATCGCACAAAGCTACACAAGAATGATCAAGGTGGAAAAGGCCCAGAAGGGGTCGGCCAACCCCATCAGGTCGGCCGACGGCCCTCTGGTGCCTTTTGTCTCCAATTTCGTCCTGAGCGATGGTTTGCGCACCCTATCCCTCATCCTCTCTGATTCATGAGTTAATTCATTCCTATCTTCAGATGATCATTAAAATTAAACTCATGATATAATAAGCTTTGATGCTCCTTTGGTTTACATGTCTATCCTTGGTTGGCTTGCATATTCTTTATTCCTTGCACATGCACCTGTTACTTGTGAGCATATATCTTTAGGAAAACATGTTTATCTAAGTGGTTGATTAATGAGATATGGTATGATGAAAGAAATCTTGCTCGTATAAAGTGCTTGGGTTGTTTTTCTTGTAAAACTTTAAATCATTAGCCTTACAAAGCTCCTCAGTGATTGCCTTATTCCTACCAAAGCCATATGATGTTAACATTGCAAAAAACCGATACACATATGCTGCTCGCTATCACTTTGAGCTTTGTCAAATTGTTGTGACCCTTGTAAGATTCTCTTCATGCTTTCATGATCAAGATCACGTACACTCCACATACACATGCTAAGCTTCTACATTGGAAGTTAGCAACATGCATTGTATCCATCTACAAAATAAATGCTCCATTTAAGTGTTGATCTCCTCTCCAAGTACTGTTGCAAAGGAGACATGGGCTATAGAAAAAAATATGGACACATGAAGGTCCAAGCATAAAAAAAAGAAAAAAAAATATGGGCACATGAAGGCCCAAGTATCATGAAAAAAATTATATAGTCATATTCTCAAAATAAATTCAAGAGGAGAGAGATCATACAAAAAGGAGTTATCATTCCATTGTTCCGCACACATGCACATCTTGATCAGATTGTATGGATAGTTATCTTCATGGATCCACTCTTTGACTTTGCAATATATGTGATGCAAGTATGCCTTATCTTTACTCCTACCTTGAGCTACATATAAGCCTTTTAGAAGTAAGTGAAAAGAGGCAAAGAAATGCCTTGGTGAGGAATCATACACAATGAGTGATCTGAGAGAATCATTTGAGGAGCTAGGTAAGGTTGTGTTTTCTGAAAATTTATTAAAAACCCAAGCTACTTAACAGAAGAGTTGAGATGACTTGAATCAAGGCCATTCTGTTCCTCAACCACCCAAGATGGCATGATAGACACTTCCAAATTCACAAGTGCAGGTATGTCTTGGAATAATTTATATGCTAGTATCATATCAATTGGAGTCATGGTTTCCACCTTAGTCTTTAAAGCTTCACTCGAGGACGAGTAAAGGCTAAGTGTGGGGAGCTAGGTCGGCCGACGCCCAATCGAGGCCAAATGAGCCTATCTTTGGATATATGCTAGGAAAGCCACTCTAGACCAACCCTTGCCTATGCACAAGGTTGGATCAACCCCATAAGTGAGATGGACCTCAAGAGAAGCACATAGATCAAAGGGGCCACATCCACAAGTACACATACTCAAATGGAGTGGTGTCACCTTGGGTAGGACTCCTGGGCCTATAAGATAGTGGCTCGTAAAAGATGAGGCCAATCGGGCACAAAAGGTCCGTCGGTCGACCTAGCCCGGTTGGCCGAGCCTGGCCCGAAGCCCAATGGGGCCCACTTTCCTCCAGGGCAAAGAAGCACATTTGGGGATCATCCTAGCTGCTGATTCCATGTCGGTTGAATCCAAGAGATGGGAATGGTCCAAGGAGAGGTCACACGGATTGAAGGGCCCACCTCGCAAACTAAACGTACTCAAATGCAGCTATACCACCTGGAACCGCCATGAGGACCCACTACACAGTCACTCAGCCGAAGATGGGCCCAATCGGTGCCGGTGAACGGTCGCCCAACCGAGCCTGGTCGCCCGACCTGGTCCGCAAGCCAAACCGTCTCATCCTTCTGGTGCGCGTTCCCACCACCTCCAGGAGTCCATCTACGCCGTGCATCACTCAAGGCGGTGGATCCAACATGATGAGTCCGGCCCAGGTGGGGTTTGGATGGAAAGCCCGACGCACCGATCTGGCCACAACGCCACTAGGGCCTCTTGTTGCGCCTCAACAATCTTAGCACCGACAGCCGAATTTACGACACACCGATCCGGCCCACAACACCACTAGGGCCTCTTGTTGCGCCTCGGCAATCTTAGCACCGCACTCCGGCGCACCCCTCAGGGAAAGGCCCAATCACCCCAAAAGACTAGTCCGATAGGGGAAGGGTGGCTCTCCCCTTTAAGGTAGCTTCCTCCTCCCTAGCCAAGCAAGGTGGGATTATTCAGAGGCTCACACGGTCACCGCCCGACTACAACTGGGCCTCTTTTGGCCCATTTTCTTGTTGCGTCTTTGCCAGCGGGTAATAATGGAGGATGTCCTCATCATTCTCCCCTTCTTAACAAGGGCCCAGCTCTGATACCAAATGATGAGTCCGGCCCAGGTGGGGTTTGGATGGAAAGCCCGACGCACCGATCTGGCCACAACGCCACTAGGGCCTCTTGTTACGCCTCAACAATCTTAGCACCGACAGCCGAATTTACGACACACCGATCCGGCCCACAACACCACTAGGGCCTCTTGTTGCGCCTCGGCAATCTTAGCACCGCACTCCAGCGCACCCCTCAGGGAAAGGCCCAATCACCCCAAAAGACTAGTCCGATAGGGGAAGGGTGGCTCTCCCCTTTAAGGTGGCTTCCTCCTCCCTAGCTAAGCAAGGTGGGATTATTCAGAGGCTCACACGGTCACCGCCCGACTACAACTGGGCCTCTTTTGGCCCATTTTCTTGTTGCGTCTTTGCCAGCGGGTAATAATGGAGGATGTCCTCATCACAATGTCGGCCGACCTCCCCACGTCGCCCGACCTGTGACTGAGTCCGTTCGTCCTCATCTTCCACGTGTCCACTCCCAACCGCCTCTACAAGCTATAAATAGCTGCATACCGGTCATTGAAGATCATCATCGAGCTGGAGCATCAAGTCAAGGCGAAGCCCTCCTCAAATGAGAGTAGAAATAGGGAGAGAGTGAGGGAGAGTCTGGAGGAGTCCCGGCGTGTCGGCGACTCTCCACTTGTATCTCAGCGGATGCGATCACCTTAATAAGTATCCGAGATACTCATCTTAGTATTTAAGTCTGAGTTATAGAAAGCTGAGTTCTTTATTGTGCTTGTGGGTTCATCGCTTTATTTATAGAGTGCTCTAGTCTCTAGCTAAGATTAGAGTAGTAGTATATATCTTAAGCGTGGTGCTTAGGTTATCGACTACCTTCTTTTGCTCGTAGCCCCATGGATTAGAAGAGGTAGGCAGTAGGTGGTGACAGCCTTGTCCGTCCTTTGTAATCCTCCACGTACGGGTACGGCATAGAGCTGTTGGCCGGCAATTTCCTAGAGGTTTAGGATACCCCGGTGCCCAAAGCAAGCATAGGAGAATTCCCTTCGCTATATTCACAGCTTTAGTGCAAAGTTATCCTCTGTACCCAGCCTTCATATAACCTCGATCGATCCGGTAAACTTTAGTAATTAGACAGTGCTCTTTCATTCCCTGTGGATTCAATACCCTGAATACTTCTGGGTGAAAGCTACAACAGTATCCGTGCGCTTGCGGATTTATCTGTGATCGTAAGAAATACCAACAGCTACCCATGGATTGGAGGGCCTAAATATAAACGTATATTCACACAAATGAGGCGTACCCACCTGGAACCGACCTCACAACCCACAAAGCGGTCACTCAGAAGAGGATGGGCCCGAGAGGCGGCAACTCCAAGTCGGCCGACTTGGGCGCGCAGCCGAACCGGTCGTCCCTTGACCCGTAGCTGCAAACCGCCTCTAGGAGAAGATCTACACCGTGCACGACTTAGGACGGTGGATCCTAGGGTCGGCCGACGCGACCGGATCGGCCGACCTGGACCCACATCCAAACCATCTCAACTTCCTCGTACCGACTCACAACCGCCTCTCCAAGCTATAAATACATGAGCTCGAGGCAGGGCTAAGCATCATCGAGCTGGATTGAAGATTCAAGGCGAAGCCCTCCTCTTATCTAGAGTAGAAATAGGGTGAGAGTGAAGGAGGGTCTGGAGGAGTCCCAGCGTGTCGGCGGCCCTCCACCAGTACCTCGACGAATGTGAGCTACTTAGTAAGTATCCAGGATTTCAACTAAGTATTTAAGTCTAAGTTATAGAAAGTTGATTTCTCTATTGTGCTTGTGGGTTCATTGCTTTATTTATAAAGTATCTTAATCTCTGATCAAGGTTAGGATAGCCGATATTATCTTAAGCGTGGTGCTTAGGTGTATATCTGCCCTCGTTTGCCTCGTATCCCCACGGATTAGTAGAGGTAGGCGGCAGGTGGTGACAGCCCTGTCCGTCCTTTGTAATCCTCCACATACGGGTACGGCGTAGAGTTGTATGCCGGCAATTTCCTAGTGGTCTAGGATACCCCGGTGCCCAAAGCAAGCATAGGAGAACTCCCTTCTCTATATTTCCAGCTTAGTGCTAAGTTATCCTCTCTACCCAGCCTTTATATAAACTCGATCGATCTGGTCAATCTTAGTAATTAGACAGTGCCTTAACATTCCCCGTGGATTCGATACCTGGTTTACTCATGGGTGAAAGCTACTGTGACAGCCGTGCGCTTGCGGATTTTCTGTTTGCCACCGCTGGTGTCAATAGTAGATTCAATAATGCTTTGGTAAGTTGGTGAATTTCACACATTTGTTCCTTGCCAAAACCCCAATGCATCTCTGTCCCCGTGCAAGTCTAGTAAGTACTTTTCGGTACCCAATCCATGTTGGGTTCTTTATGGTTAGTCACAAGAAACTTGGGAACCCAAATGGCTCTTATGCTACTTTGAGGTGAACTAATCACACTGGTAGCACAAGTACCAGCTTTATCTTTCCCAAGCTTAGCAAAGTCATAATGGACAAGATCAAATTTGGGGGCATTACCATTTAGACAATCCTTACCTAGGTGCCCCTTTGATCATCAAGTGTAGAAAATGCAATTCTTGATATTTCTTGGTGATTTGCTCTTCTTGTTGACCACTTGTCCTTCGCTAGCCTTGCTGCTTGAAGATGTGGCTTGATCATTCTTCTTGGGAGGCTAGAGTGCTACCTCAGCCTGAACCGGTCTAACCGGTCCCCCAAACTGGTCAGACTGGTTTGGTATAGGTAGTGACTCCAACTTCTGTGGATAGTCCTCAATTAAGTGCCCAACCTCCTTGCATTTGTAGCATGGCCTTTTCTTGGAGCCTCTATGCTTGTTTGCCTTGCTTCTATGCTTGGTGGAGCACATGAATGCATAGTGTCCCATGGTTGAACATTTGAAGCATTATATGTGATCATGCTCTTTTTTCTTCTTTTCTCAAGTCTTGGTCTTGTTGACTTGCTTGTCATGCTAAGGGATTAAGCCAATGACCATTCCTTCTTAAGCTTATTCGCCATGTTTTCACAGTTATCTTGAGAAGGTTGCACTTGGCTCTTTCCCTTAAGGTTGACCAAGTCATTCTTGATCTCTTCATCCTCTTGCTTGATATCTTCTTTTTCTTCAGCAATGAGGTCATCACAAGACTCTACAACAACATGCTCAACACAAGATTCGCTTGCCTCCAAGCAACAAGATTTTTCACATAATAAAGTAGAGTTCATGTGAGAGCATGTGCATGTGTGTATATGAGGTTCAAGAGATTTTACCGATGTAACCATGACCTCATGTGCTATTTCCAGTAGAGCATATGATTCTATAATCTTTTTCATGAGAACATTTAAGTTCCTTGTAGTGGGATTGTAAAGTCATATGCTCACTAGTGAGCTTCTCAAGTTGAGCACTAAGCACTTGTTTGTCTTGTTCAAAGGATGCTACACAAGTAGATAAATCAATAGCACAAGCATAATTTTTTGACAAGATTTCATACTTATTGACCAAGGAGGCATGTGAAAGCTTGAGATTTTCAAGCTCTTGAGTTAGATCCTTGATGGTTCCAACTCTATGGAATTCATCTCTCTTGGTCTTCTTCTTTCTGCAAACCATCAAGCACTTGGATCCCTCATTATTGGATAATAAGGAACCAAAAGTGGATGGGGTGACGCTTGCTGCTTGAGTGTCTTGAGCACACTCGGGGGCAGCTTCTTTGCCAGAATCGGTCAGGCCGGTTCCTTCAAAGAAGCCATCCTTTCCTCCTTTTGCTCTTCTAGCTCCTCGGCAAGAGCCACCTAAGACTCAATAGATGTTCTTGATGTAGTTGAGCACTTCTCAGGTGTCTTTGCCACTGTTTACTTGTTGTCATAGCATGTGGTCTTTGCAAATTTTTCTTCAAGCTTGACCCAAATGAGATGAGCATCTCTATGAACTGTGCCATCCTTGATGATGACATTCTGTAGCTCTGTGCTAAGATGACTCATCAAAAAGTTAGTAACCAAGAGGTTTAGTGGAAAGCATTTTTCCACTTCTTTATTAAGCTTGGGATTTGGCCAACCAAAGTTTGAAGGTATGATTCCTTCAACCACAATGCTCTCTGCTCTAGGATTAATTTCCTTAATAAACTTTAGAATTTGAGCAAATGAAGCAACATAGTCTGAGACATTGAAAGCGAGTGTCTCAAGAGATACCTTACAATATATCGACACCTTTTCTCATGGCAGTTAAGCCTGGATGTGATTCCTTTCTGTGATACTAATTGAAAGGACCTTGATGTCACCTACAGGGGAGTGAATAGGCGAAACTGCAACTTACAAAATATTAAAACCTATTGTCAGTATAGGAACCAGTCAGACCCGTTGCACAAACCGGTCAGACCGGTTTTGGTCACACAGCTGGCTAACAAATGAAGTTCACAAACCACTTTTGGTGTCAAGCTTCAGTAAGTGTTTCCAGGTATGTTTATGAAGCTCCGGCACACAACACAAGTACATAAAAGTAGATCGATGCGGAATTACAAGTAAATGCTAGAATTGACAAATGTAAGGAAATGGAGACAGCACACGAGCAATTGTTTACCAAAGTTTAGCTTCACTTTCCACACAGGCTCATGAATCCTAGTCTCCATTGAGGTGCTCACGAAGAGCCGGGTTGTCACCTAACCCTTTCTTCATCCAATCAAACACCAAGGACGATTGAGTTTACTTACTATGTTCCTCACCAAGAGGATGGGTAATACAAACTTCCGAGGCACAACCACAACAAGGTCGTGTGCTCCTCGACGACATCAAGCCGTCCAGGAGCAAAGCTCCAAGAGTAACAAATGCTTCATGAGTTGCTCCACGACAATACAAGTGCTTAAGGCCAGATTGGTCACAAAGCTCACAGTCGAGTCTCTCTCTCTCAACCCAACTCAAAGATCCCACAAGGATACTCAAATCTCACAAAGAGAGGTTGGGGAGAGCTCAGCTGGCTTCAAGAAGGTGTGAAACACACACAGAACTAGCAGACCTTAAAGAGGAGCTCATGAGTATACATACTCTTCTCCAACAAAACTAGCCGTTTTTCTATCATACAAAGCCGGTCAGACCGGTTTTCAAACTCAACTAGCCGTTAGCGCTCAACGGCCAGGAATCGGTCAGACAGGTCCCCAAAACCGGTCAGACCGGTTTTGGCCAGACAACCCCACTAAGCTAGATATCATTTAGTTAGACTACACATGGGATTACTTGAGCACTTCAGTGGATGTCATTCAACCAGTGTTGCATCCCTCTTGATAGTACGACATACCTATGCTCAAGATATAAAAGAATACATTGCAATTGAAACACTTGAGCTTGTATGTTGGAGATCATGCCAATACTTGTATATCACATCTTGAGGGCTTTCAACATTGAATACCAACTATGCATATCCTTCTTGAGCTACTGACTTGAACCTTCAAATTTAGAATGAAAACTACTTCTAGTCCAAATCATAATTTACATAACTGATTAGATGCATTGCATTGCTTCCCTTGGTAGACTTGGATATGATGCTTCGAAACCCCCCGGATACTAGTCACTTCGCCTTAGCAATATGCACATGGTCATATTCCATCGCTTAACCAAAGCTTGCTTAGTCCCTCGCTCTAGTCATCTCATTTTGTTTCTTCACCACTTACCCTTGCCTTATTTAGTGTAGCTTTGCTTTGCTGTCAATAGTGAATTCCAATTTGAAAGACTCTTCAAAAGCTTGTTCTTGATTGATAAAGAGTATCCCATAAATTGCAAGCTTCCAATCATGAAGACCAATATGTATCACATAAGCTCATGTCCTTTTATCATACATACATGAAGTCTTGCAATATCCAATCTTGTATATCATTTCACTTTGTCAAACAAGTCATCTTATAGTCTTGGAGACCCACATAGCATATCCCCAAGTCTTTGCTTCACCATTGCTCGTTTTGTCTTGACACTTGGGTCACCTGGGTTGGACTTGGATGAGCCGAGTTAGCTTCTCTGTCCTGAATTTAATTTCACCTGGCTGACCTGGGAGACACCTGGATGAGCCAGGTTAGCTTCATTATTTACATAGCAAGTCCTTCGTAGAGTTAGAGACCATATGTCATGCAATAAACCATGTCTCCAATATGAACACCAATAACTTGTCATCCTTTAAATAGGCACAATTTAATCACACACTTGCTTGCTTGTATCAATAAATATATTTTGATGAGCATATTGAACACAATGAATCATAAGAATAATTCCTGCTCATCATCTCAAGCAAACAAGTTAGTCCTTTAATTGTTTTGTCATCAAACTAACCAAAACCTGCATGGAGGCCTAGATGCACTTTGAAAAAGCCGAGGGGCTTTTCTGCAAAAGCGGCACTGCGCGGCAGGCTGGGCTGACACAGAGTGGACATGGCTGCCGCGAGGCGCACACGTGGTCATGGACTGGGTCCACTGGTCCAAGGTGGACCGGTTACACACCGAAGGGGTACGGGGCGGATCAGACCGTCCGGATTAGATCCGACGGCCCAGGTTTGAAGCGGGCGGCCGACGTCGAGCGGCGGTGCGGGTGCGGGAAATGGGGTTGCGGAGGGTGGTCTGGGGTTTTATAGAGGATAGGGTGAGCTCCGCGGGGAGTCCGGGGCTGACGCGGGACGGCTCGTGCCATATTCGTGCGGCCGTTGCGCTGCGGCGGTGGCGGCCGGACTCGATTCAGAGTTGGGCTTGGTGGAGGGGACGGGCCCGACAGGTGGGCCCCACCTGTCGGCCGCTCGGGCGGAAGCGCACAGGAGTGGGGACGCCTTCAGTGGAGGGAAAATGGGAGCGGGAGGCGGCGGGGTGAGGCGGCCCGCGTCGGGCTAGAAGTTGAGATGGGCCGCGGGGGGAGAGAGAGAGAGAGAAGGAGGAGGCGAAGTGGAGCTGGCTGAGGAGTTAATGGGGCTAAAGCAAACTCTTGCGCTGAAAACAAAAACACACTCATTCAATAGCAAATTCAAAGGGGATTTCAAATGTAAATTTGTATCCCACTAAATGAATTGCTAAGAAACAAAAATATGCTCCAGCATGAATACACATACATGTTTCTAACACTTATGTTTGATTTTAATTTAGTAGAATAATTCCATAAACACCTATGTGAACATGTACACATTAATAATTAAATATATTAAATCCTAATTATTATTAAGGCCTATTTTAGGGCGTTACAGATCAATGCAAGAAGAATCCTAACATAAAACACACATTAAAATAAGAAAATTGCAAAACAAGAAAATTAAATTAAGTACAATGTACCAGAAAACAGACTTACATCAGAATCACGTTCAAGGCCATCACACATTTCAATATCTTCATCCTCACTTCCACTTTCAAACTCATCATCACCATCAATATCAACATTCTCACTAGATTCTGAGTCAACTTCATATTCAACATCTCTACGCCTTTTACGAGCCATCTATATGCAACAAAACCATCAAAAAAACATTATTGATTATACTCACATTTAGGCACTCAGCAGAAAACCAATAAACTATTATAACTAATTCAAACTTATAGTGCCTAATCATATTCCCCTATATGAACAACAACTAATTGAATAAGAAATTAGGAGCAACAAATTCATATCGTTATATAAATGAAATAGAGGAATCAAAGTTCGTCAACAAACAATTACTAGAAAATTTGCAAATCACACAAATGTTGATAAATACAACAACACAATAACAGTTTCATTACCAAACCATAAATTCCTAACAACAAAGGGAATCATCGAACACCACCTTGAACTCGTGAATAATCTCCTAATCAAATAAGAAATTCTCACCCGCTCTGAATCTAGAAAGTTCTAAATCAACATCATATTCAAAATTCTAAGAGAAATTAAACTAGAATCTTAAAACAATCAAACAATGCCATCGACTAGAACCAGAACGACACAACATAATCACATAAATTACTTGAAAATCGCTTCACTAAAATAGAAAACTACATATATGTTGGTATTTCTTAACGTTTACATTATTCTGCTAGCGCACAGAAGTACGTTGTAGCATTTCACCCGAGAGTATTCCAGAGTATCGTTATTTGTTTATCCGCAGGGAAAGCATTTACTTAAATAGAGGTGTCATCCAATGCATTTACTTACAATATCATTAATCTACCATAGTCTAGACAGGGGTATGTGATATGGAAGTGTAGGAGTAAAGTGACACACAGAAGTTCATTGCTTATTATTAAGTAGTCTTAATTAGTAATAGAACATTAGTAACGATCATAAAGGGTTCATTAGCATCATACAAATAGGACTTGGATATACAACAGTATCCTATACAAGCTCATATAAGGGACATATGACAGAGGACATATCAAGGTGTCTAGTGGTTCCCTGTTGACGGTCCTTATAATGGAAAATTCGACCGTCAATAGGCTCAGAAAACCAACAAAGGTCAAGCATAACTTAGACATTAGTATTCAAATAATGCTATACCATGCATATCTGGAATATATTTGAGTACAGGGACTACGGTGCAAAAGATGGACGAAACTAGGCACAGACCTAGGTCGGCCAACCTGGCTAGGTCGGGCGACGGGGCCTGAACCCCAATCGAGGCCATTTTCCACACATGTCAAGAAGCACACAAAGGAAGGATCATGGACGTTGAAACATGGTCGGTTCAAGTCAAGGGTGAGGATGAGCCACGTGTCACTCCCACAGATTGAAGGGCCCACAGCTCAATTCATCTGCACCTAAACAGAGTATACCCACCTGGAACCGTCATAAGGACCCACATGGTAGTCTACCAGAGAAAAGTGAGGCCAAAAGGCGGCAGAGCCAGGTCGGCCGACTTGGCCCTGCAGCCGTTTCGCTCCCCCCTTGACCCGTACGTGTAAACCGCCATCAGGAGTTCATCTGAGCCGTGCAACGCTGAAGACGGTGCATCCTAGGGTCGGCCGACCTTGGCACATCGACCGACCTGGGCCCACCTCTAAACTGCCACAACCGCCTCTGGCCGGCTCCAACTACCTATGTGATGCTATAAATACCTGCAAAGGGCGCCGTACTCAACGCACACCAGAAGAAGAGCTCTCCTTTGCTACAAGTTTAGTCTTAGTCTTAGTAGTGATAGTTATAGTGTTA
>CM014278.1:20660012-20674263 GCA_004135705.1 Alloteropsis semialata | reverse complement strand
CCGGGAAAACAGTGCAACCACGGGAATCAAATGGGCTCTGGTCTTGACTAAGTAAATTTTGAAAGGTCTCGTAGCGTCCCTATGCAGTCACACCAAAGGTAGTGTGATGAATGTGCCTAGCTAGCACTGCGTGGTTGGGTTATAAAGTTCTTCTGAACTTTTACGCGACCAGTGGGGAAAGTGTACAACCTCTGCAGTGTGTAAACTGTTATAACAGCCGTACTCACAGTTACAAGTGGCCTGGATCCTTTTTGACAGTGACTTTTTTACCCCGGTGATGTTTAAAATGAAATGACAATGGAATGATGGTGGACCTGATAATACTTCTCTACTTATACTTGATTTGGGTTACAACTGGGTTTTTCCTATTAGTAACGATCATAAAGGGTTCATTAGCATCATACAAATAGGACTTGGATATACAACAGTATCCTATACAAGCTCATATAAGGGACATATGACAGAGGACATATCAAGGTGTCTAGTGGTTCCCTGTTGACGGTCCTTATAATGGAAAATTCGACCGTCAATAGGCTCAGAAAACCAACAAAGGTCAAGCATAACTTAGACATTAGTATTCAAATATGCTATACCATGCATATCTGGAATATATTTGAGTACAGGGACTACGGTACAAAAGATGGACGAAACTAGACACAGACCTAGGTCGGCCAACCTGGCTAGGTCGGGCGACCGGGCCTGAACCCCAATCGAGCCCATTTTCCACACATGTCAAGAAGCACACAAAGGAAGGATCATGGACGTTGAAACATGGTCGGTTCAAGTCAAGGGTGAGGATGAGCCACGTGTCACTCCCACAGATTGAAGGGCCCACAGCTCAATTCATCTGCACCTAAACAGAGTATACCCACCTGGAACCGTCATAAGGACCCACATGGTAGTGTACCAGAGAAAAGTGGGGCCAAAAGGCGGCAGAGCCAGGTCGGCCGACTTGGCCCTGCAGCCGTTTCGCTCCCCCCTTGACCCGTACGTGTAAACCGCCATCAGGAGTTCATCTGAGCCGTGCAACGCTGAAGACGGTGCATCCTAGGGTCGGCCGACCTTGGCACATCGGCCGACCTGGGCCCACCTCTAAACTGCCACAACCGCCTCTGGCCGGCTCCAACTACCTATGTGATGCTATAAATACCTGCAAAGGGCGCCGTACTCAACGCACACCAGAAGAAGAGCTCTCCTTTGCTACAAGTTTAGTCTTAGTCTTAGTAGTGATAGTTATAGTGTTAGATCTCTTGAAGGGCTTCCGGAGGAGTCTTGGTAAGTTCTAGAGTACAGTTTTTGTATTCTCTTACTTACTTGTAGTACTCTGAGCTTAATGGAAATACCTTCATACTTATGTTGTATGCCTCAGTTATACCTTGTCCACTTAGTATATACTACTTATGTCTTGCACCTTATTCAAGTGAATGTATGCTATGACATTAGCTCAATGTGCCTCTTGGTTGCTCTATTTATTAACATGATAGATAGAATTGTATTACATATTGCAAGTATGGTGTTTGGGATATGGAATACTGTTGAGGGTACTGCTGCCCCACGGATTAGTAGAGGTAGGCGGCAGGTGGTGACAGCCCTGTCCGTCCTTTGTAATCCTCCACGTACAGGAGTGGGTATTAGGCCTTCATGATAAGACATCCTACTGTCGTCCCTTGATGAGGGAACCACTGGATACCTCGATATATCCTCTTGCATATAATCATTGAGTGAGCTTGTATAGGGTATTGTAGTATGTCCAAGTCCCATATGTATGATGCTAATGAACCCTTAGTAATCTTTACTAATGTACTTACTAACTAAGACTACCTTAATGATGAGCAATGAACTTCTGTGTGTCACATTACCCATTCACTTCTATATCATTTACCCCTGCTTAGATTATGGTATATTAATGTTGTTGTAAGTAATTGCATTGGAATGACACCTCTCTTTTAACTAAACGATTTCCCTGCGGATAAACAAATAACGATACTCTGGAATACTCCCAGGTGAAATGCTACAACGTACTTCTGTGCGCTTGCAGAATATCTGTAACGTCTAGATTTACGATGAAGTATCTCTAGTACCATCACTACTCTAAGTGGTGATGCTAAGAAATACCAACAAGCATTTCTGGCACCGTTGCCAGGGAAAGCAATGGTTAAAGAGATTTGATCATCCATGCATTTAATGCAACATGATTAATTGCTAGTAATCTAGCAGATTTACCCTTTTCTTTTTGCTCTGTTTCTCTGTGATGTGAAACAGGGTAGTGTATGACTGGTTTCCAATTACCATCCAACTACGTCGAGAACCCGAATACCATAGGAAGGAGGGTACGTTCTCGTGTCGTAATCCCTCAGGTGTTCTTGTCGGAGACCGAACCAGTCATCGGAGAATCCTCCAACCAAGGAGAACAACCCGTTCCCGTAGCACCCCAACCGGAAGAAGCCATGGCCGATAGGACCATACACGACTACTCTGCCCCGTCCGGAGGTGGAAATGGGGGATCATGCTTTTGAGCTGAAGGCCTCGCTAATCAACATGGTGCAGGCTAGCCCCTTCTGCGGGAAAGCCAATGAGGATGCCAGTGCTCACCTGCAGCATTTCCTGGAGGTCTGCAGCACCATCACCATCCGAGGAGTGGATCAAGAGGCCATCAGGCTCCGCCTGTTTCCGTTCTCACTGTTGGAAAGAGCCAAACAATGGTTCTATTCCAACTGTGATGCAGTGAACACATGGACTAAGTGCTCCAACGCCTTCTTGGCGAAGTTCTTCCCTATTGGGAAAACCAATGCCCTTCGGGGAAGAATTTCTAGCTTCCAACAAGAGTCCGGGGAGACGGTTCCGGAAGCGTGGGATCGCTTCCAGGACTACATTCTGGCATGCCCCCACCATGGTATGCAAGAATGGCTCCTGCTCTAGAACTTCTACCATGTGCTGTCCCAGACAGCCCGTGAACACATGGACGCTGCTGCTGGAGGGGCATTCCTCTCCTTGACCGTGGCCGCCGCTAAGCTACTCATCGAGAAGATGGTGTCAAACCAATCCTAGAATGACGACCGTCTTTAGGGACGCAAACGCGGTATGCACACCGCAAAGGAGGTGGACATGCTAGCCGCCAAGATGGATCTCATCATGAAGCGTCTTGATGACCGCACCAAGGATGGAGGCGCCGACAATGAAGGGCCAATGGACTCACACATGACGTGTGAAGTCTGTGGAGAAACTGGCCACTCGGGGAACAACTGCCCCGAGACACAAGAGGAGGTACAGTTCGTGAACGGCAACAACGGGTACCGGCCTCAAGGGAACTGGAATCAGCAACGCCCATTCGTAGTAGTTAGTGTTTTCTAGTAGTGCGCTTTTCAAAACTGTTGTATTGATTGGTGTATTGCTTTGTTAGATGTATCTTGTGTGCTGATGTTGATCGTGCCAATCGATGAGCTGTTCAACATTGAAGGAGAGCAAGGTTCTGAAGAAGAGAATTACCGACAATATATTGAGGAAGGCAAGTATAACACGAGAAATCCTTGATACCTCTACACATTATTAATCACATACATTCATGCACGAGTTAAACTGTTTAGGATATCCCTAGTACTTCTGAGACTTACTTTCTTGCTCAACCGGGTTATGCATCTTTTGGGTAGCAAAAGCTAGGCTATACAACATGAGCTTACCGTCTTTGGACGATGATACTTGGATACTTATGATCATTTGCGAATGATTAAAACTTGCTTTTTAGCAACCTGGTTAGGTAGCTGGAACATGTGCTGTGTGCTTTGTTCTCAGCAAACTCTTGTTCTAGAATATATGTTGTGTGCTTTATTCTAGGCAATTCACGATCTAGAACATGTGATGTGTGCTTTGTTCTAGGCAACCCTTAATTTGGACATGTGCTGTGTGTTTTGTTCCAATCAACCTTAAATCGGAACATGTGCTGTGTGCTTTGTTCTAATCAACCTTTAAACTGGAACATATGCTATGCTTTGTTCTGGGCATCACTTGTTATGGTCTATCTTAAAGTGGCAACCCGGGAAAACAGTGCAACCACGGGAATCAAATGGGCTCTGGTCTTGACTAAGTAAATTTTGAAAGGTCTCGTAGCGTCCCTATGCAGTCACACCAAAGGTAGTGTGATGAATGTGCCTAGCTAGCACTGCGTGGTTGGGTTATAAAGTTCTTCTGAACTTTTACGCGACCAGTGGGAAAAGTGTACAACCTCTGCAGAGTGTAAACTATAATAACAGCCGTACTCACAGTTACAAGTGGCCTGGATCCTTTTTGACAGTGACTTTTTTACCCCGGTGATGTTTAAAATGAAATGACAATGGAATGATGGTGGACCTGATAATACTTCTCTACTTATACTTGATTTGGGTTACAACTGGGTTTTTCCTATTACATTGTGGTAATTTGGTTAATGCTAAAATTGAACAACTAAAAGTGCTTATCGCAGTTAAACCGTGTCAAGCCTTTAGCCTTCTGCTGACGCGGAAAATCGGCGGTCGTATCCTCCGCGTGCAGCCCACGAAGACCAGGGAGATCTGCTTCGCTCCAGTGCCAGCCTACACTAAGTTCAGGTTCGCGGCGTGCCAGTCAATTTGACCTGAAATTGACAAGGGAATAAAATAGTTAAATTACTCTTTGATTGTGCCGGCTCTATTCCAAACGGCGAAGGCACGTCGGATTTTAGCCAAGACCCAATCAGAATGTATCGGCCGATACCAATCGGACCTCAAAATCGGACTTCATAGATGACGTCAATCGGACCAAATAATCGGACCTCAATTAGACACCGAATCGGACCTCAGAATCGTACCAATCAGGATCGGACCTTGTAACAGATCAGCCTTTAAATAAAATAAAGCATAAAATATGACCGATATGTAAATAATGGATCAGCTGTGCCTTTGGACAAGATATTAAATAATCAAAGTGTAAGCCGATACATCGTCCATCTTGCCTAATTGTCAGTTTGATTTATCTTATCGGACCATCTAACCAACCGATCGGACTATAGCCTTTTCAGAGAAATCTAGCTCCGACGTAGGAAATCTAGATTTCTCCAACTATGATCAGATCGGATAGCTAGACAATCAAACTCGACTCATCAACCTATCAATTAAACAAGATGCTCGCACAGGTGTTGACCAGATTAAGCAAATAAGCAGATAAAACATTAACAGGATCATTCTGATTCTAAGATATGCTACCAAATAATCAAGCGAGACCTAGCTCCGACGTAGGGAATCTAAACCACACTTAACATTCAAATAGCAATGAGGCATAACCAAAGCTTCCTTTGACTAATCAAGATGAATCTAGCTCCGACGTAGGGAATCTAGACCAAACATGACAATCAAAGATCAATCTAAGTATATTGCGAAGATCCAGCTCCGACGTAGGGAATCTACATCAAACGCAATACTCAAAGAACAACCAGATTAAACCACAAAGCAGGATCGGACCTAGAACGATGCTGTAAGACAAATATTGCTTAAATCGGACCAAGACCAATGCTCAAAGCCGTTGAAGAAGTAGAATTGATTCACATGGCGTAGATCTAAACCAATCTAGCAACTCCAAACAAACCGCAAAGGCTGCCTTTAGTAACCAATATGAGTCTAGCTCCGATGTAGGGAATCTAGCCTAATCTTGATATCTAGCTCCGACGTAGGGAATCTAGACTTAAAGTGCACCCCGATAAAACGATTAACTGTTGGATAATCAATATTGATCTAGCTCCGACGTAGGGAATCTATATCAATCTTGCTTATCCAGAGATAAATCGGTTGAACAGTATAAACGAGAAAAGGCGATGCGCCTCAATTCAAAGCCTATACTAGTTCGATAAATTGACTAACTTACTGGTAAGCCGGAGATCAGAACTGATGCAGCCCGTCCACCAATGAGCTTCGTCGGTAACTACTACTAGGGTTTTTGGCGTGAAGCCGGGTTGTATTGATTGTGAGAATATTCTTTACAATGGACGAGGGTTTATATTTATACCCTGGTCATGAAGAGTCCTGATCGGACCAGACTAACTTGCAGATAAAGTAATCTAATATTTAACATAGAATGGGACTTTTAATAAGCCTTCTGAAAAGGAAATAGTCCCCGCTCATGCCACGCTTCCCTTTTTAGCCGATGCGCCCTTCTTCGTTCGTCACTAGAATGGACTCCTTACCTTATCGGACCTCTTCTGCATATCGGCTTCCTTCTCTGTCATCTTCGGCTTTGACCAGTCAATGGGTCCACCAGCCTTACCACGTCATCATATGACTCGGCATACCTGGTGCGAAAATCCGGTGTCAACACATGCCCCCCAGTTTCGGAGTATGAAGGATTCATGCTTCAAAATTCTGTAAATCCAGCGTCTCAATCTCCTAGCCGATGCAATTCGCTTCATAGATTCAACACCTTGACTTCTCTAGCACTGCCCTTTTCATAGCTGATACCTTTCTTCAAGCTTCTTTATCATAACATGTTAGCCAATATGAATAATCAAGAAAACTCTACTCTTCCTGCTAAATAACTTGGTTCTTTCATTTTCAAATCAAAACATAACTTCGCTCCTCAAATGATTCTCTCAGATCGCTCAATGTGTATTATTCCTCACCAAAGCACTGTATCGTCTCTTTTTCTTCCTACTTCTAATAAGGCCTTTTTTGTGGAGCTCAGGGTAGGATATAGAAAGGAAGCATACTTGCACTGCATATCTTGCAAAGTCAAAAACCAGACCCAGTGGAGAAAATAAGTCATACAATCAGATCAAGATGTGCATGTGTGTGGAATTTTTGGGTGAAATTCCTTTTTGCATGACTCTTCATTTTATTTTTCTTTTCAGATATGGGCTATCTTTCATATTTATTTTTTATCACTCTTCCTTATGCTTTTGAGCACGGATCATATATTATTTTTTTTCTTTTTCTTTTTTGCATAACCCATACCTTTTGTATAATGAATTTGAAAAGTCATGTCAAAGGGACGGAGTATTTTTGTATGGATGGAAGGCATGTTTTTGCGTAACTTCCAGTGTAGAAGTCAGCATATGAATAGTCGAGTATGCGAATCCAGACCAAATGACCGATGTGCCCGGAAATTAAAGTCTAGCATACCCAACAATGGAATAATATGTGGAGTGTACGTGATCTTGATCTTAAAAGCATGAAACGAATCTCACAAGGGTCACAAACAATTTGACAATGCTCAATACAAAACAAGCAGCATATGTGTAAGGTTTTCAGAAGATATCAACATATGGCTCTGTTAGGAATTTCATATCATTGAGGAACTAAGCTATGTATTTTATTTTCACAAAATTAAATTCCCAAGTATTTCACAGTAAGAAATAAAGTTTACTTGATCATACCATAGTTTTCGGATCGACGAGCCAACGTCGTGTTAGCATAGATGTTGAAATCCTTTCTTCTGAATCTTGGTATTCCAGCACTGTTCCTTCATCAGCAGCGACGGCATGAGCAGCAGTGGTATCGGCTTTACGAATTTACCCAAATGCTAGGGTAGTACTTCTTCAAATATTTCCCGTTCAACCAAGACATGTCTGATTGATTTGTAACGTAACTTCCTAGAAGTCTTGACAGAAGAATCCTTCAAATATTCAACGATTTCTTTCCTCCAATCTCCCTCCTGTATCTCCTGTACCATCACATCGGACATAGGCCGATAGCCAGACGCCTTTTGCGCCATCCGATCTGCTTCCTCGTTACGATGTCTTGAAATATACTTAAGAATTACCAAGGCGAACTGTTCAATCAAATCCCGGCATTTCTCAAAGTAAGGCATCAACGCATCCATCTTGCAATCATACGTGCCGAGTAACTGATTAATGACCAACAAAGAATCTCCAAATACGCCGATCTCTTTAAGAATCTGGAGATCTTTCATCAATGCTTCATATTCCGCCTGATTATTTGTGCACTTTTCAATCGGATAAGAAAACTCGAATCTTGCCCCCCGAGGCGAAATAATAAGAAGGCCGATTCCACAACCATCATTGCAAGATGAACCATCAGAGAACATGGTCCAGGGAACTGCGTCAATCACATCGGCCTCTGTATTGATCAGACCAATTACATCAAGCTCCATGGTGCATTGTTCAACAGTATCAACATTAGGTCCACAATGATCAGCAACCAAATCAGCCATTAAAATAAAGTTTCAGAGCCGACTGCTTGGACCGGCTGTAATCCTTGATCGGACACTTTGAGGAAATCTCCATCCCATGTTTTTCCTGATAGGCATTCAATCCCTTCAAATTCCCAAATCGTTGACTCGTCTGTTGTAATGCTAACCGAATCATCAGCTGGAACAATCTCCACATTATTGTCTTGCCATTGAATCAAACACTGGTGCATCGTGGATGGGATGCAACAATTGGCATGAATCCAATCTTGCCCGAGGAGCATGCTGTAAGAACCTTGGCCATCAATCACAAAGAAAGTGGTCGGTAATGTCTTGCTGCCGATGGTCAACTCCACATGAATTGCCCCCAGAGGCTCTGAAACGTTTCCACCAAAATCCTTGAGTGTCATATTGGTCTTGATCAGATCATCAATCCCTTTTCCCAACTTGCAGAACGTGGAATAAGGCATGAGATTGACTGCAGCTCCTCCATCAACCAGCATCTTGGTCATCGGCTTCCCATCAACATATACAGAGGCTTCAGATGCCGATATCCGTTTGTATTTGGCTTCTCAAAGATAGCCTTCTCTGAATCAAGAACCAAGCATGCAGCGGTTTCTTCCAGTTCATAATCAACCTCACCATCATCTTATTCATCAGGAGCAGCAAAATCAAAAGGCAACATCAAAACCATGTTTATTGGGGCCGATGTGCTTGCTTCATCATCATTGGCCATCTTGATGCGCCAAGTTTTCCTCTCCTTAGCTAACTCTTGCTCCTGAATCTGCTCATGATAGCGCAACCTCTGAACACGTCTCTTTTTGGACCTAGAAATCCCCGATGGGCACCACTGTCCAGGCTTCATTTGATGTTCTTTATTCCGATCCCGAACTGGAGCCTTTTCTTCCATTTTTTCAGGGTCAAGAGCATCAACCTGGCCTTCGATATTTTTATGGCCATGAGCATCAACTCGGCCTTCATCTCCTTGATGATGATCATCAATCCTGACGCCGATCCGTTCATGAACTGATCGTCGACCTCTCTTGAAAGCTCTGTATTCTTCATACTGGAGACTGCATTCAGGACAATCTGCTTTAGATGGTAATCTGAGCTTCTCGTTCCAGCAGAACACGAAGAAAGGACATCTCCAGTGACCATCATCTTGATCGTACTGCTCATAAGTCTGACGTCTGTCCATATACCAATCGGACCTATCATCGCACCAGCGTCGTCCATCGGACCTATCATCATATCGGCGTCGTCCATCGGACCTATCATCATATCGGCGTCGACCATCGGACCTGTCATTGTATTGGCGCCGATCATCAGACCCATCATCAAACCGTCTCGCCTGATTTTCGCGCCTCTGACGCCGTCGTTCCTCGTGCTCTTCCCATGCTCGAGCTGCTGCCTGCTGCATTTTGTACTTGTTAATCAGCATCTGGGAAGTCACACGTGGCCGATATCCACCAAGAGCATTAGATTCACGCCCAAATGCCTGATGATTCCTCCACAGCTCTTCAACAGTAACTTGAACTGCAGGATCAACGGCACCAGAACTCTTGGCGTGGTCCAATGTAAGCACCTTAAACTTCCCCTTCTCATCAGCATCAACCATATTATTGGAAAAGGAGAAATCAGCAAAGTTATTAGGAAAGGGATGACCATCGATCTTCATGGCTTTCTTGTTATCTTCAAATTTGATCTTGCCAGATTCAATAGCCAATTGGATCTCCCTCCTGAACACCTTGCATTCATTTGTTTCATGAGAAGCTGAGTTGTGCCATTTGCAATATTTGCGTTTCTTCAACTCATCGGCCGATGGAATTGAGTGATTTGCAGAGAGTTGGATAAGCTTTTCACTGAGCAGCAAATCAAAAATCTTATCGGCCTTTGTTATATCAAAACCAAATTTCTCAGGGTTCAGTTTGCTCCATGGTAATGATACTGGCTTTTTGGACTTGGTCCATTCAGCTATGTTGATATCAGCCTCTTCTTCAGAATCAGAGAGATAGGACACTTGTTTTGAAAACTTTGTACGCTTCATCTCTTGATATCGGACCTCATGGGCTGACACCTTCTGCACTAATTGTCCCAACGTCTCAAACTCCAGAGCCGAAAACCTTTCCTTGATCGGCGTGAGTAAACCCTGGAATGCAAGCTCGGCCAACTGCATGTCAGATAGCCTCAAACTGTAGCATCGATTCCTGATTTCACGGAATCGTTGAATATACTCTTTAACGGACTCATCATTCCTTTGCCTGACAGCAATCAAATCGGAAATCTTCATCTCATTGAGACCAGAAAAGAAGTATTTATGAAACTGCTTCTCCATATCGGACCATCCTGTGACTGATCCTGCTGGCAACGACGTAAACCAAGTAAACGCTGGCCCTGATAGTGACAGAGGGAAGAATCTAAGCCTGAGTCCCTCTTCTGAAGCAGCCTCACCACATTGAGCCAAGAATCGGCTCACATGTTCGATGGTGGTCATATCATCCTGCCCGGAGAATTTTGAAAAGTCCGGCACTCTATAACGTGGAGGAAGTGGCACTGCATCAAAGTAAGATGGGTATGGGTGCCGGTACAACCTCGCTTCATCTTTAGGCTTCAAACCGAACTGATTCTGAATCACCTCGGCTATTTTCTATGACCAATCGGACTGTTGACTTCCAGGTGGCATCCCATCAGCTATATCCATCATATAATTATTGTAATCACCGATCATACGCCGATGTGTAGGGATCTCTGCGCGTAGTTTTGCAGCCGCAGGTTGTTTCTCTTCTTCGTTCAGAGTCCTAGCATATTTTTCACCATGTGGGCCGACAATAGATCCATCGGCCATCAACAGAAAACCGTTGGCCAGTTCAATAGGAGGTGGTGGAGCAATCGGAATCTGTGGAACAACAGTCATGGCATTATCTTCAGTTTCTTTGCCTTTTCCTGACCCTGATGTTCCCGTAGAATCTGGTATAAACACTGGACCTTTCAAGCAAATAGCATCATCCACCGCCTTCTTGATGAGATTATCTAAAGAATTCACCAAAGTGCCTGACTGGTTAATCAATGCATGATGAACAGCTTGGTGAATCATCTCTGTCATGTTGATCTGGTACTCCCGAGCATCAGTTGTCTTCTTGATTAACTCTAGATCTGGGAGAGGACCTTTGAGTATTGGTCTTGAACGATTACGTCCAAATTGGCCAAGGCAGAGCTTCTCAAATGCATCAATCTGGGCCTGAACTGCATCTAATTGAGCTTTAGACAGATCGGCCTTTGTAATTGGAATGGCCGTCTCAGGCGTCTTGTTCTTGTCATTCTTGGTCTTCTCAGCAGCTTCTTTTTCAGCAGCAAGTTTTGCTGCAGTTTCTTTCTCAGCGGCGAGCTTTGCTGCGGTTTCCTTTTCAGCATCAGACGACGACATCTTGAAATTTGCTTCTCGTGTCCCACTGGGCGTGCCAAAAATGTGTTGACACGGAAAATCGGCGGTCGTATCCTCCGCGTGCAGCACACGAAGACCAGGGAGATCTGCTTCGCTCCAGTGCCAGCCTACACTCCGTTCAGGTTCGCGGCGTGCCAGTCAATTTGACCTGAAATTGACAAGGGAATAAAACAGTTAAATTACTCTTTGATTGTGCCGGCTCTATTCCAAACGGCGAAGGCACATCGGATTTTAGCCAAGACCCAATCAGAATGTATCTGCCGATACCAATCGGACCTCAAAATCGGACTTCATAGATGACGTCAATCGGACCAAATAATCGGACCTCAATTAGACACCGAATCGGACCTCAGAATCGGACCAATCAGAATCGGACCTTGTAACAGATCAGCCTTTAAATAAAATAAAGCATAAAATATGACCGATATGTAAATAATGGATCAGCTGTGTCTTTGGACAAGATATTAAATAATCAAAGTGTAAGCCGATACATCGTCCATCTTGCCTAATTATCAGTTTGATTTATCTTATCGGACCATCTAACCAACCGATCGGACTATAGCCTTTTCAGAGAAATCTAGCTCCGACGTAGGGAATCTAGATTTCTCCAACTATGATCAGATCGGATAGCTAGACAATCAAACTCGACTCATCAACCTATCAATTAAACAAGATGCTCGCACAGGTGTTGACCAGATTAAGCAAATAAGCAGATAAAACATTAACAGGATCGTTCTGATTCTAAGATATGCTACCAAATAATCAAGCGAGACCTAGCTCTGACGTAGGGAATCTAAACCACACTTAACATTCAAATAGCAATAAGGCATAACCAAAGCTTCCTTTGACTAATCAAGATGAATCTAGCTCCGACGTAGGGAATCTAGACCAAACATGACAATCAAAGATCAATCTAAGTATATTGCGAAGATCCAGCTCCGACGTAGGGAATCTACATCAAACGCAATACTCAAAGAACAACCAGATTAAACCACAAAGCAGGATCGGACCTAGAACGATGCTGTAAGATAAATATTGCTTAAATCGGACCAAGACCAATGCTCAAAGCCATTGAAGAAGTAGAATTGATTCACATGGCGTAGATCTAAACCAATCTAGCAACTCCAAACAAACCGCAAAGCTGCCTTTAGTAACCAAGATGAGTCTAGCTCCGACGTAGGGAATCTAGCCTAATCTTGATATCTAGCTCCGACGTAGGGAATCTAGACTTAAAGTGCAACCCGATAAAACGATTAACTGTTGGATAATCAATATTGATCTAGCTCCGACGTAGGGAATCTATATCAATCTTGCTTATCCAGAGATAAATCGGTTGAACAGTATAAACGAGAAAGGGCGATGCGCCTCAATTCAAAGCCTATACTAGTTCGATAAATTGACTAACTTATTGGTAAGCCGGAGATCAGAACTGATGCAGCCCGTCCACCAATGAGCTTCGTCGGTAACTACTACTAGGGTTTTTGGCGTGAAGCCGGGTTGTATTGATTGTGAGAATAGTTCTTTACAATGGACGAGGGTTTATATTTATACCCTGGTCATGAAGAGTCCTGATCGGACCAGACTAACTTGCAGATAAAGTAATCTAATATTTAACATAGAATGGGACTTTTAATAAGCCTTCTGAAAAGGAAATAGTCCCCACTCATGCCACGCTTCCCTTTTTAGCCGATGCGCCCTTCTTCGTTCGTCACTAGATTGGACTCCTTGCCTTATCGGACCTCTTCTACATATCGGCTTCCTTCTCTGTCATCTTCGGCTTTGACCAGTCAATGGGTCCACCAGCCTTACCACGTCATCATATGACTCAGCATACCTGGTGCGAAAATCCGGTGTCAATACCTTCATGCCTCGTGTTATCCTTGTTAAGTAAGATGGTTTACTTACACTTGCACTATTCAACAAAATCCCGGATGGGTACTCAGATGAGGCAGATGAGGCAGCAGTCGAAGATTTTCAAGAAGAGTTCTAGGTTGTGGTTCATCAGCCGGCGTCCCTGTGGATTGGAGACTTCATCGTGAGAGATAGTAAATAGACTTCCGCTGTGGTTTGTTTAAGATTCTTGTTCTTTTGTAATAGTTTCTTTTGTAATTCGAGCACTGAGTTACTTTGATTTACCTTATTCTGGAGCTATATGTGTGTTTAAGACTTCCTGGGTACACATATAGTAGCATTCGGATTTCCTTCGTAAATCCGGGTGTGACACCTCCATATGGGGCTGCATGGCACTGTTCAAGGATCTTTCTTGCCTCGTTTGTTAGTACACATCGCCTGAGCATGCCATCTGAACATACCCTGTACAGGTATGGTTTATCCCATAGATGGAGTCTACTCTCGTAGATAAGCCTTCTCTTGTTCTCCCCTGGCGGTACATATCATGCAACCATAAAGTTCACAATATTTGCATACCAGGGGTCGGAGGCAGTCACCTTGAGTAGGGTGTCGTCACGTAGGAAGTCATTTATCGGTAGATCCTGCATGTCAGTAAACTGCATACGCGATAAATGATCTGCTACTGAATTCTCTACTCCCTTTTTATCTTTAATTTCTAAGTCAAATTCTTGGAGTAAGAGAATCCAGCGGATAAGGCGTGGTTTAGCATCTTTCTTGGTAAGCAGATATTTCAGAGCAGCATGATCGGTGTAG
>CM014278.1:20600700-20647273 GCA_004135705.1 Alloteropsis semialata | reverse complement strand
GCTATTCTTGTGTTTATGCTTCTCAAGATCATTTACTACAATCTGATTTTCACTCTTAGCATGCTCCAAATTTTTCAATTTGTTAGCTCTAGCAAGTTCATCCTTTAAAATCATTTCAGGGGACATAGGATGTAGCACAATCTTCTTCTCATGGTATGAAAAGGAGTACTGATTTGTTCTACCATGATGCATGGAGTCTCTATCAAATTGCCATGGTCTACCTAGCAGGATACTACATGCTTGCATAGGCACAACATCACATTCAATAACATCTTTGTAGGATCCAATGGCAAAGTTGATTCTCACAAGTTTAGTTACCTTCGCCTTACCACTGTTGTTGAGCCACTGAATGTAGTATGGATGAGGATGTGGCTGTGTAGGGAGTGCCAATTTCTCCACCATCTCGCTGCTAGCTAAGTTGTTGCAGCTCCCTCCATCAATGATCATGCGGCAAGATCTCTCTTTAACCACACACTTTGTTTGAAACAAGGTGTGCCGCTGATTTTGCTCCGCTTGTTCCATTTGTGCACTAAGCACACGCTGCACAACAAGGCTCTCATAGTGTGCTGCATCGTCCGCACCAATGTGCTCCTCCTCTTCTTCACCTACATGGTCAGCCGCAAGCAAAGCAAGTGTATTTTCATCAAAATCACTAGCAGAGGAGTACTCACCATCATCTCTAACAATCATCACGCGCTTGCTTGGACAATCACGCATCATATGTCCATAGCCCTTGCAGCGGTGGCACTGAATGTCTCTTGTTCTACCCGTGGAGGCAACAGATGAAGAGCTCTCTACGGGTTTTTGGACGGTCTTTGCTGCTGAATTTGATGGAGCAGCATGGGACTTGTCACTGGATGGAGGAGGTGTTGCCCTACTCAATGAAGAGGATGGTGCAGCAGCACGTGTGGCAGAAGTAGAAGTTGTGCGTGGCTGCCACGAGCTAGTCTTTCCTGCAGAAATGTTAGTCTTGGTACTGGCACGTCGTCCCTGCACTTCTCTTTCAGCTTTGCAAGCAAGGTGAAATAAACGGGTGACATTGTTATAATCCTTATAGGCAAGAATGTCCTGAATCTCCCTATTTAATCCACCCAAAAATCTAGCCATAGCAGGTTCCTCATCCTCCTCTAGATTACAACGCAGCATGCCCATTTGCAATTCCTGAAAGTACTCTTCTACACTTTTAGTTCCTTGTCTCAATTGCTGCAACCTATTCAACATGTCTCGGGCATAGTAAGAAGGAACAAATCTAGCCCGCATGACCCTTTTCAAAGCATCCCAAGTAGGTGGTATGTTATCAGGATTTTTCTTGCAATGTTCAATCCACCAAACAGAAGCAAAATCTGTAAATTCACTAGTAGCAGCCCTAACACGAGTGTTTTCAGGAAATTCATGACATGTAAATTTTTGATCAACAGCAATTTCCCAAGTAAGGTAAGCATCAGGGTCATATTTGCCATCAAAGGGTGGTACCTTGAATTTAATCTTGTGGAAAGCTTCGTTGTTGTTGTTGTTATGGTGCACTTCACGGCGGCGGTGTCCTCCGCCCACACCACGACGGTGCTGTTCTGGGCGTCGATGGCGTCTTTCTTCATCTTCAGTGTCAGCAGGGTAGTTGTTCTCATCCCCTTCATCTTCAAGATGGTGCTGATCATGGTGATGATCCGGGAGACGGTTGTTATTGCCTCGAGCCACAAAGTCATCGAATCGCCTCAAGAGAGCAGCAAGGCTGGTGTCCACTCGTTGAATGGATGCCTCCAAGGTACCAAGCCGATTGTTGGTAGTAATCTGTGCATCCTCCAATTGCCCAAGCTTCTCATTTGTGGTCTGCAAATCTGCATCAAGGCCTTCAGTGTGCAGCCTCACTCGACGCAGTACATCATGAATAAGAGCACTGGTGCGGGGAGAATGTCGACGATCGTCTTCTTCCTCAGTTCCTGCCATAGTAAGAAAGACAAGAGCAAACAAGCAAGTGAAAGAAAACAGGCCCTACACCTATTGGGTTTGTGTTCAAGTGGAGTCGCTCACTCTCAACCTATTAAGCAAGCTCTTACAAGTTCTTACCTTGCCAATCAGGATGTGAAGGCAACCAGCAAGGGAGGCACCTAGGAAGCAATGTATCGGTGCAGCAGCAATACAAGCACTTGGAGAAGCTGTAGTTGTGTGTGTGGAGCTGTAGGAAGGATGAAAAATTGCACAAGGAAATACTAGCACCACATTAGTCTCAAGCAAGCTGAATAATTGTTCAAATGATGGTAAGTGCTGGTCCTAGGCTAAACCAAGCTAGAGACGCGAGCCTAGCCACAAATGACAGCACCTAATATGACCAATTGACACAAGCTATCAAGTACCTATGACACTGAACTGCTGCAAACAACACAACCTTTCTTGGTCTGAATTCAGCTCAATGTTGTTGTGGTTTCTTTTTCTTTTGGTGCGGCTTTTTCTTTCATTCTTTCTTTGCACCTTTCTGCCTTTTTCCTCTTTGTTTCTACCCTTTCAGACTAGCAAATATGCAGAGGGAGGTCCTCAAAGCACACAAGACAACTAGTGCAGAGTTGGACAGCACAAGTAACAAATACAGCACTAAACTTGACGGGCGAGTTACAGCAGGAATGAGGCCGAATTAGAACTTGTGGCCAAAAGCAATCTTGTAAAGCTACTCGTAGCCTTTCCAGCCTGTATCTAAACACCAAGATCCGAGCTCGTATGTGGAAGATATGTAACTCAAGAAACCAGATACAGATCTGATTCCGAATCAACTCGAACTCAACATTCAGATCTGAGTTCTAAACGCAACAGATTGGTAACTTGGTGCTAAGGGGTGACAAGAACTCGAAACTCTAGTGGATTAGACCAAAGGAACCAGCAACTTGACACAACCAAAGCAACCAAAAACTCAGCAAGCCCTAACCAAGTAGTACTAGCAAAGGCTCAAAGGGCTGAAACGAAATCTCTCACCGATAAACCTTGAGCTCTGGTACCAAATGATGTGAACCCGCTAGGGTTGGTGCCCGATCTTTCAATGAGAGGCAGGGGGTAACTCGATTTGGGGGAAGGGGATGACGTTGGCGGTCCGACTACAGCTCTCTCAAGTGCTGCGCCTTAGCAACCGGTACACCACCTCCAAGGATGCCGCACCTTGTGGAGCACGACACCAGCCACTAGGGCTCTCAATCCTGCAAGCAAATCGAAGAAACTTGCAAGAACAAGATAACAGGTATTGAAATTACCAAATAGGAATGAGGGATTCGAATCCAAGATACAATATGTGGGGTTCCGAAGGCAGGAAGTAGGGCAGCTTATCCAGCATGCGCTATTCCAGCAAGCAGCTAGCAACAATGGCTAAGAATGCAACTCAACAAAACCCAACCCTAGAGTGGCGGCTGCTGGGGTATTTGTGAGGTTGGAGACGACCAGGATGTCTCCCCCAAACCCTAGGACGCGCCCCTAATGGGCCCAACTTGATACAAGGCCCATCAGCCCAAGTTCTGGTAACACAGTACCAGTCACGACCATTTTGACGATTCCCGTTGACTCAGGGCGAATTTGAAGGTGATTCCAAATCCATTTGAAAATAGACTTGATAGGCTTTCCAGGAAGTCCAAGATCACCCCAATCGGAGTCCGTATGAAGTCGCAGCACCCGTCAGAAGTTGGTGTTGTTCTGCTGCCCGAACCTGGAGCTTGTGAATCCTTTCCCCTTTGGCTCCTGTTCTTCATTCCTGAGCAAAACAACAGTGCAAGTGTCTCCGTTGTCTAAACAAGATGGACAAGTGCTTAAGAAGGAGCTTATCTGATGGTTAAGTTGTCGAGCACGAGCACGAGTAAGGGGACCAAGTGGAGGGGTGGACGTATCGGTGGTGGTGATGTCCTCATCATTAGTAGAGGTAGGTGGCAGGTGGTGACAGCCCTGTCCGTGCTTTGTAATCCTCCACGTAAGGGAGTGGGTACCCTTGATGAGGGAACCACTGGATATGTCGATATGTCCTCTTGCATATAATCATTGAGTGAGCTTGTATAGGGTATTGTAGTATGTCTAAGTCCTATATGTATGATGCTAATGAACCCTTAGTAATCTTTACTAATATACTGTTACTAACTAAGACTACCTTAATGATGAGTAATGAACTTCCGTGTGTCACATTACCCATTCACTTCTATATCATTTACCCCTACTTAGATTATGGTATATTAATTGTTGTTGTAAGTAATTGCATTGGAATGACACCTCTCTTTTAACTAAATGCTTTCCCTGCGGATAAACAAATAACGATACTCTGGAATACTCCCGGGTGAAATGCTACAACGTACTTCTGTGCGCTTGCAAAATATCTGTAACGTCTAGATTTACGATGAAGTATCTCTAGTACCATCACTACTCTAAGTGGTGATGCTAAGAAATACCAACAAGCATTTCTAGTTGTTGACGGTCCTTATAACGGAAAATCCGACCGTCAATAGGCTCAGAAAACCAATAAAGATCAAGGCATAACTTAGACATTTGTATTCAAATGATATTGTACCATGCATATCTAGAATATATTTGAGTTCAGGGACTTCGGTGCAAAAGATGGACGAAACTGGGCATAGACCCAGGTCGGCCAACCTAGCTAGGTCGGGCGACCGGGCCTGAAACCTAATCGAGCCCATTTTCCACACAGGTCAAGAAGCACACAAAGGAAGGATCATGGACGTTGAAACATGGTCGGTTCAAGTCAAGGGTGAGGATGAGCCACGTGTCACTCCTACGGATTGAAGGGCCCACACCTCAACTCATCTGCACCTAAACAGAGTATACCCACCTGGAACCGTCATAAGGACCCACATGGCAGTCTACCAGAGAAGAGTGGGGCCAAAATGCGGCAGAGTCAGGTCGGCCGACTTGGCCCTACGGCCGTTTCGCTGCCCCCCTTGACCCGTACCTGTAAACCGCCATCAGGAGTTCATTTGAGCCGTGCAAGGCTGAAGACGGTGCATCCTAGGGTCGGCCAACCTTGGCACATCGGCCGACCTGGGCCCACCTCCAAACTGCCACAACCGCCTCTGGCCGGCTCCAACCGCCTATGTGATGCTATAAATACCTGCAAAGGGCGCCGTACTCAACACACACCGGAAGAAGAGCTCTCCTTTGCTACAAGTTTAGTCTTAGTCTTAGTTGTGATAGTCATAGTGCTAGATCTTCTGAAGGGCTTCCGGAGGAGTCTTGGTAAGTTCTAGAGTTCAGTTCTTGTATTCTCTTACTTACTTGTAGTACTCTGAGCTTAATGGAAATACCTTCATACTTATGTTGTATGCCTCAGTTATACCTTATCCACTTAGTATATACTACTTATGTCTTGCACCTTATTCAAGTGAATGTATGCTATGACATTGGCTCAATGTGCCTCTTGGTTGCTCTATTTATTAACATGATAGATAGAGTTGTATTACATATTGCAAGCATGGTGTTTGGGATATGGAATACTGTTGAGGGTACCGCTGCCCCATGGATTAGTAGAGGCAGGCGGCAGGTGGTGACAGCCCTGTCCGTCCTTTGTAATCCTCCACGTACGGGAGTGGGTATTAGGCCTTTATGATAAGACGTCCTACTGTCGTCCCTTGATGAGAGAACCACTGGATACCTCGATATGTCCTCTTGCATATAATCATTGAGTGAGCTTGTATACGGTATTGTAGTATGTCCAAGTCCCATATGTATGATGCTAATGAACTCTTAGTAATCTTTACTAATGTACTGTTACTAACGAAGACTACCTTAATGTTGAGCAATGAACTTCTGTGTGTCACATTACCCATTCACTTCTATATCATTTACCCCTGCTTAGATTATGGTATATTAATTGTTGTTGTAAGTAAATGCATTGGAATGACACCTCTCTTTAACTAAATGCTTTCCCTGCGGATAAACAAATAACGATACTCTGGAATACTCCCGGGTGAAATGCTACAACGTACTTCTGTGCGCTTGCAGAATATCTGTATTGTCTAGATTTACGATGAAGTATCTCTAGTACCATCACTACTCTAAGTGGTGATGCTAAGAAATACCAACATTCCCTCATCAAGGAACAACAGGAGGATGTCTTATCATAAAGGCCAAATATCATCTCCTGAACATGGAGGATTACAAAGGACGGACAGGGCTGTCACCACCTGCTGCCTACCTCTACTAATCCATGGGGTAACGATACCCTCAACAATATTCTGTACTCCAAGCACCATGTTTGTAATATGAAATACAACTGTATCTATCACGTTAATAAATAGAGGAACCATGAGGCATATTGAGCCAATGTCATAGCATATGTCAGCTTGGTTAAGGTGCAAGACATAAGAAGTATATATTAAGTAAGTGGAGTAAAGTGAAGGCATACAGCATAAGTATAAAGATACTTCCATTAAGCTCAGAGTATTACAAGCAAGTAAAGAGATAAAAAAGCTGAACTCTAGAACTTACCAAGACTCCTCTGGAAGCCCTTCAGAAGCTCTATTACTAGAACTATCACTACTAAGACTAAGACTAAGCTTGTAGCAAAGGAGAGCTCTTCTTCTCGTGTGTGTTGGATATGGCGCCCCTTGCAGTATTTATAGCATCCATAGGCGGTTTGGGGTCGACCATAGGCGGTTGTGGCTGTTTGGCTGTGGGGCTAGGTTGGCCGAAGTGGCCAGGTCGGCCGACCCTCCGATGCACCGCCTCGACCTGTGCACGGTCCAGATGTCGTCCTGAAGTCGGTAGTGTTGCGCCTATCAAGGGAGGACCGGTTCGGTCGCGTGGGGAGGCCCGCCGACCTAGGGGGGTCGGTCGATCCAGGCCTGCCGCCTCTCGAGCCCACCTCTCTCTGGGAGGCTGCCTGGTGGGCCCTGAGGTTGGTACATTGAGGAGTGGGCCCTTCAATCCGTGAGAGTGACACATGGCTCATCCCTCATCCTTGATGTCAACCGACCTTGATTCAGTGGCCAGGATCATCCCTTGGTGTGCTTCTTGACCTGCATGAAAGATTGGCTCAAACGGGTTCCAAGCCAGGTCGCCTGACCTAGCCAGCTCGACCGACCTAGGCCTGTGCCCTTTTTTCTCCATCTTTTGCGCCAAGGTCCCTATACTCAAAAATATTCTATATATGGATGCTACAACATTATTGAAATACAAATGTCTAAGTCATGCTTGATCTCTATTAGTTTTCTGAGCCTATTGATGGTCGGATTTCTGTTATAAGGACCATCAATAATATAAACCAGATGAACAAGATGAAAGGACCTTGATGTCGACTAGAGGGGGTGAATAGGCATTTCTGCAATTTACAAAAACTTAAAAGCTGCTGTTAGTAATAGAACCAGTTAGACCGGTTCCTGAAACCGGTCAGACCGGTTTTGGTCTCACAGCAGGAAAACAAATATGACCAAACCCCTCTAACAATTCTAGTACAAACCACTTTTGGTGACAAGCTTCAGTAGATGTTCCCAATTGTATTTATGAATTTCCTGCACACAGCACAAATACACCAAAGTAGAGATACGCGGAATTACAACTAAATGATAGAATTGATAAATGTGAGGAAACAGAGGCAGCACACAATGATTTGTGTACCGAAGTTCAGATTCACTGCTTCCACCATGCAGCCACTAAGGCACAATGAATCTTAGTCACCGTTGAGGTGCTCACAAAGAGCCGGGCTGTCACATAACTCTTTCCTCATCCAATCAACCACCAAGGCGGATTGAGTTTACTTACTGATTTCCTCACCAAGAGGATAGATAATACAAACTTTTGGGGCACAACCACACATGGAATGTGTGCTCCACAGCGACGCCTAGCCGTCTAGGAGCAAAGCTCCAAGAGTAACAAATGCTTCACGAGTTGCTCGACGCCACCACAAGTGCTCAAGGTCAGATTGCTCACCAAAGCTCACACACAAGTCTGTATCTCAACCCAACTCAAAGAATCCCACAAGGATGCTCAAATCTCACAAAAAGAGGTTGGGGAGAGCTCAGCTGGCCTCAAGAAGGTGTTAGAAATGCACAGAACCAGCAGCCCCTCAAAGAGGAGCTCTTGGGTATGTTGGGATATAGCCAAAGCCAATGAACCCAAACAACAGCCAAGACAGAGAACAAAGACAAGCAACAGTAAATTACTTATCAACAGTGTTCTCGGGAATCATCCCATTACACGTTGGTAAGGGGTCCCCTTTTATAGGGAGGTCAAGAGGCATATTTTATATTCCCCTTATACCCCTGGAAATCAGGCATCATCCCCTAGACTATACAACCTACGGTTTCCAAGGACATAAGGGTACATTTACACGTCTCAATATGAATGCGTGGACCAGCAACTCCGTCTTTGACTCGGTTTGGACTTGGTCCACGTTGCCTTCACCGTGCCTCCAGTGACCTCTGTCGCCTTCACCACTCGATGTGCCTTCAACCGGGCAGTGCCTTCTCTCGCTTAGGGAGGAGAAACTGCCGCACCACCACTCGAGCACGTCGTCCTGTGTAACAAGATGAACCAAACAAATGCAAGTGATATCCGTCAGTTACCTTCGCACCTGCCTAAAATTCGACTGGGAAAGCGAAGGCAACAGTTCGGTTCATAATGCCTTCGCATCTATTCTCGGCGCCAACCATCACCGAGGGGCTCCTGATCGCCCCTCGGTGCCCAGTCTCCCAGCGAAGGAGAGAAAGAGAGAGACCGGACAGGCGTGCGAAGCTCACAGACCGTCTTCGCACACGAGTACGATGGACTCCTATCCGCAATCGGCGAAGGTAATTTCCTTTCTGGGATGAGATGCGAAGGTAATTTCCTTGAACCTGAAACAAGGTAACCGGGTGAAGGCGTTTCCTTGACAGGCCAATCCCCCAACAGTAGCCCCTCGCGGACGAGGGCTTTCTCCAACAGGCCGATGTCCTCGAAAATTCAGGATTGCCTTCGCCTGTTCCAGAGAAACGCCTCCTCCCGATGGAGTAAGTCCCGAGTCGTTGTCTTTACTCTGGATTTGGCTTCGCATCCCTTATTTTTTCTGATTTTTCACTTTATTATTTATTTTTATTTGTACTATTTTTGGATTTTTTTGGGCCTTTTCGATTTCCGCGCCGCGGTAACGGTCACTTTTTTACTGACCTATAAATAGGACCGAAGGGGTCCCCCTTTTACCTTTCTTCGCTTTCGCTATCAATCGCTTTCTGCTGCTGAATCTTCTTCGCCTGCTCCGATCATAGCCTGATAAACGCTTTCGCGTTCGTGTTGGCTTCTCCTCGCAATACCCGCTTGTATAAGTAAGGTTCTCTCTCTATTTTTTGATTATTGTTGTTTCTGGTTTCCTTCGTTTAGGTACTGAAACTTGTTGTTATTTCTGCAGCGGCGCGCATTAAGCAAACTGCTATACTTATTGACATGGCTGGCGAAGGCAGCCCAGATGCCCAACGGACGGGAGTTTCTCCTCGTCGTGGAATGGATGACGCCGAAGCTGATCAATTTGCACAGCAAATAGAGGATGAGACTCCGACTGTGGAGGAGACATCTGGTGATGAAGAGGAAAATCTGGATGATGTGGAGGCCGATGTGGATGAACTTGTAGATCCCAGCAAGAGGGCGAAGACGCTTGTGTTTGGCAAGTCCAAGGTCGGCAGAAATGATATCAAATTTTATGAAGAAAAAGGGTATTTCCTTGAAGGTTGGGGTCGTTCTCCTGGTACTGAAACTACCCCTAGCCCTCGCAAAGATGAAACTGTAGTCTTCACGGATTTCTTCATTGCTGGCCTTAAAATGCCGATTGATAATATAATTGCGAAGATGATTGCACCTTATGGCCTGCAACTGCATCATCTAACGCCCAATGCCATCAGCCATCTCCTTCGCTTCTTCTGGTCGGTAAAGACACATGACTCGGCGGTTACAATTGATGGCTTCCTTCGGCTATATGAAGGGCATAATCAGAGTAAATCATCTGAAGCTGAAGGGGAGCTGTTCACTCCAGATTTTGAATGTGTAACATTTACTGGGCGCCGTCGGGGTTCTCATTTTGCGAAGGTGGAAACTACCTTCGCTCAGAGGAACAAATGGACAAAAGACTGGCAGAAATACTGGTTTTACGTGAGGGTACCTTCGGAGGAAACTGTTCTGGAGGATGGTACGAGATCAATCTCTTATCCTCTCCACAGCCAGATCGATTGGCTCAAGTTTGTTTCCTGTCCAGTTTTTAACGCGGAGAGCACTGGTTTCACGGAGTGCTGGAAGGCGTTTCGGGCGGCTTCGCATATGTTCTGCAGCCGTGACCTTATTGAAGAAGGAGTTGCGGCCGATCTGGCTGCTGTGGTTTATTTCTTGTCCGCTGACTGGGAGCCTTACAAAGTTGAGTGGAAGGCCTTTGGTGAACGTACAAAGGTTGCTTTTCCTCACTTTGGAGCGAAGCTACCCGAAGGCATGTCTGTGGCGGAGTTCGTTGCCACAGTGGAGCGACGGGCTACAGATATTCTTGGTCCATACACCTCAAGGGAGCATCGTATAAATGAAGACAACTATATTCATGTTAGACTCAATAGAGTTTTTGAGGAACTGAAGATTTCTTATGGTGCTCGAGAGGTTCCCATCCCCGCTAGGGAGAAGAAAAAGGAAAAGAAAGAGAAGGAAAAAAGAGGGAAGGCTAAGGCGAAGGAGTAGGATGAAGATGAATCTGCTTCTTCGCGCCCACGTGGTGGTGGTCGGTCTGGTCGCGGAGGCCGTGGTAGAAAAACTGTTGCGAAGACAACTTCCTCCTCCGTGCCGGCCAAGCGTGGCAGTAGCAGCTCTCATGAGTCTGTTGAGAAGCGTCGTCGACAAGACGCACCGATTGCTGCCATCCCTATGTCCATCGTCGCCCCGGCTACCAGGGTCACCTCTTCGGCTTCGTGGGGTGGTCTTCCACCTCGCCCTCCTCGGCCAGCCCCAGCGGCTTCGGCTCCCGTGCAGCGGCCGGCTTCGCCAGTCACCGGCTTTATGAGCTCAGCTCCCCGGAGCGGAGATGATATTTTCTTAGGTGAGGTTGCTCTCTTTGGGAATTATTTTCAAGGCACGAGTCTTCCTTTGCTAGGAGACTACTTGGCGCGGAATCCCATGATTGATGTCAATATTACTTGTGAAGGCGTTGATGAAGCAGCCGAGGAGGTACGGGTTCCGAATCCATTTGATGATGGCATTGATATTAGCATGTTTGAGGAGACTCCTGTTCGGGATGCTCCCGTTATGGAGAATGTGCCAGAGGAGGTTCACACCGAGGCTAGCTTTGAAGAGCCCAGTGCCGAAGCTGCAGTGAACATTCTGGCGGTTAGCCCTCCGTCGTCGGCTTTGGCTTCTTCCCCTCCTGTTCGAGACTCTTTGGAGGTTCTGGCCCATGCTGCCGGGACAGTTGACGTTGATGTCCAGGCTAAGGGAAAGGAGGTTGCTAAAGCTGAGACTTCCGAAGCCACTGAGAGGGCTGCTGCTTCTCAATCTTATATGGATGTTGATATGGGTGGAAGTATTCCTTTTCCCAAAGGTACTAATGATGTTTCTTCGTTTTTTCCTTTAGCGGCGTTGCTTGCTCTGCTGTTTGATGCTAATGCGATTGAGACCTGTTTATTAGGTGGCGAGGGAGATGGGCCGTCTCGCGTGCGCGAAGGTGGGCCTCTTCGAGACTCCGATTTGGAAGGTGTTTTTTGTTTGGGATTATAGCTGGTTTTTTCCTTTGGCTATTTTGCGAAGATAACAGTGTTATCATTATTTTTTCCTTGCAGAATATCAAACTGACTTGTTCAGACACTCAATCCCGAAAGCATAAGTTCCACTATTTTGGCTTCGGGAATGAAGGTATGACCTTATTGCCTTCGTCTGTGATTGTGTTTTTGACCTTAGCTTCGTTTCGTTTGTTTCGTAATGCTGAACTGTTTTCTACCATAGGTTGTTGTAGCTATCAATGAGTTGGCAGCTCAAGTTCCCAACCTCAACTTGGTTGCTGCTGAGCGTGCAGAGCTAGAGAAATTGCGAAGGGAAAAGGCAGAGCTTCTCCAGATCCAAGCAACTATTGATAGAATTAAGCAGGATCTTGAAAATGAAAAGAATCTGTTTCGCCAGGACCGGGAGTCTATTATCATTGAGAACAAGTCTTTGAAGGACAAAGTCGCAGCTTTGGAAGCTAGAGCTGGCGAAGCCGATTCCCTTAAGGAGAAGGTTGCTGCCTTGGAGGCTAAGATTGTTGATAAGGATGGCACCGTAGAGGGTCTTCGCATGAAAATTGTTGAAGATACTGATTTGATTTCCGTTCTAAAGGGTGAGGTGAACACACTAAATGCAGCCAAGGAGAAGCTTTCGGGCGATATTGATACATATCGGTCTCGCAGTGAAACTTTGAGCGTGAGGTCTTGTCGCTGCGCACATCAAACCTTAACCTTCGCAAGGAGAATGAAAGCGTGGTTGATGTTGCCTGGGAGCGAGGCTTAAAATTGTATCGCTTATACAAGGAGGCCTTGCGACAGTTTGGTGTGGAGCCCGCTGCCTTCCCCAATAAAGAATATAGCTTGGACAAGCTCTTTAATTGGATTGATAATGAATTTGCTTCGCTTCCAAGTGTCGTGGAAACTCTCAGTGACTTCGCTGTCAATCTTTGTTCATGTAACCTGCTGAAGATTCTCTCAGACAATGGCTGTGACCATTATAATGCCTTGGTTCGGAAAGGTTATCCTTATCCGGCTCCCAGAGATCCTGCCGACACTGATTATTTTCCACAGCAACTGCTCCTCGCGAAGGCGCTTTTCTTAAGGTATTTCTGGGTTGCCAGTGGCCGTCAAGCAACTCAGAATCTTGTCCGTGACCGACTTGCGAAGGTATTTTTTTTATAGCTTCCATCGTTGTCATTTTTTATTCATTTTTTGTTTTTCATTTGGAATTGTTTTGTTTGATAGCTTTTGTATTCTCAGTCAAAGGAACTGAAGAAGCAAAAAGCTGAAGCCGAAGCCGCCGCAAGGGGAGCCGCTGCCAAAGAAGCTGCCGAAGCCGGTGTCGGAACAGGTTCTGCTACAACTGGTTCTACTTCCGGCGAAGCCTTGCTTCTTCTTCGCAAGGGCAGGGTGATCAAGGGGCCCTAGGGGTCGATCCACAGGTCTAAGGACCTTTTGAATTGTAGCAAGAGTTAGGATTTTATTGAGCGGGCAGTTCTTTTGAACTTGTACATTTGTGTATATTCAGGGCGATGAAATGCTTGCACTCACTCCACTGGCTATGCGTGACGGGCCGCTTTGTATTTCTGGCTTCGCATGGAAGGAGTTTCAACGTCTTTATCCGAACTCGAGCCATCACGATTTTTTGGAGTATTTTCACGAGTTTTATCGTCACATGGAGTTTAGTGTTTTTGGTTTTTTCACAGCGTTTGTTGCTCACGGCTCTGATCGAGTTGAGCTTGCTGCGAAGAGAAATGCCGAAGCTGTTTCCCTGGGCGTTCCAAAGATGGAGCCGTTGGACGTTGGTCCTGATGTCAAGGACTTTGCTTGCGTTTACAACGCTCCTCGTTTTAGGAGATCTGGCGAGCAGTTTTATGGATATGTGTTTGAAATGTTTTGAGAATGCTTGGTATAAATGTATGAAACTCAGGATGTAATTATGTCTTCGCATGAATGAATATAAACTTGTTTTGTCTTCGCTTTTGAGAGAAACGCCTCCTCCCCCCGAAGCGAGTTTGTGTTTATTCATGCGAAAGTGAATATGTTTATGATGTGAATAAACCGTTCGCGTGTATGATATTTGAATAAGAAATATCAAACTGAGTTTGCCTTCGTTTCTGAGAGAAACGCCTCCTCCCCTCGAAGCGAGTTTGTGTTTTTTGTTCGACGTGCTCACGTGGCGATCCATGGCATTTAGACGGGGAATTGTCTCCAGGTCTGCTCTTTGGAGTTCATGCTCCAATTGGTGTTTTTGTTTTTGAGGGTAGTTTGAACAGAAGCCCCTTTTACTTCTTCTAGGGTCAGCATTGTCGTATGAGGTTCGGTGTTTGCCGAAGCCCTTTTAGTAAGAAGTTTTGTATGTGAAATCTATCTGAGCCGAAGCCCCTTTTACTCCTTTGGAGTAAGCATTTTTTGTATATGAAGACAATCTTGAGCCGAAGCCCCTTTTACTCCTTAGAGCAAGCAATTTAGATCTGAATTGGCCTTACCTTTGGTAGGGTCAATTTAGTTCTATTGGGTTTATCGAATACCAGCGACTTGGTCGAAGCCAATCGCTTTCGATGCAACTTTTTTGGGGAATAGCTCGTTTATATATTTCAGACAAGTTACAGTTGGCACCGCCTCGTTAAAAACCTCACCCCTTTGGTAAGGGTTCCCCTGTGAGGAAAAGAGTACGGGCCTTTTTGAAAAGGAAATATCTACTCTACTAATTGACTTCGTTTATAGAATACGAAGCCAATTATTACATTATGTTCACAGGTAGTACCTTCGCAGGCTGTCCGCATTCCATGAATGCGGCAGCTCATTGCCATCTCCATCCCCCAGGTGAAATGATCCTGGTATGTTACTTTTGACGACTAGGAACGGACCTTCCCATTTGTTCTGCAGCTTCCCCGAAGGCATATTCGGGTTCTTTCATAGCACCCAATCGCCTATCTTTATGTCTTTTCTTACTACTTTCTTGTCTCGCCATTTCCTGGTTTCTTCCTGGTACTTGGAAATGTTCTTCGCTGCTTGCAGCCTGTATATTTCTGTGAGGTCTTTGTCTATGGCTTCACTATCTTCGAGTGCTCCGGCTTGGAGTTGAGCAACTTGTTTCTTAGCTTTCTCGAGTTCTTCTCGGAGCTTTGCAGCTCTAGAACTAGTAGAGTTCAATCTTCTTTGCTTCGCTTGTCTCAGCTCCTCCAACTGCTTCTTGACCTGCAGCAGCTGGTGTTGCTGTTCTTCCTCTTCCTCCTGCATTTGCTGCTGCAGTTCAAGCTGAGCAGCTTCGAGCTCTCTTTGCTGCTCCAGACGGCGAAGGCGGAGCCTGTCCTCCACCCTGCGCAGCTTTTCTTCGGTGGTGAGAGTGTCTTCATCTACTTCCGTGTCTTCATTGACGGCTTCGGTTATGGGTAATAGGATGTTTGGTGGAATTGTGGCTTGGGGATCAGCTTCGCCGGCTGGGGATGTGTTTTCGGTGGTGTTGATTGGTGGTTTTATTGTTCTTCTTGGTGGCATGATGGTGTTCGTGGGTTGTCTTCGTGCACAGCACAAACGGTATGCGCCAGTTGTTGAGATATAGCCAAAGCCAATGAACCCAAACAACAGCCAAGACAGAGAACAGAGACAAGCAACAGTAAATTACTTATCAACAGTGTTCTCGGGAATCAGCCCTTTACACGTTGGTGAGGGGTCCCCTTTTATAGGGAGGTCAAGAGGCACATTTTACATTCCCCTTATACCCCTGGAAATCAGGCATCATCCCCTAGACTATACAACCTACGGTTTCCAAGGACATAAGGGTACATTTACACGTCTCAATATGAATGCGTGGACCAGCAACTCCGTCTTTGACTCGGTTTGGACTTGGTCCACATTGCCTTCACCGTGCCTCCAGTGACCTCTGTCGCCTTCACCACCCGATGTGCCTTCAACCGGGCAGTGCCTTCTCTCGCTTAGGGAGGAGAAACTGCCGCGCCACCACTCGAGCACGTCGTCCTGTGTAACAAGATGAACCAAACAAATGCAAGTGATATCCGTCAGTTACCTTCGCACCTGCCTAAAATTCGACTGGGAAAGCGAAGGCAACAGTTCGGTTCATAATGCCTTCGCATCTATTCTCGGCGCCAACCATCACCGAGGGCTCCTGATCGCCCCTCGGTGCCCAGTCTCCCAGCGAAGGAGAGAGAGAGAGAGACCGGACAGGCGTGCGAAGCTCACAGACTGTCTTCGCACACGAGTACGATGGACTCCTGTCCGCAATCGGCGAAGGTAATTTCCTTTCTGGGATGAGATGCGAAGGTAATTTCCTTGAACCTGAAACAAGGTAACCAGGTGAAGGCATTTCCTTGACAGGCCAATCCCCCAACAGGGTATAAATACCCAAGCCCAACAAAACTAGCTGTTTTTCTGTCAGATAAAACCGGTCAAACCAGTCCCCAAAACCTGTCAGACGGTTTTGGCCAGACAACCCCACTAAGTTAGTTTTTCCATGTTAGACTCTCATGGGTTTGACTTGGCACTTTCAGTGAATGTCTTTCAATAAATGTTGTATCCCTCTTAATAGTACGGCACACCTAAACTCAACTCATATAAATAAATCATATTTAAACCACTTGAGCTTTTATGTTGAGAATCATGCCAATACTTGAATATTCTTCACTTAAGGGCTTTCAACATTGTCCATCATCTGAGCAGATCAACCTTGAGCTAGTGACTTAGGATTTTCCATAACTTGTTTGAGTTCACTTTAATCCTTAAGCCACTCCCTTTATCAACCATAACATATAAATTCATTGCAATGTCTCTCATGACAATACTTGGATATGATACTTCGAAAGCCCACGGATACTAGATACTTCACCTTAGCAATACGCACATGGTCATAAGTCGTCACTTAACCAAAGCTTGCTTAGTCCCTCGCTCTAGTCATCTCCTTTTGTTTCTTCACCACTTACCCTTGCATCATCAAGTTTAGCTTTGCTTTGCCATTAAGTGAATTCCATTTGAAAGATTCTTCAAATGCTTGTTCTTGATTGATAAAGAATATCCCACACAATGCAAGCTTCCAATCATGAAGACCAATATATGCTCATGTCCTTTTATCATATATACATGAAGTCTTGCAATATCATTTTCCTTTGTTAAACAAGTCATCTCATAATCTTGGAGACCCACATAGCATATCCCCAAGTCATTGCTTCATCATTTCTTCTTTTGACTTGACACCTGGGTCACCCGGATTCGACCTGGCTGAGCCGGGTCAGCCTCTCTGTCCTGAGTTTAATTTCACCTAGCTAACCTGGGTGCCACCTGGCTGAGCCAGGTTAGCTTCACTTTATCTTTTACAATGAACATTATTTCTTCACACACATGCTTGCTTGTATCAATGAATAACTATATATCTTGATGAGCACATTAAATACAATGAATCATAAGAATAATCCCCTACTTATCATCTCAAGCAAACAAGTTAGTCCTCTAATTGTTTTGTCATCAAACTCACCAAAACCGACATGGGGCCTAGATACACTTTCAATCTCCCCATTTTTGGTGATTGATGACAACCCGATTAATGCTTACAGATAAACCAATTAAATCATTTTTGTTGGGTTACAGCCGAAGCTAAAGGACCCAAACAACAGCCAAGACAGAGAACAGAGACAAGCAATAGTAAATTACTTATCAACAGTGTTCTTGGGAATCAGCCCTTTACATGTTGGTGGGAGGCCCCCTTATATAGGGAGGTCAAGAGGCACATTTTACATCCCCTTATACCCCTGGAAATCAGGCATCATCCTCTAGACTATACAACCTACGGTTCCCAGGGGCACAAGAGTACATTTACACGTCTCAATGTGAATGCGTAGACCAGTAACTCCGTCTTTGACTCGGTCTTGACTTGGTCCACGCCGCCTTCACCGTGCTTCCTATGACCTTTGTTGCCTTCACCGCCAGAGCTCCTTCATAGCTGCGCGACGCCTTCTCCAGCTTAGAGAAGAAAAGACCGTCGCGCCGTCATCCAAGCCTATCTTGAGCCTGTATAATAAGATGAATTAAGTATTCACGAGTAGTGTCTGGGAATTGCCTTCGCACCCTCACAGAATGGGTCAGGGTAGCGAAGGCAATAAATCACTTAACGACACCTTCGCATCTATATCAGACACCTATTAACACCAGGAGCAACGTATCGCCCCTAGGTGCCCAATCTTTTAGCGAAGGAGAGAGAAACCGAATTCAGGCGTGGTATTCATACATTGCCTTCGCATACGAGCACGGTGAACTTCCGTTTCCATCAGCGAAGAATTTCCTTTCAGGGATACATAGCGAAGGTAACTTCCTTTCAGGGATATAAAGCGAAGGTAATTTCCTTTCAGGGATACATAGCGAAGGTAATTCCCTCAAACCTGGAACAAGGTAACCGGGTGAAGGCGTTTCCTTGACAGGCCAATCCCCCAACAATTTTGAATTCTCAGATATATCATGAGCTCCCCTTAAATATGTGCTTGGATTTGAATTTCCCAAATTTGGCCTCACATGCCAAAATGCACATATATAAATGAAACCATGGGAGCTCCCCCTATATCTCAGAATCCATGGGGTGCAACAAGTGTGTGTAACATATATATATCAAAAATATCGTGATGTGTATGACAGGAATTTCCACAACATAAAACAAAGTGTATGTGTGCTATCTGGGTTCAGACCGATCAGACCGGTCCAAGAACCGGTCAGACCGGTTCCCCCAGTCAGGACACATACGAATACAGTCATCACAACACATGCATGTCAAACTAACACAAAGTCACTTAATAAGCAATAAAGAGTACATCACACATAGTAGCACACATTACAAGTTCTCAAGCCCACAAATAGATAAGGTTCGACAATTATTACAGGTCCATCTTTCCAACACAAGATAAAACAACTAGAAACTGGTCAGACTGGTTTCACCTGGACAGCACACCAAAGCTAAGCTTTAATCCTTTCTTTTTCCCCCTTTGTCATCCATCATCCCAAAAAAATGTTGGAGAAGAAGTGGTGCTGCAGAAACTTGTCCACCATCACTGGCCATCACCGTTATGGCTTCGAGAATCTTCTACCCAAAGCGAATGTCCTAAAAGATTGGAGTGATGTAAATAATTGATTTTAAGGATAGAAACTAAGAGCACAAAGACTTAGAACAAGTCATACCATGAGGAGGACCAAAGAGAGATGCAGCAGCACTTGAGGCAAGGTCATCACCACTCGAAGGATCAACAGGAGGAGTGGGATGCATGGGTGGAGCGGAGTAGAACGAGCCACCATAATGTATACCAAAGACACCTTCACTAGGATCCGAGAAACTGGGACCACCCATATCAGCTGCTGGGGGGGTGGAGGAGGTGGATAAGGGTCAAATCCATGCAAGTGCTGATATGGAGCATAGAATTGACTCGTCTGATAATTCGCCACCATGTCCTCAAGAGAAGGAATATCCTCCTCAACTGGATCTGGAGAAATAGGAGATCGGGGTGGCTGCAAGTTCATTTGATTATGCATCATCTTAATTGAGTCTCTTTCTTTCTTGCAAGCCCTCCTTTGCTTCTGTTGTTCCACCATAATATTTCTCTGGTTCTTGCACATGCTAGTGAGAAACCCAAAGAGCCGCCTCAAAGGTGAAGAAGGCTTCCCGCTGGAGCGAGATGAGGTGGAGCGCTGCTACTCAGGCCCAAACCGATCAGACCGGTTCCTGCCTGGGCAGTGCCCCCACCAGCTGCATGCTACTCAAAATCAGGCCCCTGCTGCTCTTCTTCTACTTGTATTTCTAGATCCACTTGTTCTTCTTGTTGTCCTTCTGCTAGCATAAGAATGGGATGCTTGGGCACCTTGACTTTGAGTGCTCGATGCGCACCATCCATGGACCATGTCCTTCCTGCCACCTTTTCTATAATCCTCATTATATATGGAGCATAGCCACAGCAGTTTAGAGTGCTCTCAGAGATAGCCCTTATTTCTTCCCAAATAAAATCAGCAACACAAAATCCTGGGCTGCCGGGCCTCATTCTAGCCATTGTATCTTGGTAGAGAGATAGGCTTGTATGAAGGCGGCCATCTTGCCAATTGAAGACTTTCTGAGAGAGGGCAAGTACGATCAATGGGACGAGTGTGCAGCACTTGGAAACCAGTTTCCGATGTGGAAATGTGGTTTGTCCCTGCGCTGGCGAAGGCAATTGGGTCGTTGAGTTCGGCTTGGAGTTGAGCAACTTGTTTCTTGGCTTTCTCGAGTTCTTCTCGGAGCTTCGCAGCTCTAGAACCAGTGGAGTTCAATCTTCTTTGCTTCACTTGTCTCAGCTCCTCCAATTGCTTCTTGACCTGTAGCAGCTGGTGTTGCTGTTCTTCCTCTTCCTCCTGCATTTGCTACTGCAGTTCAAGCTGAGCAGCTTCGAGCTCTCTTTGCTGCTCCAGACGGCGAAGGCGGAGCCTGTCCTCCAACCTGCGCAGCTTTTCTTCGGTGGTGAGAGTGTCTTCATCTACTTTCGTGTCTTCATTGACGGCTTCGGTTATGGGTTCTTGGTGGCATGGTGGTGTTCGTGGGTTGTCTTCATGCACAGCACAAACGGTGGGCGTCAGTTGTTGGGTTACAGCCGAAGCTAAAGGACCCAAACAACACCCAAGACAGAGAACAGAGACAAGCAACAGTAAATTACTTATCAACAGTGTTCTCGGGAATCAGCCCTTTACACGTTGGTGGGAGGCTCCCTTATATAGGGAGGTCAAGAGGCACATTTTACATCCCCCTTATACCCCTGGAAATCAGGCATCATCCTCTAGACTATACAACCTACGGTTCCCAGGGGCACAAGAGTACATTTACACGTCTCAATGTGAATGCGTAGACCAGCAACTCCGTCTTTGACTCGGTCTTGACATGGTCCATGCCGCCTTCACCGTGCTTCCTATGACCTTTGTTGCCTTCACCACCAGAGCTCCTTCATGGCCGCGCGACGCCTTCTCCAGCTTAGAGAAGAAAAGACCGTCGCGCCGTCATCCAAGCCTATCTTGAGCCTGTATAATAAGATGAATCAAGTATTCACGAGTAGTGTCTGGGAATTGCCTTCGCACCCTCACAGAACGGGTCAAGGTAGCGAAGGCAATAAATCACTTAACGACACCTTCGCATCTGTATCAGACACCTATTGACACCAGGAGCAACGTATCGCCCCTAGGTGCCCAATCTTTTAGCGAAGGAGAGAGAAACCGAATTCAGGCGTGGTATTCATACGTTGCCTTCGCATACGAGCACGGTGAACTTCCGTTTCCATCAGCGAAGGTAATTTCCTTTCAGGGATACATAGCGAAGGTAACTTCCTTTCAGGGATATAAAGCGAAGGTAATTTCCTTTCAGGGATACATAGCGAAGGTAATTCCCTCAAACCTGGAACAAGGTAACCGGGTGAAGGCGTTTCCTTGACAGGCCAATCCCCCAACAGTAGCCCCTCGCGGACGAGGGCTTTCTCCAACAGGCCGATGTCCTCGAAAATTCAGGATTGCCTTCGCCTGTTCCAGAGAAACGCCTCCTCCCGTTGGAGCAAGTCCCGAGTCGTTGTCTTCACCTCTGACTTGGCTTCGCATCCCTTATTTTTTCTGATTCTTCACTTTTTTATTTATTTTTATTTGTACTATTTTTTGGATTTTTCTGGGCCTTTTCGATTTTCGTGCCACAGTAACGGTTACTTTTTTACTGACCTATAAATAGGACCGAAGGGGCCCCCCCTTTTAGGTTTCTTCGCTTTCGCTATCAGTCGCTTTCTGCTGTTGAATCTTCTTCGCCTACTCCGATCATAGCCTGAAAAGCGCTTTCGCATTCGTGTCGGCTTCTCCTCGTAATACCCGCTTGTACAAGTAAGGTTCTCTCTCTATTTTTGATTGTATTGCTGTTGCTGGTTTCCTTCATTTATGTATTGAGAATTGCTTTTATTTCTGCAGCGGCGCGCACTAAGCAAACTGCTATACTTATTGACATGGCTGGTGAAGGCAGCCCCGATGCCCGGAACGGGAGTTTCTCGTCGTGGGATGGATGATTCTGAAGTTGATCAACTTGCACAACAGATTGAAGATGAGACTCCAACTGTTGAAGAAGGTTCTGGCGACGAACATGCCGATGATGATGATGGTGGCGAGGAGGAGGATCTTGATGACGTGGAGGTTGATGTTGAGGACCTAGTAGATCCGAAAAAGAAGCCGAAGACGCTTGTTTTTGGCAAGTCCAAAGTTGGCGAACGTGACATCAAGTTCTATGAGGAAAAAGGATATTTCCCCGTGGGCTGGGGCCGTGCTCCCGGTACTGATACTACGCCTAATCCTCGCGAAGACGAGGCTGTTGTCTTCGCGGATTTTTTTATTGCGGGTTTGAAGATGCCCATTGACAACGTCATCGCGAAGATGATCGCGCCTTATGGTCTACAACTGCATCATCTGGCGCCAAACGCCATCAGTCATCTTCGATTCTTCTAGGCTGTGAAGACGCATGATGCACCAGTTACAGTTGATGGTTTTCTTCGGCTTTATGAGGGGCATAATCAAAGTAAATCATCTGACATCGAAGGCAAGTTATATACTCCGGACTTTGGGTGTGTGACTTTCACTGGGCGCCGCCGTGGTTCTCACTTTGCGAAGGTGGAGACTTCCTTTGCTAACAGAAATAAATGGACCAAGAACTGGCAAAAAATATTGGTTTTATGTAAGGGTGCCTTCGGAGTAAACTACTTCAGAAGATGGGACCAAATCTGTCTCTTATCCTCTCCACAGCCAGATTGATTGGCTAAAGTTTGTTTCCTGCCCAACCTTTGACGCTGAAAGGCCTGGGTTCTCTGAGTGTTGGAAGGCTTTTCAAGTGGCTTCGCAAACATTTTGCAGCCGCGATTTGATTGAAGAAGGTGTTGCTGCTGACCTCGCCTGTGGAGTTTATTTCTTATCTGCCGATTGGGCGCCTTATAAAGTTGAATGGAAAGCTTTCCGCGAACACACCAAGGTTGCTTTCCCTTACTTTGGCGTGAAGCTCCCTGAGGGCATGACTGCAGCAGATTTTGTTACTGCTGTGGAGCAACGGGCCAATGATATTCTTGGAACATATAACTCCAAGGAACATCATAGTTCTAAAGACAAATTTGTTCATGTTAGATTCAATAGAGTTTTTGAGGAACTAAATATTTCTTATGGTGCTCGAGAGGTGCCCGTCTCCTCTAAGGAGAAAAAGAAAGAGAAAAAGGAGAAGAAGGACAAAAAAGGGAAAGGGAAGGCAAAGGACCGGGATGGTGATGACTCTGCTCCTTCGCGTGCTTCCCGTGGAGGAGGGCGATCTGGACGTGGAGGCGGCCGTGGCAAGAATGCAGTCGCGAAGGCGGCTTCCTCCATCGTTCCGGCCAAGCGTGGCAGTAGCAGCTCTCATGAGTCTGCTGAGAAGCGTCGTCGACAAGACGCACCGATTGCTGCCATACCTTTATCCATCGTCGCCCCGGCTACCAGGGTCACCTCTTCGGCTTCGCGGGGTGGTCTTCCACCTCGCCCTCCTCGGCCAGCCCCAGCGGCTTCAGCTCCCGTGCAGCGGTCGGCTTCGCCAGTCACCGGCTTTATGAGCTCAGCTCCCCAGAGCGGAGATGATATTTTCTTAGGTGAGGTTGCTCTCTTTGGGAATTATTTTCAAGGCACGAGTCTTCCTTTGCTAGGAGACTACTTGGCGCGAAATCCCGTGATTGATGTCAATATTACTTGTGAAGGCGTTGATGAAGCAGCCGAAGATGTACGGGTTCTGAATCCATTTGATGATGGCATTGATATTAGCATGTTTGAGGAGACTCCTATTCGGGATGCTCCCGTTATGGAGAATGTGCCAGAGGAGGTTCATGTCGAGGCTAGCTTTGAAGAGCCCAGAGCCGAAGCTCCAGTGAACATTCTGGCGGTTAGCCCTCCGTCATCGGCTTTGGCTTCTTCCCCTCCTGTTCGAGACTCTTTGGAGGTTCTGGCCCATGCTGCCGGGACAGTTGACGTTGATGCCAAGGCTAAGGGAAAGGAGATTGCCGAAGCTGAGACTTTCGAAGCCGCTGAGAGGGCTGCTGCTTCTCAATCTTATATGGATGTTGATATGGGTGGAAGTATTCCTTTTTCCGAAGGTACTAATGATGTTTCTTCATTTTTTCCTTTAGCGACGTTGCTTGCTCTGCTGTTTGATGCTAATGCGATTGAGACCTGTTTATTAGGTGGCGAGGGAGATGGGCCGTCTCGCGTGCGCGAAGGTGGGCCTCTTCGAGACTTTGATTTGGAAGGTGTTTTTTGTTTGGGATTATAGCTAGTTTTTTTCCTTTGGCTATTTTGCGAAGATAACAGTGTTATCATTATTTTTTTCTTGCAGAATATCAACGACTTGTTTAGACACTCGATCCCGAAAGCATAAGTTCCACTATTTTGGCTTCGAGAATGAAGGTATGACCTTATTGCCTTCGTCTGTGATTGTGTTTTTGACCTTAGCTTCGTTTCATTTGTTTCGTAATGCTGAACTGTTTTCTACCATAGGTTGTTGTAGCTATCAATGAGTTGGCAGCTCAAGTTCCCAACCTCAACTTGGTTGCTGCTGAGCGTGCAGAGCTAGAGAAATTGCGAAAGGAAAAGGCAGAGCTTCTCCAGATCTAAGCTACTATTGATAGAATTAAGCAGGATCTTGAAAATGAAAAGAATCTGTTTCGCCAGGACCGGGAGTCTATTATCATTGAGAACAAGTCTTTGAAAGACAAAGTCGCAGCTTCGAAAGCTAGAGCTGGCGAAGCCGATTCCCTTAAGGAGAAGGTTGCTACCTTGGAGGCTAAGATTGTTGATAAGGACGGCACCGTAGAGGGCCTTCGCAAGAAAATTGTTGAAGATACTGATTTGATTTCCGTTCTCAAGGGTGAGGTGAACACACTAAATGCAGCCAAGGAGAAGCTTTCGGGCGATATTGATACATATCGGTCTCGCAGTGAAAACTTTGAGCGTGAGGTCTTGTCGCTGCGCACATCAAACCTGAACCTTCGCAAGGAGAATGAAAGCGTGGTTGATGTTGCCTGGGAGCGAGGCTTAAAATTGTATCGCTTATACAAGGAGGCCTTGCGACAGTTTGGTGCGGAGCCCGCTGCCTTCCCCAATAAAGAGTATAGCTTGGACAAGCTCTTTAATTGGATTGCTAATGAATTTGCTTCGCTTCCAAGTGTCGTGGAAACTCTCAGTGACTTCGCTGTCAATCTTTGCTCATGTAACCTGCTCAAGGTTCTCTCAGACAATGGCTGTGATCATTATAATGCCTTGGTTCGGAAAGGTTATCCTTATCCGGCTCCCAGAGATCCTGCCGACACTGATTATTTTCCACAGCAACTGCTCCTCGCGAAGGCGCTTTTCTTAAGGTATTTCTGGGTTGCCAGTGGCCGTCAAGCAACTCAGAACTGATGAGGACATCCTCCATTATTACCCGCTGGCAAAGACGCAACAAAAAAATGGGCCAAAAGAGTCCCAGTTGTAGTCGGGCGGTGACCGTGTGAGCCTCTGAATAATCCCACCTTGCTTAGCTAGGGAGGAGGAAACTACCTTAAAAGGGAGAGCCACCCTTCCTCTATCGGACTAGTCTTTTGGGGTGATTGGGCCTTTCCCTGAGGGGTGCGCCGGAGTGCGGTGCTAAGATTGCCGAGGCGCAACAAGAGGCCCTAGTGGTGTTGTGGGCCGGATCGGTGTGTCGTAAATTCGGCTGTCGGTGCTAAGATTGTTGAGGCGCAACAAGAGGCCCTAGTGGCGTTGTGGCCAGATCGGTGCGTCGGGCTTTCCATCCAAACCCCACCTGGGCCGGACTCATCATTTGGTATCAGAGCTGGGCCCTTGTTAAGAAGGGGAGAATGATGAGGACATCCTCCATTATTACCCGCTGGCAAAGACGCAACAAAAAAATGGGCCAAAAGAGTCCCAGTTGTAGTCGGGCGGTGACCGTGTGAGCCTCTGAATAATCCCACCTTGCTTAGCTAGGGAGGAGGAAACTACCTTAAAAGGGAGAGCCACCCTTCCTCTATCGGACTAGTCTTTTGGGGTGATTGGGCCTTTCCCTGAGGGGTGCGCCGGAGTGCGGTGCTAAGATTGCCGAGGCGCAACAAGAGGCCCTAGTGGTGTTGTGGGCCGGATTGGTGTGTCGTAAATTCGGCTGTCGGTGCTAAGATTGTTGAGGCGCAACAAGAGGCCCTAGTGGCGTTGTGGCCAGATCGGTGCGTCGGGCTTTCCATCCAAACCCCACCTGGGCCGGACTCATCAAGAACCTTGTCCGCGACCGACTTGTGAAGGTATTTTTTATAATTGCCGTCGTTGTTATTTTTTATTCATTTTTGTTTTTGATTTGGAATTGTTTTGTTTGATAGCTTTTGTATTCTCAGTCAAAGGAGCTGAAGAAGCAAAAGGCTGAAGCCGAAGCCGCTGCGAGGGAGGCCGCTGCCAAAGAAGCTGCTGAAGCCGGTGTCGGGACAAGTTCTGCTGCGACTGGTGGTGCTGCCGGCGAAGCCGGTGCTTCTTCTTCGCAAAGACAGGGTGACCAAGGGGCCCCGAGGGTCGATCCACAGGTCTAAGGACCTTTTGAATTGTAGTTAGGATTTTGTTGAGCGGGCAGTCTTTTGAACTTGTACATTTGTGTATATTTAGGGCGATGAAATGCTTGCACTCACTCCATTGGCCATGCGTGACGGACCACTTTGTATTTCTGGCTTCGCATGGAAGGAATTTCAACGTCTTTATCCGAATTCGAGCCATCATGATTTTTTAGAGTATTGTCACGAGTTTTATCGTCGCACGGAGTTCAATGTTTTTGATTTTTTCACAGCGTTCGTTGCTCACGGCTCTGATCGAGTTGAGCTCGCTGCGGAGAAATGCCGAAGCTATTTCCCTGGGTGTTCCAAAGATGGAGCCATTGGAAGTTGGTCCTGATGTCAAGGACTTTGCTTGCGTTTACAACGCTCCTCGTTTTAGGAGATCTGGCGAGCAATTTTATGGATATGTGTTTGAAATGTTTCGAGAATGCTTGGTGTAAATGTATGAAACTCGTGATGTAATTATGTCTTCGCATGAATGAATATAAACTCGTTTGATCTTCGTTTTTGAGAGAAACGCCTCCTCCCCCCGAAGCGAGGTTGTGTTTATTTGTGCGAAGGTGAATATGTTCATGATGAAAAAACCGTTCGCGTGTTTGACATGAATAAATAAAAATATCAAACTCGGTTTGCTTTCGTTTTTGAGAGAAACGCCTCCTCCCCCCCGAAGCGAGTTTGTGTTTTTTATTCGACATGTTCCAGTGGCGATTTCTGGCGTTTAGACGAGGAATTGTCTCTGGATTTGCTCTTTGGAGTTCATTCTCCAATAGGCGTTTTTGTTTTTGTTTTTTTTTGAAAATAATGTGAACCGAAGCCCCTTTTACTCTTTCTAGGGTAAGCATTGTCTTATAAGGTTTGGTGTTTAGCCGAAGCCCCTTTAGTAAGAAGTTTTGTATAGGAAATCAATCTGGGCTGAAGCCCCTTTTACTCCTTTGGAGTAAGCTTTTTTGTATATGAAGAGAATTTTGAGCCGAAGCCCCTTTTGCTCTTGGAGCAAGCAATTTAGATCTGAATTGGCCTTACCTTTGGTAGGGTCAATTTAGTTCTATTGGGTTTGTCGAATACCAGCGACTTGGTCGAAGCCAATCGCTTTCGATGCACTTTTTTGGGGAATAGCTCGTTTATATATTTCACACGAGTTACAGTTAGCACCGCCTCGTTAAAAACCTCACCCCTTTGGTAAGGGTTCCCCTGTGAGGAAAAGAGTACGGGCCTTTTGAAAAGGAAATGTCTACTCTACTAATTGACTCCGTTTATAGAATACGAAGCCAATTATTACATTATGCTCACAGGTAGTACCTTCGCAGGCTGTCCGCATTCCATGAGTGCGGCAGCTCATTGCCTTCTCCATCCCCCAGGTGGAATGATCCTGGTCTGTTCCTCTTGATGACTAGGAATGGACCTTCCCATTTGTTCTGCAGCTTTCCCGGAGGCATACTCGGGTTCTTCCTTAGCACCGAGTCGCCTATTTTTATGTCCTTTCTTGTCACGCCATTTTCTGGTTTCTTCCTGGTACTTGGAAATGTTCTTCGCTGCTTGCAGCCTGTATATTTCTGTGAGGTCTTTGTCTATGGCTTCACTATCTTCGGGTGCTTTCTGTTGAGTGCGAAGCCCCTGATGAAGAATCTCTTCCGGGTATACTGCTTCTTCGCCGTAAAGCAGTTTGAATGGAGTGAACTGAGTTGCTCTTGAGGTAGATGTGTTGTGAGCCCAAATTACCTTCGGCATTTCTTCTACCCATTTGCCTTTTTTCTTGTAATTTGCAAGGCATTTTCTGATGGCAGTGAAAATGATGCCATTAGCTCTTTCCACTGCACCATTGGACTGGGGGTGGGATACTGATGCAAATCTTGCCTTCGTCCCGATGGACATGCAGTACTGCCTGAATTCGTCACAGTCAAACTGTTTCCCATTATCCACTGTGATTTCCCTTGGGACTCCAAATCTGCATACAATTTGCTGCCAGAAGAATTTGATAACTGTCTTCGCCGTGATATTTGCTAGTGGCCTTGCCTCAATCCACTTAGTGAAATATTCCACTGCAACTATTGCATATTTGAGGTTTCCTTGAGCCGTGGGAAGAGGACCCACCAGATCGATGCCCCATCTCTGCAATGGCCAGGTTGGAGTTATCAGCTGTGATGGCTCCGAAGGTGATTTTCTGGTTGCCGCACATTTTTGACATTCGTCGCAAGTCTTGACTGTATTGGTTGCGTCATTGATGATTGAAGGCCAATAAAACCCTTGTCTCATTGCCTTCCCCACAATTGCCCTCGCTCCAAAGTGAGCTCCGTATAGACCACTGTGTATCTCTTGAATTATCTCTCTGCCTTCGCTGATGGAAACGCAGCGAAGCCAAGGAGCTACGACTCCTTTCTTGTACAAGGTGTTGTCAATGATTTGGTATGCTCTTGCTCTCTGCTGCATGGTTTTGAGGTCATCTTCGTCAATTGGTTCATAGTATCCCCTGAGATATACCATTATGGAAGACCGCCAATCTTCTGAATTTATTGCATTGATAAAGTGTGGTTGCTCATCGAGTTCTTTGATCGAAGGCACTGTCAGTGTTTAGAAGAAGACATCGGGTGGCAACTTGTCCCCCTTTGCTGCTGCCTTGGCCAGTGCATCAGCTTCTTCATTCTTTTGCCCTTGGAATGTATTCTATTGTGAAGCCTTTGAACTTTTTCTCCATTGATCGGACTGTATTTAGGTATTTGATCAGCTCGGGTTGCTTCGCAACGCTTTCTTTTTCAATGTGGTCTGCTACCACCTTCGAGTCAATTTTTACAACGAAGCGCTGAGCCCCTAGCGCCTTCGCCTTCCTGAGCCCCAATAAGACGGCTTCATATTCAGCAACATTGTTCGTACTTTTGTCGCTATTTTTGCAGAACTCTAGGTTCGCTGCATATCTCATCTTAACGCCTGAAGGCGATTGCACAATCGCTGCAATGCCAGCTCCTTTGTCCCCCCAAGCGCCGTCACTGTGTACTAGCCAGCTTTCTTCTCTGGTCAGAGTTTGTGCCGAAGGCGATGTCCACTCGACTATGAAATCAGCCAAGACTTGCGATTTGACTGCTGTTCTTCGCTCGAAGTCGACCACATATTCAGATAGCTCTGCAGCCCATTTGCGTATTCTTACCGAGGCTTCTTTGTTGCTCAATAACTCTTTTAGGGGTTGATCTGTAAGTACTTTGATGGTGTGCCCTTCAAAACAATGCCTTAGCTTTCTGGATGCCATTACCACGGCATAGATCATTTTCTCAATCTCAGTGTAGAACAGCTTCGACCCTGCTAGTGCCTCAGAAACATAATATACTGGCTGCTGTATATTTCTGCCTTCAACCAGCTTCTCCACAATGAGTGCAGCACTGACGACTGATCGCGAAGCTGCAATGTATAGTAGTAAGGGTGCCTTCGGGTCGGGTGTTGTCAGCTTTGTGAGCTGCATCAGATATTGTCTTAATTCATAGAATGCCTTCTACTGCTCTTCTCCCCATTCAAACTTTGATGCATTTCTGAGAGTTGCGAAGAAGGGTAAACTGCGCTCAGCTGCCTTTGCAATAAATCTGTTTAGTGCTGCGATTCTGCCAGAGAGTTTCTGCACATCTCTAATGCATTTGGGCTCTTCCATGTTGAGTATTGCATTGATCTTGTCAAGGTTGGCTTCGATCTCATTTGCTGAAACGAGACAGCCGAGTATCTTCCCCTTGGTTACTCCGAAGACACATTTCTCTGGGTTAAGTTTGAGTCCAGCCTGTCTCATTCTTGCGAAGGCAACTGCCAGATCTGAGATGTGATCTTGCCTTTTCACACTCTTGACCAAGATGTCATCAACATATGCCAGAATAGTTTTGAAGAGTTCCTCTTTGAATACTGTGCTTGACATGCGACAGAAAATGGTACCGGCATTGCGAAGCCCCTCGGGCATTCTGATGAAGCAAAAGGTGCCGACTGGAGTGATGAAGCTGGTTTTTTCTTCATCCTCTTTCTTCATCCATATCTGATGACAACCGGAGAAGCAATCTAGCAGAGACATCATCTCACTTGCAGCAGCTTGATCAATGATTTTATCAATTCTTAGGAGAGGGAAATCATCCTTAGGACATGCCTTGTTGAGATCGGTGAAATCGATGCACATTCTCCACTTGCCATTTTTCTTTTTCACAGGCACAGTGTTTCCCTTGCAATATGTTGGGCGAAAGGACCTGGCCGAAGCCCCTGTATAGCTGCAAATTTGGCGGCTTCGTCAGGAATATGAGGAACCTGAGATCTGAGCCCCACAAACCTGCGAAAGTAGTCCTCCAAAGACTCCTTCGGCTGTTGATGTAAAGTTAGCTCTGCATATGATAATGCTTGGTCTCCCATTATGCTGAAATTCTTGATCAACTCTCTTTTCAGATCATACCAGCTGGTGATAGATAATCCTGGAAGCTTGGTGTACCAGTTCATTGCGGTGCCATCGCAGACGATGATGAAAGACTTTGCCAGCACCACATCATCTCTCCCTGCCGAAGCTATTGCAACTTCATAGCTCATGAGAAATTGCTTGGGGTCGGTGAGGCCATTGTATCTTGGTAGAGAGATAGGCTTGTATGAAGGCGGCCATCTTGCCAATTGAAGACTTTCTGAGAGAGGGCAAGTACGATCATTGGGACGAGTGTGCAGCACTTAGAAACCAGTTTCCGATGTGGAAATGTGGTTTGTCCCTGCGCTGGCGAAGGCAATTGGGTCGTTGAGTTCGGCTTGGAGTTGAGCAACTTGTTTCTTGGCTTTCTTAAGTTCTTCTCAGAACTTCGCAGCTCTAGAACCAGTGGAGTTCAATCTTCTTTGCTTCGCTTGTCTCTGCTCCTCCAATTGCTTCTTGACCTGTAGCAGCTGGTGTTGCTGTTCTTCCTCTTCCTCCTGCATTTGCTGCTGCAGTTCAAGCTGAGCAGCTTCGAGCTCTCTTTGCTGCTCCAGACGGCAAAGGTGGAGCCTGTCCTCCACCCTGCGCAGCTTTTCTTCGGTGGTGAGAGTGTCTTCATCTACTTCCGTGTCTTCATTGACGGCTTCGGTTATGGGTTCTTGGTGGCATGGTGGTGTTCGTGGGTTGTCTTCATGCACAGCACAAACGGTGGACCCAAACAATAGCCAAGACAGAGAACAGAGACAAGCAACAGTAAATTACTTATCAACAATGTTCTCGGGAATCAGCCCTTTACACGTTGGTGGGAGGCTGCCTTATATAGGGAGGTCAAGAGGCACATTTTACATCCCCCTTATACCCCTGGAAATCAGGCATCATCCTCTAGACTATACAACCTACGGTTCCCAGGGGCACAAGAGTACATTTACACGTCTCAATGTGAATGCGTAGACCAGCAACTTCGTCTTTGACTCGGTCTTGACTTGGTCCATGCCGCCTTCACCGTGCTTCCTATGACCTTTGTTGCCTTCACCACCAGAGCTCCTTCATAGCCGCGCGACGCCTTCTCCAGCTTAGAGAAGAAAAGACCGTCGCGCCGTCATCCAAGCCTATCTTGAGCCTGTATAATAAGATGAATCAAGTATTCACGAGTAGTGTCTGGGAATTGCCTTCGCACCCTCACAGAATGGGTCAGGGTAGCGAAGGCAATAAATCACTTAACGACACCTTCGCATCTGTATCAGACACCTATTAACACCAGGAGCAACGTATCGCCCCTAGGTGCCCAATCTTTTAGCGAAGGAGAGAGAAACCGAATTCAGGCGTGGTATTCATACGTTGCCTTCGCATACGAGCACGGTGAACTTCCGTTTCCATCTGCGAAGGTAATTTCCTTTCAGGGATACATAGCGAAGGTAACTTCCTTTCAGGGATATAAAGCGAAGGTAATTTCCTTTCAGGGATACATAGCGAAGGTAATTCCCTCAAACCTGGAACAAGGTAACCGGGTGAAGGCGTTTCCTTGACAGGCCAATCCCCCAACAATTTTGAATTCTCAGATATATCATGAGCTCCCCTTAAATATGTGCTTGGATTTGAAATTCCCAAATTTGGCCTCACATGCCAAAATGCACATATAGAAAATGAAACCATGGGAGCTCCCCCTATATCTCAGAATCCGTGGGGTGCAACAAGTGTGTGTAACATATATATATCAAAAATATCGTGATGTGTATGACAGGAATTTCCACAACATAAAACAAAGTGTATGTGTGCTATCTGGGTTCAGACCGATCAGACCGGTCCAAGAACCGGTCAGACCGGTTCCCCCAGTCAGGACACATACAAAAACAGTCATCACAACACATGCATGTCAATCTAACACAAAGTCACTTAATAAGCAATAAAGAGTACATCACACATAGTAGCACACATTACAAGTTCTCAAGCCCACAAATAGATAAGGTTCGACAATTATTACAGGTCCATCTTTCCAACACAAGATAAAACAACTAGAAACTGGTCAGACTGGTTTCACCTGGACAGCACACCAAAGCTAAGCTTTAATCCTTTCTTTTTCCCCCTTTGTCATCCATCATCCCAAAAAAATGTTGGAGAAGAAGTGGTGCTGCAGAAACTTGTCCACCATCACTGGCCATCACCGTTATGGCTTGGAGAATCTTCTACCCAAAGCGAATGTCCTAAAAGATTGGAGTGATGTAAATAATTGATCTTAAGGATTGAAACTAAGAGCACAAAGACTTAGAACAAGTCATACCATGAGGAGGACCAAAGAGAGATGCAGCAGCACTTGAGGCAAGGTCATCACCACTCGAAGGATCAACAGGAGGAGTGGGATGCATGGGTGGAGCGGAGTAGAACGAGCCACCATAATGTATACCAAAGACACCTTCACTAGGATCCGAGAAACTGGGACCACCCATATCAGCTGCTGGGGGGGTGGAGGAGGTGGATAAGGGTCAAATCCATGCAAGTGCTGATATGGAGCATAGAATTGACTCGTCTGATAATTCGCCACCATGTCCTCAAGAGAAGGAATATCCTCCTCAACTGGATCTGGAGAAATAGGAGATCGGGGTGGCTGCAAGTTCATTTGATTATGCATCATCTTAATTGAGTCTCTTTCTTTCTTGCAAGCCCTCCTTTGCTTCTGTTGTTCCACCATAATATTTCTCTGGTTCTTGCACATGCTAGTGAGAAACCCAAAGAGCCGCCTCAAAGGTGAAGAAGGCTTCCCGCTGGAGCGAGATGAGGTGGAGCGCTGCTACTCAGGCCCAAACCGATCAGACCGGTTCCTGCCTGGGCAGTGCCCCCACCAGCTGCATGCTACTCAAAATCAGGCCCCTGCTGCTCTTCTTCTACTTGTATTTCTAGATCCACTTGTTCTTCTTGTTGTCCTTCTGCTAGCATAAGAATGGGATGCTTGGGCACCTTGACTTTGAGTGCTCGATGCGCACCATCCATGGACCATGTCCTTCCTGCCACCTTTTCTATAATCCTCATTATATATGGAGCATAGCCACAGCAGTTTAGAGTGCTCTCAGAGATAGCCCTTATTTCTTCCCAAATAAAATCAGCAACACAAAATCCTGGGCTGCCAGGCCTCATTCTAGCAAGGAGGTTTTTGGCATAAAGAGATATGTCCGATGGGTTTCCATCCTTGGGGCAAATGGTCTTCCTAAACATTCTGTTTAAGATCGAGTAGTAGGTGTATAAGCCCTTTACCTTGCCAAAGTTGTGTTGCTCCTCCCTTGGATACATAAATTTTGTAGCTTCCGGTGCCATCATGGTCTCAAAGTGAATCTTGGCACGCTTAGCATCCTTCTTCCTAAAGCCAAGAAACTCTGCAAACTGAGTGTAGGTGATATGATAGTCAACATCCTCAGTTCTCCAATACATCACCCTATCTCCCTGAATGGTCCCAAAGTAAAGTGTGGCATAGAATTGGGCAATGATCTCATTATTCCAATTATGTGAGTAACCCATGATACCCTTGATTTTTCTATCCTCACATACCTTGATAATCTGATTTAACAAAGGATTATTTTTCCTTTCCAATGCCCTCCAATCTATCCACTGAGCTTCTGACACTACCTTGGGTTTAGTGAGAAGAATAGTCTGATAATAATCCTACTGAAAAGAAGTGTGAAACCTGTAATCAGTAGCAGTCCTAGGTGCATTGATTGGGTTCTGCCTTCTCATCTTTCTCGCAACATCCGTTGTCTCAGTCCTACGATAATCAACAATGATGCGATCAGCTGGACCTATGGGAGCCACCAGGACGGGCATGGCAGTAGAAGAGCTACTACTCTGACCAACTGTAGGCCCTCTGTCTCTAGGGACCTCAGCCTCCTCTTCGTCATCCTCCTCCTCATCATCATCACCACTGCAGTCATCATTCCCTGCTGGCCCTTTACCATGACGAGGCTGCACGACATAGTCTTCATCCTCAATGTCCAAATCATCACTGTTGGAACTAGACTGTGTCTCCTCGTTGTCATTCACCTCCCTAGATGCAGCCTTTTTCTGTCCTCTAGGCCTAAGACCAGGCCTAGTAACCACTGGAGAGCCGCTGGGCACCTCCTCCTCACTCTCATCACTATCATCCCTTCTCTTTGTTCTTTTGCTGCCCTTTTCTTTGGAGCCATCTATACTGATTCCTAGACATATAGAGTATAGAAACACTAAGATCAGGTCACACGAACTTATAGAAATTTAAGAGAATGAAAGGATTGGAATTTTAAGGGCTGGATAGGACTGTTCTGTGCATAACCGGTAAGACCGGTTCTAGGAACCGGTCAGACCACAAGGACAGATGGATGGAGCAGATGAAAAAAGTAGATAGCCTAGGATTTGAAATGTATGAGTATTCTAAACAATCCTAGATATATTTTGAGAGGTTATGGATCCATAAGACAACGAGCTAGGGTTTCGTAGCAAGAACCAGTCAGACCGGTCCCTGGAACTGGTCAGACTGGTTCCTGTAGTGGAACCCTAGATCAAGGTAACTCAAAATACAGCCCACCAAATTGATTGATACTTTAGAGAAGTCTTCCTGGGCATACTAGGAGGTGATTGCTAGAAGGAATCCTATAGATATTTCCTATAGATATTCACTGAGAACATAGATCGAGCATGGGGAACATATGAATACCTTGAGAGGGAAGAACTTGAAGATTTGAATCCAAAGACCGGTGTTGAATCCGGTCAGGCCGATGAGAATCACTTCAATCCTCCAAATCTCCAAGGGGCCGAGCTCTTTCTTGGTTGAATCTTCGAAAATCAATGAGGGAAGGGAGCTCGGGCAGGGGAGAGCATGGGAGAGGTAGTCACGGGCTCGGTCTAGGTGAGAAGAGTGAATGTGAGTGGATAGGGTAACTTCTAGAGGTGAAGGGGTAAAAGGTGGGTGGCCCCGAGGCAGACTGGTCAGACCGTTTCTGGGAACTGATCAGACCGGTTTCCCCCAGGAAACCAACCACAGTCCATATGATTCCCTTCATCTCTAAGAAACGATCCAGACTTGAGATAACTTTGTATAGGATAGTTTTGAGCACTGATCAGGTATAGAAATTTCCAATTTTACTCAAACTCCTTGATTCTTCTAAGAGAGTTGGGAAAGATAGATAATTTATGGACTTGAGAGAAATCTCACCATTTGTGACTAGCTATCAGTCAAGCAAGGTTAACCATAGTCACAAATAGATCAATTGTGTCACAAAGACCAAGAACCAAATATTTTCAAAAAGCACACAAGTCCTATTATGCAAGTTGAATTTTTCAAACTCTATCCTATGTCACACAAGCTTGCAACAAATAAAGTCAAGAACCATATTAAAATGTTTAGCATATTCCTTACACCGTTTTATGGAACATTTGACACCAAGTCAATTTTAAAGAAGGAATTTACTAACCATCTAATAGGTGCAAAGAAAAGAACTTGAGAATGTTACATGCAAGAATGCACACACTAGCATAGATATGAGGCCTAGAAGCTCAATGTAAAAACATGTGTCAAAGAGACATACCTTGGCCTCTAGCTAATCTTTCTTCACATTGGTGAAGATTCATTCCACAAAGCTTATGCATTGTCAATATAATCCAAATGCCTTTTCTCTTTATGATTTTCCCTTTTATACAATATAGAAGAGAAATGCATTAAATAGCACAAGACCTAGTTTCATCATTTAGTGATCTTTGAATTGGAGAGGAATAATGGGTCACTAAAAGATGAAACCCCACAATATAGGTTAAATTCCTTTTTTCTTGATGCACATGTGTATATGGGTGGAAGGCAAGCTAATATGCATCAATCTTGTCACAAAGCCAAGCAAAGGAATTTAATCTATATTATGGCAAGCAGCTATTTACTAAGAAAATTCATTGTCCAAATAATAAATAGATACAATTTTACCAAATTTGAATAAGAGACATAGCTTGCTTCAAAGAGAGACAAACTCTCACAATTGAGACTACAAGATCACTAGAAGAAAATATTAGTCTCTGGGACACAAATTGTAGGATAATCTCCCCCTTAATAGGTGCATCATGTATTTGAATTTCATGTCACATGCACTTAGTCAATTCAATGAGTTTGAGGAGTTTATCTCACAATTTGGTCCCAGCACACAAATAAATTGCATTTATTGAAATGGTGCCAAGAATACTTACTACCACAAAAATAGTATATGAAATTATATGCCATGGAAGTGGTGAGAAAATTTCTTGTAATATTCCAACTTGTGAGCTGCTCACTGGGCCAGACCGGTCAGACCGGTTTGGCAAACCGGTCAGACCGGTTTTACCAGTTAGCTCCTTATATGTGAATTTCTCTCTTTTATTTGCTCCAAGAAATTCCTTATTCATTTATTCCATAATTTCCTGCACTTCAAAGTAATATGCTCTATAGAAGAGCCATTAAAAGCATCATGTGGCATAAGGGGAATTAATAATAAAGATAAGTGACTTAGACATATCCAATCATCCACAACAAAATATGAAATACTTGCATCCACAAAGGACAGAATATGAATAAGTCTACCAACTAGAACATGTTACCGAGATGTCATTGGAAATGATGTACAATTTTAGTAATGCTTTGGCAAGTTGGTGAAGTTCACACACTTTTCTTTGTTTGCCAAAACCCCAATGCATCTCTGTTCCCCTACAGGTCTAGCAAGTACTTTTAGGTACCCAAGCCATGTTGGGTCTTTTAAGGTTAGTCACAAGAAACTTGGGAACCCAAATGGCTCTTATGCTAGTTTGAGGTGAAATAATCACTCTAGTAGCACAAATGCCAACTTTGTCCTTCCCAAGCTTAGTAAAGCATAATGGACAAGATCAGATTTTGGAGCATTACCATTTGGACAATCCTTACCTAGGTGTCCCTTTGATCGACAAGTGTAGCAAATGCAATTCTTGATATTTCTTGGTGATTTGCCCTTCTTGTTGATCACTTGTCCCTTGCTAGCCTTGCTGCTTGAGAATGTAGCTTGATCACTCTTCTTGTGAGGTTGGAGTGCTGCTGCAGCTAGAACCGGTCCGACCGTTTCTTGCAACCGGTCAGACTGGTTTAGCACAGGCAGTGGCTCCAACTTTTGTAGACAGTCCTTAATTAAGTGTCCAACTTTCTTGTACTTGTAGCATGGCCTTTTCTTGGATTTTTTGTGCTATTTTGCCTTGCTTTTATTCCTGAGGGAGCACCTAGATGCATAATTTCCCATATTTGAACATTTGAAGCATTGTATGTGATCAAGCTCCTTTTTCTTCTTTTCTTGAGTCTTGTTCTGGTTGACTTGCTTGTCATGCTAAGGGATTATGCCAGTGACCATTGACCCCTTCTCAAGCTTATTCACCATGTTTTCACGGTTATCTTGAGAAGGTTGCACTTGGCCCTTTCCCTTAAGCTTGACCAAGTCATTCTTGATCTTTTCATCCTCTTGCTTGATATCTTCTATTTCTTCCGCAAGGAGGTCATCACAAGACTCTACAACAACATGCTCAACGTAGGATTTGGTTGCTTGGGAGCAACACATTTTTTCACATAATAAAATTGAATTCATGTGAGAGCATGTGCATGTGTGTGTATGAGGTTCAAGAAATTTTACTGATGTAACCATGACCTCATGAGTTGTTTCTAGTAGAGCATATGATTCTACAATGTTTTCATGAGAACATTCAAGTTCCTTGTAGTGTGATTGCAAAGTCATATGCTCACTAGTGAGCTTCTCAAGTTGAGCATCAAGCACTTGTTTTTCTTGTTCTAAAGATGCTACACAAGTAGATAGATCAGTAGCACAAGCATAATCCTTTGTCAAGACTTCATACTTACTGACCAAAGAGGCATGTGAAAGCTTGAGTTTTTCAAGTTCTTGAGTTAGAGCCTTGATGGTTCTAACTCTATGGAGTTCATCTCTCTTGGTCTTCTTCTTCTTTTCGCAAGCCATCAAGCACTTGGATCCCTCATCATTGGATAATGAGGAACCAGAAGTGGATGGGGTGACACTTGCAGCTTGAGTGTTTTGAGCACACTTGAGAGCAGCTTCCTAGCTGTCGGCTTTTTATGCCGATTAGCCTACTATGGGGGGTCCCCAAGGTGAGGTTTGTGCGGTGGGGGATCGTCAGACCTGAAGCATGAAGGTAAACGCGGGACACAAGACACGATTTAGACAGGTTCGGGCCGCCAAGACAACGTACCCTACGTCCTGTATGGGGTGTATAGTATTGCGCCCTGCACTGAGGTGTTTTCGATGCCCATCTAGGTACCCGGCCCTCCTTTATATAGTCCAGGGGGCGGGTTCCTAGTCCGCTACAAGGTAGGAGTCCTAGTAGGATTACAGGGGAATTCTAATAGGAGTCTGCCTTCTTCCTTTCTTGCGGATACTGGGGATTGTATCCCCGACAAGCCCTCGAGCGTTTCATAGCCGAATGTAGCAATTTTCGAGTACTTTACTGGCTGAATCTTCAAAGTTCCTTAGAGCTGCCATGAGGCTATGGTGTGCTCAAGCCTTGATCGTCTTGATACATGGAGGTGCGATGGAAATCGCACTCCATATGGAGTAGCCCCCGAGCCTTAGGTTGAATCGAAGAATCAGGCTGAGGGTCAAATCTTGAATCTGCTTCTTCCGTTTTGAAAAAAGCGATTGATGGGTGTAGCTTATAAGCCCCTGAGCCTTGGAATAATTGGATAATTAATCCAAGGCTCTTTGTCTTCATGGAAGTCATCATTCGAGTACTTTTGAACCTACGACCTTCTGCTTTAGAAAATAGTCTTCTCATCCGAGTTCTTGAAGTTTCATCCGAGTTCTTCAAGCATCATCTGAGTTCTTTTTTGTATTGGCCGAGTTGTTTTCCAACAAATTGAGCATCGGCCGAGTTGTTTTTCAACAAATTGAGCATCAGCCGAGTTGTTCTGTGAGATCCAGCCCCCAAGCTTATGTGTCAGGTGAGCTGCTGGAGCCACGCCGAGTAGTTAGCCAAAGCTTGACCTGAAAGAAAAGGTGCATACATTATGTAGCATATTTGTAAAATGTTCAATTTACTGAAATTTATTTAGCGATAAACATAATACAAATGTAAGTGTCATGCTCTTTTTAGGCCATATTTTTTCCCGAGTAGTTAGCCTATTACATTTAAGCACCTGGTCCCTGCATTAGCCGTTGCTCGCAACGTGTATTTTACGCATGTAGAGACGTTAGGCGTGACAGAAAGAGCCGAGGTTTCACGAATTAAGGCATGTTCTGCTCGAAGAAATTAGTGACCGCCAAGAGAAGACAATAAGTAGTCGGCTTTGCGACAGGAGCGCAGATTGCACGCAAAGTAGTCGGCATTGCGACAGAGAGTGCGGATTGCGCGCAAAGTAGTCGGCGAATGCATCCAAAGGGTGTAGCTGCTGCAGTGCCTCCAGTACTCAGTACACAAAACTTCGTGGCAAAGCCTCCTAATTCGGTGTACCAAGCATGTGACGACACCCTACGAACTCGATGAACCAAGTGCGTGGGCAGTGCCCTACGAACTCAATATACCAAGCGCGTGGGCTGTTGTGGCAGACCGCCCCAATTAATCCGGCTTAAGAGCATGGGCCCACTATCATAGCAGTGCTCCACGCCCTTAAACCGAGCTAATCGTGCAATCCGTCGGATACCTTCCCGATTAAACCACCTTTTCTCTCGACCGAAACGAAATAGCAGCAGTCCCACTCGAAGATGGGCTCAGGCAGTACAACTCATCACAAATTTTACAACACGGGGTTCACATAGATGAGTATACAAATACAGTGCATATGTTTTAGTTATTACAAACCAGAGTTATAATACAGCGGAAGTCTAAACGTCGAAACAAAAGACATTATGCGGAGCCCTCGCACAACATCTAGTCACCGCGGCCCGAGTCGGACTCAGATGGCACCCGCTCCACAGTCCAACCATCAGGGAGCACACCAGGCCAAGTCAAAGCAGCAACAGGGTCATAACCAACACCAATATCTGAAAAATTGAGTCACAAGCAAGGCTGAGTATACTAATACTCAGCAAGACTTACCCGACAAGGTTAAATTCTAGACATGCAAGGCTTTATGGCTGAGGGGTTTGTTTTGCTAAAAGCATCTACAAGTTAATCCCTACTTTCAATATTTTAGCCAAGTTTTAAAGTGAGACTAACCATTCCTAGATTCGCCAAGCTATCCAATAACAATTAGTGTAGAAAAACAATTGATTAACATGAGACCAACATTTCTCAACTAACAACAATACTACCTCTTTTTGGCCCAAGACACTGATGTATGACAAGAGATCAAGCAGCTTCATGTAACCGCGAAGGACGGACAACTCGAGTTGATTTTAACCATGCATGGGACAACCTAATCGTACGACCCGTGAGAGACACCCAGGACCTCACGAGGCAACCGTTCCCATCTCTCCCTGCCATCTGCCATCAGGTACCACTCCACCCGAGTACACGCCCCAACGGACCCCAGGTGCCCCTGGCAAACCTGTGCCGCGGCCACTGCTACACTCGCCATCATCACCCCGCGCCCAATGGAGTGGAAATGTCTGTCAGACGTCAGTTTGAATCAAGTACTAGGTTTACCAGTTTACCATATTTCCCGGCATACGATTAGTACCTTCAAAAACTTGACCAACATCGCCACACCCTCAATGCCTTAGCCAACAACCAACTGTGCAAGCGGGACATTCAACCAAATAGGAATATCGCACAAGCCCCGCTTGCCGAATCATCATGAATTGATATAAAGTAAAAACCTATATCTCGCGAGTGACAAGGCAATCACTCGACTTCTACCGGTCCTAATTAAGCATGGCATTCTATACGACCTACACATACTAGTATTAGGACATAGGTACCTAGGGATCATGCAACTAGGGTTTCAAACAACTCCTTAAACTTAAATGCATAAATAAAGGCATAAAGCAAAGAAAGTTAGTTGTAACAGTGGGTTATGCTCCGGGGCTTGCCTTCCTGATCACCACTGGCCTTGGGCCCTTCCGAACTTTGGTTCGGGTCTTGTGCAGCAGCAATGTTCAACTCGGCAGCAGCTGGATCGTCCTCGGGCTCGACCTCGATCTCGTATACTCCGTCAACAAGGGTTTGCTCTACATGAAATGCGGATGCATGAGATGCAGCAGCGGACAAGAAAACAATCACCAAATTACTGCAACAACTCACTAATACATCACTGGACAATCATTTATGGATTATAAATAAACTAAGAACTCAAAAAGAAAGCTGGGTGGGTTGCTTTTAGTTGCTAATTAAACTTAATTCAATTCTGAAATAACATATAAAGAAATCTTATTAACCCTTTTTAATATGTTATAACCACTTAAGTTACTACATAAATTGAACAAAACATCTACAAATAACTACTAGTAATAAAATGGAGTTTCAATTGCTAAATCTAACATTCATCATTCCTGGGTGCTATGCATATTTGTAGAATTAATTTTACCACAAGAAAACCATTTATTAATTAGGCATTTCCTAGCTAGTTCTTACCAAATAAAGCCTAGAAAATATATTTTCATAAACACAAGTTAAGGTAAATATGTTTCTGTGTTCTTGACAGCTAAACCTATTTTTTAGGAATTTTCCAGCATTTTATCTATTTATTTTCTATTTTTCTTAACAGCCCACATTTATCACCAATTAGAAAATCATAATAAAATCTACAAAAACTTTCTGTAGCTGAAATTTTTATTACAACTACTATTCTACCAGAGACATTTTATGTGAATTTTTCATATTTTTCTGAGTTACACAGAATATTTGGTAATTTATCCACTCTCAACTAGTTAGAAACAACTTAATTCCAAATCTACCAAAATCATGCATAAACTATGGCCACAGATACTCAACTCAACTCTACTGATCACAACAGATCCATCAAAAGTGGTTTTGCATTTTTAGCACATTCCTATGATTTATAAAGCAATAAACATCCTCTCAAGCACATCTTCATATATTCAAAAATACATTGGGAATCACACAGATTATACATGCATATGATACACCACTGGAAAGATAATTTCTCAAGGATTCCAGAAAGTCTAAGTTTGTGATTTTATGAGTTTTGTGTGATTTTTGGTGATTTATGAAAGTTTAGCCGAATTCAAAAGGGAAGGAAACGTGAATAGTGAAAACGGTGCTTACATCCGGGTCCTTGGGAAACAGAAATAATCGCGGACAGATCCTTTCTTCGCGGATCAGCCCCTGGAAACTTGCAGATAACCCTCCTACATTTTTCCACTTTAGACATAACTCCGGAATAATTGTAGAACACCCCCTAGGCTTTTAGAAATTTCACCTTGAGGTCCTTTCTTCTTCCTCTGGTGGGTGTTACGAACAGAACAGAGCAGAGCTCGGCCTTCATGGCCGGTGGCCCGCTGGGGAGGCTGCCCTGCTCGGCCTAGGGCCGGCGCGGCCTGCCTGAGGGTGGCTGGCGCGGTCAGGCCACCAGCAGCCCTGGCCGGCGCCCCCTGCTCGGTAGCAGGAGCTGCTGTCCGCGGCACCCGGCCACCGGCGGCCCTGGAGACGGCGAGCAAGCCTGCCCGGAGGTCGCAAAGGATGGGAAACGGGCCTGGGAAGGTTCAAGGAGTCATGGGGAACACGTCTTGATGCTCGGTTTGGGTGGAGGATGAGTGGAGAGTTACGTCCACGGTGGAGTCGAGCTCGAACCGAACTCGGCAATGGCGGCTCGAATTCTTCCAAATTCGGCGAGTGTGGGCGATGGCGGAGAGAGCGGAGTGGTCGAGGGTGGAGTGGGCGAGGTGGTGACGCTATGGGCACGAGGAATTGAAGAATGGCTGGGCGGAGGGGATGAATTTGGCCGACCTTTATTGGGCTCTGTAAATGACGCCGGTGAGGTGTCTGCTCGGCCTCCCAGGCGTCCTTGTGTCTCACTCGCCGGGCATGGACCACTTGGCGATGCCAAATGGGATGGGGCAGCGACGAACATGTGGAGAGACAGCTGGAGGGCGGTGGATGGTGTCAACGACGCCGAGGTCGGCCTCCTGACCGTCGTCGAACTGAAGACTGCCGATTCAGTTTATTAGGCCGAGCGACGCAGCTGGCTCCCTTCGATTTTTCGCACGATTCCGTGTAGAAACTCAGGGAGCAACGAATACAAAGTTTGTAGAGGGTCCATAGGGCTACAATTCCTACAAAGGAACTTATACCATTTGCTCAACGGTTTGAAAGTTGTAGGGCCCTGAATTTCAGCCAAAAACTCGAATTTCCGAAATTTCAGAGTTTAGGGACAGCTCATGGGTCTAACTTCATCGGCCTTAAACTCCATTTTTTGTACATAAAAAGTTGATTCGACCAATACGAAAGTTAAAGATGGTACATCAGGCTACAACTTCTACAAAGGGAGTTATAGCGTTTGAGCAATGGTTTGAGAGATAAACCGTGGAGAAAACTGGCCAAAAATGCTGTCAAACTGACGAACTGAATTTTCTAAGTCTGAATCAATTGGTTTTGACCCGAATTCGATGACCTTTTTCTCTAATATTTACATATAAACATCGAGATCATCCAATATAAAAGTTGTAGCTGGTACATTAGGCTACATCTCTTACAAAGAGTCTCACTCCTTTTGAGCTGTGGTTTGAAAGTTACGGGGCCGAGAATATGGGCAAAATCCACGTTTTTCAGACTTAGCTGAATCGGATGAATGCTGAATTTCAGCATTTCGACTCGAATTTGACCAAGAATTTGAGCAATCAAACAAAGTTTTCATGGATCCACATCACCACCATTGTAAAGGGGTACTTTGTACTCCAACTTTTATATTAGTGGAATTTCAAGTGCTTAGGCAAAATCTAATGATGTTAGCCTCTCGAGAAGGGTAAAAAGTGAAAATTACAACACATGAAATGACGGTCAAATGAGTTCAAAATTGAATTTTGAATTTTTGTTTGAACTTCCCATACTCATTTGAGTTCATAAACATATAGTTAACATTATTTGTGATATTTTGGTATAATTTTTATATTTTGTCCATCTTGCTTCTTTTGAGTTGACTAAGTCAACGCATGCAAACAAATGCACAAACATACATGTTCATGAGATGATGCATGCCATAATTTGGTTAATTATGTTCATTATGGTTATTAATTACTATAGTGACACCAGGGGTGTCACAGCCCTCCCCCCTTAAAAGAATCTCGTCCTCGAGATTCTAGTGCAAGAATTTAGTGCGGAAAGCTAGATACTTAGACTTAATTTTAGAGACTTGAATAACTGGTGGTCAACTAAAATCACAGTTTGCATTTGGAGGGAAAACTACACTCATCATAACTGGTGCGCCTTGTGGTAGTTGATCCATGGTTACAAGGTTGACTCTTCCTTGTCGAACAAGAGCCACTTGCTTTTTGCCCTGTTGGTTAGTTTAAAACATTATCCATTGCATTGAGAGCCAATTCTCTAACTTGCTGGACAATGCTTAAGGAGCTACCAAAGATTGAGTCCACCAATGGAGTGAAATCTGGTATGCTAGCAACTTCAGCAGTGAACTGAAAAAGTCATATATTCTAAATTTTCTTTATTCAGTGGAAGGGCTAATTCCAATTGGAAGGAAAATGAAACCTTCGATATATTGTCTGTCTGTATTCTGAAATTTTCTGAAAACTCAGCTATGGTATTTTGACCATAACTTTTGTTGTACTGCCCCAATAGAGCTGACTTTTTGACATCAATTAGCTTATCAAATTTTTTGAACACGTGTCTTAATTAAGTAATCTATGAGAAATGCCGTCGTGATATGAAAATGATAATGCAATGCATTAGCGATGGTGCAAATATTTGACTGCAATTATATGGTGTACTCATGAGATGCACATTTGCAATGATGCAATGCACCACTGAAATGACCCATGTAGTAAATGAAATGGTGCATATGGATGCATATGCATAGTAGGTTATGATGCATACCATGCAATGCATGTTAGCATTTGTGTGACTCGCATGTACTCGTACCAAGTTTCTCCGTGGTTTCCACATTGTGCCGAAGAAATCAAGAGGACATAAAACATTGGTAAGGGTTGCACAAAATGTAGTGAAATCACATCCACACATATCCAGGCACCAGTGCGCCCCTAGTGGTTGACTCATGTGGCTGCAGTCCACGTGAGGCCCTAGGTTCCGACACGGCACCATGGTTGTGTGGCAGATGTCACCTCTAGATAAATCAATACATAACCAACTTAGAGTAGAAGTGGTGGCAAGGAAGGGAATAGAGGGAAACAAAGGAAATAGATGGAAACAACACAAGTGACATTAAAAACCAAATATACCCTGTTAGTTACTCGATAACTTCCCCCAAGATGCATATACTCCCAACGACACGGGTTAAACATGCGACATGCAAAGATGCAACATGATGCTATGCATGACGTTGCAGTGATGATCGTGTGATGTCAACTGTTATGGCCATTGATCCATTTCGGTGTGGTCAAGTATGATCTATATATACGGAACAATTCAACAGGACAGATTCTGTGCTGAGCTAGAAAAAATTCATAACTCAGGACTTATTGAGCCAAAAATTCTCAAATGTCACCAGAGTATTCCTAGATACGTTATCTACAACTTTGGTATTCTATGACGAAGCGAAATACGGCAGCACCATGTCCAAATTCTTATAGCTTTGTAGCCGGTACAAACAGAATTTTCAGCAGAACAGAGAGCTAGTAAAAAGGCTATATCTCTTTATCTGCTGGACCAAATGACCTGAAATTTTGGCAGAAAATAGATGATCAAGTGGGTAACAACTTTGTTATAGATGAGTTTCAAAGGAAACATCATTAAAAAGGGTGAATCATTGCCGCAATCAGATCTGTGCAAAGCTGACAGAAATCAGC